>CM072520.1:39266435-39922387 GCA_036898135.1 Oncomelania hupensis | reverse complement strand
TTAAATGATCATCTGTGTGCCCCAACGGCATCAGAGTTACGGGATAAGGTAGGATAGGGAAAAGTATTAAATCAGTGTAAGCATATAAGCTCTTGAATGGAATGTTAGTGATGTGCAGCTGTTGTCCAAACCTACCAAATAAGTTGATGTGCATCCAGGCGATACTGCCGAACATGTTGCTGATTTTGACACCCACAGCTGTTTTTTTTGGTTGTGTGTTTTTTTTTATAATAAAATTTAATAAGTGTATGCATATATAAACGATATGATCGAAGGTGAGATTTTACGGTGTCACAGCTGATACAGCTGAAAGCAAATAAAATGTATGCGTGCATAACAACATTTCACTTTGGTTTAATGAAGAAAGTTTTATTGACTGTTACAGAAGAAAAATGAAATTAGCATATGCACATATGAATGACAGCATCATGCGTGAAAGCAAAACGAACTGCTTTGCTGCAATTATTGCTGCTATTACTCAGAAAGATGAAAATAGTGTATGTGGATAAAAGCTGGACGTGTATAGAGTGCTGTGTACAGCTACCAATCAGTATGCAAGTGCATGCTCAATGTACGCCACATTTTGTCAATGACGATGAAGGCGTGATAAATAGTACATGTGGGGCTTCCTATAATATAGAATCGCAAAGGCCACTCAAAACAAGCATCGGCAGAATATCAATAAGACAATAATGAGAACCGCGCAAATGTGCAAAGAGGAAAAGTTTGTGTTTAGAAAACTCTCTCTCTCTCTCTCTCTCTCTCTCTCTCTCTCTCTCTCTCTCTCTCTCTCTCTCTCTCTCTCTCTCTCTCTCTCTCTCTCTCTCTCTCTCTCTCTCTCTCTCTCTCTCTCTCTCTCTCTCTCTCTCTCTCCCCCCCTCTTTCTCTCTTTTAATGCCTATAGCCACAGTTACAGTGTTATAAAATTACATGATTGTGCTACAGTTGAAGTCGCATTATGTGAGTTAACTTTTGAAAAAAACAACAACAGTATTTCATTCAGTTCAGTCATGAATCTTAAAGCAAAGAAAGTTTATATAATTATATAAACTTTCATTGCTTTAAGATTCATGACTGAACTGAATGAAATACTGTTGTTGTTTTTTTAATATATTAAAACGTTGTTGTACACTCTCATGGTTGCTCACAGAGCTGCATGCCAGACTCGGTCAAACGCTTTCTTGAAGTCCACAAACACATGATATAAATGTTGTTGGTGCTGTAGGTATTTCTCGCAGATTATTCTGAGGTTTGAAAATCAGTTCAGAACTTTTGTAATAAACGGTGAATAAAAATTTTCATTTCTACACTGTGGGTTCGGGCACTAAATAGAATAGACCTAACGTTTCCCGGCGTGTCGTAAGAGGCGACTAAAAAGGGTGATGTTAGCACGGCATCACTGGGCGAAAGTCTTCTCACAGAAGTCACCGGCCAGGGCGGAGGAACCTCACGTTACTACAGGTTCAACGACCACGTGCTCAGGGCCAAGGCGAGCCACACTGTATTCGTGGCTTTCGGCTGTGGCCAACAGCCTGGAGAGGATTGGGCACCGCCAGGTCTTTTTGTTGCCCAAGACACACTACATGATGAAACTATCCACTAATTCCATACCGGATCGGTCGTCGCCCGGGTCAGCAAGGACCGCGCCTTCCGTTGGCCACCAGGACGGAGGTGATAAGTATGCTACTGATGGACAATTTAGCAAGATCCGCACGAGAAACAACATCGCCATAGGAACCTGGAATATCGGGACCCTAACTGCGGAAGGAAATTAGAAGAACTGGCCCACGATCTGGACCACTATCGATGGAACGTTTTAGGAATTAGCGAACTGCGCTGGAAAGGCCTAGGTGAAACAACGACCGACAAAGGCCACAAGCTCTATTTCAGCGGTAGAGATGACAGGCACGAACACGGCTTTGGATTCTTGGTCCACAAGAACATTCTAGCCACTGTCATGGGTTGCCGCCCAGTCTCCAGTAGACTCATTACCATCCGTCTGAGAGCAGCTCCTTTCAACATCACCATCATCCAGGCCTATGCCCCAACATCAGACTATGACGACAGCGAAGTGGAGGATTTTTATGAAAATCTACAGGCTGTCCTTGACCAAGTGCCGAAAAGGACATAGTCATAGTGCAAGGCGACTGGAATGCCTCACAGCAGATCTACAACGAAGAATACAAACATGGAGATGAGGTGCTACAGAAGACTTCTGGGCATTTCCTATACCCAACACATCACCAACGACGAAGTCCGACAGACAATCACACAAGCCATTGGACAACACGATGACCTGCTCACAGTGGTGAAGAAACGGAAACTCCGATGGTATGGCCACGTCACCAGATCATCAGGCCTTGCAAAGACCATTCTGCAAGGCACAATGCTAGGAGGTAGAAGAAGAGGGAGACCGAAAAAGAGGTGGGAGGACAACATTCGAGAATGGACTGTACGTTTGACACTGAGCGAAGCCATCAGGGTTGCTGAGGACAGAGAAAGTTGGAGTATGCTGGTTAACCGATCATCTGTGGTGCCCCTATGACCTCCGAGTTACGGGACAGGATAGGATAGGATAGGATAGGATAGGCACTATGAATATAGATCATTGGCCAAGATTATCTTTAGACGATTGATGACGTTTTGAGATTAGTGCCTGTAATAAAGGGACGATCTCATAACCAACATCAACATAAAGAAATAGTTTAGCTCGTTAATACTTATCATCGGTTTTAAAAAAATAGTCTACTTGTTCCTTTGTGTAACAATCAATAATGGCATTCCTACTGAAATAAATATTTAAAAAAACAATCATTTATGTAAGTCTACATTGTTTTCCATTTCACAACAAACTACATCATGCACAACAAACTACATCATGCACAACAAACTACATCATGCACAACAAACTACATCATGCACAACAAACTACATCGTGCACAAAAAAGCACGTCTTCTTATCAGCCAGTCACACACTTCTAGCGGATTTAAAGGACCCCTCTGGTCCTGATTTGGCTCGGAAGAGTCCGCTGGACCTAAAGCAATAATCATGTCATGTAATGTAATGTAAAGGACCCCAAGATCACACATTTTAGCACTGATCCTTTTCTATTGTATAGTGAGTGTTGCCAAACCGAGCAAAAATAGCATTAAGGAAAAAGACACTTTTCAAAAGTACGGTTTTGATCTAATAAAAGAATGTGGTTATTTGCCTGTTAATAGCAATAAGGTTGAAATAATCAATAACACTACAGCCACAGTGTAACAACAGTCAGCTCAGTTGTTTGTTCACAACACAAAGCAAAAGACGTCTGCATTTCACAGCTTAGCGCTCGCTTTCAGTAGCCATTACTATCATGTTTTCTGTCACAACAATGCAAATTGTGAAGAAACGTTCTCTCCTTAAATAAACATCCTTCATTATGTGGCCTTTAAAGGACTGTTCTACGACTCACAAAGTAGCAGTAGTAGTACTAGTAGTAATAGTTGCAGTACTAGTAGTAGGTGGTAGGAGTAGTAATAGTAGTAGTAGTAGTAGTAGTAGTAGTTGTGTAGTGGTTGTTTGGTCCCCCCCCCACCCCCCCCCCCCCCCCCCCCCCCCACCCCCCCCCCCCCCCCCCCCACCCCCCCCCCCCCCCCCCCCCCCCAGTAGTAGTAGTAGTAGTAGTAGTAGTAGTAGTAGTGTCGGATAGCGCAGTGGTTGGAGCACTCGCTACTGTGTCGCAAGTTAAGCACCGTCCAGTGCGGTTAGCACTTGGATGGGTGACCGCAAAACGTGAAGCGACAAATAACAACGCCCCCAGTTGACTCAACTGTGACTGAGTACCTACTCTCTTAAGGGTGGGGAAGGTAAAGCAGCGAGGGAGAGAGATAGGCATCACCCTCATTACGCTGGCCCAAGATAAAAGTGATCTCCAACATCACGCTCCCCTACGGCCACAGGCTATGGGACCACCTTTACCCTTTTTTTAATAGTAGTAGTAGTAGTAATAGTAGTAGTAGTAGTAGTAGTAGTAGTAGTAGTAGTAGTAGTAGTAGTAGTAGTTGTAGTAGTAGTAGAATCAGAGGGAACTAAAGCACCTTTATATCTCTGATGTCTCAGAGAGTCCACTAAACTGTGATAAAGGAACAAAGCTGTACGAGTATTATACTGAAATAATGTATTACCATTGCGGTATTTGCAGGGGGCTGCATGATACTCCAGTGTCTAATATGCATTTTCTTATCAGCAAGCCACACACTGTAACCCTCCTTTACCAGACATGTATGTTAACAAACCATTTCCACAGAGAACAACAAATATTTTTAAAACTCTGTGAAAGAGGCTTAAGGTTAACACATAACATTATTCGCTTGCTAGGGATTTTGGGTGTTGAAAGTCTGCGCACCTATCAACGCTCGGGCAATGAAACCCTTTCAATGGGTATGAAATTGGATGATCAATTATTACCGTTGAACACTTCTTCAACGAGGTGAAGATTTGTGCCGTCACACCCATATAGAGGTATTCTTCGACATACAAGAATTTCGGTATTAAGTGTGAGGAATCCTTTAGGCCCAGTCTTGATATAATTCAACCGTGTCAGATAGTGATGAATTGTAAGTTTATTTTCCTTGTAGTATTCATACTTTTATTTATTGGTGCTCATGTTGCCCAATTAACGCAATGCTCTCCAGTAGGTCTTATTTTGAAAGGGAGGAGCACAGAGCATTAGTGAGTAAACCGGTATAATAATAATAATACAGGAGGAAGGATGCAGATCCCTAATGTCATTAAATGTTCCATGTATTAGTCTCGTACGTGTTTGTAAACATGGAGGTACTGTTGGCCTTGACCCTTTGTGTACTTGCTATTGACGTTCACCCCTTTACTCATAGTCATACTTCTTCAATAGCCTTGAAAATGAGAAGCTCCCACCAGACCACCAGCCGTGATTATTAGCTACAAGCTAGGGACACTTTATTTCATCTGGACGTAGCTTTGAGGTTGAGAGTGATTGTTCTTATCTAGCAACCATACTAGTTCAAAGAGCTGCTCAAGGCGCAGGCCAAATTTAGAGTGTCAAGTCGCCAAGACGTAAATTTGCAGCATCAAACGCGCTGCCAAACGCCCGGACGTTTGAGCGACCTCGATCAACTAAAATTCAAAATACCGGATTTAATTCCCTTACTTACCTCTTCTGAAGTTTGGAGGATTAAAAACTATAAGCATAACTATCATAATTCAGTTTTTAACAATAACAATAACATTACTAACAGTCCAACTTTAACATTCAAAACAATAACGTTTGCCTTTGGAATGGCTGAGTTGTTGTTATTGTTGTGGTTGTTGTTGTTGTTGTTGTAGAGGGTAATGCGATTAGGGAGTAATAAACCTCTACACACTACAGTAAGAACAATTTGCCTTCGCCATTGTGAACCCAGGTTCTTCTGCACACAACAAGCAAACATTCTGCTTCTGTGAGGTCCTGCTGTATGCTACACGCACCTAATACTAATAAAAATACAGCAAGGCATTAACTTCACTGCTTAAAATTGTTTATTTATACTTATGTTTCTTTCTGTCTAGTTCTTTCAGAGTAACTTCTGACACCAAAACACTATTTGGACAGTCAAAACGTCACCATGTCGTCAGAGCGTCTACGTAAAGCCAAATTGGGCGTGTTCTTGGTGATAATGGAAGTAGTGTTCATTGTGTTGTTCGGACTGACTGCGACCTACGAAGATTCTGCCAGGCCGGCTGAACATTTAATGGTCCATGACAATAATGACAGCAACGCGGACCAAAGCCACCATGCTGCTGCTGAATCAAGCCCTGTGCCTACATATTATGCAAGTAAGTTCTAGCAAAATATTTAGTACCGGTGTAGCAGGCCAGATTATACCCCACCTCAAGTATACCCAGGGTATAAACTGGCCTAGCCCAGACTATGCCCCCGTGTAAACTGGCCTAGCCCAGACTATACCCCTGGGTATTATCTGGCCTAGGCTCGTTTAACCCTCTCCTGCCCATTATAACCCCCCCCCCCCCCCCCCCCCCCCCGACCTTATCCTTCACGTTACTCTTTAATTTATGTGTTGTAATTGTTCTGATGCACTCAGATAGATAGATAGATAGATAGATAGATAGATAGATAGATAGATAGATAGATAGATAGATAGATAGATAGATAGATAGATAGATAGATAGATAGATAGATAGATAGATAGATAGATAGATAGATAGATAGATAGATAGATAGATAGATAGATAGATAGATAGATAGATAGATAGATAGATAGATAGATAGATAGATAGATAGATAGATAGATAGATAGATAGATAGATAGATAGATAGATAGATAGATAGATAGATAGATAGATAGATAGATAGATAGATAGATAGATAGATAGATAGATAGATAGATAGATAGATAGATAGATAGATAGATAGATAGATAGATAGATAGATAGATAGATAGATAGATAGATAGATAGATAGATAGATAGATAGATAGATAGATAGATAGATAGATAGATAGATAGATAGATAGATAGATAGATAGATAGATAGATAGATAGATAGATAGATAGATAGATAGATAGATAGATAGGGTTAGGGTTAGGGTTTTTTCGTTGTTTTTTTTTACACGCAAGATAAAGGTTGTTACCTGAGTTCACTCATGTGTTGTTTGTTTTTTTTGTTTTTTTTTACACGCAAGCCAAAGGCTGTTACCTGAGAGTTGGTCACGCAAACGGTCATGTACAACAAACCCATGAGTGAAATCTCTTTAGGTGGGGGTATATTCCGGGCACGAGGGGTATGACCTGGCCTAGGCTGATCTATACCCAGGGGGTTAAACCCACCTAGGCTACATTATACCCAGGATATAAAGTAGTCAGGGGTTACAGGGACAGATCTGTCATATGGCTCCATTCTGTGCCCTGGTGGAATTGTTCATCAAGAATAAAGTCAGCATCATGTCTATATCTCCTAACGCTACTGGGAATATTACACAATTTTATTTGTCATTTTTCAATTGCTGACTATAGAAACAAACAATGTTGAAATTTGTAATAAGTCATTGTTGTTACAGTCGGAAGTGACACTGCGTCAGATTTAGTCTTTGTCAAGTAAGCTTTGCATATCTTCACCTTGTCTTATGGTTGACGACGTAGCAGCAAACCTCACAATAAACAAACGTGTTTAAACGCTTTTTCAAACCTGCTGTTTGGGACGTTTCAGGTCACACTATCGCCCAATATTGCTAATTACTTGACATATCTGAAGATAATGCAACCTAAACTCGACCCCATCGGCCTAGAACTATTTCTGAAAAATGTTATGCGTGCAATAACGTCAGCTGGGATGTTTTCATATGTAATGGTAGGTCAATACAATACAATACAAGATTATTGCTTTAGGTCCAGCGGACTCTTCCGAGCCAAATCAGGACCAGAGAGACGTTATCTTAAAATATTATAAAATGATTCAAGTCTTAAAAAACAAGTTTGTTACTCTTAAATACACAAACAAACTTTCGCATGACACCTCTTTAAGAGACTTCTTTAAAACTGATGTATTAAAAATATATTCTCTTTCTTCAATCAAATCACTAAATTCAGTCCTAATAAAATCCAAACTAAACCAAACATGTCGATACAATTTATATGCGATAGAACAAACCAACATCATGTAAAAATTGAAACAGATGTTGACCATTACATACTTTAAAAATCTCTTTGAAAGGTATGGAACCAAAATATGTTTCCCTTTCCTCAATCAAATCAGCACACTCAGACATGAAATGTCGAACGGAAAAGGATTGATCACATGCAAAGCACCATGGTGGTTCTTCTCCTTTTAAAAGGAAACTGTGGGTGACATAAGTATGCCCAATATGAAGGCGAGATAACACTGTTTCTTCTTTGCGAGTGGATGCAAAGTTAGGCAAAGAAGTGGACAAATCGGGAAGAATTTGAAATAATTTGTTGTTGACATGGTTAGACCAGTCAGTCTGCCACAGTCGTTTACAATAAGAACCAGTCATACAACGTAGGTCAGAGTAGGGCACAAACTGGAAAATCTCTGGAGGGAAATCAAGATGCAGAGCATCTTTAGCCGCCCTGTCTACTGCAATATTGCCGCGGATGCCCATGTGACCAGGGACCCACATACTGCAATATTGCCGCGGATGCCCATGTGACCAGGGACCCACATAAAAACTATCTTTTTACCCTCAGAAATAAGTTGTGTATGGAGGTCATGGATCTCTGCCAGAAAAGGGTGTGATATCTTTCTCGTGGAAAGAGCCTGAAGTGCTGACAATGAATCAGACATGATTAAAAATGAGGTTCTTTTGGATTGATAAACTTGTTTCAGAGCTAAATGAATTGCCTTGAGCTCAGCTGTATAAACAGAACAAAAATCAGGTAAACGCTGTTGCAAAGGCTGGTCTAAGTGTCTCCTGGAGACAGACGCAGCAGCAACTGAATCTCCTTTCTTTGACCCGTCTGTAAAAAGTTGTTCATATCCTGGGTATAAAGCACACTGTTCTAAATAAAGTTGGTTAATGGTAGGTCTGTAATGACGTAGGTTATTCCAGTATGAAGGGATTAGTCACCTTGTAATGACACCATACATGACGCTTTCAGTGTTCCAGGATGTGCACGTGATGATGTTCATTGGGTTCGGATTCTTGATGACCTTTTTGAAGCGCTATGGATTCAGCAGCGTCGGTCTCAACATGCTGGTCGCTGCTGTAGCAATCCAATGGGCTATGCTAGTCGCTGGCTACCTTCACGGTCATGGCGGAACTGTAAAGCTTGGCATTGTCAAGTGGGTACATTCATTTTAAATCAAAAGAGACTGTAATGTTTCACTAACACTAAAACAGGGGGCTATTAGTTTTCGTCATAAGTTAGGTATTAATAGACTCTTTCAACTGTGAATACTGTATAAGGCCCCCAAAAAGTAAGTTTACGGTACCTCGATAGACCCTAATTATTTTGGCCCAACCCTAAACAAATTTTTGGGATCGTTTGGAAAAAAAAACAGCCCCAAATTCGAACCCAAGGTGGAAAAGATTTTTTTTAAAAAAGAAAAGGAAGCCGTCCTACCGACCATTTTTTTCCCCTCTGTTACCGTAAACAGACATTTTTGTTTTGCCTAATACTGTTTCTATTCTCTAAATGCTTGGAATCATGCTTTGTCAGAAATCCGTCATGCATACGCATCAACAAGCTTATATTGTTCCCAAAAAATCTAAATAATAGACAATAAATCTTCTTGGCCAGTGTTTTGACACTTGAAAGGTGTTTTGATAGTGGGCTTATGTTTTACTTTGAGATAATATGAATGTATATTCTTCTTTTAAAATAAATCATTGTTTCGTTTGAATATACCTTTGTTTTCCTGCTTGTAGCATGTTGACAGCAGATTTCGCCTCAGCTACAGTTTTAATCACATTAGGAAAGGGGGGTGGAGGTAAGGGCCTTTTTAGGGAAAATCAGTGCTTTACAACTTGTCATCATCTTCATCATTGCATTGAAAACTATTATATATTCAGAAAGCCATCATTGCTGACAGCAGACTTCTCCTCCACCAGCTGATAGGCCTATCAATGTTGGAAAAATCAGCGCTGCACAACATATCAAAGAAAAGAAAGACACCCTCGCAACTGCCAAAAAAAATAGGGGAGCTATTCTTTCATTTGAAATTTTAACTTTTTGTTGTTGTTATTGGTGTTGTTGTTGTTGTTGTTGTTATTATTATTATTATTATTATTTATTTTTTTTTTTTTTAGTATGCTGACAGCAGACTTTGCGTCTGCTGCAGTGCTGATCACAATGGGGGCTCTGTTGGGGAAAATCAGCGCTCTGCAATTGGTGGTGATCTGCTTCTTCGAAATCGTTCTCTTCGCCCTCAATGAGTGGATTGGACTGGCGAAACTCCAGGTAAACATGTCATAATTAAACACAATGATCATTATACACATTCTCCGCCCGCTAATTTCTATTTCTACTGCTCTTTGTTTTTCTTCGCCATTCTGTTTTTCTTCTTTCTCTTCTTTTTACTTTTTCCCCCTCCTTGTATTATTTTACTCCTCCTCCTCCTTTTCAGTGTCATACTTCTCCTCCCCCTCTTCCTCCTCCTTCTTCTTCTTCTTCTTCTTCTTCTTCTTCTTCTTCTTCTTCAATGTATGTAGGTGTAAGATGTAGCGAATGTCCAGGCTATTCAAGATTCGTGTGTGTTTTTAACCTTTTGTGTGTCTTTATCAGCATCGACACGTGACAATGTGCTGGCCTGAAACAGGCCTGTTTTTTAGTCTCCCTTTATCAATCTCCAGAGCAGACACGTAGACAATCAACACTGAAACAAAGTCTCTTCAAATATCTTTTGGATACAAGTCTCTTTCAATATTATAATGATATTTTCACCACATGGAGATTTATTTCGGGTCAAAACGAAATAAAGGTGGCTTTCGATAAAAAATAAAGATTTTACCACCAACGAGAAAAAGACAGGCCAGGCCAGCAAACTACCAACTGAGCTATCCTGATAACCCGTATTAAATACGGTATTGGGTATGTTTGTTGTGAGTAACGACCAAGACTTTGTTTACTGTAGGTGATTGATGTGGGCGGTTCCATGTTCGTGCATGCCTTTGGAGCCTACTTTGGACTGGCAGCATCGCGTGTCCTGTACCGAGAGGACTTGCATAAGTCACAGAAAGAGGGCTCCGTCTATCATTCTGATGTCTTCGCTATGATTGGTAAGTTGTTGTCATCATCATCATCATTATCAGCAGCAGTAGAAGAAAAGGCAGCAGCTATAGAAGCAATAACAGTAGCAGCAGTAGCAAAAATACCAGTGTTACCTTCATAATCATCATAATCACAATCGTAATCGTCGTCATCGGCATCATCATCATCATCACCATCATCATCTTCTTTTTCTTCTTCTTCTTCTCTTGCTGTAAAAGCACTACAGGAGCAGTAATATTAACAACGTTGTCATTGTCATCTTCTTCAATATCATCATCATCATTTTATGGTCACAATTATTATCGTCGTCATCCTCATTGTCCTTATGTGAACACAATCATCATCATAATATGATCGCAAATCATCGTCGGTGTCGTCGTCATCATCACCAGCAGCAGCAGCATTATCATCATCATCATACATGAGCACAATCGTCGTCGTTATTATCCTCCTCCTCCTCCTCCTCCTTATCATCATCATCATCACCTAGAGCACAGTCGTCGTCATCATCATCATCATCATCATCATCATCATCATCATCATCATCATCATCATCACAACAACAACAATGGCGTAGTCGTTGTCGTCATCGCCTTCCTCCTTGCTGATCATCATCATTATAATGCTCTTTTTATGACATGGGGTATTGTTTATAAAAAACACAAATAATTATTTGTGGTCGTTTATTCCTCTTTGTACTCTTGTCTCCACTATCTCTCTGTTTCACCTCCTAGTCTTCACTGCATATCGCTGAACTGTCATCACATGAAGCAGCCTCCACCGGGGATGTCGAAGCTATTTCCTATCTATCTGCACAAAACAGGACAAAGCAGTGTTATCAGTTCCTGTTGTAACACAACAGCCGCTTCTTTGTGCCCATCGTGAGGGTGCCGGTTTTTGGTTTTGTTTTGTATAAATAATATCCCCACTTTCTGGAAATGTTAGTGCTTTAAATTCCCACCGTAGCTATCTTTCTCCTTTGTTCTTTCTCATTCTTACTCTGTTCTATCAATCTACTATACTAGGCCCTATGTTCTTCTTTGTCACCTACCTGTTTTCTTGAAAACTCTTCCAAAACTTATCCTTTGTATGAGAGGTCTGTTGGGTTAGCTTGGGAATATTGGACGCTTTCTGCCAAATGGTCACTAGGGATTTCTATGATGTTATTATTTAGCAATATAGTCATTTTCTATGTATGTGTTTTGTTGATATTTTATAATGATGTTTATATTCTATTTTGTTGTAGTAAACGGGGGTTCGATAAATAAGAGTATAGCCTCAGCGTCCCTGCGTGGGATGTCTTTATTGTAAAGTGACCGGCTGGTGGAGTGCCTTAAAGTATTACCACTAGAGTTGTTTCAGCAGATTTGTTTTTATTTTTTAATGCGGATTAGGGTGAGTCCTTTTCCAACCAAGCTGTAGTCCTGATTCGGCTCTTTGCAGTCCGCTGGACCCTGTAGGCAATGAATAACTATCTTACTTCTTTTGTATGATGCTGCCGTGATGCCGGATATATCCTAACTGCTGTCTGATCCACGGAGTACTCCTAAACAAAAAGTTCTAGACAATAACAGTTTACGACGCCTTGTTTACTGGTTTTGACCCAGGTGTCCTTCGGATGAGAGTATAAACTGAGGTCTAGTCTGTGTATGCCTGCATTCCACTGCACTGATTTTATAGATCCTGACTCTCATGTCCTAGACAGGTGAGCGCCAGAAACAATAATACACCCAGCATGCTTTGTAGGTGCTGTTCCCTTTCCCTGTCCTGGTTGGCGCTGCTTTTGCGTCTGCCGCGCGTTCGTTGAGAAGACAGTCCACATTTTGCCCGCATGAGTGACAAATAGATTCAAGATTCAAGATTCAAGATAATTTATTGCCAAGTGAATAATACACAAGGAATGCATTCGGTAAAAGCTGCAGCACCACACAAAAGCACATATAAAACATAGAGAACATGTGAACAAGCTAACAGCAAATCACAATAAAAGGATAAGAAGATAAAGTCATGAAACGAATGAACTGTACAAAAGGGCAAATATATATTTGCTAGTCAACACACACACACACACACACACACACACACACGCGCGCACACACACATACACACACACCAACACAAGCGCACATTGCTGACTCCCAGCCATCCAGTTTTCACTCTCCATCCATTCGGTCTCGTGTTACTGTAACATTAGCGCGCCTATGTGCAGCAAGTAGGCCTACTTGTACGAAACGAGCGACAAAGTTACTGGCTCTCGCCAACACGTTATGGCGACGACATGTGGTTAGGCAATGGGCAGAGAACTGGATATATACAATAAATTTGATAAACTGTGTTTATGAAGGAGAAGGACTACACTGTTGAATGCACTGACATTGGATACACTGACATTGGATACAGGGAAGAAAGAAGAGACGGCTTAGCATAGGAGGTAAGAGAATAGTATGTTCAGCATGTGGAAATCCATGTTTAGCCTAGAGCAGAAGGGGGAGCTTTTCTGCAGAAAGCACGAGTCCCGTTTGACACAAGCCGCAGCATCCGTCACCCGCAACGACAACACCTCAGAGCATGCACACCAAACAAAAAATAATATAATATGTCATAATCACAGCTTTAAAAACTACAGAGTCACAGTAGCAGATATTGCCAAAAACCACTGTACACAAATATCACAAATACAAACACATCAGTTATATCACAAACACTGCACCATCCGCATAAAAGGAGTAACAAAGTGTTCTTTATAAGATATGCATAATAGAAACCACTGATAAAACAACAGGAGACACCAATAAAGCCTAATTCAACAGAAACAACTAGAAAAAAAAAAGTCTAACAACCCATTAAATGAAGTTCCACATTGGTGATGGCTCTAATATTAACTGCCTAATCACCATTGTACACAGGGGAGAGTATTGCACAAAGAGTTTCCAAGGGTGACACTAGTATACAAGTCTTGTATTCATGCTTAGATGCAGATTACCCAACAGTGGACAGTGTATGGGGGGAGGGGGAGGTGTAAGGGTAGAATATAGAAGTTATATACCATTCACACACACACACACTCATCCGTATTGTCTACGTTGTGGGGTGTTTAAGTATTAATGTATGTGCATACACACACACTCGCCCACATGCCCCCCACCAACACACTGGGGCGATCAGCCCATCTCAAGATTAAGCAGTTTAACTGCTTGTGGGAAAAAACTATTGAGGGATCTTGATGTGGTGCATCGAGGCATTCTTAATCTACGCCCAGAGGGAAGCAGCTGGAAGAGCTGGCTGGCTGGGTGGAGTTTGTCTTTATATATATTCTGAGCTCTGCGGTTGGCTCGGAGCAGATACATTGATTCAATTGATGGGAGAACGCTCCCAACGACTTTTGATGCCTGTCGTACAACACGGTCAAGTCTGTCCCTGTCCTGACTGCTCGCACTAGAGTGCCATACCACGACCGAGAAAGTGAGAACGCTCTCTACTATGGACCGGTAGAACAGTGACAGAATATTCTGACTGACTCTGAACTTTTTGAGCTGACGGAGGAAATACAACCTTTGGTGGGCTTTCTTAATGGCACCAGAAATGTGTGCCTCCCACCGGAGGTCAGCTGAAATTGTAGTAGGCCTACCTAAAAACCTGAAACTTTCAACTTGTTCGACCGCTTCGAAATACAATTCCAAACTTCAAAATACAAATATATAAATAATAGCCCAGGCGAGTTGCTATCTCAGCCTATAGCCGGTCCGCAAACTTGTTTTTTCCAACCTGGTTCCAGTCATTCGCCCAAAAAGGCAATCACCGAAGTCGAACGAAGCTCTCCGATGTGTTACGAAATGATGCTTGCATGACTACGACTAGTTGACATTAAAAATGATCGCTGTTACTTCTAATTCTGTTCGATTTACACGGATTAGCATTTCGCAACGGTATACTTTGTTAATATGAGCATAATATGAGCATAATTATTATCGACCATATTTAATAGTTGCGTTCCTTGATTTGCATTTTGTTAGTTCTCAGCAGTAGGCTAATAACAGCATTCCCCATTTCCTGCCTAGAACCAAGTAGACACTGTTATACAGTATACATAGGCTTAATCTACATTATATAAGTCAGTCTCTGCGCAGCGAAGAAGCTCACTAGCTGAATATAATTATTAGACCTGTATTGTTTGTTTTATACGTAAATAAATGTATAAACTATATCTATTCGAATTAATAATATTTAGGCCTATACTTTATAATATTCGAATCTTTAAATTTCCGGAGAAGGACGAGTAGGCTAAGCGAATTTTTTTTTTAATAACTCGAGATCTGAGTTAAATTAATAGTTAGTTATTCATTGCTTACAGGGTCACAAAATCAAGACAACTCGAGATCAGAATTAAATTAATAGCTAATTAGTTATTCATTGCTTACAGGGTCCAGCGGACTGCAAAGAGCCGAATGAGGACCACAAAATCAAGACCACAACTTCGCTAGTAGTAGTAGTAGTAGTAGTAGTAGTAGTAGTAGTAGTAGTAGTAGTAGTAGTAGTAGTAGTAGTAGTAGTAGTAGTAGATTTAGTTAAATCTTTAATTTATTTATTTGTTTTGTTTGTTATTATTATTATTATTATTATTATTATTATTATTATTATTATTATTATTATTATTATTATTATTATTATTATATTATTATTATTATTATTCCTAATTTTAAAAAAAGAAAAGAAAAGAATAGTGTGCTGCTGTGCGTGCTCAATGGTGTAAATATGGTCAGTGACGTTTTGTTTGTTTTTGCTGAAGTTGGGTGTAACCCGAAATATTCAGATGGTGTTACTGGTTATTGTTTTCTTATAGATTTACCAAAGATTTCAGATAATTTATGGAAATTTCCGCCTGCCACGCAACATTTCTTTAATACGTGTTTCTCATTAAAATACATATCATTGAAATACATATAACAAATTTACTGTATCAGTTAAAAAGAATAATATTAGTTAAATAAATAATTGCTTTGGTGCTTGCAATAAAAATGTCAATGTGTTTTGAGACCATTATAAACTTGCTTTGCCTTGTTGTGCTGAAGGGACATCAACGTATCCATAGCGCTTTGAAGTTTTGTCATGGTTTTATTGTTGATATAGATGTGAAATCGTTGTATGTGTGCATTATGTGTTATGTATTACTTTTACTCTTTATTACTAATTGTGTCAGTATATTAATCCTCATAAAGTAATAATAATACTAACTGCTTCAAAATGCGAATCTCGACTTGACTTACAGCTTGAAGCTGTGCAGATCGAAACATAAGTAGATCTAGAAGCAACAGCGGCTATTTTTATGCACGGATGTTTCACCACAGGCTCTGAAGTCTTTTCTAGATCCGTTGGATCTCAATTTTGATATGATGATGATGGTCATTGTTGTCAGGGTGGCGACGTGGTGATCGTCCTTAACGCTCATGCAATAGGACGTTAAGCATCGTTTTCCTCCTCCTTTTGTCTTTGTAAACTTGTGGGCCACCTACATACGTACGTAGTATAGTATGTAATTGAGGCCTACGAAAGACGAGACTTCCCAGCCTGTGGTTTCACGTAGTCCTGCCAGCATTCGTTCGTAAAACATCGGATAGCTTCGCTCGACTCGGAGAGCTTCGTTCGACTTCGGTAATTGCCTTTTTCGGCGAATGACTGGAACTAGGTTGGAAAAAACAAGTTCGCAGCCGGTCCTGATTTGGCTCGGAAGAGTCCGCTGGACCTAAAGCAACAATCAATCAATCAATCAATCTCAGCCTATGTACACACCTTTTGGCCAAAGGTCCACAAGTCTAAATGATACAATTGAATGTAGATCTCTATCGCTGTGTGACCATCTCTATCCATACGTTTGCAGGTACGATCTTTCTGTGGCTATTCTGGCCTAGTTTTAACAGCGCCTTGGCCGTTGAGGATGGTCAACATAGAGCTGTTCTCAACACCTATCTGGCACTCGCTGCCTGCTGCGTGGTCACTTTTGCCGTGTCCTCTCTCACTGACCATCGGGGCAGATTCGACATGGTGAGTGTCCAATTAGATTTGTTTTTAATTAGCTGTTCTCAACACCTATCTGGCACTCATTGCCTGCTGCATGGTCACTTTTGCCGTGCCTCTCTCAATGACCATCGTGGCAGATTTGACATGATGAGTGTCGATTTAGATATGTTTTTAATTCGATTGATCGCTGACTTTTTTTTTTTAAACAATTGATTGATCGAGAGTTTTTAAGTATTAATTTAATGTTGGCCATCTGTTGAGTAGCCACTGTCTAATTGATCTGTTTTTATCAATCGGCTCTCCAATTTTATGGGACGAATGTCAGAGATTCAATGATTTTTTTTTTAACATAGTCAGTTGGTCAGTCAATCTAGGAATACTTTGAAATAGTCGGGGGGGAATCAGAACGAGCCAAATGTCAGTCGGTCGGTCCGTCTGCCTGTCCGTCTGTCCATCTGTCTGTCGGACCGTTGAAAGCCATATCTCAAGAATCACTTTACGGATTTTGACCAAACTTCACAGGAACATTACCTAGATTAGTGGCATCATATTTCCTCTAACGCAAAGATCAATGTCACTGAGTATTGATTGATTGATTGATTGTTGCTTTAGGTCCAGCGGACTCTTCCGAGCCAAATCAGGACCGGACAACCCCCGATCCGCATAAAAGATCTGCTGAAACAACCCTAGTGGGAAAACTGAATGCCCTCCACCGGCCGTCACTTTACAATAAAGACATCCCACGCAGGGGACGGCTGAGGCTTTACCCCAACTACTCAAACCCCCGGTTACAAAATCAAAATAGAATACAAACATCATTATAAATTATCAACAAAACACATACATATAAAATGCCTATATTGCTAAAGAATAACATCATAGGAAGCCCTAGTGACCACCCGGCAGAAAGCGTCCAACATTCCCAAGCTGATCCAACAGACTCCATACACAAACAAGGAGTCTTGTCCAGGAAGAGTTTTCAAGAAAAAAGGTAGGTCACTGATCTAGCGAAGAAGAAGATAGTATAGTAGATGGATAGGACAGAGCAGGAATGAGAAAGAGCAAATGAGGAAGACAGCGACAGTGGGAATTTAAAGCACTAACTTTCCAGAAAGTGGGGATACTATTTATACTGAAACCCCCGGCACTCCAACGGGGGTACTGTTGCCGCAGTGAATCTGTCATGCCTATAAAGGAAAGACAGGTTTTCAACTGGGGTTTCGCTTTTCCCTGTATAGGTTAGAATAATCTACAGTGGCAAGATTGCTCATGACCCCAAGGGGGTTGTCACTGAGTAATTTTATAGGTAAATCATTGTTCTCAATGTCTCAACAAAGGGTATACAGTATTTCAAGTTGATCGGTCAGTCGGTTGTTCCGCGCTGTGAATTTTAATTTGTGTTCAAAACACACTTTTTGCTTTATCTCAAGAATAACTGAAAGGAAATTAAAATTTTTTTACTTTGCGGATACTTTAACTACTGCTAAACATGTTAGGTCATTGGTATTGATAATTTCGCAAAAGTTAAGGTTATTGTGTTTCACTATTTTCTAAATACGTTTTTGCACTGTATCTAAAACTCCACTGATCTGATTTTGATAATCATGATTAGTTTGCAAATAGTGACTATCATTTCAATTTTCCTTTTTGCTTCGTAAAGAGAAAGCTGAGTCAGAACTGCCAACAAAATTAACACTTTTGAAAATGCTTATTTTGGGGCTGTGTGTGTGTGAGTGTCTGTAAATACACATGGACATCTTCTTTTTTATTTTTTATATTATTATTATTATTATTATTATTATTATTATTATTATTATTATTATTATTATTATTATTATTAGTATTATTATTATTATTATTATTATTATTATTATTATTATTATTATTATGGGTAGTAGTAGTAGTAGTCGTAGTTGTAGTCGTAGTAGTAGTAGTAGTAGTAGTAGTAGTAGTAGTAGTAGTAGTAGTAGTAGTAGTAGTAGTACAGTACAGCTGTATTCATGAAACTAAGGTTTAGAAACACGGGCATCATCAAAAGAGGAATATTTATTGTATGACAGAATGATCTTTTTAACTCGCACGCAATATGAAAGTAAGATGATGGCCAGTTGATTGTTACAATCCTTGCGGTGCACTGAATTAGTAATGTTGTAAATTGTGTTGCTGCGATAGGGAGTGTGTGTGTGTGGCTGTTTCAGGTGCACGTGCAGAACGCCACATGCAGGAGGCGTGGCCGTAGGTACGAGCGCCGACTTGATCATTGGTCCACATGGCGCTCTTATCATTGGTTCCGTCGCTGGACTCCTCTCTGTCATTGGCTACCGATACATCACGGTAAGAAGCCACGCCCACGTTTATATCTAATCGTCGCCTTCATCATCATCATCATTATCATCATCATCATCATCATAATCATCATCACACCCAACACTAATATTATAACTTTTAGTTTTGGGTTATTTGTTTTTTCGAGACAATGAGTTTATCTGAGAATTTGAATTGTTGTCAATCAAAGATAATATAGTGAGTAAGCTTACTCGAGAATATCTTCAAAGGACATCCAGATCTTATTGGCGCGATACAAGTGGACATCATCATCATCATCATCATCATCATCATCATCATCATCATCATCATCATCATCATCATCATCATACTCGTCGCTCAAATCGACCAAGAAACTTTGAATTTGGGTGTTCCAAAGCTAAAGGTTTGTTTTGATACGCTCCATTGCAGGCGAGCCAGCTATGCAGTGCTGTTGTAGAATCTAACGCAAGTTCGACTATTTTCAGCACTTGACGCTATTAGTAACGTACACAAATGAATATTTATTTATAGATTACTAGTGGTTTTGTACCCTGGCAAGCCAGGGTACACAGGTTGCTGTTTAAAATGTAGACAGAGAGACAACTGTTGTCTGCGAGTTTCATTTGGACGATGATACCTCCCCATATCCCCCTTCATACCTCCCCATACCCCTCCCTGATATCTCCCCGTCCCCCCCCCCCATGATGCCTCACCATACCCCCAGGGGCCCTTGATACCTCCCCGAACCCACTTGATACCTCCCCATACCCCCTTGATACCTTCCGTACCCCCCTTGTAACCTACCTGTACCCTCCTTGATACTTCCCCGTTGATCGTTTCGCAGGTATGGATGAAAGGAATCGACCATCACCATACCCCCTTATATATACCCGTATCCCCGTTATGCCTACTACCCATGCCCTTTAAACCTACCCGTAGCCCCCTTTTACCTACACGTACCACCCCATCCCGATCCTTGGTACTACTACTACTACTAATACTACTACTACTAATACTACTACTATTAATAATATTGAATATAGAATAATACAAATAGAAATAATAAAAAACACCAAGGTTTTAAAAGAAAATTTGATATAATAATAATAATAATAATAATAATAATAATAATAATAATAATAATAATAATAATAATTTATTATTATTATTATTATTAGTTTATTAATAATAATAATAATAAATTAAAGGTAAAAAGTATAAATTTAAAAAAAATATCCATATTGTAGTGTTAAAAAAAAAAAAAAAAAAAAAAAACTTAAAAAATTTTTTTAAAAAAATATGGTTCGCGTGAGTATCGATCTTGGATCGCCCGAAACCGTAGGCGAAAGATTAACCCACTAAGCTACCAAGGCTTCCTAGAAAAACCATGAATTTTTTGGTCTATATGGGAAAACATGCTGAAACCTCAATATGATTTTTAATGGAAGCACGCGGAATGAGGCTATTGCAGTTTGTGGACATTTTGTTTATTTATTTATCTCAGAAACGGTTAAACGTTCGGTAAGGAAATGTCGGCTATAACGATTTGGCTGGTTTTGAGCACACAGCAGGCCGATCAGCAGCGCTCAGCACCTGCCCAGATCAGCGTCCATAGGAAACAAACTTTATAGTAGAGGCGAAGAAGGACTTCCGGCTAAGCAATTTATATATATAGAAAACCGTACATATTACAATTTTTTTTAAAATCTTAATTTTCCTGTGGGGCAACACTTACTGCGAATTTCAAAAAGGATCTGTGGGGCTGAATATGTTAAAGTCCATAATTAATCACTGATTTACACAAATCAGATGATCGTTTAACCAACGTAGTAACCCTCATGGCTTCGCTCAGTATCAAGCCAGTCCATTCTCGAATGTTGTCCTCCCACCTCTTTTCCTCTCCATCTTATTCTGCCTTCGTGCACCGTGCCTTGCAGGGCGATCTTTGCAAGATCTAATGCTCTGGTGACGCGGCTATAGACTATACCATCCGAGTTTCCGTTTCTTCACCACCGTGAGCAGGTCATCGTGTTGTCCAATGGCTTGTGTGATGATCTGTCGGACTTCGTTGTTGGTGTTACGTTGGGCATACGAAATGCCCAGAAGTCTTCTGTAGCACCTCGTATCCATGCTTTGTATTCTTCGTTGTAGGTCTGCTGTGATGGTCCATGTTTCGCAAGCGTATAGGAAGATGGAGATGACTAGAAGCGCAGTAGCCTTCCCTTGGAATGTAGACTGATGGTTATGTCTTTCCAAATGTGCTTCAACCTTGTCAGGGCCGCAGTTTGTGCAATCCTGGAGAGGACTTCCTGTCGGGACCCATTGTCTGATATAATTGCTCCTAAATATTTGAAGCTATGCACTATGTTGAGGGATTGGCGTTGGACTTTGATGTCCATTTTGATGCCTTTGGTGTTGTAGGTCATCATTTTGGCCTTCTCTGCACTTATTTCCATTCCATAGGCTCTGGAGGTGATGTCAAGCCTCTGTAGGCCCATCAGCTGTTCAAGTTCTTGTTCTTCTCCAGCCAATCCATCAATGTCATCCGCAAAACAGGTTGGAGATTGTTCTACCCCCTATGTTTACTGTGCCTTTGTGATCTGCAAGGGCATCTGACATGATGCGCTCCATGAAGATGTTGAAGAGTGTTGGAGAGAGTAGGCAATCTTAACGCACACCGAGTGTTGTTCTGAACCAGTTCGTGATGGCACTATTGTAGAGGACTGCACTGATAGCCTTGTCATACAGGATTTTGATGACTTCAATAATTTTAGGGCTGATGTTGTACACTTTCATGGTTGCCCTCAGAGCTGTATGCTAGACTCGGTTAAACGCTTTCTTGGAAGTCTACAAACAAATGATACAGATGTTGTTGGTGCTGTAGGTATCTCTCGCAGATTATTCTCAGGTTGAAAATCTGTTCAGTGGTACTTCGCCATGCCCTAAATCCTGCTTTTTCTTCAGCTATGATTTGTTCAGCTTGGGGTTTCAACCTGTTGAGCATTATTTTTCAGGAGGATCTTGCTGAGGTGGTTGAAGAGGCTGATGGTGCGGTAATGTTCAAACTCAAGACGTTTACCCTTGTTGGGAAGAGTGATGACAAGCGACTGGGTCCATGGTGTAGGCCACTCACCACTGCCAGAGCTTGTTACAGATAATGGTGAGGGCGTCAATCATCGCTTCTCCTTCTGCTTGAAGCGATTCCGCGGGTATATTGTCCACTCCAACTGACTGATTGCACTGCTTCCTCAACATCTTCTCGGAGAATTGGAAGATTTCTTCCTCTTCTCTGTTCTGGGGACATGCTAGAACTGATGGGTCTCCGTTTGGTGTGTGGTAAAGGTCAGAGCAGTACTCTGTCCATCTATCCAAGACTTCTTTTTCTTCTGTAAGGCATATGCCAGACTTGCTTTGGATCGTGGAGACCTTGGGCTGTTTAATACTTGTCAGCCGCTTCACAGTCTGGTAGGCCTTCTTGCTGTTGTTCTTATTCAGACTGTTCTCTATTTCCTGGCATTGCTCTTCTATCCAGTTCTCCTTTGCTGTGCGCATGCCATTTCGGATGTGATTGTTGATTTTTCTCATAAATAACACGCCTGGAAGTTCAAAATGATATCAATAAATGCAAATGACAAGTGAATAAGAGGTAAATAGAATCGCTTGAAAAGGGTCACCTTAAATTGTGGGATAAGATAAGATTCGCTCTAGCGTCACAGTTTTACATATTTGAACAGAATTAACTCCCTAATACTATTAGACGGATATGATAGGATATATAAATGCACGCGGATATAACCAATGATTTTCCTTACTGTAAAGTGTGAATGACGTGATTGACATAAATGTTGTGGTCACAGCCATGGCTGTCCGCGCGCCTGAAGATTCACGACACGTGCGGCGTCAACAACCTTCAGTATGCCCGCCATATTGGCTGCTATTTGTGGATGTATCGCCTCCCTGTTGGCTAATGAAAGCACCTATGGTTACACGTGAGTAGTTTTGGAGTTTTGTTTCAGTAGGTCTATTCATTCTTTTGAGCATCTCGCCTTGTAGTCGTAATATAGCAGCCTAGCACCCCATGTGAAGTACGTGGGAAGAAATAATTCCTGTGGCACCTATGGCCACGAGTATAACACGATTATGAAGAGAAAGGGGTTTGTGACGGAGGTGTGATAATGATGACGACGATGATAATAATCATGATGGCGATTGTGATGATGACTGGAGTCTTGTATGCTGCTAAAGCGCGACGATGATGAATAGGAGGTTGATGAAAAGGGTTGCGATGGTGGTGGTGATGGTGACTGCGGCTATAATGGTAATAACCTTTCTTCTCTCTCTTTTTCTCTCCTTCTCTCCCTCGCTCCCCCTCTCTCTGCCTCCCTCCCCCCCTCTCTCTCTCTTTCCTTCTTGAAGATCTCCGCACTCAAGCATCTAAATTTACATCACTTAGAACACATCTCTTAAAACACATTCCAAAATTAAATAAACATTAATTGCTGTTAATGGATATTAACAAGACAATTTTAAAAAAATTAGTTTATGTTATGATTACCTTGTTTATTTGTTATTGTTCCATGATGTTAATGTTATAACATTAAATTGTTGTAGTTAATAGTTACTGCTGCTATAAGCCCCAAGGGCAAGATGTAAAACAGTGCACCCAGCGCTTACTCTTTTTACCCTTGCACAATACAATTTTTATCTTATCTCCCTCTCTCTCTCTCTCTCTCTCTCTCTCTCTCTCTCTCTCTCTCTGATGCACACATATACACGCATGCTAACACACACACCCACACCCACACCCACACACACACACACACACACACACACACACACACCCACACCCACACTATGCCCGCACGCGCAAACACCAGACCTCTTAGGGACAGATTGAGTCAGTTGGTCAGTTAGTTGCAAATTACGAAAATTGCCCACAAACACTAAAGTACTGTCAGTGTTCAAAGAATGGCTGGCAATTAGACTATAGTAGACAAGAGTACTATTCTCTGCGAATGAGTCAGGTTTGTGCGCTTACCACCTCTTCAACTACAAGGGTAGCACGTGAACCCGAGGAAGTTTAAGGATTCCACATCTACTATTGCTATTAGTCTATGTAATGTATCGCTATCATTAAACACAAACATTAATTATCTCATTAACTTGAATGAATGTGTCTTATGCGAAGGCTGTACCGCCAGTTCCCAACGCGAGTTCCAGCGGATGAGAACAGTACGGAGTTCCAGACCATCAAGGAACACATTGACGTCAGCCCAGGTCTCGGCAGAAGTGCTTCGCAACAGGCGGCTTATCAGATCGCCGCTCTGGGCATGACCCTCGTTATTGCCATTTCTGGAGGCCTTTTGGTTGGTAAGTGTATATTTTGTTGACTATAGCGGGTATCAGGACAACTATGAACCTTTTTGCTAAAAATGTAGAGAGAAGTGAGGCAGTGTGCCCTCTCTTCAGTCCGTTTACATGATTTACAAAGCTTACTTTGAGATAAATAAAAAAAATAATCACGTCAACAACTGAAAAGTTATCGTACACTCTTACCTCACTATTCTCTATACACCTATTACACAATGCTATTACACAATCAAAAATTTGAATATAAAGCTAACGTTTTTAATGGGTTTGCCATAACCTTTGGTCGTAAGGAAGAGATGCATTACGGATCTTCCTTTCTGAGGGCTTCCTCGCCCACCCTCACCCCTCATCTCCCATCCCTACTTTACAAATACAGGTACCCGTTCAGTGCTACTATGCTATATTGTACAAATATGTACTTTCAGGTCTGTTGGTGCGCTTCTTGCCTCTGGATCAGCCACGCGGTGAAGCTCTCTTTGACGATGAGGAGAACTGGGAGGTGCCTGCTGTGCCCCAAATGAATGAAACTGCCTCCCCTCGCTGGAGAAAGAAAAGGAAACCTCCTTCGTCAAAGCCTAATTCTTCCCAATCAATACATTATTATTACCTTTAAATGAAGATGGGATATAATCTCCCAAACAGCATGGATAAGAATAGACCTACCTCCAATCTTTGAATGGAACTGATCTTCTGAATCTTTGTCAAAAGAAAATATGGCAACCTGGAAGTAATAAAATGCTGTACTCACACATTTGAATTCTATAGATTTAGCAGAAGAAAATAACTTACAAAAAAATTTTTTTTTGTACTTCCAGACTTATCTGGAAATACTTTAAAATAGTCAGGAATCACAACCAGCCAAATGTTGGTCTGTCCATCTGTCGGCCTGTTGAAGAATCCTTGAATGGATTTTTTTTTGTTTGGACTTTATACTGTGCCTTTTTATTGGGATTTTGACCAAATTTGATAGGAACATTGCCTGGGTTAGTGGCCTGCCTCCCGTGTAGGTAATCATGTTTGCTCTACCGCAGAGGTCGTCACTGAAGTCATTTTGTTGATAAACGCGCTTTGCTGAATATCTTTTTTTTTTTTTTTTTTTTAAATGCTAAAGCCATTTTGTTGAGTTGTGATATATGTACTTCCAATCATGGGCCATCCTTCAGTAGCAGTCTAGATGTCTATCAGTCGCTCACTTCCAATTTTATTTTTTTTGTTCAAAGCACACTTTTTTTGCATTTAAAAAAAATAACTCCACCCAAATTCATCACTTTTACTTTGTGGATATTTTAACTATGCTAACCATGCTAAGTATGTTTTTGTATTTGTACTTTCTCAAAGGACAAGGAGGTCTTTGTGCTTCACCATTTTCTAAACAAGTTTTGCTCCATATCTATAAATGGGCATAGCCAATTTGAATAATGTGTTGCTTGCAGATATTTGAGACAGTGGCCTATCATTCAAAGTTTTCCTTGTGCTTCTATAGGATAAAGCCTCCTCACAACACTGCCCACAAAATCAATTTAATACTTTCCAAAGGCCTTAGTTTTTGCCAGTGCGTATATGTATCTAGAAATACATTTGAATGTCTTGCCATCTTGTTGTCTCTATGGAATAAACTGCCATTTTAAAAATATCGTTGAGGAGCGCAATTTTTTTCAAGGCTGTATTTTCTATCATAGGCTATGACTATGATTCGTAATTGATTGTCTGAAGCCAACTAGATCTGACTAATTCAACGTCACACACAGATGGGACGCTAATTAAGCCACGAGGCTTAAGCATCAGCAGACCCAGTCCCTACTACTACTTTATAATTCTCTAGTTGGATGTACCTAATTGTACATTGAGGACATACATGATGATGGCATGTTCATTATATTGAATTATGACTGGATTATGTCCCTTGTGTGTTCAATATAATACACCATATACTATTGTATATGCACATGTTTCGGCACATGTTTCTGCATGACATCTCAATACTCCATTATATTGAATTGTATGTATCTTGCTCAAGCTTATATAACACACTTCACCATTGCTAGAATATAATTTTATGTGTTGTAACTTTAATCTGTATTAAGTGTGCATTTATTTTGTATTCAGGCAAAACACTATTAAATATATACTAAGGTTTATTTCATATGGAGACAGAAATACTGTATTAATATTAATATGTACTCTGTTTTACAACTATTTAGAATTGATACAATTAGAGCCACACTGTAAACTGTTATTTGTAATAATGATGCAGACATATTTCCTTTACTAATATATACAATTAGGATGCTTGCATACTAACCCACCAAATATACTTAAATGTACTATTATTAAAGAAATGTTCAGTGTTAAACAACACTTCGTTGTTGTTTTGTTGTTGTTGATGGTGGTTAACTATCTTGTCACTGTTTTGGTCTGCTGCTGCTGATTATGTTTTCATTGAGGGCGAGTTCTTCATTGAATTGATTGGTTGTAGTTCCTCATTTACTCTTTCCTATTCCTGCTCTGTCCTTCACTCTGCTATACTATCTTCTTCTTCCTACATCAATGACCTACCTTTTTTCTTGAAAACTCTTCCTGGACAAGACTCCTTGTTTGTGTATGAGGTCTGTTGGATCAGCTTGGGAGTGTTGGACGCTTTCTGCCGGGTGGTCACTAGGGCTTCCTATGATTGTACTATTTAGCACTATAGGCATTTTATATGTATGCGTTTTGTTGATGATTTATAATGATGTTTGTATTCTATTTTGTTTTTGTAACCGGGGGTTCGCGTAGTTGAGGTCAACCCTCAGCCGTCCCTCGCGTGGGATGTCTTTATTGTAAAGTGACTGGCCGGTGGAGGGCATTCAATTTTCCCACTGGGGTTGTTTCAACGGATCTTTTATGCGGATCGGGGGTTGTCCGGTCCTGATTTGGCTCGGAAGATTCCGCTGGACCTAAAGCAACAATAAATCAATCAATCAATAAAACACCCCTATTACGGTATGCAACTTTTATTGTGAATGTAACAATTCTTCCATCAGATATGTGTGCTCTATTAATCTGTACAAATTTGTTATTTACTTTTGTATTGATGTTATGTAAGACTGTAATGGGCAAACATTTAATACATTTGCATGAATCATCTTATTTATAACTGCTTATAATTTCACAACGTCAAAGAAAATAATTCATTTACATAACTACTCAGTTCACAGCTTCTGAGCTAAAGAAAATAAAATGTTGATGTAAAGCACACAAACCAACTCAGTGAGCTGCTCATAGTGCTGGACAAAAATTAGATCTTACTGAAAACACCCAACTTGTAAAAACAATCATGAATTCACCATGATGTTACACTTTATCCCCAATTGTTTCATTATTTTGTTTTATTATCATTTGTTATCTCAATTGTGCATGGTATTTTTGCCAAGTGGTATTATTATGTTTTTAATAAATGTATCACTAGTGCGTGCCCCCCGGAAATTTAGTGCTAGTAATTTAGTAATAATTTAGTAATTCCCACTGTCGCTGTTTTTCTCCTTTGTTCTTTCTCATTCCTATTCTGTTCTATCAATCTACTATACTATCTTCTTCTTCGCTAGACCAGTCACCTACCTTTATTTCTTAAAAACTCTTCCAGGATAAAACTCCTTGATCATTTGTGTGTGAGGTCTGTTGGATCAGCTTGGAAATATTGGACGCTTTCTGCCAGGTTGTCACTGGGGCTTCCTATGATGTTATTATTTGGCAATGTAGACATTTTATGTGTATGTGTTTTGTTGGTATTTTATAATGATGTTTATATTCTATTTTGTTTTTGTAAACGGGTGTTCGATAAATTAGAGTATAGCCTCAGCGTCCCCTGCGTGGGATGTCTTTATTGTAAAGTGACCGGCTGGTGGAGTGCCAATTCAGTGTTGCCACTAGGGTTGTTTCGGCAGCTCTTTTATGCGGATCAGGGGCGAGTACTCTTTCAGCAAAGTTGTGGTCTTGGTTTTGTGGTCCTGATTCGGTTATATAGGTCCTGATTTGGCTCGGAAAAGTCCGCTGGTCCTAAAGCAATAATCATGTAATGTAATGTAATCACTAGTGTATGCTGTTATTCTGGAATAAACCTGTGAACAATATTTTTGGTTCACTGATGGTCCTGTAGTAGTATAAAAAAATGCTGTGTCTGTTTTCATCATTCCCAATTTTAAAACATGCTAGTCATTTCATTTAGAAAAAGGGTTTTCAATTTTTACAGCAGAATTGATAGGTATTTTAAT
Organism: Oncomelania hupensis; assembly: GCA_036898135.1. NCBI lineage: Eukaryota > Metazoa > Mollusca > Gastropoda > Littorinimorpha > Pomatiopsidae > Oncomelania > Oncomelania hupensis. The sequence goes on along the minus strand of CM072520.1, from coordinate 39,893,698 downwards.
GGCTTGAAACAAAATTACTAGCTTGCCTATTAAATTGTGTAAAAATATTTTGTGCTAATATAATTGTGCTTTTTTTTCCTATTCCTATTCTATCACATAACTCTGAGGTCGTTGGGGCACCACAGATGATTGTTTAACCAGCATACTCCATCTTTCTCTGTCCTCAGCAACCCTGATGGCTTCACTTTATGTCAAGCCAGTCCATTTTCGAATGTTGTCCTCCCACCTCTTTTTCGGCCTCCCTCTTCTTCTATCTCCTTGCAGGATGGTCTTTGCAAGGCCTGATGATATGATCTGATGACGTGGCCATACCATCGAAGTTTCCGTTTCTTCACCACTGTGAGCAGGTCATCGCGTTGTCCAATGGCTTGTGCGATGGTCTGTCGGACTTCATCGTTGGTAATGTGCTGGGTGTAAGAAATGCTCAGAAGTCTTCTGTAGCACCTTATATCCATACTTTGTATTCTTCGTTGTAGATCTGCTGTGAGGGTCCATGCAAGCATATAGGAAGAAGATGACAAGGGAGCGCAGCAGCCTTACCTAGGACTGTAGACTGATGGATGGTCTTGTCTTTCCAAATGGGCTTCAACCTTGCCAGGGCAGCAGTGTTATCCAATGGCTTGTGTGATGGGCTGTCGGACTTGGTTGTTGATGATTGTGCTTTTTTACTGGTTTATATTTGTCACGTCACCCGAGCGGGTTCCGCGACGTCAGCTCAAGCAACGAGTGGGGAGATAGAAACTCAAACAAAAATAAACTAACACAAATGCCAGAATAACAATCACACTCTTTTATTCAACAATCGACACACATACACAGGACAATGGGGTACTAAACCACCCTTCACCCCTATCAAGACCCCCACCCCAGTATTAACTAACAATTACCTCCCTTGTTCAACCAAAACAGAACTAAACATCAACAGATTTTCCCACAACAATGTACAGCAAAATATCAATAGACAATCAATTCAAAATACTATAAATTTCAACTGAAGAAATGGAGCTGCAAATATTATGTCGAACGATCAACCAAGCTAGCTGACAGATCAGAAGCACTGTTCATGAAAATGTCAGTTAAGAGCTCAGTAGGAGCTAAGCAGTTATTCACTCAAATGATGAAATGATTTACTCTAAATAAATGAAGTATGTTTTTAGGTGCGTGTCGTGCAAGTCTGTGTGTGTGTGGGTGTAGTGCGTGAAGTTCCTGTGGTACACCGAGTCCTTCAATGGCGGCGCCCACAATCCCGAAGAAAGACGGCAGTGGTGGCGGAAAGTCCCGTCAAACGTCTACCCTTCACAGTCGCAGAGGCAGGGGTTCCAGAGCGGATGCACACACTGCCCAATGGTACAGCAACGGCGCGCAAAGGCGTGGAAGTGTGAAGTCGTAGTTGAAGAATAACTACGTCAACGAAGCATCAACATAGTAGAACAATAGAGAACGGCGGATAACAGTATAGTTAACAGTAGAGAACAATGGATAACAGTGGATAACAGCCCAAACCTGTAGACAAATATATAGTCTTAACAGTTTGCCTACAAAACTCAAATACTACATTCATATAATACGCCTTCCGCCGTCCGCCATCTTGACCTGATTATGCATAATAACAATGATAATAATACATGATGCTATACATACATTTCAATAATACAATGCAACTCTTGATACTAATAATTCATATCTCTTTCATAAGCACAGTCGTTTATATAAATATACATGATCATTGCGACTACACTTCAATCACACAGTCCCAATTAATTCCATCCTCATCTCCATCCTAGCTCATCACCCCTCTCAACTGTTATAATACATCATGATTATCTCCCTTCATCCATACTATCTTATCGTACTATAATATAAACATGCTTTCCTCATATCCATCACTTCCTTCACCTCCTCTCCAGCATAGTACAATTATCTCTCTCCCCTTACATACATCCCCCCTCTCTCTCTCTCTCTGTCTAACATGCATTCCTCATCGTTACCTTTGACCCACTTTAGCAACAACAGCAACGACATTTCCCGTTCATGTATATAATAAGAAAATGATAGGAAAATCATACAAAATCGATAAATTATTATTCATCAAAATACATCCCCTTCCCCCTCATTCAATCATCATTCATTCGCGTACGCAGTCTCGAAGCGCTCACCACTGAGGAAATGAATTACAGGGTTTTACTCACCTTATAAGTCTCGGCCTGTGATACACCTCCCCAACACAATACAACACAACACAGTACAACACACTGGTTAGTCTGAGAGTTAATTCGTTTCTGGCTATTTGCTAGTTATTCTCACAAGGACATCTCAATTCTTCAAAAGACCTTGAGCCTTGGCAGGTGCCCAATCGAGGACTACACAACCTTAGGAAAGAATCCTACATTTATCTCCAATAAATGGCGATTACATCCCTCCTTCTACAGTCTTTAGACATTCTTACCCCGACAAGGGCGTAAGACCTTGGGTGGTTCGAAACACACGATTACAGCACCCTTTCAAGAAAGAAAACCCTAATTCTAGTCTGACACACAGTCACAAGGTTACTTCTTGACTAAAGCTGACCTCTCGCAAAAAGCGCCACATCGACTCTGCCTTACTAAACGCAACCCAGGCCACAGGTAAACGGTCGAGCTCTCGTTCAGTACCCCACTTCTAATTCAACATACCCCTATTTCCTGCGTTATGCACGTGGACTTAGAGCTACTGCATCTTTCGTACGCAATAAAGAAAACGGTCAAGCTATCTATGTACACTACACAGTAGAGAGGTGCAACTTCGCACATATAGCTCTCTCTGTTATGTGCTGAAACTCGTGTCGTCACAATATTCTGTTTAAATGCAATAATTTTGACTTTTTACTACCAGTGAAAATGAAAAACATTAAGATACTAAGTGATTTACCTTTTTCAGTTTGTTTAAAGCTTGCAAACAAATATTTTTTTATTAATCTCTTGGAAGATTTATGAAGTTTTTTTTTTTTTAATGCTTATTGTATGAAAAGTCCATTAATAATGATTATGAATAATCGGAGAGAGAGAGAGTGAGAGTCTTTCATTTTATTTTTGTAATCAGTTCTTCTAGTTAATGAGTTGATTTTTTAAATTAATAATATACAATGGTTTATTAATATGAGGAGAACAAAACAAACTGCAACACCCAAGTTGAGGTTTGAGGCAATATTTCGATTTTTATTCAAATCTTTATCAAGCCAGCCAATTGTTTATTAATATGATTATTTTCAATATTTAAATCACATATGTCAATAATAAACAATAAATAGTAACACAAACAACGGCTGTAGCAACATGCAGTGGTACATAATTATTAGTACTCTATGTGACGATATCCTGGAGAAGATACAAGGGGATTAAGATCTGTAGATAGATAAGGTGTTTAGCTATCTCTATCAGTCGTTCTTTACCAAGATTCCTAAGCGATATGAGAGACTGAATCATGGTGCTTGGTCACATAAAAATTTATATTTGTTCTCGGGTTTTCATAGTATCATTGGCTCATTTTAAGAAATGATTTCTGCTAGTCAAATGACTAGTTTAATTGGTCCCCAGAGAAGAAAAGCTAGTGGACACATAACAATACAAATAGAATGACACCTGTTGTATGTATGTGATTTCAACTTTTATATAGTCAACACACATTCTAATATGACTTTAATTAAATGTAAATTAATAACTATAACTGTTCAATGTGCTGGGAAAGTTCTTTAGCAAATCTTCATCATATGCTAAGTAGTTCTATGTTTTTGATGGTCTAATATTGTTCCGAGTGTTTTTGACATCAGTTGCATTTGAGAGGCTTAGCTCTCAGTTTCTGTGAGTGCTTGAGTCTGGTGGTCACTCTGAGGGAGTCTGGTCACTCTCAGGATGATCGGGCGAGTCTGGTAGCCGGACATGGCAAGGTAGATTCTAGTTGATCTCCTTCTTTCCACAGGAGCAAGCGTTAGGCTTTGACTCCACAAACCGTCCCAGAGCTGAGCTGGAAAATCCAGAACTCCGGCTACAATATTCTATTCGGATATATTGGTATGTGGTGCCCTCTGCAAGGCATCTACAAAATCAAACATCTGCCGAGTTTCCCATAAGCACACTACGATTTCTGAATCTTAAGTCTAAGATTATCTTAGACTTAAGATTCAGATATCGTAGTATGCTTAGATATATCTAGCAATATGCACAACATGTCAGAAACAATAATCAGTTTGTGTAAATACACATAACATGAACATACTAATACATGGTAATCAATATAATATTTAAACATACAAGTACTAGACTACTAGTGTTAACTTACTTCTAGTCTCTGGGAATCATGAAACCGTCTCTAGTCTATCACTCTGTTTGTTCTTTGACCCTCGTGGTTCTATGCTTCGTTTATGACTGCCCGGTTATAGCAGGGTGTACAGAGGATATAAAGGAATCTACACGTCATCTCCGACCAATCTTCTCGTTTCTCGCGACTACGTGAATCTTTTCTTGGACGTCTTTGTTCTCTTGTCCTGCTTCTGGGACACTTCAGGGGAGAAATGCAGGGTAGATCTAAGAGTAATATGATTCGCGTGGCTACTTAGCGGTCCAGTGACACCGGTCAGATGTCCAAGTGGGCTAAGTTACATTCTTGTTAGCGAGTTCTGCTTGATTGTATTGGGAGTGAATGTCTCAAGGATGTTAATTTAATAACTGCGAACATTTCCTTAGAGAGCTGGTAAATTAACGTCGGGTTTTGTTCAGTACTATCTGTTTATCTCTAAGCTGAGTTACAACATCTTTGTCGTCAACATTTCTGATATTACACTCTAATAGTATAATAATAATAAGAGTATTTATAGAGTGCTTTTTCCTAATGAAATCAGGTCAAAGCGCAGTTCTCACGCATCTATACTTAACGTTAACATCGAAATACATACAAAAAGAAGTTAAACAAAAAAGAGACACTAATTATGCAAAGACATAAACATGAAAAAGAATATTTACAAATAAAATAGGAAAGACAAGGGAGTGAGGAGGAGAGCAGCTAAGGAGTGAGAGGGCTTGGGGGTGCGATGTGATGGAAAAGGAATGATGATGGTGATGGGAGGTGAGGTCCTATCCTATCCCGTAACTCGAAGGTCATAGGGGCACCAATGATGATCGTTTAACCAGTGTACAAGATGATCGATTAACCAGCGTACTCCATCTTTCTCTGTCCTCAGCAACCCTCATGGCTTTGCTCAGTGTCAAACCAGTCCATTCTCGAATTGTGTCCTCCTACCCCATCTTCTGCATCCTTGCACCATGCTTGGCAAGAATGTCTTTGCAAGACTTGATGTTCTGCAGATGTGGCCATACCATCGGAGTTTGTTTCTTCACCACTGTGAGCATGTCATTGTGTTGTCCAATGGCTTGTGTGATGGGCTGTCGGACTTGGTTGTTGATGATGTGCTGGGTACAGGAAATGCCCAGAGGTGAGATCAGACATTTTTAAGGAAGGGATGAGTTTTCAAGTTGGACTTGAAAGTGGCTATGTTCAGAGAGCTGTGAAGAGAGAGTGGAAGAGAGTTCCAAGTTGAAGGGCCAAGCACTGAGAAGGATCGACCCCCTGCCGAGGAGAGTTTATAGCAGGGAATTCTCAGGGTTTTTGCTAATCTATTTGTCTTTTTTTGTCATTTTTATACATAGTTGTAAATAGTTCTTACTTTTACTGTTCCGTCTTTTGGTGTATCGTAGCAAAAGCGATGTTTGATCGAGTGCATGTATTTTTATGTAATGACTATGTAAAGCGCGGTGAGTCTGGTCGTAGGCTGGAGTACCCGCTATATTTTTTTAGGCTGGAGTACCCGCTATATAAAAATATGTTATTATTATTATTATTATTATTATTATTATTTGTAGCATGAGGGTGTCAGAGGAAGAATGAAGATTTCTAGATGGCTTGTAGAAGTGAATGTTCTGGGTGAGGTAGGAAGGGACTAATCCATGGAAGCACTTGTAACATAAAGTACAGATTTTGTAGGTAATCCGATGAGATACAGGAAGCCAGTGGAGAGAATGTAGGAGGGGTGTGATATGATCAGATTTTGTTATTTAGAGAACAAGACGATCAACTGAGTTCTGAACACTTTGGAGCAGATAAACAGAAGAGGAAGAAAATCCAGCCAGGAGAGAGTTACAGTAGTCTAAGCATGACAGGGCCCGAGAGGGAGGTTTAACAGGTTTTTGCGGATAAATTCTGACATAGAGAGGGTGTTGTCAACTGTTTATTTCAATTTTTTTTTTAACACTTCAATTTTTAAAATGCAAAGGAATAATTACTCAGAGTCAACTTAATATCAGTACATGTAGATACGAGAATCATATAGGAAAAATCAAAGATGACTGAGCTCCGCAAAAGAATTCTATAATAATCTGTGGTAAAACTTGACCCCGACCGAAGTCAGAAGGATAATCGATGTCAGTTCGCAAAATTTTTAACATCAACCTGCTACGAATCAGAATCATGTACAGCCCAATGTTAGAGTTAATTAAAATAAATCGCTTTGAGGTTGTGCATACAATTTTTTTAAAAAGGTAAATCTCATTGATTTCTTTGCATTGTTTTGTCTGCTGCTGCTGCTTCAGCTCAGCTAACAAGGTTGTGAACTACGAATGCAATAAGTTAAACTAGAGCAACCTTGCTTCAATAATTAAAGCTATTACATTACATTACATAATTGTTGCTTTAGGTCCAGCAGACTCTTCCGAGCCAAATCAGGACCGGACAACCCCCAATCCTCATAAAAGATCTGAAACAACCCTAGTGGGAAAACTGAATGCCCTCCACCAGCCAGTCACTTTACAATAAAGACATCCCACGCAGGGGACGGCTGAGGCTTCACCCCAACTTATCGAACCCCCGTTTACAAAAACAAAATAGAATACAAACATCATTCAGGGTGGAGAACAACTGAATCAAGAAATCTCTGAAATCCGGCCGGGGCCCAGGGGCCAAGCCCCGGTATTCGCCCCCTGGAAGAAAATGAATTTATGCTATTTTGAAAGTAATTTAGGGCCTCTCCTGAAAGCAAAAAGCACAAAGTAAACATGAATAGAAACAACAACAACCAAAAAAAATTGTTTTATGCACATGTCTTTCAAAAAAGTTAAGAATCTTGAAACAAAGTTTGAGGTCCACCACTGTTACATACAAACTCCACATTTCAAATTTTACTGGGCACACGTTTGTCTATTTTTTAGCTGTAAACAGGCAAGAATTTTTATAATTTTAGAGATTTAGGGGTACGTTAGTAAAAACACTACATCTTAGATATTAGTGACTAGTGTATAGATTTAAATGAAATAAAATGCAAAATGAACAGAAATAAATCTCTTTTGATTATCTACCTTTTTATACTTCTCTTGTCATGTCTTGTTTTTGATTACTCCATGTGTATACAATAAAAAAAGTTTTAAAAAGTCCAAACAAGCCCCCTCCTCTTCTTCACTTTCATGCCAGTCTGAAAGATCGTATGTATGCACACTACTGACACTAATTGTCTAATGTCAGTACCGATCTCTTCCTCCGACTCCAAGTCCATTTCTCTCACTTTAATGTTTGATAAATGGAAGCCTGTAAACTCTTCTTAATCAGTCGAAGAATCCAAACCATCCATTTTAGACACACACACAAGAAAATTTGAAAAAAAATCGAAAAAACGAACGCATCACAGAGAAAACTTGTGGAAATGCAGTCGAATGTTTTCACAACAGAATTTAACCGGAAGTCAATTGCCGGAAGTCTCGCAATCTTTCAAACAACGCGAGAATATAACCACATGGTTGATACGGACGCTTTTGGACGTTTTGCCTGTTTAGACCTTCGGCCGCTTTTGGCCGCTATGCCCAGTAAAGGGTAGCCCTCAGCTTCTCACACTCGGAACTCAATATTTTTTTCTCGGAAATGCAAATGCCTTCCGCGGAAATCCGCGGATTCGCGGAGAATTCTCCACCCTGATCATTATAAATTATCAACAAAATACATACATATAAAATGCCTACATTGCTAAATAATAACATCATAGGAAGCCCTAGTGACCACCTGGCAGAAAGCGTCCAATATTCCCAAGCTGATCCAACAGACCTCATACACAAACAAGGAGTCTTGTCCGGAAGAGTTTTCAAGAAAAAAGGTAGGAGACTGGTCTAGCGAAGAAGACGATAGTATAGCAGATTGATAGAACAGAGCAGGAATGAGAAAGAGCAAATGAGAAAGACAGCGACAGTGGGAATTTAAAGCACTAAATTTCCAGAAAGTGGCGATACTATTTATACTGAAACCCCCGGCACCCCAACGGGGGAACTGAAGCTATCAAATAGATTTATTACCTTATAAGGTCGTTATATAATATGCTGCATTATTTTATACTGTGACAGTGCCTAAGTGTAATCAGTCTGAAACGTTTAACAGTCCTTTTGCCATAATTATCAGCTGCAAATATATATTCTTGTAAAAATTATTCTCGCTGTAAGAAAAATGACTTCAGCGTAAATCCATAAAGAACTATTCGCCACCGGAAAATAATACGGCGAAACCGTGAGGATTGGCATCTCTGCCCTTTTCTACTTTGAAACAGACCAATAACTAGCATAGTTCAAAACACAACTACAAATAAAAACATTGTAAACTAAAGATTTTCAACAAACAGTATCAATCACATTTTCAACTGATTTATTGTGATGAATAAATTTCACATTTCAACCTTGTACAAAAACTTCACAATGAATACCTTCAACCCATTCGGATGAAATACTTTATAAAAACATATTTACACTTCAAAATATGAACACATGTACAAAACATGTACAATAACATTTAAAGTGAGTCTGAAATCTAGATCAAATTGCAATTTTTTGTTGATAAAATGTCTAATTCACGTTAAGAGATGACCGTTTGCTTGTATTCATGTGTTCGAGTCCAATATTTTTGAAATTATCATATTAATCTTAAGATTGTATCCAAGCATTCAAAGGGTCACTAAAACACTTTAAAAAATCTGTTAGAATGCAAATCACAAATGCAGCTGAGCATGACCAACAAAGTCTAATGCTTTACTGTGGGAAACAATGCTGTACCTATAGTCTGTAGTGCTCAGTGACTGCATTAGACCCCCCCCCCCAACCCCCCCACATCCCTCTGCTAGAGAATCCTTGACATTTTCAAAAACCTAGAATGACTTTTTAAGCTGCTTACTTGCCTATCAGAGCTTTCATCTCAATAATAGATTAATAAACTTCTATGATCACCTAGTGTAAAATACTGCAAAAATGACCTCACTCACTTTAAAAATCCAAAGTACAATATGTCTTTAAACAATTCATAGTGATACAGACTCATTCAAACAATATAACATGGCAAGCATGCACAATCAATGTTGAAATCATACATAAAACATACCTAAATTATCTACGCACAGAAACATCTACGTCTGGCAAATGCCAAAGTGGCATCAACTCCGATGCTTGAATTTGTGCCACTTTCAAGTTCCAATCCAGATGGCCCATTTACACAATAATAAGGCTGAGTCTTTATACGTTTTCTCCAACTTTATTCAGTGCAAGATACAACTACCATCAACAACAGCTGCTTTCAAAACTGAATCTTTGAATATGCTAGTTAGTTGTTCATTGTTTATAGGCTCCAGCAGATTGCGAAGAGCTGAATCAGCACCACAAAATCAGGACCATAACTTGGTTGAAAGAGGACTCACCCATGATCCATATAAAAGATCTGCTGAAACAAGTCTAACGGTAACACTGAAGGCACTCCACCAGCCGGCAACTTTACGATAAAGTCACCCCATGCAGGGGACGCTGATGCTTTACTCTAATTTATCGAACCCCCATTTACAAAAAGAAAATGGAATATAAACACCATCATAAAATATTAACAAAACACATACATATAATATAGCTACATTGCTAAATAATAATACCACAGAAATTACTAGTGACCATTTGGCAGAAAGCGATCAAGATCCCCAAGCTAACCCAACAGACCCCATACACAAATGAGAAGTTTTGGGAAAGTTTTCAAGAAAAAAGGTAGGTGACTGGTCTAGCAAAGATGATACATTACATTACATTACATAATTGTTGCTTTAGGTCCAGCGGACTCTTCCGAGCCAAATCAGGACCGGACAACCCCCGATCCGCATAAAAGATCTGCCGAAACAACCCTAGTGGGAAAATTGAATGCCCTCCACCGGCCAGTCACTTTACAATAAAGACATCCCACGCGGGGGACGGCTGAGGGTTGACCTCAACTACGCGAACACCCCGGTTACAAAAACAAAATAGAATACAACCATCATTATAAATCATCAACAAAACACATACATATAAAATGCCTATAGTGCGAAATAATACAATCATAGGAAGCCCTAGTGACCACCCGGCAGAAAGCGTCCAACACTCCCAAGCTGATCCAACAGACCTCATACACAAACAAGGAGTCTTGTCCAGGAAGAGTTTTCAAGAAAAAAGGTAGGTCATTGATCTAGCGAAGAAGAAGAAAGTATAGCAGAGTGATAAGACAGATCAGGAATGGGAAAGAGCAAATGATGAAGACAGCGACAGTGGGAATTTAAAGCACTAAATTTCCAGAAAGTGGGGATACTATTTATACTGAAACCCCCGGCACTCCAACGGGGGGAACTGTTGCCGCAGTGAATTAGTCATGCCTACAAAGGCAAGACAGGTTTTTCAACTGGGGCTTTCACTGTTCCCTTTATAGGTTAGAACAATCTACAGTGACAAGATTGCTCATGACCCCAAGGGGTGATCCATATAAAAGATCTGCTGAAACAAGTCTAACGGTAACACTGAAGGCACTCCACCAGCCGGCAACTTTACGATAAAGTCACCCCATGCAGGGGACGTTGATGCTTTACTCTAATTTATCGAACCCCCATTTACAAAAAGAAAATGGAATATAAACACCATCATAAAATATTAACAAAACACATACATATAATATAGCTACATTGCTAAATAATAATACCACAGAAATTCCTAGTGACCATTTGGCAGAAAGCGATCAAGATCCCCAAGCTAACCCAACAGACCCCATACACAAATGAGAAGTTTTGGGAAAGTTTTCAAGAAAAAAGGTAGGTGACTGGTCTAGCAAAGATGATACATTACATTACATAATTGTTGCTTTAGGTCCAGCGGACTCTTCCGAGCCAAATCAGGACCGGACAACCCCCAATCCGCATAAAAGATCTGCTGAAACAACCCTAGTGGGAAAACTGAATGCCCTCCACCAGCCAGTCACTTTACAATAAAGACATCCCACGCAGGGGACGGCTGAGGCTTCACCCCAACTTATCAAACCCCCGTTTACAAAAACAAAATAGAATACAAACATCATTATAAATTATCAACAAAACACATACATATAAAATGCCTACATTGCTAAATAATAACATCATAGGAAGCCCTAGTGACCACCTGGCAGAAAGCGTCCAATATTCCCAAGCTGATCCAACAGACCTCATACACAAACAAGGAGTCTTGTCCCGGAAGAGTTTTCAAGAAAAAAGGTAGGAGAATGGTCTAGCGAAGAAGACGATAGTATAGCAGATTGATAGAACAGAGCAGGAATGAGAAAGAGCAAATGAGAAAGACAGCGACAGTGGGAATTTAAAGCACTAAATTTCCAGAAAGTGGGGATACTATTTACACTGAAACCCCAACTGGGGTTATTTAAAGCACTAAATTTTCTGAAAGTGGGGATACTATTTATATAGAAAGCCATGGCATCGTACATGAGGGTATCTTTGAATATGCAGACACGCACGTTATTTATATCATCCGTACATTGTTGCTAACTTTAGATCATTCGAGAATGATGTATTCAAACACAAATCAAAATAAAGACTGACACAGCAAATACGCATTGAGTAACATCATAGAATGTTCTCCAAAGTTTGTCAATTTGACTACTTGCTGCGAGATAAATCTCGAACCTTCCTTCAGTGGTAAACAAAAAAAATCTAGAAACACCTTGATATTTCTGTAACAATATCAACCAAAGAAAACGAACACTGTGCCAAGCTTTTCCAGCAACAATATAGAACAAAATCAAAGATAAACAAATGCTATCATAAAGAGGTTGGAGGACAACATTCGAGAATGGACTGGTTTGACACTGAGCGAAACCATCAGGGTTGCTGAGGACAGGGAAAGATGGAGTATGCTGGTTAAGCGATCATCTGTGGTGCCCCTACGACCTCCGAGTTACAGTATAGGATAGTACGCTTATGTGCAAAAAAAAATGTTTGTAATTATCCGCCTGTCTCAATAGTAACACCCAATGTGCAATACACAATGTTTGTAATTATATTACATTACATGATTATTGCTTTAGGTCCAGTGGACTCTTCTGAGCCAAATCAGGACCGGACAACCCCTGATCCGCATAAAAGATCTGCTGAAACAACCCTAGTGGTAAAACAGGATACTCTCCACCAGCCAGTCACTTTACAATAAAGACATCCCACGCAGGGGTCGCTGAGGCTATACTCTAATTTATTGAACCCCCGTTTACAAAAACAAAATAGAATACAAACATCATTATAAATTATCAACAAAACACATACATACAAAATGCCTACATTGCTAAATAATAACATCATAGGAAGCCCTAGTGACCACCTGGCAGAAAGCGTCCAATATTCCCAAGCTGATCCAACAGACCTCACACACAAATAAGAAGTCTTATCCCGGAAGAGTTTTCAAGAAAAAATGTAGGTGACTGGTCTAGCGAAGAAGAAGATAGTATAGCAGATTGATGGAACAGAGGAGGAATGAGAAAGAACAAATGAAAAAGACAGCGACAGTGGGAATTTAAACCACTAAATTTCCAGAAAGTGGAGATACTATTTATACTGAAACCCCCGGCACTCCAACAGGGGTATGTTTGTAATTATCTGTCTGCCTCAATAGTAACACACAATGTGCAAAACACAATGTTTGTAATTATTTTCCTGTCTCAATAGTAACACACAAAATAAAACAGTACAACCTTTACACTGGAACATTCATACAAAATAACAGTAGCACAAACACAATAGTTTAACACATTAAAACATCCAAGCAATGATAGAACATGACACTGCTCACAGAAATATTAACACAATAACACACAAAACAGAATACATCTAAACAATCTGGAATAATGAACACAAAACAGTAACATAAAACAATATACTCTAAACTGTCCAAAGAAGTATTCAAAAATGTTTTCACCATAACAAAAAGAAAATACAAATCAAAACTTCTACTTTTACAAAAACAACAAGACAAAACTTAAGTTCTGCCACAAAATATCAAACTTAACAGCTTGAAGGGATGATACCAAGGATGTTTATTTTTTGTGATGAGTTTTCTTGGCAAATTGCACTGCTGTCAACATTACAAGATGATATAATGATAGTCAATCGTCGCTCAAACCCACTACAAAGCTTTGAATTTTAGCATCTATTCCTTTTTATGTAAAAGACAAATTGTGCCTAATGTACACACTTTTGCAGCAGTGCTATTTTTAGAATCACCAATGATGCTATTAATAGCCACATGAACAAATGAATTTATTTTATTTTAATCAAAATTCTACTTTAGACAACTTATTTGGGAGAAATGGATCTGTAACACTGAAACCTGTGATCCTGGGGCAATTTAAAATGCTTATAATTATTGTTAGTCAGTTCTGTGATCTATAAAAACATCCAAATACAGAAATACTTTCCACAAAAATACATTACACATACTACCACAAAATAATGTTTCACTATTACAAACAACAGACAAAACAAAATCCCAGTGGCACATACTATCAATTTAAAACTGCCCATTTCATTGTTCATTTCATTGATGTGATATACACAAACATCCAACTGTTCCACCAAAACAAAATTCAAATACAAAACAACAGAAATCCACACAATACAAAATGCAGCAAAATACAAATTCATACACTTCACAATTTTTATACTTCATAACAAACAATCCTGTTAAACTATTTTTTTGAGCAAACTAAGTTGCAAATATCATAATAAAGTCTTGTTGTTTTTCTGTCCTAATGATCAGCTCAAAGATCTTACTCAAAATTTCAACTTGCATCATCAAGCATTGTCCTACATCCTGGGCAAAATAATGATAATTACAGTAACAGATAATTACAAGGTTATATATATATTTAAAAACCATCATAAACAACTGACAAAGGCATTTGATTGGAACTGTATATAAAACCTTCCCAATACATTTCCATTGACCCTTCAGTTCATTGAAATAACGTGTAAATACAGTCAAGTTTGAATAATTTCACAGCTCCTTGTGAACAAGAATCAATTTGAATAAATCCAATCTTTCAATATGTATGACCTTTTCGAATAAATAAAATATGATCCCAGAGGAACTGACATGATAAGCTGTCATTCAAATAAAATACCCCATCTCTTTCCATGGCAGTTTGAATTTCCAGCACCCATAGCCTGTCAATTTGGCATGGAATTGTGATTTGGATTAGAAAAAAAAAAAAAGAAAGGATGTAAGCAGAGTTTGAAAATATGCAGTATTAGAACATCAGTGGCCTTGAAATTATCCAATCATGGCTGTACAACAAAGCTATGAATACAGGCACGCAACAATAGCATAGTGATGGAACGCAATAACATGGCACCGGCAGATAAAACTTCTGTAATAACAATGAAATGTTCTCCACCCAATTCCTGTACAGACCTCCATTCCCTCCTCACAAACTTGTTACACTCTCCTTCCCCCTCACAACCCCTCCAATGCCAATGATGCTCAGGACAAGAGGTCACCTTCACCACACTCCTCTCACTCTCTCACTCTCCACAGACCTGTCTTCTCACGCTCACAATTCTCTACTCCCGTCTACAACTCACAGCTCACCTTCTACCACCCCAGGTTGTCGTTTTTGTTTTTTTTATAAAACAACTTTTTAAAATAATTTTTTTCTCAACTCCACCTGTTTTACATAAACATTACCCTATAAACAATGGTTGAGAGAGAGAAAAAAAAAGGATAGATATTAACTACTACAATAAAAATGTGTTGTCTGGTTGACGACGGTAATGGTGACAAAGCGATATGTCTTCTTCCATTATAGAAAGTTAGGTGAAAAAAAGGGGGCCACAGAAAGTGATGAATGATGGAAACATCAAACTGGTGCCAGATAAAATAACATGTACAAAGAGCTAAAACAATGGCACACACAGCCCAAAACTAAACATTTGAAAGGCGTTAATTTTTGTGGTATTGATGTGACTGCTTTATCCTAAGCAAGCATAAGGAAAACAAGGAATGAAAGGCCATTCTCTCAACTCTGCAAACAAATATTACAATCGGATAAGCAACTTTTTCTAAATGTGTTTAGAAAGTGGTAAAGCACAATGACTTTGACCTTTGAAAAAGTATCAATAGGAATCATCTAACATGCTCGGCAGTAAAGTATCGGCAAAGTAAATATTATGAATATCAGTTCAGTGAGAGGCCAACCTCTTCATTGTTGACCAGTGTCATACTGTTAGCAAATAACATCTGATACTAATCCCTACCCTCTGCCCCTTTCAACAGCATTGAAGGGTGATCATTGAGGCTCAACCTATTTCATCACAGTGGAAAGACAACACTCGTTTGATACTACATGTACATACATGACATCATCCATCATTATTATTACAAATACTATTATTATTATTATTATTTTTATTATAACAATGAAAATATCCTGCTACACTTTTTCAATCAAATGCAAAATGCGGGCAAGGGAGAATTTTGGATAAGGTGGGCAAAATTTGGGTTGCTTTCTCAGCGAAGGCATGGCAGTCACAGACCAGGACTGCCAAGAAATCGCTACGGTAGAGAAAAATCAATGCTTATTTCGACATTTAGATTGATAGCAGCTATAGTTTTTAGGAAGGGGGGAAAAAATCTTGCAAGTTTGTATAGGTATTCTGTATAGGGTATGAATACCCTTTAATTTTTACATATGAAAACTGAAAACCTGTCATTGCCATACTCAATTTCTCTATCTTGGCAAACAACAACTGGAACTTTTCAAGCACTTCAAGACTATTTAGGGCTATAAATCCTCTTTTAAAGTTGAGAGTATGACAACCACTTTACAGTTCAGAATGGTGCAACTGCCAACCCCAATCGTTCTCTGCACTAGTTCATCATTTCCAAAACTAAATCATTCAGTTGGATAGATCCATCAAGCGAGAGAGAGAGAAAACGCTCAGCTGCCTTGGCACTGACCGTACGTAGAGCGGGGAGACGCAGCAGCATTTTGGCAAACCTACGCTGGTCCTGCGGGTACCGACACACCATGTAGCGCCTGAGGCAGTCCAACACACGTGACTGCAGTGACATCACTCTCACCTTGTCCTGAATCCCTGCTGCATCTGTGATGGCAGACAAATACAATATGTCATGTGTGACATTTTCTCACTCACAGCAGATAGATAGATAGATATTCAGTGCTTATAGGGTCCAGCGGACTGCCAAGAGCTGAATCAGGACCAAACAAAATTAAGTCAAATCAGACTAAACTGTTAACATTTAAATACGATAAAAGATGTAAATAAAATCAGTCTAACTAATAAAATCCAACCAAGAATACAAAACAAGATGATATGACTTAAATGCGATAAAACAAACCAACATCATGTAAAAACTAAAACAGGTGTTGACTATTGCAAACTTTAAAAATCTCATTAAAAGGTATTGAACCAAAACATCTTTCTCTTTCATCAACCAGATCAGCACATTCAGACATAAAATGGCGAATGGAAAAGGATTTGTCACATGCAAAGCACCACGGTGGTTCTTCTTCTTTTAAAAGGAAACTATGAGTGACATAAGTATGTCCAATATGAAGGCGAGCCAAAACAGTTTCTTCTTTGCGTGTGGATGCAAAGTTAGGCAAAGAACAGGCATGCCTACCCTCAATTTGAAGTTTCCGTATTCGCTTTTTCAAATTTCAGTATTACTATTACGATTTCCGTATTTACTTTTACTACCTAATGTTTTTGCACTCATCCTTTTTGATATTATGTGAAGAATCTAGTGATAGATTGATTTGCTGCCACAATCTTCTTTTTCTTCTCCAAAGCCTGTGGTCTAATGGTAGTGCTTCGGCTTGTGGATCTGAAGGTCCCGGGTTCGAGCCCTGGCCGGGCCATTGTGTTGTGTCCCTGGGAAAGACACTTTACTCCTGTTTTCCTACTCCTTCGGATGAGAGTATAAACCGAGGTCTTGTCTGTGTCGCATACATTCCATCATAACGGACTTTAAAGATCCTGACGCTCATGTCCTAGACGGGTGAGTGCCGGTAACAAGAAAACACCCAGCATGCACCTTGGTAAAAAGTGCCATAATAATCAAAATTGATTGTGGGCATATATGGAAGAAGAAGAAGAAGAAGCCTCGTAATTCTTGATATGCTGTGGGCCTTCCGCGTGCCGCTTGATGTCGTTCATATCACCGGCGGAGATGCCAAACTGGTTGGCACAAATCGTACTTTTGAGTCAGTGCTGCTGTGAATAACGAAAGGACACTTTTCCGAATACGAGGCAAGAAATGTCTGCCCCTTGCACGGTTTCTTTGAAGATTCAGATTCACAATCACTTTGCTTAGCCATTCGTTTGGATGCCATGTTTTGAATTCTGTCTCACGAGCACCGATCTTCACTGCGACTGTGCAAAAGGTTCGGCAAACTTTGGTGCCTCTACCGGAAACTTCGATGCAACGTGTCTCTACTGCGACTGCACATTGTGGCATTAAACTGGGTTCGGCCGTCTTCGAAAAAAAGTCACGTGGTGCATTACCACAGGCCAACGAGTTCGATATTTTTTCCAAATGTTGTTTTTATATATTTCCGGAACGTGAAACAATTATCCGTATTTTCCGTAGCACTTGCCAAGTTTTTCAAATTTTTTAATGTGCTACAGTGTCCATACCTCTGGCATTTAAAACAACGCAGTGGCGAAGGTACAAAAACGGAAACAGGAATATTTTCATAACACACAATAACTCTTTTTGGTGCTTCAGGTGTGCAAAAGGTCAAAAACAGAGTATTTGTGGGTACTCTGTTTCCGTCCTTGTCTTTTCGCATGACCCTATGTGCCTCAGTAACTCCCTACTTAGCCAAGCCATCTTTTATTTCCGTCTCAGTCAGACCATCAAACTGGGGTGACCGCACAACTCCTTTGGAGGAGTTGAGTGTGCAGTGACAAATCACACTCACGTCAAACACTTGGCTACCTAGCTCCAGCTTGGAGCCATCTTTAGATCTCAGTTGTTCCGAAGTCCTTTCCATCTCGTTGTCTTTTAATGTCTTTGATCTGTCTGGATACCTTCAAACCACTTTTCCACGACAAAAGGGGAAATCCTTTGGTTTTCGTTTGTCATCCTAACGATCAAGAAGTGTGGCCATGTTTTGAAAAGGCCAGATTCTTTGGCTGTGCGTCTAGTTTCAGTGTCGCTGTCAGAGTCATGTCCGATGTCCTTGTCCAGTCCATCATATGTTCGTTTATATTTTTTGGTGGATGTCATGTTTTTCGTTTCGCTTTCTTTCGTTTTTCTTTTTGGTGGATGTCATGTTTTTCATGTCCATTGGACAACACGATGACCTGCTAACAGTGGTGAAGAAACGGAAACTCCGATGGTATGGCCACGTCACCAGATCATCAGGCCTTGCAAAGACATTCTGCAAGGCACAGTGCAAGGAGGTAGAAGAAGAGGGAGACCGAAAAAGAGGTGGTAGGACAACATTCGAGAATGGACTGGTTTGACACTGAGCGAAGCCATCAGGGCTGCTGAGGACAGAGAAAGATGGAGTATGCTGGCTAAACGATCATCTGTGGTGCCCCTACGACCTCCGGGTTACGGGACAGGATAGGATAGGATAGGTCATGTTTTTAGATTGTTTATTAATCCCCCCTGCTCCCCACCCACCACGGAGTCCAAGAAGGGGATACGTTCAAGTGGGAAATCCATCAAGGAAACGCACCAGGGCTACAGGGGGGATATACACCCAGACAATCCCGCACTGCCACTACGGTCTTGTTCAAGTTTTGACCCATGAGCCGCAGCCTTCTAGCAAAGCTAGGGCAATACACGACCAGCCGCTTGAAGTGTGAAGGGCCAAAGAAGTGTGTTGGTGTGAAGGGCCACAGTCCCTCAGTGACCTCAACCTCCAGGATTCCATTCTCCCCCGAAACGGGTTGCCCTGCATGGCAAACGCAAGGGGCTTAGAAAAGGCCACAGAGAAAAAGAAGAGTAGGCAAAGAAGGAATAATGGGGAAAAGGAAGACAGGAAAAGTCCGGTAAGGCAGAAGGAAGTTAAAACTGCACAGTATATTGGGAGAATTTAAGGGTGAGAAGAATATAGATAAAAGGACCAATAAGACAGAAACAAGACAAAAGAGAAGAAAAAGGGGAGGGCAAGCTTGGACATGCAGCCAGAGAGAGGCTGGAATCCACCCCCGGCACGCGGAGCCAAGCCCGTGGGGGCCCACTCACAGCAGTCCAATGAAAAAGAAGGTGGTTGTAAGAACATTAAAAGCTACAAATAATTCATCTTTGTTGGCTGGTGACAAAGGCAAAGTTTTCATCTATGGTGATTATATAGAAAGCACCAAACATAACAGCTGTATACACAGCTGCTGGCACGATGCTAAAGGTCGCTCTTTAGCTGCAGTCCGACAAAACCACAACGGCCTCTGTGACACAATGTGTCATAACGCTTTGCTTCACTAGGCCGGTGAGGGTCATGAGGCTGTCCTTATATATCATGTATTAAAAATCGGCTTTCTGTTGGTTTACGTTTTGCTCTCTAGCGAGTGAATGTGACTTTTCTGAATACCATTTTTGCACAACGTATAGAGAAAAGCTGATGCTTTGTACTGGTATAATTAGTTTTAGTGCAACCTCTGTTAAAGGTTTTTAGGGTCATTTTGTGACCTAAATGCACTCTCCCATGTGTTCATTCTCTCTGTCTCGCTCTCTGTGCGTAGTAATGGTGATGATCAGTGCTTTTGTTCACAGAGTAGCAAACTTGTCCAGCACATCAAAGGCACATATCAACCGTTCAATACTGATAAGCACGTTTCTAAAAATGCTAAGCCACCGACCGCCAAGCTGGTCTTAATCGCCTCAAAGATACTTCAAATCTTTTAAACCTGCTGCCATAAAGTGAATTTTCCTATAGCTGGGTGGTTGTTTACTGATGCTTTTGTTTTGTCACCAATGCAAATGCACAGCTATTTCTGGATCTGACTGGCCGAATTTCGACATCAAAGGCAGAGCAGCCAGTATATCAATACTGATAATCAGGTGTCTATGTGTTCTGAACTTGCTATGCAAATTCTGACATCAAAGGCAGAGCAGTCAACAGATCAATACTGATAATCAGGTGTCTATGTGTTCTGAACTTGCTATGCAAATTCTGACATCAAAGGCAGAGCAGTCAACAGATCAATTCTGATAATCAGGTGTCTATGTGTTCTAAACTTGCTATGCAAATTCTGACATCAAAGGCAGAGCAGTCAACAGATCAATTCTGATAATCAGGTGTCTATATGTTCTGAACTTGCTATGCAAATTTCGACATCAAAGGCAAAGCAGTCAACAGACCAATACTTATAAAGCATGTCTTTTCTACCCACAGCAATCAACTGTTGCCAATGTGCTAAAGCATGTTGGTCACGTTCCGGTGATTTTTATTTTAGTGTACCTACACGTCTTCTATGGGAGATAAGCCATGTAGTGCTTCTAGCAGCTTATCTTTAGAACGCTCAAATACAATGTTTACATTCACATTTTGCAAGTATTACACACACAAAAAATATGTCAATAATTATATATTCATCTGTTAAGTTAACGTAAATAAAACATTTTCTTATTTCCTTCCTTCTTTATTCCTTTTTTTTTTCCAATTTTTGTTTTGATGTTAGACAAACTTTAATACTTTTAAGAATTATTTATGTAGACATTATTATTATAAAACTGATTCCAAAGTCATACCATTATGAAACCAAAAAAAAAAAAAGAAATACACACACCACAAAATATGAACACTAACCAGGGTAGGTGAGGACAATTGCGTTGAGGATACAGAATTCATTGAGGTCCAGTTCTAGCTCAACCAGCTTGTTTGCAAAATCTACTGTCGCGTGAACAAGTTCTCGTCCCCACCCCATGTTCAGTGCTTCATCCACTGGTATGATTACTTGGTCTGCAAATCGGATGGTGTTGTCGAGACCCATTGATCTGAAATAATATTGGTTTTAATAATCTAAATTATTCAACAGTTTGCTATACCAATGAATGGGCATTGAAGATTTTCAACAGATTATAAGAGGTATATTATGATCAACCTCTGTGCTCCTATACGACATTCCTTTATTTGCACGCAGTGGGAAAAACACATGTTCAAGAGGCTACTCATTGTTACTCTGATCACTGTACATGTGTTTCAGCTCTAAACAAGGTCGTGATCTGTCACAACCAACAGGTTGCCCCTACTGTTTCAAAAGTTATCATTAAAACAAGATTTTTTTTTTTTTTTTCAAATTGAAAAAACAACAACCTGTGGCAATCATTGGCAGTACAAACTATCAATCAAGCATCATCACAACATAAATGTAAGGTGCTGTATTCATATTCAAATGTAGCACATTCCTTGTTGATCGGTAAACACCACAATTTCTTGCTTACAAAAAAAAAAATACACAGAAATCTTTTGCCACTAGAATTAACACAATCAGAGAAAGATGTATTTTATTTATTGTTGTTCTATAGTGCATTTGTGGCCCAAGAGCTGCTCAAGGCACTGGCTAAGTACAGGATCAAGCTTGATGAGATGCCCACTGTCTGCCCCACACAACAGCACAACCCTGGGTGACAGGGATGAAGGGCAGAAGGGACCTAGTGCTTGCTGGCTCTATTGATGTCATTCATCCCTCTAGGAAATTGATTGATTGATTGATTGATTGTTGCTTTAGGTCCAGCGGACTCTTCCGAGCCAAATCAGGACCGGACAACCCCCGATCCGCATAAAAGATCTGCCGAAACAACCCTAGTGGGAAAATTGAATGCCCTCCACCGGCCAGTCACTTTACAATAAAGACATCCCACGCAGGGGACGGCTGAGGCTTTACCCCAACTAATCGAACCCCCGGTTACAAAAACAAAATAGAATACAAACATCATTATAAATCATCAACAAAACACATACATATAAAATGCCTATAGTGCTAAATAATAACATCATAGGAAGCCCTAGTGACCACCCAGCAGAAAGCGTCCAACACTCCCAAGCTGATCCAACAGACCTCATGCACAAACAAGGAGTCTTGTCCAAGAAGAGTTTTCAAGAAAAAAGGTAGGTCATTGATCTAGCAAAGAAGAAGATAGTATAGCAGAGTGATAGGACAGATCAGGAATGGGAAAGAGCAAATGAGGAAGACAGCGACAGTGGGAATTTAAAGCACTAAATTTCCAGAAAGTGGGGATACTATTTATACTGAAACCCCCGGCACTCCAACGGGGGTACTGTTGCCGCAGTGAATCAGTCATGCCTACAAAGGCAAGACAGGTTTTCAACTGGGGCTTTCACTTTTCCATTTATAGGTTAGAACAATCTACAGTGGCAAGATTGCTCATGACCCCAAGGGGTGTCTAGGACATAGCATCTTTAAAGCCTGTGTGATGGAATGTGTTGTGTACAAACACTAGACCTTGCTTTATACTCTGCTCTGTAAAAGCTGCATGGCATAATGAAGAGTCCAATTTCTGTTGGTGAAACAATGTTCATGCTTATAGGATGCTTTCACTATTACAGACCTGTAGGCCAAGCGGAAAACGTTGAGTTCCATGAAAGATGATTTGAGCAAAGCCATCTGATCCACCACTTCCAGATCTTGAAATCCTGCACACACAAATAATCAATCAATCCATGAATCAACCATCCTATCCTACACATCATTTTATTGGCTCCACTCAGTGATATCATTTTGGTTCCAAGTTGCAATACTGTGCCAAAACAGTTATTTTATTTTAAAAGTTTAAAGAAATAGTATAACAAAAGAAATAGTTTACTACATATAACTAAATAAATAGTTTAACTAAAGAAACAGTATAACCCATTTATAAAAAGAACTCTCTCACTTGGGACATTCCTTTCCAATGATACACAGCCGACTGTTAAATTTCAATCATTATAGCAATTTTATGATCACATCCTATGTAATTGGGTCATTACTACCAGGCTCTTATTAGTGCCTTCATTTACAAATTCTTGAAGCTGTTATTTCCTTTTTCTTGACTACGCAGAGATCGCATATTCTGTGTTTGACATATTGTGTGTTTCTAACAGGAATAAAAACTTTAAAAATGGTGTAGGTGTTAGTTATAGTGCTAAGATGTTTTGTTGCTACCTAACCTAAGAGTTATACATCACTCTATTGATAAATGTATGTAGCAGTTTTCTCCACAAGTTTAAACACAGCTAATACAAATATTGGTGGTGTGCAGGTTTTAAAACCTGGGAACAAATACAAATTTCAGTAAAAGCCTGTATGACTCACTTTGCTAATTCGGGAATGTGTTTACACTGTCCTATGTATTCAATATGAAGGTGCTCAGTGTAGCTGGAGCTATGCAAAAACTGAATCAAAAAGATGAAAAATAACATCAGACTTTGACCTTTGATAACCTCGACATCCACATGACTGTGAAAACATGTATTGTGAAATAAATCAGACAAAATAAAAATACCTCAAAATGTAACATTAATCTTAAAATGATCTTGCTCTTCCCACGAACGTTAAAGTAGGCTCTAATAAAACAACGGTGATGCTTAAAGGGGTTCTAACCTGTCAGAAACACCTTTCGTGGGTTCAAGTGTATCCCCAATTTATGGTCTAAATGTGTACCCTTTTATTTAGAACCACACTTGGGCCAGCATACACCCCAAGCAAAGTTTATGTTTCCACAGATTGCTGAGCGAGATAGAAAATGCAACAGAAAAAAATGAATTCACACTCTTACGTCAAAAACCCTGAAAATCACTGGTGGTCTTAATAGAAATTGATCCATTGCCTTTTGTAATAGCTGTCAGCGCATACTAATATCACATCAATCAACACTGGCCGTGATGAAACCCTTTATTGGTGAGAGAAGAGGGTACCTTTAAAAATGACCACCTGCTTCACCACTGGAAGGAAAGCAGAGGAAATAGCTGAATGGTAAACCGGGCAGCAGGAATGGAGAGGGGTTTTCAATGGCTTACTGTTCAGCAGGAATGAAAGTTAAAACTGATGAACAAACAAAATAGAGAACGGAGAGAGATTGGCATAGTTGACTCTGTCAGAGGGAGGTGCCTCACATCTCTCTTCAACACACACACACACACACATAAATAATAATTAAATAAATACATGGTCACCTGGCACTTTCTTGGCCCACTGTATGATAAATTTCAGTTCTTTGTAGCCATACTGCATAAGGTCGTTGACGGACAAAACCGCATTGGTCCCTGGCGCATATAAATATATAATATAGGCAAAATGCATACCAACAGTTCCAAAACATGCATTGCATTAAAAAAAAAAAAAAAAGGTCATACGCATTCAAAGAATAAGTCTTAGTCGTCAAGAAATTGTCATGATTTGTATTTACACAACAAAGTTCCTAGTATACAATACAGTAAATATTTGAAAGATATCTTGCTTATTTACTTCAGAATTGGGTTTTGTGTGTATTTATTTCTTATTTATTCATATTTATTTCTTATTTACTTTATTTGCATTTTTGTTTAATCATTAATGGTTCCATTTCAAAATATTTTGTAACATTTTGAGGGCTATGTGCACATTATAAATTGCATTATAATTACTATGAAACATGTAATAGGAGAATAAGTGGTGGGTATTTTGCAATCTAATAAAACCCATACCCATATAAAGGTTTGAGCACAACAAAACTGGTACAATAGTTGAGTTTTGCTTATAACCTTCAGAGTAACTAAAAAAACGGTAATGAACTATAAAGTCCTCACCTTCTACTTTAGGAATGCGATCAGGGTGAGCTTCAATGAGACCCCTGAGGAGAGGATCTACAATGTCATCTCCACCAAAGCCGTCGCCCGCACTCAGAGGCATGTCATCTGTACGTTGTCGTTTATGACGATGCTTGCCTCCTGGCGATCGGTCTTCACGAACGGCTGTGAACACAGTACAGACTGCACAATTTATTATCATTATCACCTGTTTTGTCCTAGTCAAAATTGGAGGAGGTGACTACCCCCCCCAAATATTTTCTATAAAACGCTAATTGTATGCTAAAAAAACAACAACAACAACAAAATTTTTGTAAACTATATAATTTTTGAACACTATAGAATTTAGTAAGCAACAGCCATGACAACAGCAAGAATTTCAAACTCAATTCAATTAGGAAAGTAAAGTGCCTGTATTTTGTTACACTGTGCCAGCACTAATCAGCACTATTGTAAGAGAAAAGCAAGATAATACTGACCTTCTTTCTTCATGCCCATGGTGATGCACTTCGTGAAGCGGCACTTTTGACAGGAGTTGCGTGTGAATTTGTTGATTTGGCAGTTGCCAAGCTCCTTGCATGTGTAGTTGAGGTTCTTCTGCACTGTGCGCTTGAAAAAGCCCTTGCAGCCCTCGCATGAGAATACAGAGTAGTGATACCCTGATGCTCGATCTCCACACACTAAGCAGGCACCCAGCGATCCGTCCCCTATAGGCAACTGTAGAGACAGAAAGATGCTATCAGTAATTATTCCACTGAATTTTACTAAGTGTATCAATTTTAATGATATAATTGTAATTTGAAACTATATGCTTCTTGAAATTCATTCAAATACAGATTAGCTTCTGTGTTTCTAACTTCATTCATGAAAACCAATCAGTAGGGCTGAAAAAGGCAGTGAGATGCTGCAGATATAAATACTTGGTATCCAAGTCTTTTCCTACTCAAAATATACTACTAGGAACATACATTCTGCTGTATAGCTGTTTGGTATATATTTCATCACAATACCTTGACATTTTTGTGTAACGTGAAACAACATAAAAATACAATGATACAAATAGCTGAATGCAGCTGCCATTTAACTATATCTTCACTTTTATTTGCAAACTGCATTATGATTATGCTTTTTGTGCAGAAATGTATATATGCATTTAAAACATTTTTGTCCATTTATGATCAACAGCACGGACCAGGCTAACACTTTCAATTTAGTATCAGTGTACTGGAATACAGAAAATCTATGGACTGTAATGAAATTGTGTGTCCAATACCCAAAGAGTGTGTGTATCGTGGACCACAAATTCTTCCGACGTATCTCACTATTATGTATGATAGGCACACACCAACTGCAACAGCTGAACAAGAACCAAGGTATCAGAACTCACATCAGGGTTGGCATGCTGTGAGGCTGCCCAGTTGTCAGTTTGGTCTTGACTGTCATCGGCATTGGCACTGTCATCTTGAGCTGTACTCCACGTCACGTTGTTATCACCAACATCCAGTGTCACAACATGCATGCCGTCTTGCCCTGACGTCGTCATGAACTGCTGGTCACCTCCTGTCAGTGATACGCTCAGGCCCACTCCTTCTTCCAGTGCCTGGAATAAAGGAAAATATACAACATAGCAGCTAAAGGGATGCTGTGGCTTAAGAGAATAAGGAAGATAATTCAATACATTCATATACATCAACAACTAAATTGGTGACAAAGTACATCACAATACCAACCTGACTCTGTGCTTGTGAAATTGCAACAGTATGAGCATTCTGCAGTGCAGAGCCTGCTGTTGTGCCAGGCATAACAATGACGATGTTGTTATCGCCTTGAAGCTGCAGATGTTGGTTGTCATCATAAGAACCTTCCTCCACTGACTCAGTTGATTCTTGACTGAAATTATCCATTTTCACTTTCTTTTCAGAAAGTGCCAGTACTAGGAAAAAATAATGATAGAAAACAAATTTAGTGGGTAAATAAATATTTTTAGAAAAGGTCACCAAGCTCTGAACTTAAATACGAGAATGAGGAAGACTTTATACTTGGAAGAAAAACAACATTTATTACCAAACACCTTTTTGCACTCCTGATTTTCGTGCTCGTGCACTGCCCTGCACCATCGGTATGCATACCGCAACATTCACTATTCAAAACTTCCACAATCTTAAATGATTATTCAAACAGTACAATGAAACAGAAATATTCTACTCACAATCAGACAACGTAGCTTCAAAATTTGAAGTACAGATGCAATGCCAACAGAAAAAAAATTCAGGTAAAGATTATTTAGGTCATCGCGTAAACAACTTTGTCTTCGTACAGGAAAATCTGTCCAACACACGCCATACAGTTTGAGAACTTTCCAAAATAAAAATGCACGAAAACCAATCTCACCGTTAATACAATATATGCGCCATAAGTTATTAATTTAAATCGATCTTTAATTAAAATTTTTTTAAAGCAGCCCTAATATATTTTTAAAAGATATACAAGGAATAAAAATACAACCATATTTTTTTTTTTTTACTGCGGAGTAGATGTACATCACATGACACAACAAGGAACCGAAACTTGATGTACACGGAGGACGAGCAACAGACGTTAATTTTGACTCTTGACATTGTGATTGTGGGTCAACGTTTTGTTAAAATAATCTTGTCACTAGCACGAAATTGCAATGAAAGTATATTCCATGGAGCTATTTAGTTTGTACTACGCTTCACCGCTATTGACTGATTGACAGATACTGATATCAGTTATTTGTAGGCTAATTAACTAATTGTTGCCATGCTGCCAGTTCATTGGTTGATATGTTTGACTTTTGTGTTCGTGTTAGTGAACGTTAGACTTAGCTCACAGCTTCGGTTGCAAAGTGTGAATTATCTGCAAGATGAGTCCAATTCTGTACAAGATGGGAAGTTCAACATCACCACAAAAACCATCAGTGCCAACTTCAGTCTGAACTACACTTTTAGTGTCAACCAGGTGCAGCAGTATTTATTCATCTACCAGTACAACGAGACCAACGCAGTATGTAAAACCTTCATTAGCGCATTATTTCATTTTATAATAATTTGTTGCTCTAGTTTAGTCATCGGAGATAGAGTACGTTGTTCTGCAAAGTATTAGTGTAAAACTATAAAAGATTATATCAATTTTAGATCTGGCAGAAAATGATAGGTGTATCTTTTCCTTTTTCTTGTTGGCACACTGGAACTTTTCCACCCCCCTGTAAGAAAGCATATATTTTCTAAAAGTAGATAGACTGAACTTTCAAAATGATATAAACTGTACATTAATTTGGTTGTTATATTTTATAATTTACATACTACCGAGGCACTCCTGGAGTTTGTCGAGGAGCTTTCGTGCAACATGGAAGGTGGACAGCAGACGGACGTCCTAATCATGGACTTTGCGAAGGCATTTGACCGAGTCAACCACAGTCTGTTGGTCCACAAACTCCGCTGCTACGGCATCCACGACACGGTGCTCACATGGATCGCCAGCTTCCTTAGCGACAGGCGCCAGGCTGTGGTGGTCAACGGTAGCTGCTCTTCCTTTGTCAGTGTGCGATCTGGGGTCCCCCAAGGCTCGGTGTTGGGGCCATGCTTATTCCTGGCCTACATCAACGATCTACCAGACCGACTGACTGCACTGACAAGACTGTTCGCAGATGACACAGTTGTATACAGAGTGGTAACTAGCAACCAAGAGCAAGCCCAGCTACAGCAAGACCTCCAGCGCCTTGAGCAATGGGAGAAGAGCTGGGACATGCAGTTCCACCCTGACAAGTGCACAACTCTGCCAGTCACGAGGAGCAGACGTCCCCTCCAGTCTAGTTACACCCTACACGGTCACACCCTTGAGTCAGTCTCTGAGGCCAAGTACCTCGGGGTGACCCTCCGCAGCAACCTAACCTGGGACGCACATGTCAGCAGCATCGCCAACAAGGCCAGTAATACACTAGGCTTCTTGAGAAGGAATCTCAAGGTGAGCTCTACGGCCATCAAGGAGCGAGCTTACATGGCCTTCGTGCGTCCTATCCTGGAATACGCAGCATCTGTTTGGGACCCTCACACCCAGAAAGGCATCGACAGACTGAAAGCAGTTCAGAGACGCGCCGCCCGGTTTGCTACTAACCGCTATCACAACACATCGAGTGTTAGGGACATGCTGGAGTCACTGGGGTGGCCGTCCCTGGAGGATCGACGTCGCACTGCACGCCTTCAGATGCTGCGCAAGATCACTAGTGGCACTGCGAACTGCCCCATCATCAATGGGAAAGTGGAACAGGCGATATCGCGCCAACGCCGCAGCCACAACAAGCAGTACAAGCAAGTCTCGTGCAGGACCCAATATAGAGCCGCCTCTTTTCTGCCACGAACCATAAAGTACTGGAATGCCCTCAACAGTGAGGCACTGGAGGCTCTGGCTGCTGACACCTTGGTGTCGGGAGTCTCCCAGTAAAACCCTCCAGTTCCCCCCCCCCCCCCTTCCCTCCTACACACCACCCGCCATGCCCCCCAGTCTCCTTACCCTTATTTCACCAGCATTTCCCCCCTTCACTCACATTTCTTATGTAGCGGCACGATTTAAATGTTATTAGCTCCGTATCCGTACTTGACATGCGTACAAAATCTTACTCTCAAATGCCATAATGATCAACACGATTGATTGTGGGCGTACACGGCAAGACAAGACAAGACACTCAATTGACTCAAAATGAAGAAAAATGTAACTCTGTTTTCTAAAGAGTAAAGCCAAATAGTTCATTTTATTCACAAAAATCCAACACAGCACACGATAATTTACTGCTGGAGAATTAGTTCTGGTTGTTTCTTTTTTTATTGTCACAATCCACTGGAAAATAGGTCGAAACCTGTGAAAACGATCACCAATAACCACAATTTGCAAGACAGGAAGTTAGTTTATAGACACAAAGCATGGTTTCCTATTAGAGAGCAAATCAGAGATGATCCTCATCAGAGGGCTGACAGATCAACCATAATTTAATAATTTTGGCACAGAAAAGTGGGGTGATAGATTGGCCGATCATCTCCTAAGGGTTAACAAAGGTTTACAAAACCAGTTTTTGTAAGAACTTTTGAGCAATTATGATTGTTGCTTGAATTTAGTTTTTATAATCCTATCCTATCCTACGCCGTAACTCGAAGGTCGTTGGGGCACCACAGGTAATCGTTTAACCAGCATACTCCATCTTTCTCTGTCCTCAGCAACCCTCATGGCTTCACTCAGTGTTAAGCCAGTCCATTCTCAAATGTTGTCCTCCCACCTCTTTTATGTCTCCCTCTTTTTCTGCCTCCTTGAACTGTGCCTTGCAGGATGGTCTTTGCCTGATACTCAGGTGACATTGCCATACCATCAGAGTTTTTCTTTCTTCTCCACTGTGAGCATGTCATCGTATTGCCGAATGGCTTGTGTGATGGTCTGTCAGGCTTTGTTGTGGGTGATGTGCTGGGTATATAGAAATGCCCAGAAGTCTTCTGTAGCACATCATCTCCATGCTTTGTATTCTTCGTTGTTGATCTGCTGTGAGGGTCCATATTTTGCAAGCGTATAGGAAGATGGAGATGACATGTGAGCACAGCAGCCTTACCTTGGAATGTAGACTGATGGTCCTGTCTTTCCAAATGGGCTTCAACCTTGTCAGGGCTACAGTTGTTTGTGTGATCCTGGAGATGACTTCATGTCAGGACCCATTGTCTGATACAATGCAGTGTTTCCCACAGCTTTTTTTTCAGAGAGTCCTTGGGACTCTCTGGTGCAAAATTTCAAGAGTCCCCATACAAAATTTGAGAGTCCCCTTACAATTCCTACATTTACCCGACAGACCATCACACAAGCCATTGGACAACACGATGACCTGCTCACAGTGGTGAAGAAACGGAAACTCCGATGGTATGGCCACGTCACCAGATCATCAGGCCTTGCAAAGACCATTCTGCAAGGCACAGTGCAAGGAGGTAGGAGAAGGGGGAGACCGAAAAAGAGGTGGGAGGACAACATTCGAGAATGGACTGGTTTGACACTTAGCGAAGCCATGAGGGCTGCTGAGGACAGAGAAAGATGGAGTATGCTGGTTAAACGATCATCTGTGGTGCCCCTACGACCTTCGGGTTATGGGACAGGATAGGATAGGGTAGGACCTTGATTTTGATTACCAACATCACGGACACACAAATACGCCTCAAAGTCAAACAAAGCTTAGTTTTCAATGCAACTTTATTGAAAATTATGAATAGCCATAAAACAAGCAACACAACAAAAGGAATACTGTTCTGATAAATGTTACAAAGGAATCCATCATTGACTAGAGGAACCTTAAAATTACATAAAATGACCATAGAACAAACATGAAATGGTCATACGACAATTTACACACATCAATCTGCATGTACTGACAAGTTGTCTCTGTAAGCAGTTAGTGTTAGAGGGGACTAAGTCGATGACCAGAAGAAAAAAAAAAAGACAAAAAAATCTGTTCAACTGCGTATTACAGACAAGATCATCATTGCCTAGTCTAGGGAGAACTGAAAATGAGGGTTCAACATTTAACGATTGCATCGTCTTCCGCATTTCTGCGGGTTATCGTTTTCCGTAGCCATGTGTCGAGCGACATGTTTCAGCTTTTCGGAAGCAAACAAAAAGTCTGCGCATGCATGTCAGCGCGGTCAGTGGGTAGGGGAGATCACCGCGCTTACTCGGCTCAGGCGCACGATCGCTCAGAGGTGCCAGGATACATAACGGCAGTAAAAAAAACAAAAAACGTTGCGTCCCTTGTGACGCACCTTTTTTTTCATGCGTCCTTTTTCAGTTTTTGTGCGTCTCTGACGCACACATGTGCGTTTTGGGAAACACTGCAATGGCTCCTAAATATTTTAAGCTCTGCACTGTGTTGAGGGATTGGCCTTGGACTTTGATGTCCACTTTAATAATAATAATAATGGATGCAATAACTTAAGCGCCAAATTCATAAACCAAATACAAAGTGCACCAATCTGTAACCAACATATATATGCTCACATGTTACACACACACGTTTTGGCACCCACAACACAATCATCATTCAGACATATGGTGTAAAGGTATTAAATGGACATGAAATTGGATCTTTGTATTTGAAATTGTTAGATTGACTGCATCCAATACCATTATTGAATTTGAAGGGAGGAGGAAACCAGAGTACCCCGAGAACACTGGGTGACCTGAATAAGAGTAACACACAGGTTAGCCCCTGCAGGTTTTGAACCAGCAACCTTTTGCATTGGAAAGCAGTGCTCTAACTGTACACTACAAGGCCACTTGATTGACCTTGCTGGACAGGTTTCTCCTTTGTGTGTAATATTTATGTTGAGTCATACTAGTACTTTCAATTTTTGTGTCTCTGTACTGAGTCATAGAAAAATTTTGCATTCACTGTGTGACTGGTCAAAAGAATTCACAACAGTTTGAAATAAGCATGACTGCATTCTTAAACTTTTAAAATGTTTCATGATATCCATTTGCCCTGTTTCAGACGACAGCAGTACGTGTCATGGCAGCCAGTCCACAAGCATCGGCTGTTTATCCAGTCATGTTTGTGGTCAGGCAGCAAGAGGGCATTTTATCCTGGCAGATCCCCCTTTACATTGACTATGTGTAAGTTAAATATATAGTATACTCTATAGACGTACTAACATTAAAGCATTTCTTCTGTTAATAATTATCAAAGCAATCAAAGGCTTAGAAGTAGTGCTCAAAAGTGGAATCAATATGTGCACATTTTATGTGTGAATCATGAATGTGTTGGTGTATGTGTGTTTTTGCCTAAGCAGGGATGCAGAAAATTCTGGAACATGGTCTGCTTACATACAACAAGTATTGTACATATTATGCAACCCAATCAGGCCAAGTGTGACCAGTTTCTTTTCATCCATTTCTCTCTATATTTTATAGAAAATACTTTTGACAGAGTAGAAAGTACCATGGGTTTGCTTGTAAAGTCAGCAATGGTGATGACTGGCCTTAGCATTCCTCCCCTAATTCTGACCTAAAGCAATAATCTTGTAATGTAATGTAATGTAGCCAGCAATCCGGTTTATTATCAAAACTCTTCACTGCCTTGCAGGGCAAATATTTTTATGTCCCTCTTGCAAGAGATAAATGAAAATTAGTAGTTCGGGTCAGGCCATGTTCTTAAGGTCGTGGCCAAGAGTCGGGAGTCAATTACACCACTCAGCTACATTTCATTGTTTTGAGAGTAATTTTAAAAAGCATCGGTAATGATGTTTAATTGTTTTGCAGATACTTAAAAGGCATCTGTATTGATGTGTAATTGTTTTGCAGGTACAGTTTTTCCTTTGTGAGTCGCACTTTATGCCCAGTGGATAAGGCACACAGATTGAACATGACTGTTCAACAGTTAATTTATGTGGATGTGTCCACCATGGCGCCATGGAACGTTACCTTTGACCTCAGTGCACATCTGCTCACAAACTTTGAAATTCGGTGAGTATGACATTTAAAGGCATTTGGGTACCTAGAATAGACATATTTTATATATTCCTGAAAGAAGTTGTTATACTAATAAGGAAAGGGGTTCCACAACGGTGTTACACTCAGTTTGATGATGGTGTTTTCTATCAGTATCTGATTCAGCCCCGATGCTTGAATTCCTGATAGGGTGTAACTCAGATTCGTTTATTCACACAGCCTGCTCAAACAGCATACAAGTCACAAAGTCCACGTATGAAGTTTTCCGCTTTTATTCAGCACACATCAACAACTGCATACAATTCTCAACTCAACTCAACAACTTTCACAGCAACTCTCCAAATCACTATCAACAACTTTACTCTCTCAACAACAATCTCGGCACACGATTAAATAACCTCTCTCTTTTCCGGAAAGATTTCGAATACGGTAGAAATGACGTACTGCCACCAATCGAACTAAAGATCGTCATCACTGACTTACGTCATTACATATTTTTATATCTTCCAGAACGACCTCTTGCTTCGACATGCATCGGGAAATTTCCATCAAGAGTAAACACGCATATCCAGAAGATTCTCAAATAATATCGACTAACGCAAATTATCAACGTTATACAAAGCCTCTCCTAACAACAATGCAAACTCAAATCAAAGGTAAATAAGCTCCATTATTGAATACTTTGCAAATCGAAACGATTAGATCTATCGTACACGCTTCCGACATACTTTCGTTCACGTTTCAACGTAACATAACCCCCCACTCAAGAAGAAATTTACCCAATTTCTTTCAACAACGTTGAAACGTAATGCACAAACAAAATCCTCAATTGAAACTAATTTAAGACTTTCTGAATACTGTAATTGCGCTCAGCTTATCTACACAGAGTCAATGGTTTCCATCTTCAAGTCTATCTGGATATTGTCAATGTTCACAGTTCATCCACACAGTCAATGTTCTTTACTCACACACTCTGCTGAGGAAGTCCGCACCAACATTGTCTGATCCTTTGATAGATTCTACTCGCATGTTAAAGTTCTGCAAGTACATAGCCCATCTCATGATCCGACTGTTCACAAACTTGGCAGAGTTCAAGTAAGTTAGCGGCTTGTGATCAGTCTGTAGCACGAACTTCACTCCTTGAAGGTACAGTTCGAACTTCCGGATTCCCCATATGATGGCAAGGCACTCTTTCTCCATGGTCGAGTAATTTTTCTCAGCCCTGGACAGCTTCTTGCTGGCGTAACTGACCGGAAATAGTTTCCCTTCGTGTTCTTGCATCAGTATGGCGCCGATGCCTTCGTCCGCTGCGTCTGTTCTTAAGACGAATTCCTTGGAAGTGTCAGGCAGTCGTAGCACCGGATCCTTTGAAAGGAGGTCGCGCACAGTCTGGTATGCCCTCTCCTGAGACGGTCCCCACTGCACTTGGTTTGGACAGCACCAGGTCCGACAAGGGTGCTGTGATGGCGGAGTAGTTTGGTACAAACTCCCTGTAGTATCCAGCCAACCCCAGGAAAGATCGCACCTGCTTCTTGGTTTGGGGACGTGGAGCGTTCAGAATCTTGGTGACGTTTTCTAGTAGAAGCCCCTTCTGTCCTTCTTTTAGCGAATGGCCGATAAAGTCTACGTTGTCAGTCCCCAGAATGCACTTACTGGGTCTCACGGTCAGGTTGGCTTCTGTGAGACGGTGAAACAGCTCCCTCAAGGTCTGCAGATGCTCTTCCCAGGTGCGAGTGTGGACTAGCAGGTCGTCCCAGTAACACACGACATTGTCCATCCCTTTGAGCATCTTCTTCATCCCTCTCTTCAGGGTAGCTCCGCTGTTGACCATGCCAAAGGGCATCCTTAGGCACTCGTACGTCCCATCAGGGGTTATAAAAGCAGTCTTTGGTATGTCCTGTTGACGCACGGGGACTTGCCAATAACCTTTGCTGAGGTCAATCTTTGAGAAGATTCTACTCCCCGATAATTGGCGGAAGAGGTCTGCTGCGGTAGGCATCGGCTCAGGGTCGAAGACGGTGATCTTATTAACCTTCCTGTAGTCGATGCATACTCGGTTGCTCCCGTCCTTCTTCTTCACGACCACGACAGGGGACGCGTAGGGGGAACTGGACTCCCTGATGATGCCCATCTTCAGCATCTCATCGATGTCTTTCTTCAAGGATTCACGGGCCTTGAAAGGGATCGGGAAGGGCTTGGATCGAACAGGGATATTCGAAGTGAGGTGGACTTCGTGTTCGACCAAAGTTGTAGAGCCAGGGACATCGCTGAAGTTGTGGGGAAACTCGCCCATAAGGTCCTTGAGCTCCATCTTTTGACCTTCCATCAAGCTTGGTCCTAGCTTAACATCATCGATGCCTTCTTTGCTGTGGAAGTCTCCCAGTTCCAACAGTTCTTCGCTGTCAAAGCTGTCGTCGGTCACAGCTGCTGTGGCTGCGTGCACAGTCTCTGTTGGCCTTTCCACGTACAGCTTAAGGAGGTTGGCGTGGTATATCTTGGAATGCTGGCCGACCTTCACCTTGTAGTCGTTGATACCCACCACGGTCTCCACTTCGTACGGGCCTTTCCACTGCATCAGCAACTTATTATGATCAGTAGGTAGCAGCACCAGCACTTTGTTGCCAGGTTTAAACTTCCTGTTCACAGCCCTACGATCGTAGTAGTGCTTTCCACAGTCTTGGGACTTCTTCAGGTTTTCTCTGGCTATCTCGAGAGTCTGCTCCAGCTTCTCCCGTAGCTCAAACACGTACTGGTAACTGTTCTTCACCTCTGGGGTGTCCACTTCTTTCGTCCACAGTTCTTTTAGGATGTGCATCGGCCCTCGGATGGTTCTTCCGTACAGCAGCTCGAACGGAGAAAAGCCGGTGGACTCCTGCGGTACTTCTCTGTAGGCGAAAAGTAAGGCGTTGATGTAGCGATGCCATTGTCTGGGCTGCTCGCTGCACAGTTTCTTCAAGGTGGACTTCAACGTAGCATTGAACTTTTCGACAAGCCCGTTGCACATTGGATGGTAGGGTGTCGTAGTTAAATGCCGGATGCTCAGCAGTCTGTTGACCTCCTTCATACAGTCAGAGACGAACTGCGTCCCGAGGTCTGTCAGAATTTCTTCAGGCACTCCAAGTCTACTGAACATGTCCACCAGTGCCTCTGCTACAGTTTCAGAGTCAATCTTCTTCAGCGGCACTGCTTCTGGGTACCGAGTCGCATAGTCTACCAAAGTCAGTACCCATCGATGACCTTCTTCACTCGGAGGTCTTATTTCACCGATTAAGTCTAAGGCCACCCTCTTGAAAGGTCGGTCGATCAGGGGCATCCTCTGCATAGGCACTTTCGGGACCCTTCCTCGAGGTATGGTCTTCTGGCAAATGTCACATGATCGACAGAAACGGCTGACGTCCGCATGAAGTCCTGGCCAGTAGAACACCGCCTGGATTCTGTCTGACGTCTTCTTGATGCCTAGGTGACCTCCCATGATTGAGTCATGCGCTACTTCCATCACCTGGCGTCTTAGGGGTAACGGTACCAAGACTTGACGTAGTGGTTTCCCTCCGTTGACCCTCGGGTGCTGGAAGATTCGATACAGGATCTTGGCCTTCACCTCAAAATAGACCGTACCACTGCCTTTGGTCACGTGGTCTTGGCGGTTCCTGTACTTGTTTAAAGTACTATCATCTTCCTGGAGCTGGATCAGCTTATCTCTGTCCACGATGGCAGCTTTAGAGTTGTCGGCGACCTTCAGTGGCGTAGACGTCTTGTCTCTCTTGGCCTGGGCCCTGGTAGTAACAGCACCGACGATCTCTGGTCGGCAGGGCTGAGCCGGAGTAACCACATTGTCCCGTAGCAGCTCTGTAAGGTCTCCATCGGGAAATGGCAATGGATCCTCCTCCACAACTTCGACGTGTTGAGTTGAGGCAGGACTCCATTCTGGATCGGGGTCGTCGGGTCGTCTCGCGCCGTCGATGTTCCCGATCATCAAATCATACAGCGGCTTCTTCAGGCAAACCGCTTCGACTTCGCCTATGTAGAAAGGGGTGTTGACATGAATCTTCGCAACTGGCGCTTTCAAACATTTGCTGTCGGCCATAAGTGTCCATTTTGAATCGCCAGTGAACTGTTCTTTAGCGATTAGGTCTTCTCTGACGATGACCCCACTGCAGCCAGAGTCTCTTAACACAGTCACTTCATGATTTCCGACGCGTCCCTTTGAAACAGGCATGTTCTGGACGGTCACAGCTGCGCTGGCGACGACGGGGATGGATTTTCCGTTGGCAAGGAGAAGTTGGCCATCGGTTATGCACTCTTGCACGTCCGCAGGGGTAGCTGTGCGCTCGGTTTCACTCGGAAGAATGACGCTCCCGCCGCACACCTGATGGTCAGATCTACTGGTTTGCCGTTGATTGGAGAACCGCCTCTGCCGGTTGCCCGCCGCTGCGTTGTCCGTACTGCTCCGCTGTCCGCTACTTTTGTTTTGAGGACAATTAGCCGCCCTGTGGTCTGTAGCGTTGCAGGTGAAACAGCCTCTTGAATGCCCTTCCCTGGGAGGAGGCGTGGAGTCCGTCTGTCTCTGGCTCGTCTGGCTCCCTTGGATCTGGTTCCCATGGTTTGCAGTCTTCTGAAAATGTTTCGTCGCGCTGGGTGGCCCCAGGGTCTTCCCATGAGCGATGAGATATCTTTCAGCAGCCTCAGTCACATCTTTAAGCGTCTGCAGCTTTTGTTCTTCTAAGTGGGTCGCTAGGTCCTTGTGACAGGCATTGAGAAATTGTTCCTTCACGATCAGGTCATGGAGACTGTCGTAAGACTTCATTTCGCCTGATAACTCCACCCACTTGTGTAGATATGACGACAGGCGCTCCACAAACTGCTTTGGCGTCTCGTCTGACTTAGGCCGGCATTCACGGAAGCGTTTACGGTAGCCCTTCTCTGTAAAGTTGTAGCACTGCAACAGGGCCTCTTTCAAGACGTCGTAGTTTTTGGCGTCATCGTTCGACAGTCTGGTGTAAACTTCGAGAGCTTGCCCCGTCAGAAGTGCACTCAGTCGAATTGCCCAGTCTTGAGGTTGCCAGTTAGAGCTTTCAGCGAACCTTTCGAATCTCGCCAGATAACTGTCAATCTGGTCCTTCCCGTCGACGAAAGCTGGCAATTTTGGAGCCGTATGGTCGTTGGTGACTTGTGGCGCATGCTGATTGTTTTGGATACGCGCCAACTCTAACTGGTACTGACGCTCACCTTCAAGACGCTTCAACTCGAACTCTCTTTCTTCACGGCGACGTTGTTCTTCCCTTTCTTCCCGTTGACGCTGTTCTTCCTTTTCTTCTCGGCGTCGCTGCTCCTCTAATTCTAGACGCTTCTGTTCTAATTCTATTTCTTTTTCTAGACGCTTCTCTTCCAATTCTCTTTCTTCGCGCCTTCGCTGTTCTTCTCTTTCTTCACGCAATATTCTCTCCTGGCATTTGACGTACTCCGTCAGCTGTTTGCCTTTTAGATTTAGTTCAACCCCTTTCTGCCAGAAGTCAGCCATCTTGATGCTTCTGGAAAGTTCTTTTCTGGAACGTTCTTTTCTAGAAAGTTCTTGACTGTAGAGTTCTTTTTCTGGAAAGTTCTTGACTGTGCTGTACCTTTCTAGACTGTTCTAGAACAGCACGCTTTCTGCAGTAGCGCTGATGCTTGTCACTAGTCGCCTTCGCTGACGCAGGCCCCGCTGTCCTCGTCGTATGCGACGCTGCACCACGCTGGTGTTGATGTACACGCTCCTGTGCTGAAGTAGACTCGACGTCCGTACGTCGCTCTCTCTAATACTGGCGATGTAGCTCCGAGACTGTCCCTCGACGTAGTCTTACGGCAGCAACGTAGTCCCGATCTGTTGTTCGCTCACGAAGCAACTCTTCAGCGACTACACGCCCTTGCAGTCAACCCGAACCTATCGGTGATGTAGTCCCAGTATGTTGGCCCCTCTCGACGCAACTTGTTGGCGGCTACCCTCGATGACTGCCTCTCGTAACGTTGACTCGCTTGTTGTAGCAGTTGAACCCTTGGCTATGGCGTGAATCGCGGCTTGACCCCCAAAATGTTACACTCAGTTTGATGATGGTGTTTTCTATCAGTATCTGATTCAGCCCCGATGCTTGAATTCCTGATAGGGTGTAACTCAGATTCGTTTATTCACACAGCCTGCTCAAACAGCATACAAGTCACAAAGTCCACGTATGAAGTTTTCCGCTTTTATTCAGCACACATCAACAACTGCATACAATTCTCAACTCAACTCAACAACTTTCACAGCAACTCTCCAAATCACTATCAACAACTTTACTCTCTCAACAACAATCTCGGCACACGATTAAATAACCTCTCTCTTTTCCGGAAAGATTTCGAATACGGTAGAAATGACGTACTGCCACCAATCGAACTAAAGATCGTCATCACTGACTTACGTCATTACATATTTTTATATCTTCCAGAACGACCTCTTGCTTCGACATGCATCGGGAAATTTCCATCAAGAGTAAACACGCATATCCAGAAGATTCTCAAATAATATCGACTAACGCAAATTATCAACGTTATACAAAGCCTCTCCTAACAACAATGCAAACTCAAATCAAAGGTAAATAAGCTCCATTATTGAATACTTTGCAAATCGAAACGATTAGATCTATCGTACACGCTTCCGACATACTTTCGTTCACGTTTCAACGTAACAAACGGCTATTGTAAACAATCTTGTATTCTACTTCAAACTGCTCAGACATGACCGTAAATTAATGATAGTATGGTTTTTATGTTTGTTTGATGTTGTTTTTTTGTTGTTTTTTTTACTTTTCCAGTGGTTTTAACACCATCCAGCCTCATTTAATGGCAGCCAAGCTTTTTAAGATGAATGTTTCAGCTCCCACCATTCTCTGGATCATGGACTATTTGACGAAGAGGCCTCAGTTTGTGAAGATGAGAGATAACCTTGTGTCAGACACTGTGTACGCAAACACAGGTGCTCGCTCCACAGGGCACAGTTCTCTCCCCTGTTCTTTTTTCTTTGTATATAGCGGATTTTAGAACTTCTAGCAACTCCTGCCCCATGACAACGTTTGCAAATGACACTGGACTGATTGGACTCTTGACTGACGGAGACGACTCTGACTATTTATTTAATCGTTCTTATATAGCGCTTTTCCAGCTCAAGAGCTGCTGAAGGCGCTGGCCGATAGAGGATCTAACTCAAGCTGCCCGAGACGCCCACCCGCAGCCTTTGGGCGCATGGTCTGACGCCCGGACAACTGAGCACAATCCTGGGCAGCCAGGGATGGGGGAGAAGGACCTAGGTGCATGCTGGGTGTTTTCTTGTCACCGGCACTCACCCGTCTAGGACATGAGCATCAGGATCTTTAAAGTCCGTTATGATGGATGTATGCGACACAGACTAGACCTCGGTTTATATTCTCATCCGAAGGAGTAAGGCGATAGATAGGTTTGTTGGCTGATGTTACGATAGTTATTTAGAAGTTAATGTTGGCAAGACCAAGGAAATGATAATGGATAATGGAGGAAGGAACATGTACATGGGTGTAGGTGGAGGTTGTAGAGAAGGTTGATCAGTATAAGTATTTGGAGATCATTATAGACAATAAACTGACATGGAACCCAACACTGATGTCGTTGTGAAGAAGCTCCACTCTCACCTGTACTTTTTGAGAAAACTCAGATCTTTTAATGCTAGACAGGAGATTCTCCAGATGTTTTATACATCAACCTGCAATATAGTGTTGTGAACTTTGGATCCGTGTGTTGGAGTAGCAGCATCAACAAGCAGGACAGTGATAGATGACAAAAGTTCATCAAGAAAGCAAGAGGGGTGGTTGGGAGGAGACAGGACAACGCAGGAATGACTACTTACTGACAAGCTACAGAAGATTTTGACCCATGACACACACCCACTCAGACCTCAATTTGACAGCAGACGGATAGACAGAAGCTTAAGATTCAGACAGCCTTGCACAAGAACCACATGCTACAGAAACACATTCATTCCATCTTTAACTCCCAGGTGGGGCGTTAAGTGGAGGTGCTGCCACTCTGACAACGGATTTAGGGGGCCTTTTTTCTTTTCTACAAGATATTTTTACACTTTGTTGTCAGTCGGTTTTCTTCTTTAGTTGCACTGATGGCAAATGATAGCGTGTTGTGGATATAGTATTAATTTGTTATTATAGACTTCCCTTATTAGGCCTATACAGTCAATGCATTGTTTTTTTAGACTTCTTCTTAGTAAGAGTGTGGGTATAACATTGTAGGTGATGGTATGATGTGAATATGTGATGTGAACATGTGATGTGAATCTGTTATTTTTGCATGTTTTTTTTATTAATTGATTTTACACACAGTCAAGCTTGTAATTTTTGTTGTAGAGATGAATAAAGATGTATTGTATTGTAAATATTTTGCTG
Organism: Oncomelania hupensis; assembly: GCA_036898135.1. NCBI lineage: Eukaryota > Metazoa > Mollusca > Gastropoda > Littorinimorpha > Pomatiopsidae > Oncomelania > Oncomelania hupensis. The sequence continues at coordinate 39,851,639 of CM072520.1, read as the reverse complement.
AGGTAACTAATTATTGTTACTGAATTTTAATCTTGGAATGTACCATTGTAGAAAAGTTATTTTAGTCTATGCTTTGGACATGTTCTTAGGCAACGTGTGTACTAACAAATAATAACAAGAAACAAAGTGTTGCAAATTTTTCCTTATTATAGTAATTTTTTTGGTTCCAGAGCCAGACTATGGCGGGCATTATTATTTGGGTTGCGTTGAAGTCAGTTTTTTGTCAGGGAGTCTAGCCAAGAGAGAATTGCACAAGTCAGAACGAGAGAGAATGTTATATTTCAGCGTCTCACTGCCTTCTTCATGCATGTTTTTATCTATTACAGGCATGGTGAGCTACACAACATCACAGTGACAGTCTCAGAGCCTCAGTATTTCATGTACACATTCCCTAACGATGTTGACACAGTGCTCCTGCATGTGACTTCCAAAGACTTGTCATGTGCCACCATCTCTGTGCAGTCAATTAGGGTAGGTATAGATGATGATGATGATGAGGAGGAGGAGGAGATGAAGAGAATAAGAAAAAGGGTGGTGGTGAGGTGAGGTGAAAGTGAGGCATTGTTATCCACTGGTCAAGTTTGGTTGCAGACACCAGTTCATGTCATGTACTGATTTTCATTTTTCTTTCCTCTGTGTGTGTGAGAGAGAGAGAGAAAATGGATATGTGTGCATGTGCATTTATGTTTGTATTTTTGTGTGTGCTGAATAAATGTGAAGAAAAACTTCTGATTTATGGACTATTTTTGGTTGCGCATATGCATGACATTGTATAATTTCTACTCCTCTTTTTTTTCTCCAATTGAAGAAATCGATACATAAATGTTATTTGCATCTTAGACCTAAAATGTGAAAGAATAGTCAGTCTTGATCAGTCAGTATTGCTTTAGTATGCAAAGGTGCTTGTGAATATTGTCCGATGTTTGATGTGACACTTTTCTGTATCCCACACCAAAATGTGAATAACGTATAATGTACCACTTGTTCCTGATTTTCACAGAACCAGGATGTATAAGCAATAAAAGACAGTGACTTGTACAGAAATTCAGCATTTTGGAAACTGGCCAAGTCATATTTGAAAATGCTTTCTTAATTACGGGTTCTGGATTCATGTTATTGCTTCCAAATAAAGTTGGTTTTTCCCAATAATAATTAATATGCCTAATAATTTGTATTTTTCCGCCCTTTTGTGCATGAGTTAATACATTTCCTATTTCCTAGTTATGGCAGGATGTGATAGGCTAGTAGCAGGATGCAGTATATAATGCAGGGTGCAGTTTTGTTTGATATAATTAAGACTATAATGACAGGTCATTGGTAAATTGATATCCCTGTAATCTTTGTTTTAGCTTCTTTTTACATTTGATTTTGGTCCCTTCCCTCATTCCCATTTTATTGCATTAAATATTTTTATTTCTAATAATTCTTTTTGGACAAAATTATAATGAATGTCCATATTGGCAGGTCTTTTTGAAAATCTCTTTTTTTGTTTAGTACCTGCATGACATTTTGGTTTTATGATATGCTCTTTTCTTTAGTACCTGCATGACATTTTGTTCTTTTTATATGTACTTTTCTTTAGTACCTGCATGACATTTTGGTTGTATTATCTGATACTGGCAAACAGGCTTGGCCTCCACAAAAATTCCAGATGATGGACATGGCACAGTCCCGGTGGGGAGCATCATAACCAGATCGACTACATCTTGGTCAAGAAACGCTTCAAATCAAGCATCAACATTGGCAGGACACGCACTTTTCCAGGAGCAGACATCGGAAGTGACTGCGATCTCGTGATGATCTCTTTCCGGCTCCACTTGAAGAGAGTAAATGCAGCAAAATGCACTAGACTTAAGTTCGACCTGGACAAAATGCAAGACCCGGAGGTGGCAGAAATATTTCAGGCCCCAATTGGAGGGAAATTTGCACCACTGCTCATTTTGGGAGCTGGTGAAGTAGATGTCAACACCATGACCACCACCTTCAACTCAGCTGTGACAGATGCCGCCACTGAGATCCTTGGAAAGCACCGGCCAAAGAAGAAGCTGTGGATCACACCTGAACTTTTGGACCTGTGTGATAAACGAAAAGAGAAGTAAAAGAACACCTCACAGGGAGTTGATGCCTACCAAAAAATCAATGACATCCGAAAAGGCATGTGCATTGCAAAGGAGAACTGGATTGAAGATCAATGGCCAGGAAATAGAGAACAGTCTGAACAAGAAAAACAGCAAGAAGGCCTACCAGACTGTGAAGTGGCTGACAAGTGTTAAACAGCTCAAGGTCTCCCCGATCCAAAGCAAGTCTGGCATATGCCTTACAGAAGAACAAGAAGTCTTGGACAGATGGACTGAGTACTGCTCTGAACTTTACAACCACACACCAAATGGAGACCCATCAGTTCTAGCATGTCCTGAGAACAGAGAAAAATAATAAATCCTCCCAATTCTCCGCGCCGGGAAGACGTTGAGACAGCAGTGCAATTGCTGAAGAAGAGGAAGTCAGCGGGAGTGGACAACATACCCGCCGAACTGCTTCAAGCAGGAGGAGAAGCGATGATTGACGCACTCACCATTATCTGTAACAAGATCTGGCAAAGTGGGGAGTGGCCTACACCATGGACCCAGTCGCTTGTCATCACTCTTCCCAAAAAAGGTAACCTTCAGGAATGTGAAAACCACCGCACCATCAGCCTCATCAGCCATCCCAGCAAGGTCCTCCTGAAAATAATACTCAACAGGTGGAAACCCCAAGCTGAACAAATCATAGCTGAAGAACGAGCAAGATTCAGGGCAGGGCAAAGTACCATTGAACAGATTTTCAACCTCAGAATAATTTGCAAGAAATGATTACAGCACCAACAACATCTATATCATTTGTTCGTAGAAATGGGTGTGGATTTTGAGGTGAGAGAGGGGTGAATTCTTCACATGTTCGTACAGCTAGTATTCGCGTACAGTGGGAATGGAAGTGAAGTGGATATTATCACGAGGTGAATGAGAGGTTCTTATTTCTACTATTTACACCACTAAAATCAGTCAATCATAGCTGAAGAACAAGCAGGATTCAGGGCAGGGCGAAGTCCCACTGAACAGATTTTCAATCTCAGAATAATCTGCGAGAAATACTTACAGCACCAACAACATCTATATCATGTGTTCGTAGACTTCAAAAAGGCGTTTGACTGAGTCTGGCATGCAGCTCTGTGGGCAACCATGAGAGTGTAAAACATCAGCCATAAAATTATTGAAGTCATGAAAAGCCTGTATGACAAGGCTTACCAGTGCAGTCCTCCACAACAGCGCCATCGGAAACTGGTCCAGAACAACAATCGGTGTGCGTCAGGGATGCCTACTCTCTCCAACACTCTTCAGCATCTTCCTAGAGTGCATCTTGTCAGATGTCCTTGCAGATCACGAAGGCACAGTCAGCATAGGGGAAGAGCAATCTCCAACCTTCATTTTGCGGATGACATTGATGGATTGGCTGGAGAGGAACAAGAAATTTAACAGCTGGTCCAGAGGCTTGACACCACCTCCAGAGCTTATGGAATGGAAATAAGTGCAGAGAAGACCAAAATGATGACCAAAAACACCAATGGCATCAACACAGACATCAAAGTCCAAGGCCAATCCTTCAACACAGTGCATAGCTTTAAATATTTAAGAGCCATTGTATCAGACAATGGGTCCCGACAGGAAGTCCTCTCCAGGATCGCACAAACAACTACTGCCATGGCGATGTTGAAGCCAATTTGGAAAGACAGGACCATCAGTCTACATTCCAAGGTAAGGCTGCTGCGCTCCCTTGTTATCTCCATCTTCCTATGTGCTTGCGAAACATGGACCATCACAGCAGATCTACAATGAAGAATACAAAGCATGAAGATGAGGTGCTACAGAAGACTTCTGGGCATTTCCTATACCCAACACATCACCAACGATGAAGTCCGAAAGACCATCACACAAGCCATTGGACAACACGATGACCTGCACAGTGGTGAAGAAACGGAAACTCCGATGGTATGGCCATGTCACCAGATCATCAGGTCTTTCAAAACCATCCTGCAAGGCACAGTGCAAGGAGGTAGAAGAAGAGGGAGACTAAAAAAAGAGGTGGGAGGACAACATTCGAGAATGGACTGGTTTGACACTGAGCGAAACAATCAGGATTGCAGTATGCTGGTTAAACCATCATCTGTGGTGCACCTACGACCTGTGAGTTATGGGATAGGATAGAATAGGATATGTACTTTTCTTTAGTACCTGCATGATATTTTGGTTTTATTATGTTGTTTTCTTTAGTACTTGCATGACATTTTGGTTTTATTATATGTACTTTTCTTAGTTACCTATCTTAAATTATGCAATTTCTATATCATTTTTGTTTGGATAATTTAATGGATGTATTTCTTTTCATCTTTCCTTGTTTGTTTGTTTCTTTATTTTTCAACAATTTATTTTCTTTTAATTGCAGTGCCCTGTCTTTGACCTTGCCCACAATGTGGATTTTACAGGTCTTTACCAAACCATGACATCACAGGCAGCAATTTTTCTTGAGGTAGATTATTAAATTCTCTCCCCCCCCCCCCCTCTCCTCCCTCTCTCTCTCTCTCTCTCTCTCTCTCTCTCTCTCTCTCTCTCTCTCTCTCTCTCTCTCTCTTTCTTATTCATACTGTATATTGTTGTTCATTCTGTTCAGATACCATGTTATTACCTGAATCCCTGTTCATTATATGCAACTAATCCATTGTTTTTGCCATTCAGTTTCATTGCTCTTTCTCTCCTTTCTCTCTCTCTCTCTCTCTCTCTCTCTCTCTCTCTCTCTCTCTCTCTCTCTCTCTCTCTCTTTTTCTCTCTCTCCCTCTCCATCCCCCTTCCCTTCCTTTCCATCCAAAAGACTGGAACAACTTTAGCTACAAAGTGGAGAAAAGTCTGTTGGTGTATGGTGAATGGTTGGTCTGTTACAAATTAAAGCTCAATAACTCTTAACGTTCTTCAGGGATTTGAGCCATATTTGGTAGGTACAGGCAAACACGCCTATAACAAACTCGCTTTCAGCCAACAACGCTTTTAGCCAATGAAAAGAAATTGCCATTCCAGAGTTGTTCTTATTTATTCCTTAGAATTTTCTGGACATAACGAACATGGTTACAACCTAGCTTCACTTACACCAAATGTATTTTCTTATTCCAAACACCAAATTTCAATGAACATAACGAAATTGAAGTATGAAAACATCGCAAATTACATATATTCTCAGAAATGACGTAAAGTCTGCATCAGTTTTTGACATCATTCATATGTCTGTAGAAAAAGACCCTTCTTAACCCTTTGGAGACTCCATCATTTTGCAAAGTTAAAAAAAAAAGTAATTTTAAGATCTGGCAGAAAATGACAGGCCCAACTTTTCTTTTTGTTCTTGGCACCCAACTACTTTTCACAAGTCAAGGAAAGTTGAAATTTTTTAAAAAAGTAAATAGACCAGTTTTTTAAAGTATATCAGAATAAAGTACATGAATGGTATTTTGTGAAAATATACAAGGTTGTTATGATCTTTTTACTCGACTCCAATACTCTTAGAAGGAATGAAATATGTGAATCACAACCTGCATCGTTATCAGTGTCTGCTTTAAAAAGGCAAAGAGAAGCATTAATTTTCATATTATTAAACAAAGGAAATTAATACATTAGACAAGATTTCACTGCTATAGTGGACAATTGGTGGTAGTGCATCTTTCCATTGTCACAATAAATCCACTGGAAAATAGTTTGGAACTCGTCAAAATGACCGCCGATAATGATCATTTGCTAAACAGGAAGTTTGTTTTTAGGCACAACGCATCCAATTAACCGGTTTCATTCTTTGAAAGCGAATCCGAGACGATTCCAGTTCACGACAGGTAATAATAATAATACTGGACATTTATATAGCACTATTACTTGTCTTTTTGACACAGACAGGTAACAATATTAATAATAATGGACATTTATATAACGCTATTACTTATCTTTTTGACACAGACAGGTCATAATAATAATAATAATAATAATGGACATTTATATAGCGCTATTACTTGTCTTTTTATAGACAAACGCATAGCGCTTTACATGAAGAAAAAAAAAAGAAACAAACATGATCATCTCCTAAGGGTTAAAAACAATGTGGCCGAACAAAAATGAATTCAGCTCACCCTGATTGGGAACTATAAATAATATCGCATTTGAGAGTGCATCCACACAAGAAAAAAAAAGCTGATATAACGAAAGAAATTGAATTCCATTATCAGCGCTAAGCACTTTCACTTACAATATAGAATACAGATTATTCAGTGAAATGACATTTGTAATTGCATATTGGCAATGCCCCAGGTACATTGCCTATTTCAAATTGCCCTGGTGTTGGTAAACGACCACACACACACATCCACACCACAGGCAAGTATCATCATTCCTAAAGTCATACACCTCTCTCACACACAAAACGCTTTATAATACGTCATCTTAATAGACACCATTGCAACATTGAACACAATCACACTTGACATAAAATATTAAATATGGACATGTATATCATAGACAAGCCAATTATCATACAGAATGTTAAAAAAAAGGAAGCGCGCACACACACACACACACTCAAAGGAAGGTACATCAATATATGCTGAAAGGAACACTATTGCATTTTTTTAAAAAATGAGAAAACTAGGAACATGTATATATGAATAAAAGTGCATGTTAACTTACAAAGAAAACATTACTCCCCTTGCCCCCCCCCCCCCTCTCCACAGAAAACGGTGTTATTATTATTGACGAGACAATCAAACAATATATGTAGAACATAAAGGCTACACAAAAGCAAAGCTTAAATAAGTGCTACTCATTGACCCATTATTACAATGAAATGTCTCTGACGAACATTCTCTAAAGTTGGGGCACTGTAAGATTGGGGCGGACATTATTTTGCAAACGAACACAGTTTCTGGCCTACAATTTCTGCTCTGTCCTCCATCAAACATTCAGGATCAAAGAATTCAGATTCAGTTGCAATTCTAGCTTGCTTCCTATTTCGGCCTTGCTCTGCCAGGCAACCATCATCCCCCTTTCCCCCAAAAAAATGTGCAGCTGGGAGTAACTTTGATAGTGTTCTGAGATGACATGCCACCCGGATAACTCTAAGCAACTCAAAACAAAATAAAAAGGCAAGTTACCTCCCATTTCCAAATAAGGTATATTTCAAGACATTTCTCAGAATTTCACAGAAATTAAAATAAAATGTTTGACATATTTGGATGGCATACTGGTAATGATATTACAAGGACGTTGGTCAACCTGTCATAAACATGTTTTAACATCTTCCAGCTTTAATGTTTTACAATTCTTCTTTGCAATCAAACAATGAGATTACTATGTACAAACCTAGGTTATTATGACTTTATTTCTGCGTTAGAACTTGCAGTACAAAGTGAGATAAAAAGTGTGAATTGCGATGCAGAAAAGCTAGTCTTTTTACGACAAAAAGTTTGAATTGCGGAAAAGTTGGTCACTTTGTTACTAAGCAAGGAAAAGACAACCCATTGGTTGTCTGATGTCTTGTAGTCTCTTCTTCTACCTACAGTTAACATAGTATGAAAAATATAGTTCTTGGAAAATAGAAAAATATTCTTTCAGCTGAGGCCCACAATCACTTTGTCCATTATTCTGGCTCCTAACAATGGGTTGTTAACTGTGCTGACTTGTATTGGATGGCTGCTTAGTCACAAAGATTTTGTTTTTAACAGGGGACAGTGGGATTGGGGTAGGGGTAGGAGTTGCATTGAGATATTATCCCATCAGACCACAGGTAAGCAAATCATGTGACATTCGTAGTATGCTTAATAATGAAAGTACACCTATCAAAACTACTTGTTAGATCCAACTAACTGCAGGAGCACCTCACTCTCTTCACAACCCGCCGCTCATCTTATAGACCTACCTCAGAGCTTTATTTCTTTATGTTCAGCTGATATTAAACAAAGTAATTTTTAAAGTATTCAAAAGAGTGGCAAAAATGGGGTTTGTTGCACAAACTATGTCAGTTTTGAATACCTATGAAGGAAGGTTGAGTAGTGAAGAATTTTTGCACATTGTACATAGTCGACCATTTTCTTTTGTAAGAGTAATAACATTTTGTACACATTTTTTTGTGACGATGTGAACATGATTGAATGTATGCTTTGCATCTTGTTTTTTACGGTCATCCTACTCTCTCACCTCCTTTCTCGCTTCCTTTTTTGTGTTGATTTTAAAGTGTTTATGTCGATGCCTTTGTGGGCAAGCATGCATGTTTTTCTTTATGACATGGAAACATTGGTATATCACAGAGCACAAGTTTGTGCGTGTGTGTCTGTTTTAATTTTTTAGTGTTCACGTCTTGCGACTTACAGTTCCTTGAACATGTGTTTGTTTTGTGTGTTTGTTTACATCTTCTTCACAGAACATTTATAGTTCCAATTTCATATTTTAATGGTTTGTAAAATGTATGGATGTTTGTAAACCATGTCCATTTTATTGTGTGTTCTGTTATAGAGAAGCAATTTCCCCAACATGGGAGCATTCTATGTGGTGATTGTGCTGAAGCCCAACAACCAGGATTGTGAGGTGATGGACACCCTATTTCCGTCAGGCGGGAAAAATCCTCGCAGCAAGACTGTCTCCATCTCCATCTCTGAAACCATCTCAAGTCAGCGTTTGTTTGTTTTTATTGTGTGTTGGTGTGTTTTTTCAGGAGTCTATTAATAAGTTGGGATTTTCCTACAGCAATCATAGTATGAATGTGGCTAAGACTCTGCTGATAAAAAAATAATGTTGCAGTAACTCACTCTATAATGCTCTGACATTGCAATTCTAGTAAATTGCACATACATGCTTCAGTTGGTTGTTTTTTTGCTACCAAAAAAGTAGCCACTATAAGTATCAAGGCATTTGCTTCCAGTTGTATGTCTCAGTCATCACTTGTTAGTCATTCTTTATGCATAGTGTTGTTATTTTTATTTTTGGTGGCAGGCTATTTTATTATTTATTATTTTTAATTTTTACGTCTTTTCACTTAAAAGTGATTTTAGACAACATTAACAACAATAAATTAAAATAGAACTAAAACATAAATAAAGGAGATAGGAAACAATCACTTATACTATTCATAATACTCAAAGCATAGAGACTACATACAAAAAAGGCAAAAAAGGCGAGATACAACAATCCTCCGTGAAGAGGTATAGTTAGATTTCTCTCCATTCTCCCACAGATAACTGCCTCTCCCACCCCTCTTTCCGTCTTGAATGCAGTCCCTATTTACATATTATCCAATATTTCTAATTGCATTCATCATCCATAAGGAAAAGTATAGCACATTCCCGGATCATAAATACCAACAAAATTGGCAGGCTAAATTGAGTGTATTGATGTAATTTTTGTGTGGATTAGATAGATAGATATTCAATGTTTTTAGGGTCCAGCAGACTGCCAAGAGCCGAATCAGGATCACACAAAACTAAGCAAAATCAGACTAAACTGCTAACTTAATAAAAGATGTAAATAAAACTAGTCTTACTGATAACAGATTACCAAGAATATAAACAAGATGATATGACCTATATGCCTTTATTAGTAAAACTTATATTAATCTAATGAATAAAAATTGATAAAACAACAACCTATATGCGATAAAACAAACCAACATCATGTAAAAATTGAAACAGATGTTTACTATTGCAAACCCTAAAAATGTCATTAAAAGATATCGAACCAAAATATCTTTCATCAACCAGATCAGCACACTCAGACATAAAATGGTGAACGGAAAAGGATTTGTCACATGCAAAGCACCATGGTGGTTCTTCTCCTTTTAAAAGGAAACTATGGGTGACAGAAGTATGCCTTATGAAGGCGAGCTAAAACAGTTTCTTCTTCAAGTCGCATTTACATAGAACACCTTGCTAACTAGCTCCAGCTAGGAGCCATCTCTAGCTCGTAGTTGTTGTGATGTCCTTTCCGTGAACAGTCCACTAGGAAATTGCCATTTCTCAGTCTTTTGATATCTTTGATCTCTCTAGACACTCCCCCAAACCACTTTTCCATGACAAATGGGGACATTTTTTGGTTTTTATCTAACAATCAAGAAGCGTGACCATGTTTTGAAGAGGCCGGATTCCTTGGCTGTACGTCTAATTTCCATTCCCTATCAGAATCATATCCATTAGTTTGGTCCAGTCCGTCATAAGTTATTATTTTTTTTTTTTGTTTCTTTGTGATGTGATTGAAGCGTATGGTCAAAGATGGCAGAAATAAATGGTCACCCTAGGAGAGCTGCCATGCTAGGGTAGGGACAATGGATGGTCAGTGACGTCCATAAGCCTGCAGCCGCCCCTCATGCCAACCCTCCGCATTCGCGATTGTTAAATTTTTAAACAGGCCACAACCATCCAGCCTCTGGTCATGCTGAACCAACGCAGGCTTGCCTGGATGGCGGAGAATTTTTAGGGATAAAGAAGGTATAGAAAATAAACCAATAAGACAAAGAAAGAAAATGGAAAAGCTGCAAAGTTATTGGAAAGAGTTTTAGGATGAAATAGAATACAGGTGAAAGGACCCAAAAGGCAGAAATAAGACAAGGGGAAGAAAAAGGGATGGGCAAGCTTAGTCACCAAGCCAGAGAGAGTTTGGTGCCCACCCCCGGCACGCCGAGACTAGCCAGTGGGAGCTTTGTGTGGATTATTTTGCGACATAATTGTGTGAATAAAACGTATTTGTGTTCTAGGTTCCCAATACTACAAAGCTATATTTGCAGCGCTGGGTGTGTTTGTGGGTTTCTATATTGTTGCCGCCATCATCGGATGTGTCTACCATGGATGGTACACCTTTCTGTTATTTTGATTCTTTTATTTTATCACCAAAGTACAAATCTATTGATAAATTAACAATAATATACATTCTTTCATTTTTAACATGCATAGCAATCACATTTCGGTAATGTGAAAGTGCTGATATCAGTTAATATTTCCTTACGGTAACAAGCAACATATTTTATAGGTAAGAGTGTCTGTATTTTGTTTGTGTTTTGCCAATGGTTCTTTTGGTCTTGTTGCAGTGGATATCATCAGAGCTTAAGTGATCTATCTGATGCTGAAAAAGGTGAAATATCTTTGTTTCATAGTAGATAGGGATGGAAGAAGAAAAAGAGAAAACAAGTGTGTGTGAGGGCAGATGAAGGGGCTTTAGAGGTTTAGGGAAAGTGGGCTTTATGACACACCTGCCTGCAGAAGTATGTACTGACCAACAAGGAAACATTTCCATATTTTGCAAGTTGTAAATACAGGGTGGAGAATTCTCCGCGGATTTCCGCGGAAGGCATTTGCATTTCCGAGAAAAAAATATTGAGTTCCGAGTGTGAGAAGCTGAGGGCTACCCTTTACTGGGCATAGCGGCCAAAAGCGGCCGAAGGTCTAAACAGGCAAAATGTCCAAAAGCGTCCGTATCAACCATGTGGTTATATTCTCGCGTTGTTTGAAAGATTGCGAGACTTCCGGCAATTGACTTCCGGTTACATTCTGTTGTGAAAACATTCGACTGCATTTCCACAAGTTTTCTCTGTGATGCGTTCGTTTTTTCGATTTTTTTTTCAAATTTTCTTGTGTGTGTGTCTAAAATGGATGGTTTGGATTCTTTGACTGATGAAGAAGAGTTTACAGGCTTCCATTTATCAGACATTAAAGTGAGAGAAATGGTCTTGGAGTCAGAGGAAGAGATCGGTACTGACATTAGACAATTAGTGTCAGTAGTGTGCATGCATACGATCTTTCAGACTGGCATGAAAGTGAAGAAGAGGAGGGGGCTTGTTTGGACTTTTTAAAACTTTTTTATTGTATACACATGGAGTAATCAAAAACAAGACATGACAAGAGAAGTATAAAAAGGTAGATAAAGAGATTTATTTCTGTTCATTTTGCATTTTATTTCATTTAAATCTATACACTAGTCACTAATACCTAAGATGTAGTGTTTTTACTAACGTACCCCTAAATATCTCTATCCTATCCTATCCTGTCCCGTAACCCGAAGGTCGTAGGGGCACCACAGATGATCGTTTAACCAGCATACTCCATCTTTCTCTGTCCTCAGCAGCCCTGATGGCTTCGCTCAGTGTCAAACCAGTCCATTCTCGAATGTTGTCCTCCCACCTCTTTTTCGGTCTCCCTCTTCTTCTACCTCCTTGCACTGTGCCTTGCAGAATAGTCTTTGCAAGGCCTGATGATCTGGTGACGTGGCCATACCACCGAAGTTTCCGTTTCTTCACCACTGTTAGCAGGTCATCGTGTTGTCCAATGGCTTGTGTGATGGTCTGTCGGACTTCGTCGTTGGTGATGTGTTGGGTATAGGAAATGCCCAGAAGTCTTCTGTAGCACCTCATCTCCATGCTTTGTATTCTTCGTTGGAGATCTGCTGTGAGGGTCCATGCTTCGCAAGCATATAGGAAGATGGAGATGACAAGGGAGCGCAGCAGTCTTACTTTGGAATGTAGACTGATGGTCCTGTCTTTCCAAATGGGCTTCAACCTTGTCAGGGCAGCAGTTGTTTGTGCGATCCTGGAGAGGACTTCCTGTCGGGACCCATTGTCTGATACAATGGCTCCTAAATATTTGAAGCTATGCACTGTGTCGAGGGATTGGCCTTGGACTTTGATGTCCGTATTGATGCCATTGGTGTTGTTGGTCATCATTTTGGTCTTCTCTGCACTTATTTCCATTCCATAGGCTTTGGAGGTGGTGTCAAGCCTCTGTACCAGCTGTTCAAGTTCTTGTTCCTCTCCAGCCAATCCATCAATGTCATCTGCAAAACGAAGATTGGAGATTGCTCTACCCCCTATGCTGACTGTGCCTTCATGGTCTGCAAGAGCATCCGACATGATGCGCTCTAGGAAGATGTTGAAGAGTGTTGGAGAGAGTAGGCATCCTTGACGCACGCCGATTGTTGTTCTGAACCAATTCCCGATGGCTCTGTTGTGGAGGACTGCACTGGTAGCCTTGTCATACAGGCTTTTGATGACTTCAATAATTTTAGGGCTGATGTTGTACACTTTCATTGTTGCCCATAGAGCTGCATGCCAGACTCGGTCAAACGCCTTCTTGAAGTCTATGAACACATGATATAGATGTTGTTGGTGCTGTAGGTATTTCTCACAGATTATTCTGAGGTTGAAAATCTGCTCAGTGGTACTTCGCCCTGCCCTGAATCCTGCTTGTTCTTCAGCTATGATTTGTTCAGCTTGGGGTTTCAACCTGTTGAGTATTATTTTCAGGAGGACCTTGCTGGGATGGCTGATGAGGCTGATGGTCCGGTAATTTTCACACTCCTGAAGGTTACCTTTTTTGGGAAGAGTGATGACAAGCGACTGGGTCCATGGTATAGGCCACTCCCCACTCTGCCAGATCTTGTTACAGATAATGGTGAGGGCATCAATCATCGCTTCTCCTCCTGCTTGTAGCAGTTCCGCGGGTATGTTGTCCACTCCCGCTGACTTCCCTTTCTTTAGCGCTTGCACTGCTGCCTCAACTTCTTCCCGGAGAATTGGGAGGATTTCTTCTTCTTCTCTGTTCTCGGGACATGCTAGAACTGATGGGTCTCCATTTGGTGTATGGCTGTAAAGGTCAGAGCAGTACTCTGTCCATCTGTCCAAGACTTCTTGTTCTTCTGTAAGGCATATGCCAGACTTGCTTTGGATAGTGGAGACTTTGGGCTGTTTGAAACTTGTCAGCCGCTTCACAGTCTGGTAGGCCTTCTTGCTGTTGTTCTTGTTCAGACTGTTCTCTATTTCCTGGCATTGATCTTCTATCCAGTTCTCCTTTGCTGTAAAATTATAAAAATTCTTGCCTGTTTACAGCTAAAAAATAGACAAACGTGTGCCCAGTAAAATTTGAAATGTGGAGTTTGTGTGTAACAGTGGTGGACCTCAAACTTTGTTAGGCCTACAAATCAAGATTCTTAACTTTTTTGAAAGACATGTGCATAAAACATTCTTTTTTTTGTGGTTGTTGTTGTTTTTATTCATGTTTACTTTGTGCTTTTTGCTTTCAGGAGAGGCCCTAAATTACTTTCAAAATAGCATAAATTCATTTTCTTCCAGGGGGCGAATACCGGGGCCTGGCCCCTGGGCCCCGGCCGGATTTAAGAGATTTCTTGATTCAGTTGTTCTCCACCCTGTAAATAATGTAATTAAAAAGAGAAAGTGTTGGTGTGAATGGTGTGTGTAAGTGTGAGCTTGGTCACAGCTGCAAAAAAAAAAAAACGAAAATTGCAGTGTGTGATTAGAATTATTTACATCATAATGACTGATTCTATAGACGTTACATCAACAGCATTGGCGCGTGGCAAGCTGAAGCTGTTGACGTAACGCTTATAGAATCAGTGATACAGATATTCATAATAGGGGGGGGGGGGGGGGAGGGGGGGGGGGTGTAGGTTACCTGAACAAGACAACAAGAGGTGCAAGATCAGTGTTTACTGTTATGAGAAACAAAGCATGTGGTAAAGGGTGGTACACATGTGTGAACCTGAAAATACAGGCTTGCTTAAAGTGTAGCTATTGGGTGCTGACCTACATTTCGTCAAATCATGAAATAGGACTAACTACGAGGAGTTCAAAAATTTGCCGTTGCATATATTGTTTGATATATACTTCCCAAAAATCGACTTCCAAAAAAAAAAATTCTTCAGCAAGTTTCGGAAAGTGACATCACAAAAGTGACCGGTTTGGTTGATAGTGTCTATTGTGTTATGTTGGTTTGAGATTTGGCGCAGTGCAATTTAGCTATTTACTGATTAAATGTAGATTTTATTTAGTATTATAGTTAATTTGTAAAGGATAGCATATGCACTATTAAAAAAAATGCCAGCTCAAATGTGTGTTGTTGGTGGATTCATAAATAGATCATGCTAAGAAACATCGCTGCGTCATTACCCGAAAGATACTTCGTTATGGCCACCTTGGAACCGTTTTGTGGTTAGTACGCGGAAAGATTTATCCAAGGGAAATGCACACACTGTTGTGTGCTCCTCACACTTCAAAGAAGATGATTTTACCAATCTTCTTGAATTTCAAATGAAATTCGCGAAAATGCTCCTTCTCAAACCTGGAGCCATATACCGACTATCAAGCTGGCAGTAGGCCTACTATCGGTACAGAGTAGGCCTACACCAGCAGTCGACCCTCACCCTAGCAGTGAGGAAACAACAAGAAAGAGAAAGAGAAGTTCCATTCTTCTTATGAAGCTAAACCTTGCGAGAGAGGTTAATGATAGCATCACATTCTAAATAGTTTAGATACACAAGAGTGAAAATTTTGTGCGGGAGGTTTGGGGTGGTGGAGATAGGGTAAATCAGAGATCACTCATCAGATAGCATTAGCAGTGCCAGCAGTTTCCACAGTTATTACTTCAATTAGGCCTACGGCAGTACTAAGCTTACCAATAGTAGCACTATTGAGTAAATTACTGTAACTTTTTAAAAATACTTTGTACGTAGGACTGTAGTGTAGACCTAAACCAAATTTTAAGTGCAGAGAATTGGTATTCACATTTCAGTCTTAGTTTTCCGTTTGTAATGTATGAGTGCATAATAATAATATCGAAACATTATTCTGCATTTAGTGGAAATACAGTTTTTCCTCTGCTTCCTATCCTATCCTGTCCCGTAACTCGGAGGTCGTAGGGGCACCACAGATGATCGCTTAACCAGCATACTCCATCTTTCTCTGTCCTCAGCAACCCTGATGGCTTCACTCACTGTCAAACCAGTCCATTCTCGAATGTTATCCTCCCACCTCTTTTTTGGTCTCCCTATTCTTCTACCTTCTTGCACTGTGCCTTGCAAAATGGTCTTTGCAAGGCCGGATGATCTGGTGACGTGGCCATACCATCGGAGTTTCCGTTTCTTCACCACTGTGAGCAGATCATAGTGTTGTCCAATGGCTTGTGTGATGGTCTGTCGGACTTCGTCTTTGGTGATGTGTTGGGTATAGGAAATGCCCAGAAGTCTACTGTAGCACCTCATCTCCATGCTTTGTATTCTTCGTTGTAGATCTGCTGTGAGGGTCCATGTTTCACAAGCATATAGGAAGATGGAGATGACAAGGGAGCGCAGCAGTCTTATTTTGGAATGTAGACTGATGGTCCTGTCTTTCCAAATTGGCTTCAACCTTGTCAGGGCAGTAGTTGCTTGTGCGATCCTGGAGAGGACTTCCTGTCGGTACCCATTGTCTGATACAATGGCTCCTAAATATTTGAAGCTATGCACTGTGTTGAGGGATTGGCCTTGAACTTTGATGTCCATGTTGATGCCATTGATGTTGCTGATCATCATTTTGGTCTTCTCTGCACTTATTTCCATTCCATAAGCTCTGGAGGTGGTTTCAAGCCTCTGGACCAGCTGTTCAAGTTCTTGTTCCTCTCCAGCCAATCCATCAATGTCATCCGCAAAACGAAGATTGGAGATTGCTCTACCCCCTATGCTGACTGTGCCTTCATGATCTGCAAGGGCATCTGACATGAAGCGCTCTAGGAAGATGTTGAAGAGTGTTGGAGAGAGTAGGCATCCTTGACGTACACCGATTGTTGTTCTGAATCAGTTCCCAATGGCGCTGTTATGGAGGACTACACTGGTAGCCTTGTCATACAGGCTTTTGATGACTTCAATAATTTTAGGGCTGATGTTGTACACTTTCATTGTTGCCCATAGAGCTGCATGCCAGACTCGGTCAAACGCCTTATTGAAGTCTATGAACACATTATATAGATGTTGTTGGTGCTGTAGGTATTTCTCACAGATTATTCTGAGGTTGAAAATCTGTTCAGTGGTACTTCGCCCTGCCCTGAATCCTGCTTGTTCTTCAGCTATGATTTGTTCAGCTTGGGGTTTCAACCTGTTAAGTATTATTTTCAGGAGGACCTTGCTGGGATGACTGATGAGGCTGATGGTGCGGTAATTTTTACACTCCTGAAGGTTACCTTTTTTGGGAAGAGTGATGACAAGCGACTGGGTCCATGGTGTAGGCCACTCCCCACTCTGCCAGATCTTGTTACAGATAATGGTGAGGGCATCAATCATCGCTTCTCCTCCTGCTTAAAGCAGTTCCGCGGGTATGTTGTCCACTCCCACTGACTTCCCCTTCTTCAGCGATTGCACTGCTGCCTCCACTTCTTCTCAGAGAATTGGGAGGATTTCTATTTCTCTGTTCTCGGGACATGCTAGAACTGCTTATCTTTGTTAAATCCATTAGGCATATCGCGTCCTATTATACTGACCATGTTCAATTTACCAGATCTATAAAAAAATATGAAACTTGAAATGTACATCACCAAAACAATAACATTATTATTATTATTATTATTATTATTATTATTATTATTATTATTATTATTATTATTATTATTATTATTATTATTATTATTATTATTATTATTAATTCATGCAAATGAAACATGATTAGCATCATACAAATAATAGTAATAAAATGTGAAGACATTTATTATGACTAAATAAATGTGGATGAAGAAAAATACAAGTTACAATTACTGAATTAAGCGTGAGCTCAACACAAACTGAAAGATTGGTCCTTTTTGTGAAGTCACTTATGTCAAGTGGGGGAAAAGCGAAAAGTTTCCGGTAATCTCCGGAATTACCTGTGAGTCATCACTACCCAAGAGCTACACTTTAATGATAGTCTTGATTTTGTTATTTAGTTCAGACAAGTTGTTTGTGCTTTCTTTTGTGTTGGACTTTAAAGATCCTGACGCTCATGTCCTAGAAAGGTGAGCGCCGGCTACACTAATACAACCTGCAAGCATGATCTCAAACTCCCCCCTCCCTTACCCCTTCCCACTGCTCACCCAAAATTGTGCTGTTTGTGTGGGTGTCGGATGATGCACCTAAGGTACTGAGCACTTAGTGGTACAGTTGCCTTGAGCTGGAAAAGCCCTATATAAGAACAATTAAATAAGGGGCCGTGGAAGGCAGGATATTTGAAGATGTATTTTCATGCTGTTCAGGATTGATAGGATTTATTTATAATCTTTGATCTAACATACATGGTAACTTGCCGTTAGTAAAATGACCATGCTGTTTGCCTTATGCCAGACAAGCTCCTGTGCTTTAGCTATGAAGGTCACCAGCGAAGGTGCAGTGAAAGTCATCGCAGTTGGGGCACCCAAAGTGGAGTGTCTACAGGTGATTTCGCATGGACAGGAATCATATTTATTTGGGCATGAGTTTATTTCTGTTATTTATTATTTGTTTTCATTTTTAACAGTCGCATTGGCTTCTGTAGTTTGGTTGCATGTTGTACTCAGATCGCTTTCTGATTGGGCATGAATTGCTTAGGGCACTTTTGTTGTTGCATGATATATTTGAATGGCTTGTTACTTGGAGCAACACCGCATTATCTTTGTGTTGGCTAATGTAGTCACTGTATTTTGTTTTTCAGTGGTTTGCTAGTTGGTGTTGAAGAATAGGTCCCAGACACTAACCTACTGTAGTTTCATTGATATGTACTCCTTTTCTTTATATTTACTATGAAGTGTGTATGTTGTTTATTTTGTAATTATTTGGTAGTACTGCTGCTAGGTTATTAAACAATCCACCCCCTCAACGCAATCACATGTTTATGTAAAAGATCTGTGTACCTTCATCATTGAGTGTAATAAATTCTGTATTTGAAAGTTTAATTACACTATTACACCACTTACCTTCAGACTATGCTTTTTTTTAATATAAGTTCAGTCATGTAATAACTGAGCCAGGACACATAGCTGTTTTGCTTTTTTATTACGTTCTTTCCAAGAGCGCCTCCTCGTACAAGTTACACTTACTAGAGAGGTAATTCCATTGTCTTAACACTCATTCTTTTAAGTTTTAACGTAAGTTAACACAGTGAACAATAAAACTAATAAGCAGTAATTCCTTTGAATAAAGATTGGTAAATTTCCGCAGAAGCCTAGGAGTTCTAGATCTTTCAGAATCCTGAACTTCCAAGTCATGTCATATGACTTTTCTAGATCAAACAGCACAGGAAACAACATGTTCACCGTTAATCAACGCATCTCTGAAGAACGACTCAAAATAGATGAGATGATCTGAAGTGGCCCTATTTTTGCTGAAACACATTGAGAGATATCAAGTGCGTTGATGGATTCTAACTGCCACATAAAATGTTCATAGGTCATCCTTTCCATTGTTTTGCACAAGCAGCTTGTAAGGGCAATCAAAAGGAGAGCCACCTGCATATTGAACATACTTATGTCACCCATAGTTTCCTTTTGAAAGGCAAAAAACCCACCGTAGTGCTTTGCATGTGATAAGTCCTTTTTCGTCAGCCATTTTATGTCTGAATGTGTCGATCTCATTGATGAGAGAGAAAGATATTTTGGTTAGATATCTTTTAATGAGATTTTTATAGTCTGCAATGGTCAAAACCTGTTCACATTTTTACGCGATGTTGGTTTGTTTTATCGCATATAGATCATGCAGACCTGTGCACACTCAAAATGCTCATCAGTGGCAAACAAACCAAATTTCAGTAGTTTTTACAAATTTTCAGTAGCAAGCTGTAACGACAGTTCAAGTAAAAAAAAATCAGAATTTCGGAATTTTAATAGAATTTTAATAAGTAATCCGTCTTCTGCTCATGAAAATCGGGAAAAATACGGAAAATCCGTAGATGTGCACAGGTCTGATCATGTCATCTTGTTTGTATGCTTGGTTAAATTTCACCAGTAAAGCTAGTTTTATGTACATCTTTTATCATATTTTAATCTCTAAGCTGTTTTTGCTTAGTTTTGCCTGGTCCTGATTCGACTCTTAGCAGTCTACTGAACCCTCTAAACATTGATTACCTATCTATTGTGGAATAGTTATTTCAATGTCATTAAGTTTACATTTTGTGCTTTTTGGGAATAGGTATTCGAGATGAAAATAATGCATTCTGATTTTGTTTTCATCTTTGCCTCTGTGCACTTGGTTGTGTGTTAATGGTACATATGTATCTCTTTTATAGATTTAACTTTACTTTTCAACCATTTTGTTTCCTTTTTAGTTTTAGTTAAAAATGTGTCTTCTCTTTCTCTAAAAGTTTATTTGTGTTAATGGTATATTTTCTGTTTTTAAGTTTCAGTGTCTTGATGTAAGTGTTTGTTTCATTAATTGTTCCTGTTTTGTTTTCTATGATATAGTTCTACAGTCATGCTGATGAAGTCATACTGTTGATCATATTATCGATTTATAGATTTATGTCATATAACAAGATGATGTCTTTCCAGCTTCACTTGAAGAGAGTTAACACAGCAAAGTGTACTAGACTGAAGTTCGACCTGGACAAACTGCAAGACCCGGAGAAGGCAGAAATATTTCAGGCCCCAATTGGAGGGAAATTTGCACCACTGCTCATTTTGGGAGCTGGTGAAGTAGATTTCAACACCATGACACCACCTTCAACTTAGCTGTGACAGATGCCGCCATGGAGATCCTTGGAAAGCACCGGCCAAAGAAGAAACTGTGGATCACACCTGAACATTTGGACCTGTGTGATAAACAAAGAGAGATGAAAAAGAAAAAGAACACCTCACAGGGAGCTGATGCCTACCGAGAATGGACTGGTTTGACACTGAGCAAAACAATCAGGGTTGCTGAAAACAGGTGAAAGATGGAGTACGCTGGTTAAACGATCATCTGTGGTGCCTCTACGACCTCCGAGTTAATTGATAGGATAGGATAGGTCATATAACAATATAATAATAAGAAAAAGATGTATCGGATGTCCATTTCCACCTCCTACATTCTAATCAGGCCGTTATGGTTGCGACTCGCATGTGTGCAGCATTGTGAGTTATGTACGCACACCAACAACGAACATTCCAGAGTTTTGCAGATCTGTGCAAAAGTCCAAAAATTATGTTTATTAACGAAAACCATTTGTCCATCTGTCTGTCTGTCTATCTGTCTGTCTGTCCGTCTGTCTGTCTATCAGTCCATCCGTCTGCTGTCTACCTGCCTTCAGTCTGTGCAAAACTTTAAAGTGGCTAAGTACTCACAACCAGCTTCATCTGTCACAACCAACTTGGCAGGCTGGTGTATATTCAAGAGACCTAGACAATGATATGTGAATGAATTTCACTTCAAGGTCCGGCATTTTATGTCTGAATGTGCTGATCTTGTTGATGAGAGAAAAAGATATTTTGGTTCGGTACCTTTTAAAAGTTTGCAATGGTCAAAACTTGTTTTGATTTTTAGGTGATGTGGGTTTGTTTTCTGGCATATAGCTCATGTCAGTTTGTCTGTGTGATTGTTTAAATTTCAGCAGTGAAGTTACTTTAATGTGCACCTTTTATCATATTTTAATGTGTTAACAGTTTAATCTGATTTTGAGTGGTCCTGAATCGGCTCCTGTAGTCAGCAAGACCCTATAAACATTGATTATCTATCTATAAGGTCAAGGTCACCAAGTCAACAAATTTTTGTAAAACAAATTAAAATTTTTTAACAAAATTAACCTTTCCCTTAAATTATTGATATTGACCTAATGATTTTTGAGGCATCATAGATAACAATGAGGCACATATCATGCAACCTTGCTCCAAGTTCACTGGAGCTGTCAAAAGTTGGCTTATATAGGTACTTTGAAGTGACCTTGGCCATACACTACACGAGATAAAAAGTTCAAACTTCTTGTGGGTAGAGGTCATAGCTTGATTTCATATCTGTGATGTTTTTGAGTTCATCATCAAGGTCAAGGTCATTTTTAGACCTTACAGGAATATTTTTTTTAATTGTCATCGTGGGATTGCTCTATATTAGTCCCGTAGTATGCATTAACATTGCGTTATTTGATCATGCATAAGCATCAGATGTCATGTCAAGGTCATCGCAAAGTCAAGGTCATCGAATGTCAAGGTCATCATAAGGTCACTTTTTTGGCAAATACATTTGCTATAGTTTATTTGTTCATATTTTAGTGTCCATTTGGATCCGGAGGTCAAGGCCATCTCACCGTCAAGACTATCACAAGAACAAAGTATTTGCATTTGATGACATGGTTTTATTTCATTTTTTGTGGGCACTAATTTTGATGTAAAATATTGTCATCTCCATCTTCCTATAAACTTCGAGAATGGACTGGTTTGACACTGAGCGAAACAATCAGGGTTGCTGAAGAAAGGGAAAGATGGAGTACAATGGTTAAACGATCATCTGTGGTGCCCCTATGACCTCCGAGTAACGGGATAGGATAGGATAGAATAGTAAAGTTTCTCAGTGCTTTCAGAAAAAAATTTAGTCATTATTATTTCTAAACTGCATGCCACAGAAATGTTATTAGAACCTTCATGTATGTTGTCTTAAGGCAGTTAATTATATGTAATAGTTTGATTTAATCAGTACTATAGTATTAATTATTCATAATTGAAAAGTTGGTTTGTTTACAGCTTCGAGCGAACATTCAATACTGAGGAGTTCAGGAATTACATGGTATGGAGCTACCCAATCTGATCAAGGTTTGTGTATCAGTGTAGAATCTTTTATTGTTCATTTTAGTGCTGTAGCAACTTTACTCAGTATAATCCTTATATTATCTCACTTCTAATAGTTGACTACTTTTGATGACTTACCTCTTCATTCAACAGTGTGACGATTTATGCCTATGGCTGGGTTTATCGGTGTCATTGTGATGTCTACTTTCTCGGTATAGTTAAACGGTTAGCAATACAAATACACACCGAGCTGTTTTTATTGGTGTGTGGCTGTTTGTTCTCTGGGGCTGTTATTATTGATAAGTATGTGACGGTGGGTCTATTGTTGCTGGGCTCTGCACAATGGAATGCTATTACCCACTCGTCTTTCGTCGATGGGGATCGCTAGTAAATCTCCCTGTGACTCAACTTGATACATTTATATGTTTAGCTCGGTCTGTGTTTAGGCTGGGGTACAGAGATAGAAATAAAATGGTAAAAGATCACTGACACACTAGCTCTCACACGGCTATGAAACATAGGTAGTCCCGCCACTTGTTAACAGTAAATATCACACATTTATTTCCTCTACTCTATACAAGATCTGCTAAGTACGATACTAACTTAAAGTTCAAGTGTCTCTTTGAATGGGTCGCTCCTAGATAGTTCTATGCAGCTACTGGTTCATCATCGGGCACTTGATGCGTTCTGCCCAAAGGGTCAGAGTTCTGGAAAGGTGGACTAGAGTTGTCCTTAGCTAACAGGTTTGGTGCACTGGTACCAAAGTCACTTAGCTATTGTTCGATGAGCTGTGTTGTAGTTGATTCTTTGATGAGCTGTGTTGTTATGGATTCTTCTCCTTGTTGCTAGACTGGTGGGCTCTCGTTGCGCATTGCTTGACAAGCCAATGCAGGCCAACTGTCAGTGAAGACTTTTTTTTTGTCTTTCGTCTGGTCGGGCCCACGATGCCTGCTCGTCTGTAACATATGAGACGAAATTCTGCACCACCGTGTATACTAGGTGTGTGCAGAGCGTCTCACTGAAGGCCGAAGTAGCCCTCAGTGATTAGCTCCACATATCTATATATAAGCGACGAACATTCTGCTAAGTCTGTTGTCCACTGGAATCTCCACTCTAATTTCCTATGCATATATAAATATAAATCATGGCTAACTATACACATAGAGAAATAATTAATATTATACACATTCTCTGGTACAGCCACTGGTCTGCAAGAATACATATAGGCTAAACAACAGTGGGTCCGCATGGAATTCATCATGGCGTCGAGCCGGTCGGATTCGCCACCTGGTCACGCAACGTTTGACTAACAATTCAATTTTAAACAAGGCAAATTGCACAAACATAATTCAACAATAATACAGACCTGCCTACCCCCCTCAGAGTAAAAGCTGGAGACAGGGGATCGAGGGTTTGCCAAAATGGAGCTCTGTATAATATCATGGCAAAATTGGTGATTTGATTATATATATATACAGAGCTCCATTTTGGCAAAAGCGTGAGTCTCCCACCAAAAGCGGGAGAGTAGGCAGGTCTGATAATATCAATACATTACAATGAAACAAAAGCTATTTCATTTACCTTTTTGACAATTTCAGGCCGTGGCTTACTGGGTTGAATAGAGTTTCAACAGTTCCTGCTTTAGTCCTCAATGGAGAGATCTCTTAGAGCGTAGCTCTGTCTTGCTCGCAGTCTACAACACGAATGAATCTACCTAGCTGTCTGCCTAAACCGGGTAGAACTGGTAAACTTAAGCGTCCTCTGTCTGGATTGGCCGTACTACTGCTATCACTGAGGTCACTACCTACTGCGCTAGCGTCAGCATAGAAAAGTGTGGCCTACAGCAGACTTCTGTCATCTGCTGCAGAGTAACATTACTCTACTAAGGTTACAGCTGACTAAACAAGGCGAGAAGATATCGTGCGGTGTGTGATGTGTATATCTAGTCTCTTATCACAGCATGGCTGTTTGTTCTCTGAGCTTACCCCCAAATCTTCTGTATGATTTCAAGGCAATCTACATGGCAAACAGGGATATAGAAGACAAGGGTGCTACGCATGCTTATTCAGCAGAAATACGGTACAGATATCATGAGTTAGCTTTCTTTTTTTTACCCAAAATTCATTTTTTTGTTCCCATATTTTAAAAATCTGGGGAGTTTCTTTTGCCAAATTGTTTAGGAAATTAAATTACTTTTCAGAAATGCATTTTGTAATAGTGTTCAAGCTATAAATGTTTTATAAATGTTTACAATCGTGAGCTAGATTAGTATGTGAGTCTCTGCATGTGAGACTCTGCATGTGGGGATGTATTTTATTGTCTCCATACCACACCAAAATCCTTGTATTGTTTTATTTGATGAATACATAATCTTATGTCTGACATCTTATGCCTGGCAAATGGTTGTAAAAGTGCAGTATTCCCACAGTTTAAGCATAAAAGTGTCAATATGATAAGGGTGTGTGGGGAGATGGTTTCAGTCCTTTTATTGTTTTTCTATTTGATTCAGTTTCACATCTGTATTCATCTGTTGTACATTGCACATTGCCCCTTTGCACAACAGTTATGAATGAGATCTTAGAAACACAGTGAAAGTACACATAAGACAACCTGCTAATGTTACTGTGAAGACAACTTTACTTTTAAAACAATACGTGATGTGGTTAGTTCTATTAAATAAATTTTGATGCGATTGTTTTTCAGTTGTGGAGAATCCTGTTATGAGTAACAGAGAACTAAGTTCAATAGAGGGCATTGATCATGAAGACAGCCTTGATGATCTTGACACTTCCGACATTGACTTCTTGCCAGATGCTGAGGAAGAGAAAGAGATTGTCAGAACTAAGGTTTCAGACAGTTTTTATAATTAAATAAATAGTGAAAAGAAGAGATGTTGAACATGTACTGTACATAAAACTTTCAGTCACAACACTCCCAAAACTTGTGACCTAGATCCCATCCCTACCTCACTCCTCTTTGAATTTCTGGATGTAGTCCTTCCTTCTCTCACTCAAGTCATCAACAATTCTCTCACATCTGGCTCTCTTCCTGACATCTTTAAATCCGCTCTTGTCAATCCTCTTCTCAAAAAGCCTTCTCTGGACCCAAATGACCTAAAAAAAAATTCAGACCTGTATCAAATTTATCCTTTGTTTCCAAAATCATCGAAAAAATTGTTATTTCTCAGCTCAATGCACACCTGTCTTCAAACAACCTTCTTGATCCTCTTCAATCCGCTTACAGACCTGGACATAGTACAGAAACTGTTCTTGTTAAAATCACTAATGATCTCCTCCTCTTCCTTGATCAAGGCAAGCTCTGTTCTTGTTCTGTTAGACCTTTCGTCAGCATTTGACCCCACAGATCACACCATTCTCATTGACCGTCTGCAACACACATTTGGCCTTCATGGCACAGTTCTTGACTGGCTCACGTCATACATCACTGACAGACAACAAACTGTTTACGTTGACAATGACTGCTCTGATCCTGCTCCAATCCTCTGTGGCGTGCCGCAAGGATCGGTTTTGGGTCCTGTCCTCTTTGTTCTCTACACATCCCCTCTTTCTGACATCATCGATTCTCACTCTGTCAATCATTATTCTTTTGCGAACGATACACAACTTCATAAACCTTCTGACCCACAGGATCTTGGCATTACAATAAATTCGATGCAAGAGTGCGTCTGTGATGTCAAGTCCTGTATGACGTTTAACAAATTGAAGCTTAATGATGAAAGACAGAAGCCATAATTATTTCATCTCTTTGCATAACAACATCTTAGCTTCCATCTTCCTTTGTTGTTGGTAATTCTGTTGTCCTGTTTTCTGATTCTGTCAAAAACTTGGGCATGATTTTGGACTCTCACCTGACTATGCAAGCTCACATTCAAACTCTAATCCCAAACCTAAATTTTGAACTCCATCGAATCAACAGCATCCGTCACTTTCTGTCTGCCAAAGCCACTCAAACTCTTGTCTCAGCTTTCATTCTCTCACGGCTTGACTATTGTAACTCTCTCTTCTGTGGATGCCCGGACTATCTATTGCAAAGACTTCAAAAGATTCAAAATAATGCCGCCCATCTCATTCTTCACATTCCAAGATCTGCCCATATAACTCCTCATCTTAAATCCCTACACTGGCTTCCCATTGAACAAAGAATTGAGTACAAAATTGCTTGCCACTGCTTCAATGTTCTCTCTTCATCCGGCCCTTCTTATCTCAAAACGATGGTGAACCCCTACATCCCCTCTAGAACCCTTCGATCTTCTTCTGCCCAAAATCTCTGCATTCCACCAGTGAACAAATCTTTTGGTGAATGCTCATTTTCATTTTCTGCCCCCACCGTCTGGAACTCCCTTCCCATGTCTCTCCATTCTTCCCAAACATCTGCTACCTTTCGTTCTGGCCTCAAGACCCATCTGTTCAAACGTTCCATGTAAATTCATGTTGAATTCGGTATAAGTGTGTGTGTGTGTGTGTGTGTGTGTGTGTGTGCGTGTTCATATTATCTAATGAAATTTTGTATGTTTTGTTTACCATGTTTTATAGTGTTATTGCTCAGCCATTTTAGAAGTGTCTTATGTGAATGCAAAGAGCTCAGAGCTTTCATTAGAAAGGGCGCTATATAAATGTTTATTATTATTATTATTATTATTATTATTATTATTATTATTATTATTATTATTATTATTATTATTATTATTACAACAGAATGATATTGAAATTACAATGGAAAGTTTCCCTGTAACCTATTTTTTTGGAGAAAGTTCTTTTTCAGGTTTTCCAATCCCCTTTCCTTTGTGACATCATGTCAGATGCCCTTGAAGATCACGAAGGCACAGTCAGCATAGGGGGTAGAGCAATTTCCAACCTCCGTTTTGCGGATGGTTTTTGGTGGATTGGCTGGAGAGGAACAAGAACAGCTGGTACAGAGGCTTGACAACACCTCCAGAGCCAATGGAATGGAAAAGTGCAGAGAAGACCAAAATGATGACCAACAACATCAAATGGCATCACCATGGACATCAAAGTCCAAGGCCAATCCCTCATCCCAGTGCATAGCTTCAAATATTTAGGAGCCATTGTATCAGACAGTGGGTTCCGACAGGAAGTCCTCTCCAGGATCGCACAAACAACTGCTGCCCTGACAAGGTTGAAGCCCATTTTGAAAGACAGGACCATCAGTCTACAGTCCAAGGTAAGGCTGCTGCACTCCCTTGCACTCCTATACACTTGCGAAACATGGACCCTCACAGCAGATCTACAACGAAGAATACAAAGCGTGGAGATGAGGTGCTACAGAAGACTTCTGGGCATTTCCTATACCCAGTACATCACCAACAACGAAGTCTGACAACCATAACACAAGCCATTGGACAACACGATGACATACTCACAGTGGTGAAGTAACGGAAACTCTGAGGGTGTGGCCACGTAAGATCGTCCTGCAAGTCACGGTTCAAGGAGGCAGAAGAAGAGGGAGACCGAAAAAGAGGTGTGAGGACAACATTTGAGTATGGACTGGCTTGACACTGAGCGAAGCCTTGAGGGTTGCTGAGGACAGAGAAAGATGGAGTACGCTTATTAAGTGATCACCTGTGGTGCCCCAACGACCTTCGAGTTACGGGATTGGATAGGATAGAATAATCTGAATTCCCTTAATAGATGACACATTTTATATTTGCAGACTATGCTGTTTGTGAGTGACTTGGCACGAAAATCGCATAAGAAGTTGTCCAGAACATTCAAAGTTTACCACTGGAACCTTCTGACCATTGCCATATTCTATGGACTACCTGTAGTACAACTGGTTATAACTTATCAACAGGTACTGACTTTAGTAAATAAATTGTGCTCAACTGTTTTTACTGGTTACTCTAAGGCTTGAATAGCCCTGCACTCATAGCCATCTCAAGGAAAACTCTTTCATATCATGCCTTTACTTTTTAAAATGAAAATGTGAATTTCCATCATTCGGCCATTCTATAGAATTTAGTTATTCCACTTGTTCAACAACATGATCAGATTCTTTACAATACATAACAACTATATCATTCTGTTTGAAATCTTTGTGATGTTTTATTTCAGGCCGTTTCAAACTGACAGTGGAGATATCTGTTGCAGAAAGACAGTTGTCTATTTATAATTATGTAGCTTGCTTCAGTAATAGCAAAATAATAATATTTGTTTTCAGACACTATTCAAAACTGGTGATGAAGACTTGTGTTACTACAACTTTGACTGCGCCCACCCCATGAAGTACTTCAGTGCTTTCAACAATGTAGTTAGTAATATGGGATACGTTTTGTTGGGTCTGCTCTTCTTCATTCTTGTTTGGCGCAGGTTAGTTGTCAGTATTTGTATGTCTGTGTTAGTTTGTTGCACTTTTAAACATTGTTTACCATTACAATGAAAATAAGATGTGTTGTACATTTGCTCAATAGTCTTGTGAAACAAAAACTTACATTTACGGGGATAGCCTCAGCCACTTGTAGGAATATGAGCGGTGAGCCACAAGTATGAAAGCTTTAAGGAAAAATGTATGATTAAATTTATGTTTTGTTTAGCCAACTTTGAATTTAAATACTGTGTGACAAATATTCTGTTTAAGTGGTAAAACTGGCAAGATGATTTCATCACAGTGAGATTGTCCACTAATTGGTGACATATTATTGAAAATCCAAATCTGTGCTTATATAATATAGGGCTCTATATTATATAAGCACAGCTGTCGATTTTGAATAATATGTCACCAATTAGTGGACAATCTCACTGTGGTGAAAGTGATTTTGCTGTGAACTGTCATTGTTTATTTATCGATAGAGACTTGCTGCATCGCAAAGTGTTAAGAGAGGACAAGCAGCTAGAGAGGAACTATGGCATACCCCAGCACTACGGCTTACTGTACGCAATGGGATTAGCTTTGATCATGGAAGGAATTATGTCAGCATGCTACCACGTTTGTCCTAACTACTCAAACTTCCAGTTTGGTAGGAGATTTTTGTTGTCACCACATGAAGCATGTGAATGAGCTGTTTTCCATATGCCACTAGTTTGAGTGCACAATAATGTATGCAAAGCTTGGCTGTCTAATTTTCTTCTATTTCTCAGTGTTATGACTTATTGATTACTACCAACATTTAGTTTATACACTATTCCTACCCAGTAAGTTCTACTGGAGAACGTTCCTCTGCCAAAGTAAGGTTTGTCACTGGCCCACACAGGTCAAAATATTCTTTGTTGTTGTTTTCTTTTAACCACAAAACAATAGTCCTCTTTGCAAGGATGTGATTATTTTTGCCAAGAGAAGCTACTTTAATGTATAATCCATGAAAACAAAAGTAGTTGCAACAGTGATCTCATTCATGGGCTTTACACACAAACATGGATTCCTCTTTTGCAGTTAAAAAATGTTATCATTAGTTGGCATTATATATCTTAGTATGCTGCAATGCTAGAACCAATTTCAGAATAAGTATGGTACACTAGTATGGGTAAGTACAAACATTGTGTTTACACAGTAACTGCCAAATAATTATTGTCCATTGGGGGTTGCAGACACATCCTTCATGTACATCATAGCTTGTCTGAATATGCTGAAGATCTACGAGACTCGGCACCCTGATGTTCAAGCCAAGGCCTACCAATCTTATTTCTTCATGGCCATCATCATCTTTGTGGCTGTGCTGGGGGTGGTAAGTTTGCCTTTTGGAATCACATGTGTGGATCACCAAAACGTTTTGTTAATTTTTATTTTATTTTTTATTTTTTGGGGCAAATCTGTGTTAAACGAGTCCTAAATGGTCCAAATATTGTAATAAAAAAATGTTTGTCCATTCGTCTGTGTCCATCCGTCTGCCTGTCCTAATCTTTAACATTGCCAGTTACCTATTTCATCTATCATGACCAAATGTGGTAACACAAATATCATTGATTTAAATGACCTCACTTCAAGGTCAAAGTCACAGGTTCAACAAAGTTTAGTTCTAAAAAAAAAAAAGTTTCAAATTTTTTCAAGGCTATTGATAGTTGACATGATTGTTTGGTGCATGATAGATATCAATACAATGCAATACACTATACAGTACAACACAATACAACTATTGTCTGATAAAAACCAGAAATTTGCCTTTGGCACACTGCCCTTACATGCAACAACATAAATGAGTACTAAAAAGTAATGAAAAGTAAGATCTGCTTACATGCAACCATCATCATACATGTACAATATAGTTCTATGCCAAACATCAAGTATACAATAAAACTTAAAATGCCATCTAGAACACACAAACTACCTCTCAATCATTGCCATGCACGCCAACTCATACGGCCAATGCGCTTGTCCCTCTCTCTCCATCTTAGCACACAGTCAACAGGTGTCAGCAACCAGTCACACCAACAGGTCAACCCACAACACATCCACACACAGTCAAGCCTGCTCAAAATCCATGATTCAAGGCAACAAATTATATATATAAGAGCAGGAGACATATGTTACGCGACAATGGGTGAAAAACAATACAAACAAACAGACGATAGTTCAAAACATTGTCGAAAACACAAACAGCAAATGAGTATTATAGTTCAAAGAATGTCATTCATATGGAGCCAAAGCAACCATTTGTTCCATTGGAGTTTTCTTTAATCCATAGTGGGAGATCATTTTCATGTAGAATATTGGGAATAGGTTTCCTTCTGGGCATTTGAGTCATATGGTCTTTGCCCTTCTAGTTTGTGTGATACTATCTTTTATATATTACTTCTTTATGTGATACGTGGTTTTATGGTGCAGTTCTTTCAATTCATGCTTGTAATCCTTGTTCAAATGTTATGAATACCCAGCAGGGGTTGATTTTTCTTGTTCTTAAGCTGCCCATGTGTGAAAACCTTTTTTTTTTCTTTTCTTAAAGAACCAGTGGCCATTCAATAAACATGCATTCACAAAAATAGGGCAGCCATTTTGCACTGATCAGAAGTAGTTAATAATGGGGCAAAACCATCTGCATAAAGTAAGAAAGTCATCTGCACACAAACTCATGCTACAGAATGATGGATTAAAAATCTACTGCCGTTGTGTGTTTTGAAGTACAAGGTGCATGGATTCTTAAGGCACAGTAAATTGGAATTTTTTATTGTTGCAGGTTTATGGATCCAACATATTCTGGATCTTCTATGCCTTGATACACATGTTCAGTACTCTGGTACTCAGCATGCAGATCTACTATGTGGGCCGTATCAAAGTTGGTTAGTATTGATTTCTTTTTTCTCATCATGGATCTTGTTAACACATATTTTCTGCATATTTCAAACACTTTTAACTCTTGGCGTCCTATAGCGCGGTAATGCGCGCCTCGCCCGTAATGCTGAAGCGCGGTAATGTGCGCCTCGCCCGTAATCCTGAAGCGCGGTAATGCGCGCCTCGCCCGTAATCCTGAAGCGCGGTAATGCGCGCCTCATTAGTGCACCTTTTAGTCATGAAATCACAGGAAATAGGAACTCTCCAGTGCGTGAGAGAAGGTTTAGTCAACTTCCGGAAAGGTTCCCGTGTGTTTTCCGCTATCGTTTTCGTAAGTTTGACGTGGTTTTGTGTACTTTTTTAACGATTTTGTTTGAGGTTTGAGTTTGCGAAATTTTCGACCATGATGGCAGGGGATAGCTCCGACAGTAATAGTGAATTTGGTAACCTTATTGATGAGCTTATTGCTGAAAGAGCACAAGGACTTGGTGTAGACAACCAGAGTGACTAGTTTTCTTGTCTGTGTTGACTGTCTGTGCACACATTCACATGCAATCCACACTGTCTTTTTGTTGTTTTATTAACATAG
Source organism: Oncomelania hupensis (assembly GCA_036898135.1). Classification (NCBI taxonomy): domain Eukaryota; kingdom Metazoa; phylum Mollusca; class Gastropoda; order Littorinimorpha; family Pomatiopsidae; genus Oncomelania; species Oncomelania hupensis. The sequence goes on along the minus strand of CM072520.1, from coordinate 39,819,261 downwards.
TCCATAAAATACCTGTAATTATGAATTAATTACAAGATTCCAACAGGTAAAAATAGTACTAAAGTCAAAATGGTTCTTTGGGTACATAGAATAACCATTTTGTAAACATATCCTAAAATATGAAGTTAATGTGACAATAAATAAATTTTTTGCTATTTTTTCAAATTCATAACCCAATTTATTGCAATAAACTTAAAATCCTTACAGGATATAGGCACAAATGTACAGAAAACCTTATAGGACACTAAGAGTTAAAGTCCAGGCATGCATTTTATTGGAATCACGAGTCAGGTTTACGTTAAACTGCCTCTCCCCAGTAGCGCAGGTTAGTCTCACCAATACAGATAAACATGTGTTTGGAAATCGACATTATCCAAATTTCTGTTTCTGGTCTGTTCTGACATCATGTTTAGGGTCAATTGCACATGCAAGCATGTCAAAGAAGCAGTCAAAATGTATCCATTTTAGAAAATGAAGAAAAGAACTTTGGCATTGTTTTTCGGGTCACAGACTGAGAATTTTACACTGGCCAATCTATTGAAAGAGAAGAGAAAGAGGGGACGTTCTAAAAATGTTAATGTGGTAATAATTTGCAATTCAAACTGTCGAACTTCTCTTGGCAGTTCATTAATTACTTTCTTTTGTGACATTGTATTAATGGAAATGTTTTATAGTTATGTTTTAAACTGAAATACTGACGTTTCACGTTTTTTGTTGTCCAGTTGCCATCAGCCTTAAGTGGTTTTAAAAAGCTGATGCTGTCCAAGTCATAGACAGTTGTAAGCAAAGCAATATAGGATAAGGTTTGAATGGAAATACACATAAAATAATTAATAAATAAAACTAAAGAAAATGAAATGCTTGTTTTGAAATTGTTTTAAATTAGCAAGTGTGTGATGTGTGTACATTGGTATGGCATGGAGGGCAGCCCCATAAAGAGCAAAGAGTTGGTGAACAGCCACAGGGACATTAGTACCAATAGCACCATCAATGGAGGGAAGAGGTTGAGTCATGGCTGTATTATAGCAAAAGATTGCAGGCCATCTGCAGAGGTCAAAACTAGGCTGGCAGTAGCTATAGCAACACTGATAGGTTGGCAATGGCTATAGCAACAATGATAGGTTGGCAATGGCTATAGCAACAATGATAGGCTGGCAGTGGCTATAGCAACAATGATAGGCTGGCAGTGGCTATAGCAACAATGATAGGCTGGCAGTGGCTATAGCAACAATGATAGGCCTGACCCAGGAAGAGAAGGGAAATACGTTTGTGCATAAAGATAAAACTCTTCAGGGTTTGGTGCTGTCTGTTCTGCTGTACAGCTACCAGAGGTGGACCTTGACAGCAGCACTGCGAACATTATTTAGGCATTTGAAGTGCTGTTGTTGGATCACCTTTTATTCATCTGATTAACATAAGTTGTACTGATTCTGAAAGTTTGAAATTAAGTGCTACAGCAGAATGCTGAAATAAAGATAAAACTCTTCAGGGTTTGGTGCTGTCTGTTCTGCTGTACAGCTGCCAGAGGTGGACCTTATGACAGCAGCACTGCAAACATTATTTAGGCCTTTGAAGTGTTGTTGTTGGATCACCTTTTATTTATCTGATTAACATAAGTTGTACTGATTCTGAAATTTTGAAATTAAGTGCAACAGCAGAATGCTGAAATTACCTGGTATGGACAAGACAACAATTACATCAGGAATTTAGACACTTTTTTTTGTGAGACCTCATAAATCACTCATTGCCATTGTGAAGAGGAGAAAGTGTGCATGGTTTGGTCATGCCACTCAGCACGACACCCTTACATAAACTATTATGCAAAGAACAGTGGAAGTAGGCAGGCTCAGATGAAGGCAAAGAAAGAACTGGACAGATGATGTCAAAACATGGAGGGTGTTGAACATGTCATGCCTCCTGAAAAGGGCAACAAACTGACTGAAATGGCGAGAACTCTCCTCAACAGCATCCCTCATGTTTCCCCAAATAGCTAGATAGATTGTGTAACGTCTATAGATTTCTACTGCATGCTTTCTTGTGTCTCATCATTTACCTCATGTTTCCCCAAATAGCTAGATAGATTGTGTAACGTCTATAGATTTCTACTGCTTGCTTTCTTGTGTCTCATCATTTACCTCATTTGGGATGTTACAGATCGCTATGTGCTGAAAAGATTGTTTCATTTGATAATCACTGAATGGTTCAACTGTGTCAAACCTATGTACCTGGTAAGTTGTTTACTTTGTTACAAAACAATGGTGATATAGTTATGAAGTAACAATGAAAAAACGTAGCAGTTTAAATGTTACATTGATAATACAGACAGCTAATTAACAAATTGTTATTCTGCTGTGCCATCTTATTTTAATTCCTATTCTTTAACTTGATATATCATCTGAATGTTGTGGTATATGGTCTTTGTTTCTTTGCAGAATCGCTTTTTGATGCTGCTATTGGGAAATCTAATCAATTGGGCCTTGTAAGTTTTTATTTAATGTTTTAATTTTTTTTAACAGTATTATTTACACACACACATACACACATGTACACACATATATATATTTGATGTTGTTTTTGGGTGGACTCCTTTAGTGATGTGTGCAGTGGCGTGGCCAAAGGCTAGTCTGCAGCTCCATGTGTACTAGGTTATGATGTCATGTTACTTTACAGCTTATGACTATACATTTATTGCTGTTTTTGTTATTTGCAGTGCATTGTATGGAGCCATCAAGCATCCATCAGACTTTGCCAGCTTCTTGTTGGCCATTTTTATCGGGAATCTGTTGCTGTATCTCCTTTTCTACATCATTATGAAGGTACCATTGATTCCCTAGCTAAAATGACCAGTGCCTATGTTTAACATTGAATCGCCTTTCCAACACACCACATCCTAAGGCCATATTGTAGATGATTTGATGGTTTGGTGTGTTTATCAGGTTGGCTATGTTTGGGCGCACGCGTTTTAGTGCAGCATTCACACGAACATTTCATTCATACGCCATGACGCAGTGGAAGCTTGTTTTTAATCTCTAACCCTGAATATTCGTTACAAACAGTATACAGTGGTACAAGGGAAGTAATCCAGTATTAATCTCAACACACCTCCATTCCTAAGTATTTTAGTGTTCTCTACAAAATACTGATTTCAATTATTATCATGAACTCTTAACTTTTTCTTAATATATTTCTTTTAGATTTGATGCAGAGCAACGTAAACTAAAAATTCCAGCACAACTGGAGCTATAAAGTCAAGCCTTGACTGACATCATGAACTGTTTACAGTTCCTGGAAGAAACATAATGCAAATTATTCTAGCACTTTTGTGTTATTCTTCACTGAGAATTAAGGCTAAAATAAACTTTATAAATTAATTATTATTCCTACAGAGTCTGTTCGCTGAATGAATGTCTTAAATAAATGTCACCCGTACAGAACCATCTGTCTCAATATTTCTTAAAAGCCTTTTGTAAATTTACAACAGTGACCTATACATATGTCAATGTGAAAAGCGGTGGTCATGGCTGTGTCAAAACACACTCCTAGAGTGGACTGAAGAGTTCCTTAATTAGGCACTTACTATTTACCCAGGTTACATTTGCAACTGCGTTTTTACAAATTTTCCAGGGGTGCATGCCCCCGGCCTCCCTAAAGGGCGCTTTGCACCACTGATGCCCTCCTTTCCCAAAAATTGTTTTCATTCCTGTAATGAAAAATCATGACAAACGAATGTGTACATAAAAGTCGAGGAATGTTAATGTTAACAAAGACGAGACAAAACGATACGATGCACATGTTGGAGCTAAGCTGTTCATTAGGCGGACAACACACAACAAACAACAAACAATACTGCCCAACACAACTCCTACAAAGAAAGAAATGATATTTAGAAAGGAGGCAAGAAAAAGAAGCAGTAGTTATAATAACAGATGTGATAGTCAACCCTGTGGGTTGGGGCACTGAATAGAATAGACCCAACGTTTCTCAGCGTGTCGTAAGAGGTGACTAACAGGGGTGGTGTCAGCACAGCATCACTAGGCAAAACTCTTCTACACAGAAGTCACCGGCCAGGAAGGAGGAATCTCATGTTACTACAGGTTCAAGGACCACGTCCTCGGGGCCAAGGCGAGCCACACTGTATTCGTGGATATCGGCTGTGGCCAACAGCCTGAAGAGGATTGGGCCCTGCCAGGTCTTTTTTGCCCAAGACACACTGCATGATGAATAGAACCATTCACTCCATACCGGATCGGTGGTCACCAGGATCACCAAGGACCGTGCCTTCCGTTGGCCACCAGTGTGTTACTGATGGACAACTTAGCAAGATCCGCACCAAAAACAACATCGTCATAGAAACCTGGAATGCCAGGACCCTAACTGCAGAAGGAAAATTAGAATAACTGGCCCACGAGCTGGCCCACTATCAATGGAATGTTTTAGGTGAGAGCAGCCCCTTTCAACATCATCCAGGCCTGTGCCCCAACATCAGACTATGACGACAGCGAAGTGGAGGATTTCTTTGAAAATCTGCAGGCTGTCATTGACCAAGTGCCAAAGAAGGACATAGTCATAGTGGAATGCGACTGGAATGCCAAGGTTGGCCAAGATGCGCACCACAACTGGGGAGACCCATGTGGACCCCACTGCAACAACGAGACAAATGACAGGGGTCTGAGACTCTTGGAGTTTGCCAGACACAACAGTATGGTACTGTCAAACATGCTTGGTCTCCACAAAAAATTCAGACGATGGATATGGCACAGTCCTGGCGGGGAGCATCACAACCAGATTGACTACATCACTGTCAAGAAACGCTTCAGATCAAGCATCAACATTGGCAGAACACGCACTTTTCCAGGAGCAGACATCGGAAGACCACGATCTCGTGATGATGTCCTTCCGGCTCCACTTGAAGAGAGTAAACACAGCAAAGTGCACCAGACTGAAGTTCGACCTGGACAAACTGCAAGAACCGGAGGTGGCAGAAATATTTCAGGCCACAATTGGAGGGAAATTTGCACCACTGCTCATTTTGGGGCTGGTGAAGTAGATGTCAACACCATGACCACCACCTTCAATTCAGCTGTGACAGATGCCACCACAGAGATCCTTTGCAAGCACCGGCCAAAGAAGAAGCTGTGGATCACACCTGAACGTTTGGATCTGTGTGATAAACAAAGAGAGATTAAAAGAAAAAGAACACCTCACATGGAACTGATGACTACCGAAAAATCAACAATGACATCCGAAAAGGCATGCGCATAGCAAAGGAGAACTGGATAGAAGATCAATGCCAGGAAACAGAGAACAGTCTGAACAAGAACAACAGCAAGAAGGCCTACCAGACTGTGAAGTGGCTGACAAGTGTTAAACTGCCCAAGGTCTCCACGATCCAAAGCAAGTTTGGCATGTGCCTTACAGAAGAACAAGAAGTCTTGGACAGATGGACAGAGTACTGCTCTGACCTTTACAACCACACACCAAATGGAGACCCATCAGTTCTAGCATGTCCCGAGAACAGAGAATAAGAAGAAATCCCAATTCTCTGAGAAGAAGTTGAGGCAGCAGTACAATCGCTGAATAAAGGAAAGTCAATGAGAGTGAACAACATACCCGCGGAACTGCTTCAAGCAGGAGGAGAAGCGATGATTGACACACTCACCACTATCTGTAACAAGATCTGGCAGAGTGGGGAGTGGCCTACACCATGGCATTTCCTATACCCAGCACATCACCAACGATGAAGTTCGGAAGACCATCACACAAGCCATTGCACAACATGATGACCTGCTCACAGTGGTCAGTGATGGAGAAAGTTTTTAAGCTAGGGGTATTTATACCCTCAACCAAAACATGTGGGGGTTTTCATACCCTCATTGCAAACATAAGGGGGTTTTTATACCCCCTTTCAGTTTTTTAGGGGGTACACCAACATACGTAATAAACACTTTGCGTGGAAAGTCTTTTCATCAGTTTGAGTTTCTTCAGCCGGGCCCGGTTGCGGCTTACCCTTTTCTTCTCTTACCGAGCACTCAAAGCCAAAGGATGACAAAAAAGTTTGTTTTTCTTTTCCTTCATCTTGTTTTAATTTTTTTGAGCAATTAATGTAGTTTTGTCTGCTTTATTTTTCATTTTCTTTGGCTTCCCCTCAGATCGCTGTTTGTCGGCAATGTTTATTGTTGGGTTGTTTTCAGTCTTATATAGCCAATCAAGAAAAAATAGTGAATATTATCGTGCATATGATTGGCTGTTTCTCGGAAGCGACAGAATGAATAGGAGGGGGAGAGAGGGTGGTAGGCGGTCGCGCAGGATGCACAGGCACACGATCCAAATTGAGCGAAAGCTGTACGCACGACCGAAATAGTTGTTCCTGATGATACCTCCCAGCAACTTAGCTTTACGTTTTTATACCCCTTTGGCACTGACTTTGTGCGTGTTTATACCCTTTCATTACATTTTCGTTACGTGATTTCCCAACTCAGTACGTGAAACACATACGATTGTATGTGATCTCCATCACTGGTGGTGAAGAAACGGAAACTCTGATGGTATGGCCACGTCACCAGATCATCAGGCCTTGCAAAGACTATCTTGCATGGCACATTGCAAGGAGGTAGAAGAGGAGGGAGACCAAAAAAGAGGTGGGAGGACAACATTCAGGAATGGACTGGTTTGACACTGAGCGAAACAATGAGGGTTGCCGAGGACAGAGAAAGAGAAAGTACGGTGGTTAAACGATCATCTGTGGTGCCCCTATGACCTCCGAGTTATGGGATAGGATAGGAGTGATCGTCAACATATTCAAAGCATTGGAAGTTTTAAAATAACCTGAATTGAATTTAAGATTAAAAGTAAATGCAAATGCAATAGTACAAGGTAATAAATACAAGAATAAGAAACCACCACCCCCCCCTCCCTGCCCTCCCCCCCAAAAAAAATTAACTAAACAAAATAATTGAAATAATAATAATAATAATAATAATAATAATAATAATAATAATAATAATAATAATAATAATAATAATCAGTTCTCTGGTTTTTCCCTTTTGACTAATGCAGAGAAAGTGCTGCCCTCTGCTGTCACAGTTGTGCAGTAAGGAGCAGTTTATCTGTTGCCATTGTGGTGTTGTGCTGTACAATAGTTTGCTTCATTTTTTCCACTTAGTAAGTGAAAAATGTAGAGAAACGTGTGTTGTATGATGTGTGTGTTGTTTGTCTCCAGCTACTGAGTAAAGAGAAAATCAACAACATGGCCAAACTGTTGATTGTTGCTGCTGGTATCACTTGGGCCTTTTCTCTGTACTTCTTCTTCCAACATCTTACTTCATGGCATGCAAGTACATATTTTGTAACTTTTCAAATATTTAGGAGCCATTGCATCAGACAATGGGTCCCGACAGGAAGTCCTTTCCAGGATCGCTCAAACAACTAGCTGCTGCCCTGACAATGTTGAAGCCCATTTGGAAAGACAGGACTATCAGTCTACACTCCAAGTTAAGGCTGCTGCGTTCCCATGTCATCTACATCTTCTTATACGCTTGCGAAACATGGACCCTCACAGCAGACCTACAATGAAGAATACAGAGCTTGGCGATGAGGTGCTACAGAAGACTTCTAGGCATTTTCTATACCCAGCACATCACCAACGACGAAGTCCGACAGACCATCACACAAGTCATTGGACAACACGATTACATGCTAACAGTGGCGAAGAAACAGAAACTCCAATGGTATGGCCACGTCACCAGAGCATCAGGCCTTGAAAAGACCATTATATATCCAGTTCTCTTGTGATAAGAATCTGCAAGGAGGCAGAAGAAGAGGGAGACAAAAAGAATGGACTGGCTTGAAACTGAGCGAGGGCATGAGGGTTGCAGAGGACAGAGAAAGATGGAATGCTGGTTAAACGATCATCTGTGGTGCCCCAACGACTTTTGAGTTAGAGGATAGGATAGGATAGGATGCCAGTGCATAGAACATATATGTGTGCAGCAGTGGTGAATATTTACTTATTTGTAATATTACTCCCTTTTTGCATAAAAGGTTCATTTACTGCTTTGTTATGTATTCATCGATTAATTTTTTATTTGGGAGTTCCTTTTTGGCTGCCATGAGCAACATTTTCATTGGGGTTACGATCTGAAGATGACATCATGTTGCAGTTTTTAAGAAGTTTGTGTGCCATCTGCTAATTTTGTTTACTTAATTTTTTTCCTGTAATGAATCTTGGTGTTGCAGTTATCACCAGCACAGTCACGAGAGGGCAACATGCCATGCATTTTGCTGGATTTTTACGACGCCCATGATGTGTGGCACTTTTTGTCTTCCATCAGCATGTTCTTCTCTTTTCTGGTATATAGGCTTTCTCTTGATGATGATGATGATGATGATGATGATGATGATGATGATGATGATGATGATGATGATGATGATGATGATGATGATGATGAAGGATAATGAGGATGATAATGGGGATGATAATAAATTAAAGGATTAGAATGAGAAGGATAATAAAAAAAAAAAATCAGAGCAATGATCTGGAATGGTGGCTAGCACTATTCTTTTGATTGAAGTCTCGTACATAATAAATTAATAGTTCTGACGCAATTTCAGTTTCAAAATATTTAGAGTAGTACGTCAATTAACAGTGGCTGTGATTAGGACTATCTGTAACAGCACTGGCTGCAAGGTTAAGCAAAAGACCCTTTTACCCTTTAAAGAAAATGAAGGGTGGTTATTTTTTGTTTGGTGATTAGTTATTTGTGATATTATTATAAAACCATTTGTGTTTCAGATCCTCCTGACGTTGGATGATGATCTGACTTTACAAAGGAGAGATCGCATTCCTGTGTTTTGAAACTGTTCATGTAGTCATTGCCTTGTGTGTATGATAGTGTATATATCTGTGTGGACTACTTAAAGTTTAACTTTAATTCCTTCCTAATCTAGAATTTATTGTTAAAATGGTTTTTTTGTTTGGAAATTATTGACATTCTTCATTTGAAAATACTGTGTAGTTAGTTGCATGATTTCTATTAATTTGGTTTATTACTTTATGTCTGTTCTGGTCCATAATCATATTGTGAGTTTATGAAATGATGATTCTCATGCTTCGCAGATAAAACGTGCATTACATGGATTGTTCTGAACAAGCCAAATGTCAGCCTGTAGATCTGTTGGATGCCGTACCTCAAGAACCACTGAATGAATTTTGATCATAGGAACATCCTCTAGATTAGTGACCTGCCTTGCATACCCATCATATTTGCTCTAATGCAAGGTTAAGGCCACTGGAGTCATTTAGATGCTAAAACGTTTTGCTCAACATCTCGAATGGCTGAAACGGTTTTGTAGAGTTTTGGTGTACAGGTCAGCAGTCGGGTTGTTAGTCATTCAACAGGCTGCTCGTTGTTTGGTTCAAATCACACTTTTTGCCTTATCTGGAGAATAACTGAACCAAAGTTCATATTTATAACTTTGCGGATACTGGAACCACTGCTAAGCATGTTAGGTCATTCCTATTTGTATTTTCTCAAAGGTTAAGATCATCATGTGTCATCATTTTCACAACACTTTTTTTCCCTTTTTGTGAGCAGATTTTATAGATTTTTGTTCTTGTAGCTAGTGGCCTGTCGTTGCATCTTTTCCTTTTCCTTTTCTTCTTCGCGGATTTTTTTCATTATATGATAAAATATATCGCAGATTTTCCAGAAATTTTGATTGTTAAAAAATGTTTTTCATTATATTATATGAGAAAATATATTGTGGATTTTCTGGAAAATTCGATAAAAAAAAAAATTTACACTTTAGGTTTTATTGCTTAACATTTGTGCCTGTGTACTGTATATACATACTGTAAATATCTGTACATTACTGTAAAGGATGGTTTGTTAACAGCACATAAAGAGTCCCCCGTGAGGGTGCCGGGGATTTCAGTATACAGGGTTCGCACAATCTTTAAAGGTCTTTGAAAGTTTGGGTAAAATTGCACTGCCTTTTCAAATCTTTATAAGTCTTTAAAAACTGACTTGAGTCTTTGAAAGTTTGGGAAAACTGTCAAAGCAAAGTATTTATTTGCAACATTTCCATATTTGTGTTTGTTCAATCCAATCGTTTGAGCTGAAAAAAAAAAGTTTTATATATTAAAGATTTCTTAAATGGAAGAAAAATAATAATAAAGATAGGCAATTCTTACTCATCTTCCTATAATATTAATATGGGCATTGACAAGAATCATTAATATTTAAAATTTCTGAAGGCCAAAGAACACTGACTTCAGTCTGACATCGACTCAGTGCGCGCGCAAGTCGGCAGACAAAAAAACAAACCGCTGGATGTAGAGAAACATGGCTGCCTGGGACTATTGGCAGAGTCTAATGCCATCCGAAAGGGTGTCCAAGGAAAAGAAACATCACTGAAGGAGTTTGATGTGCTGTTACTGCAGGGTCAATCTAACTTTTAAATTTTTTTTTTTTTAAAGTGTTTTCTTACTTTCTGTTGCTAACCCATTCTACAGATCAACATGAATGCTATCCAAAAGGTTGAACACTTAAACAACACAAAGAGAAGGGGAAAAAACACATGTTCAACCAATAGTGTTTGCGACTGACCATTTGTTTATTGACATTTTTATTACAAGTCTAAAACGTGCTCACCATCAAGCAGTCGGGCAGGTACTGTTTTGAATTTGATTAAATTGACTAAATCCAGAAGAAATTTTGCCAAGTCCATGCTATTACTCGACATTTGTAGTTTCGTAATTTGCTCTTGATTTCTGTTAGAAGGCCTTTCAAAAGTCTTTGAATTTTAAGGCTAAATGTCTGTACGAACCCTGGTATAAATAGTATCCCCACTTTCTGGAAATTTACTGCTTTAAATTCCCACTGTCGCTGTCTTTCTCCTTTGCTTTTTCTCATTCCTATTCTATTCTATCAATCTACTATACTATCTTCTTCTTCGCTAGAACAGTCACCTACCTTTTTTCTTGAAAACTCTTCCGGGACAAAACTCCTCATTTGTGTGTGAGGTCTGTTGGATCAGCTTGGGAATATTGGACGCTTTCCTCCAAATGGTCATTGGGGCTTCCTATGATGTTATTATGTGGGAATGTAGGCATTTTGTATGTATGTGTTTTGTTGATATTTTATAATGATGTTTGTATTCTATTTTGTTTTTGTAAATGGGGGTTCGATAAATTAGAGTATGGCCTCAGCGCCTTCTGCGTGTGATGCCTTTATTGTACAGTGACCGCCTGGTGGAGTGCCCTCAGTGTTACCACTAGGTTGTTTGAGCAAGTCATTTATGCAGATCAGGGGCGTCCTCTTTCAGAGAAGCTGTTGTCTTGATTTTGTGGTTTTCTGGTTCGGATCTTTGCAGTCCGCTGGACCCTGTAAGCAATGAATAACTAACTAATTAACTAACGTAAAGGGGAGGGTTTTAAAAGTCTGAATACACGTTTAATAAATACTGTAAATATGGTGTCCCAACTTCGTGGATTTTCAGCTATCTTGGCCGGTCTCGGAACCTATCTACCGCGATAAATGAGGGTTCACTGTATTCAGATTTTAATTTGAGTGTCTGATAATTGATTTGACATGTGGATAGTGTGTGAACACAAAAGTCTAGAAGGGTAATAGTTCTTCCAGACTAGCAAAACACTTTAGTACATTGGTAAAACTGCTCAGTCCATAACATCAGATATCTTGCATGTCTTCTGCGCCATTATACTAATGTCATTTTAAAATAAAATAAAATATTAAAAACTATCTATAAAAGTCAAATGAAATTGCTAACGTCATCCTACTGCTTTACTATTATATGATAGAGCAAACATTGTGGCCCGGGTGTTCTAAGGTGGGACTAACTTTCTTTGTCCACAGGCTAGAAACACAAGTATATGAACTAATTAGTTGATATACTTGTGCTAGAAACCAATGGCTCCCAACAGATGTGGGATTGATCATGCCTTTGGGCATTATATTTCTCTGAATATTATCTACTTTTGACTCGGGCAACGTCTTGGTGATTTTCTTCGGGTACTCCGGTTTGTTCCCCCAGCAAAAATGTCAAAAACGCAACTAATGTTAACCACAGGCTGCAACTACACCTTTCTCTAGGAAGCCGGCCCAGAATTTCCTGATTCCCTCAGTGGGGTGCCGGGGGTTTCAGTATAAATAGTATCCAGTTTAAATAGTATCCACACTTTCTGGAAATTTAGTGCTTTAAATTCCCACTGTCACTTTCTCTCTCCTTTGTTCTTTCTCATTCCTACTCTGTTCTATCAATTTACTTAACTATCTTCTTCTTCGCTAGACCAGTCACCTACCCTTTTTCTTGAAAACTCTTCCAGGACAAAACTCCTCGATCATTTGTGTGTGAGGTCTGTTGGATCAGCTTGGGAATATTGGACGCTTTCTGCCAGGTGGTCACTGGGGCTTCCTATGATGTTATTATTTGGCAATGTAGGCATTTAATATGTATGTATTTTGTTGATATTTTATAATGATGATTGTATTCTATTTTGTTTTTGTAAATGGGGGTTCGATAAATTAGAGTACAGCCTCAGTGTTTCCTGCGTGGGATGTCTTTATTTTAAAGTGACCGGCTGGTGGAGTGCGTTCAGTGTTACCACTGGGGTTGTTTCGGTAGATCTTTTATGCGGAGCAGGGGTGAGTCCTCTTTCAGCGAAGTTGTCTTGATTTTGTGGTTTTGATTTGGCTCGGAAGAGTCCGCTGGACCTAAAGCAATAACCATGTAATGTACTCTGTTCTATCAATCTACTATACTATCTTCTTCTTCGCTAGACCAGTCACCTACCTTTTTTCTTGAAAACTTCTGGGACAAAACTCATTTGTTTGTGAGGTCTGTTGGATCGGCTTGGAAATATTGGATGTATTATGTTAAATAATCACTGGGGCTTCCTATGATGCTATTATTTGGCAATGTAGGCATTTGATATGTATGTGTTTTGTTGATATTAATTTGTTGTTTTTGTTTTGTTGATTTGTTTTTTAAAAATGGTTGGGGGAAGGTGAGTGGGGTCAAAGTTTAGAAACTGTAACATGTTAAACATGCCTTGTTGGTCAAATAATGTATATCATGGATTGGAGGAAATTTTGAACATAACATATATTATAAATGCCTGCATCGTTTTGGATACGAATAGAAAACAGAATTTATATATATATATATATATATATATATATATATATATATATATATATATATATATATATATATATATATATATATATATATATATATATATATAGGTGCTACAGAATACTTCTGGGCATTTCCTATACCCAGCACATCACCAACGACGAAGTCCAAAAGACCATCACACAAGCCATTGGACAACACGATGACCTTGCTCACAGTGGTGAAAAAACGGAAACTCCGATGGTATGGCCATGTCACCAGATCATCAGGTCTTGCAAAGACCATCCTGCAAGGCACATTACAAGGAGGTAGAAGAAGAGGGAGACTAAAAAAAGAGGTGGGAGGACAACATTCCAGAATGGACTGGTTTGACACTGAGCGAAACAGTCAGGGTTGCTGAGGACAGGGAAAGATTATGTTGGTTAAACGATCATCTGTGGTGCCCCTACGACCTCCGAGTTACAGGAAAGGATATATATATCTATTGATATAGATATATATATATATATATATATATATATAGATCTGTTTTTATACTGGAAGTAGTGTCGATATGTAAATTTTACTTGGTAGAGTTGCTGATTGTTTGGAAACCTGCTATGTATGGTCTAGTGCGTGTAGTGTGGGGTGTCTGTGGAAGAGAAAGTTAATGTTATGTTTTACTGCACCACAGTGCTACATGTAGTGTTGATGTGATATGATAATGCACATGTTGTATTGTATTTTAGTTTTACTCCTATTACCTGTTCTATTGTCTTTGTTTTTGTTGATGGGAAATTGTCAGGCCACACACTACTACATTTCCTTGTCACTTATGCGGACAATAAATATATCTTGAAGTGGTCCTGATTCGGCTCTTTGCAATCTGCTGGACCCACAATGACTAACTAAATATATGTTGAATGTTGATAGGCATCAAGGTGAAAGTCAATGTTGCTTTTTCTCTTTTTGATGAAGTTTTTGTTTAGCTCCACTGTAAGGAATTGACTTACATAATAGTTTCGTTCAACTCTCCATTCTAGTGAAAAATGGTTTACGTCATTGTCGTAGATGCTGACGCAAATTTCGGCATTTCCGGTTTTCGTTTAATGATTTGAAGAGAATGGTCGTGTGGCTGTAGATCTGTGTGTTTGTTGATGTAATATTTTTGTACAGCCCTCTTTGGAGGTACGTAGACCAATAGATAATACATAGAATAAGTACGTGGATATTAAGGGATAATAATGATATAGATTTTGATGGAAATATATTTAGAATAGGGACTTGAATAGTCAAGGTCATAAAATGGAGAAAATGACCGTTGTTTTGCCCTAAGAAGAGCGGTGAATGTTCATTATGAATAGATTTAAGGTGGAAATAATATTATGGCATAATGTTAAGGATTTTGTTCACATCATCTGTTTTAGGGTTTTTATGTTAGATGTAAATCAAGGGAAAATCATGCTGTAATCAGTTCATCGACATTGAGGAGCCGCTAATCATCATCGTGTCATATAGGACTGCCATCTTCATCGTACATTGACTGTGCCACTGAGACGGGATCATCTGACATTCATACAAGTTCTACATAATTCTGCCGCCTTCATCATCCTGAAAATTTGTGTTATGATTTAGTATTGTCGTGTCATGTCGTCTTCGTAAAGAATAAATGAATGTGTGAATGAAGTATTCAATCAAAAACAAAAAGTCTTTTATCATTCCAGTTTCTTTATTATATATATATATATATATAACGAACGCTGCTTCGTTACATCCACCACCTACACTTTTATTTGGCATATAATGTAAATGGTTCCCAAAGGAACATGCAAGTCATATGGGCCTTGCACTTCTTGTTAAAAATTATTTTTGTGAGGGATACTTCTCACTCGTGCATTTTTAAGTTAAGTGTGACAGTCTTCGTCAGGATTTTAATGCACTGACTGCCATTGTTTTTCTTGATAATTTTCTATCACACTTCTGTTGTTGTGTTTTGAGAATTTTGCATTTCATAAAATTCCTATCACAGAATTGTTATGTTGACTGGCAGTAAAAAAATGTTTAGGTTTACATTTGCATCTCAATTATGTTTTGTTTTCATCAAGTTTAACTTATTTAAATGTCATAGGAATAAATATTTGCAGAGCCTAAAAACTTATTGCTGTGTTGACCTGAACAGGTGTGAATGTGTATGTGTATATGTTGATATTGTGTAAACAAAGCAGAATACCCAAGGCAGAAAATAAACAGTAACATGGTACTTGTATTGTTTTTTTAAACTCTATTTGTACTCTTTCCCTACACACTCTTTCACTTGTACTCATCATACACACAAAGTGCACCAGTACAATTAATGTTTCTATAACACCAACACCCAAACCAAGAAGTCCAAATATTAATATATACGCTGAGCTCACACATGCACTTAGCACACACAAAATACATTGACATGTACACCAAGAAACTGTGATCGTCACACACATTGCACCACACACCAGCTGGAGTAAAAGTGTACACCAAGAAACTCTGATCGTCACACACATTGTACCACACACCAGCTGGAGTAAAAGTTAGATAGTCATTGTTTATAGGGTCTGCACAATGCAAAGAGCCAAAGCAGGACCACAACTTGGTTGAAAGAGGGCTCGCCCCTGATCCATATAAAAGATCTGCTAAAACAACCCTAGTGGTAACACCGAAGTCACTCCACCAGCCAGTCACTTTACAATAAAGGTATCCCATGCATGGGACACTGAAGCTGTACTCTAATTGATTGAACCTCCGTTTACAAAAACAAAATAAAATATAAACAGCATTATTCAATATTAATAAAACATAATGCATATAAAATGCCTATAATTGCTAAATAATAATACCATAGAAAGTCCTCGTGACCATTTGGCAGAAATGAGGAGAGAGGAGAAGACTTCTTATACCCAGCACATCACCAACATAAGAAATCCTACAGACCATCACAAATGCTATTGGACAACACGATGACCTGCTAACAGTGGTGAAGAAACTGAAACTCCGATGGTATGGCCACGTCACCAGGGCATCAGACCTTCCAAAGACCATCCTGCAAGGCATGGTGCAAGGAGGCAGAAGAAGAGGCAGACGGAAAAAGAAGTGGGAGGACAATATTCGAGAATGGACTGGCTTGACACCAAGCGAAGCCATGAGGGTTGCTGAGGACAGAGAAAGATGGACTACGCTGGTTAAATGATCATTTGTGGTGCCCCAACGACCTTGAGTTACGGGATAGGCTAGGATAAGATAGGATATGATAGTTCACTTAGTTGATATGTTTTTAGCCCATCCAGCTATCACGGGTCCTGATTCTTGTATGGTGAGTTAAAGAGAAGGTTAGAATAGGTTACATTACATCAAAGAAAGTACAGCTACGCAAAGAAGGTTCATTTCGACTCTTACTGCGAAACGGAAGTTGCGAGCGCCAACTAGCGGAATAAGTGATAACTCGCTTCGGCCTTAGCGCTTAGCAATGGAGGAAAGCGTATCAAATCAAGTAAACAAACCTAGAATCCGTCCTGGTGGGCAACACTGCAGCGCTTTTAACTGCACAAATGGACGATACAAGTGCCCTGGACTTTCGTTTTTTAATTTTCCAAAGGAAGAATCGAACATAATTATAACCAAATCTAACAACGTTGATCTAGATCTACCACTCGATGTAAACTGTATTTTCTTTGTTGACACTGAAATTTATCATATCCCAATTTCTTACAAATGGAAGATGAGGGGAGGGGGGAGGGGAAGGCGTAGTTTTAATTGCTGCTTAAGAGTAATTTAAAAAAAAAAGAAAAAGAAAAAATAGTAGGCCTAATGAAATATTATTGCATGACTCATTGACTGGATGTGTTGTCTTGTAAAGAAAAACTATTAAAAAAAAAGAAGTAATTTTTAAGCAAATAATTCTTCATAAATGCATCTAAGAATAAAAATCCAAGAGCAAAAACTATTAATTATTATCCTTTTAATGTATAATGCTACTAGTTAATTGTCTAGTATTATCAGATTTTGTTGTTGTTGCATGTGAAATGTATGCAGAAAAAATACCAAATGTGATTTTTTAAATCTTTCAAATGTAAAATACCATTTTCTGTGTTACTGTATTCCCTTTCCATTACATTTGGTTTAAGCAGACAGGAAAAGGGTTAATTGTATTTGTTTTGTCTTGCAAAACTTCTGTTTCTTTGTAGGTATGTCTTAATCTTGCTAAACAAAAAGTAAACAACAGATTTAATTATAAAAACCTAACATTCTTACCCTTTTCATTATTTTAAACATACATTTATTGAGATGACAGTACTTTACAAAAAATGATAATTGCTGAAGTTTCCTTTATATGAGAGAGAGAGAGAGAGAGAGAGAGAGAGAGAGAGAGAGAGAGAGAGAGAGAGAGAGAGAGAGAGAGAGAGTCATCATTGTTGCTTTTTGTTGCTATAATATTCATATTAAATGTCAGAAAAAGAAACACAAATGTTTGAAGCTATTTTTTTCAGCTTTTATAAATGCATGATGGTTTAACAATAAAGTAACATAATTGATGCAGCCTGCTGCAATGTACAGATCTAATATTATAAATGACTACAAATATTTCTTATTTGACTATTTTTATTGTTGCACTTTTTGGTCTTATCTAGGTGCAATTTCCAATGTAATGATTCATGCAAAAAAAATAATGCTTTTAAACGTTAAATGTGTTTTCTTTAAAAGCTTCACTGTTCACTCTTCTTGTTGCATTGCTTTATTTCTCTACTTCTATAGTCTTGATGTCTGTTGGTTTATATATTATTTATTTCTTCAGAATACATATAAAATATATACATCACAAGCAGCAGGGACAAGCAACAAGCATGCTTATATAAGCCTATCCCTGTGCGAGTAAATTTCAGAGTTAAATTTGGCAGAAGAATATTAACATTGTGCAATATATACATATACACATACACACACATGTCTGTTCTTTTTCTTTAGTCTATCTTAACCTATCAAATTTCCTTTTGCAACTACAGTTCTATTATAGAGATAGCCTATATTAAACCATAATGATGATGATGATGATGATGATGATGAAAATGATGATGATAAACAGTAGGCCTAATAATTTATAGGCTTATTTACACAGTTGATCGAAACGAAAGCAGTAAATATAATTTTAAGATGAGAGCCTAACAGTAGGTTAGCAGCGATTAAAATCAGAAGTGCAGTGTAAATGAGATAAACAGTAGATTGGAACACAGTTATTAACTGGAAATGCTAAATCAAGCAATGTTCAGAAAAGCTGTTACCGGTATTCAAGCTTACTTTTGGGTTTGAGTTTTGACGGATCTAGGATGAGTACAGGCCGAGTACAGGCCTACTGAATCATCAGCATTGGTACGGTAATTTAATCGGCTGAATGCATAATTCAAGCAACTTGTTGGCAAGCTGTATTTACATTATTAAAATCAGACACTTATTAACTTACTTTCAAAAAAAAAAAAAGCAGAATCGCTTGTTAATTTAAGCAAGCGAGTGTCCGGAACATAATCTACTGAAGCGGTTTGTTTACATAGCGCTAAGAACAAATTACCCGCCCTTGGAATCATTTATCACGAGAATCGCTGGGGGGCGCTACGAGTGGCTACGTTTTGTAACTTTATATAGGCACTCGCCGAGATGAACCTTCTTTGCGTAGCTGTACTTTCTTTGATTACATTACATAATTGTTGCTTTAGGTCCAGCGGACTCTTCCGAGCCAAATCAGGACCGGACAACCCCCAATCCGCATAAAAGATCTGCTGAAACAACCCTAGAGGGAAAGCTGAATGCCCTCCACCAGCCAGTCACTTTACAATAAAGACATCCCACGCAGGGGACAGCTGAGGCTTCACCCCAACTTATCGAACCCCAGTTTACACAAACAAAATAGAATACAAACATCATTATAAATTATCAACAAAACACATACATATAAAATGCCTACATTGCTAAATAATAACATCATTGGAAGCCCTAGTGACCACCTGGCAGAAAGCGTCCAATATTCCCAAGCTGATCCAACAGACTTCATACACAAACAAGGAGTCTTGTCCCGGAAGAGTTTTCAAGAAAAAAGGTAGGACTAGGAGACTGGTCTAGCGAAGAAGAAGATAGTATAGCAGATTGATAGAACAGAGCAGGAATGAGAAAGACAGTGACAGTGGGAATTTAAAGCACTAAATTTCCAGAAAGTGGGGATACTATTTATACTGAAACCCCCGGCACCCCAACGGGGGTGGTTAGAATAGGTGGGGCCGATCTGAATGCTTCAGTGTATACGGTATTGATTTTAAAATGTGAATAGCTAACATTAACACCACGTTGGGGTGTCGGATAGTGCAGTGGTTGGAGCACTCGCTACTGTGTCGAAAGTGAAGCACCGTCCGGTGCGGTTAGCACTTGGATGGGTGACTGCTAAGGTGTGAAGCGACAAACAACAACGCCCCCAGTTGACTCAACTGTGATTGAGTACCTACTCTCTTGAGGGTGGGGAAGGTAAAGCAGCGAGGGAGAGAGTTGGGCATCACCCTCATTACGCTGGCCCAAGATAAGTGTGATCTCCAACATCACGCTCCCCTACGGCCACAAGGCTATGGGACTACCTTTACCTTTACCTTTTTTTTTTTTTTTTAACACCACGAACAGTTAACACTTTAACATGGAGCTCATCGAAAAATTCATGAACAATAAAAATATAATTATAGTTGTTTAGTTATTATTCATTGCTTACAGGATCCAGCAAACTGCAAAGAGCCGAATCAGCACTACAAAATCAAGACCACAACTTCACTGAAAGACGACTCGCCCCTGATCTGCATAAAGATCTGCTGAAACAACCCTAGTGGTAACACTGAAGGCACTCCACAGCCAGTCACTTTACAATAAAGACATCCCACGCAGGGGATGCTGAGGCTATACTCTAATTTATCGAATTACATTACATTACATGATTATTGCTTTAGGTCCAGTGGATTCTTTCAAGCCAAATCAGGACCAGACAACCCCTGATCCGCATAAAAGATCTGCTGAAACAACCCTAGAGGTAAAACTGAAGGCTCTCCACCAGCCAGTCACTTTACAATAAAGACATCCCACGCAGGGGACGCTGAGGCTATACTCTAATTTATTGAACCCCCGTTTACAAAAACAAAATAGAATACAAACATCATTATAAATTATCAACAAAACACATACATATAAAATGCCTACATTGCTAAATAATAACATCATAGGAAGCCCTAGAGACCACCTGGCAGAAAGCGTCCAATAATCCCAAGCTGATCCAACAGACCTCACACACAAATAAGGAGTCTTGTCCCGGAAGAGTTTTCAAGAAAAAAGGTAGGTGACTGGTCTAGCAAAGAAGAAGATAGTATAGCAGATTGGTAGAACAGAGCAGGAATGAGAAAAAACAAATTTATGCTGGGTGTGTTCTTGTTACCAGCACTCACCCATCTAGGACATGAGCGTCAGGATCTTTCAAGTCCGTTATGATGGAATGTATGCGACACACAGACTAGACCTCGGTTTATACTCTCATCCGAAGGAGTAGGAAACGGCAGTAAAGTGTCTTTCCCAGCGACACAACACAATGGCTTGGGCAGGGCTCGAACCCGGGATCTTCAGATCCACAAGCCAAAGCACTACCATTAGAACACCGTGCCTCCGTCATAGGAAGCCCCAGTGGCCACCTGACAAAAAAGCGTTCAATATTCCCAAGCTGATCCAACAGACCTCACACACAAATGAGGAGTTTTGTCCCGGAAGAGTTTTTAAGAAAAAAGGTAGGTGACTGGTCTGGCGAAGAAGAAGATAGTATAGTAGATTGATAGAATAGAGTAGGAATGAGAAAGAACAAAGGAGAAAGACAGCGACAGTGGGAATTTAAAGCACTAAATTTCCAGAAAGTGGGGATACTATTTATACTGAAACCCCCAGCACCCACACGATGTTTTTGTAAGGCCTATAATGACCAGGATCAACACAAAAACATAACATATATGGAAGATCAATCTATTAACTCTACATACAAGTTTATCTGTCATAGGATTAAAATCTACAACAATAGGGATGTATGAGATTCAACAAAATGGGATTAAAATATACAACACATCATCTCAAACAAAACAAAGTTACTGAAACATGTTAGTTACACATTACTTAAAGCACTACATTTCCACAAAGTGTGAATACTATTTATACAGAAATCTGGGGAGTTGTCTAAAATCACAAATAGCTGTTAAATTAACACCTATAGCAATTTCTGTAATAAATAATGTATCACTCAAATTATTCTCTTACTGAGACCTTAATAAAAAAACTATACAAGCTGCAAAAATGTGTCACACTATGATAATTACATTACATTATATAATTGTTGCTTTTAGGTCCAGCGGACTCTTCCGAGCCAAATCAGGACCGGACAACCCCCAATCCGCATAAAAGATCTGCTGAAACAACCCTAGTGGGAAAACTGAATGCCCTCCACCAGCCAGTCACTTTACAATAAAGACATCCCACGCAGGGGACGGCTGAGGCTTCACCCCAACTTATCAAACCCCCGTTTACAAAAACAAAATAGAATACAAACATCATTATAAATTATCAACAAAACACATACATATAAAATGCCTACATTGCTAAATAATAACATCATAGGAAGCCCTAGTGACCACCTGGCAGAAAGCGTCCAATATTCCCAAGCTGATCCAACAGACCTCATACACAAACAAGGAGTCTTGTCCGGAAGAGTTTTCAAGAAAAAAGGTAGGAGACTGGTCTAGCGAAGAAGACGATAGTATAGCAGATTGATAGAAAAGAGCAGGAATGAGAAAGAGCAAATGAGGAAGACAGCGACAGTGGGAATTTAAAGCACTAAATTTCCAGAAAGTGGGGATACTATTTATACTGAAACGCCTGGCACCCCACCGGGGGTACACTATGATAATGAAAACTAAACGTCTCAATAGTTAATCACCACATATCTGTCAAGTAAAATAAATTATGAAGGAAACAATGATATCTTCTAAATGAACGTGTTGAGTCATTTTACTGTGATGGTAACAAATGTCCATACACATTTTTATGTGCATTTAATTTGCCCAAATTTGTATAATACTATCACCAACACTGGCAACAAACAACAAAACACAACAAAAAAGCCTTTAGCAGTGCTGAAAGCATGATATGTACACAACAGTGGTCTACTTAACAGTACCAACTTTGATCACGCCCCCTCCACACAGCCTTTTAACATTCACAGTGAGTGTTGCCCCACTGAAAAAAATAAGCTTACAACAAACAAGAAACTCTTTAAAAAAATTTAAATAAAAAAAATGTGTAGTTTGTGTGCCTATTAATAGCAACAGCTGTGGGCTAGCCAGCATTGTGGAGCTAATACTAGCAGCTACCAAAGAGGGTAACATTACATTACATTACATTACATAATTGTTGCTTTAGGTCCAGCGGACTCTTCCGAGCCAAATCAGAACCGGACAACCCCCAATCCGCATAAAAGATCTGCTGAAACAACCCTAGTGGGAAAACTGAATGCCCTCCACCAGCCAGTCCCTTTACAATAAAGACATCCCACGCAGGGGACGGCTGAGGCTTCACCCCAACTTATCGAACCCCCGTTTACAAAAACAAAATAGAATACAAACATCATTATAAATTATCAACAAAACACATACATATAAAATGCCTACATTGCTAAATAATAACATCATAGGAAGCCCTAGTGACCACCTGGCAGAAAGCGTCCAATATTCCCAAGCTGATCCAGCAGACCTCATACACAAACAAGGAGTCTTGTCCCGGAAGAGTTTTCAAGAAAAAAGGTAGGAGACTGGTCTAGCGAAGAAGACGATAGTATAGCAGATTGATAGAACAGAGCAGGAATGAGAAAGAGCAAATGAGAAAGACAGTGACAGTGGGAATTTAAAGCACTAAATTTCCAGAAAGTGGGGATACTATTTATACTGAAACCCCCGGCACCCCAACGGGGGTCCAAAGAGGGTAAGAGACAGAACCTATACAAACAATGGCTCATAAGGTTTTTTGATTTAGGTTGATAAAATAGACCCTACCATTCCCTACTCCAGACACCAAAGGCACACTCCTCAGTTTCGTGGTTCACTCACAAATAGGATCAAAGTTCACACGGCTATGGTATTCCATGTACCGTTAATCAGGGGAAATCACTCAAAACCAACATTGCAAATTCACATGTTAGCAGTTGGTTTGAACAATGCATGTCCACTTTTTAACTGAGTAATGTGATAAACAAAGCACATTTTAGGGTAAACAGATTTTCACCAAAAGTAAATGAAGCCGTCGAAAATTGGGGCCTTTTAAATATCATTATTAATGTCTTCAATATCAACACGACATCAACAAAACCTTCAAGTGATAATAAACTGTCAAATTATGTCAAATTACAGGTGAGAAAATGTTTAATATTGTTCATTAAACACAATCAAAGCCAAATTAAGCACTTAAATAAGGAAGAGGGTATAGTGGATGTTTAATAATGTAAAGGCTGAACATTAATAATGTTAAGGCAAAACATTGAGACAAAAGTGGTTGTTCCTCTTTTTACTTTCCTTCCTTATATTTTTGCTACTCAATCTTCCATCTGCTCTTGTTTTGGATGAGGGAGGAGGGGAGGAGAGGAGTCAATTGTTCTTTTTCTATACATATATGTTATAGGAAGAATGGGAATACTATTGACACTAAAAACTGGATTTTACCCTGTAGCTGTTTTACAGTGTTGCTTGCAATTCTAATTCATCTGATGATCTATGGCAATTCAAATAAACATAAGTACCATTAAATCTGAATCGTGCTATATTTTCCGTCTGCCTGCAACATATACATTAAACATCTGCTGATGTGAAAACAATACTGTACAAGATTGCCTCAATACAAAATGTATCCAACATTTACTTCAAATTCCACGATAATTATGAACATTATCGAGTTACCTTTCTGTGTGTTTGTATGTGTGTGCGTGAGTATGTGTGTTTGTGTGTGAGTGAGAGAGAGAGAGAGTATTAGCATTTAATGATTGTAGCTTGAGTGATATACTATACATTTATATGCATGTCCATTGTTTTATATTGTATAGGTCCAGTGTGATTACGCTTAATGTTGCAACGCTGTCTGCAAGATCTTGTAACTGCTCTTAAAAGGTGTAGTGTGGGGGATGTGTGAGTGACATCTTATCCATA
This sequence comes from Oncomelania hupensis, assembly GCA_036898135.1. Lineage (NCBI taxonomy): Eukaryota > Metazoa > Mollusca > Gastropoda > Littorinimorpha > Pomatiopsidae > Oncomelania > Oncomelania hupensis. The sequence continues at coordinate 39,794,848 of CM072520.1, read as the reverse complement.
TCGGGGCAATTTCCATTTGCAATGTATGTTGTCATCTGGCTGAATACATTCTGTATTTTATCACAATGTAATGGTCTAAGCCTATCTTCCAGCCTTATTTTACCGCTATCATAGCATCCTCCTTCTCCTTTATAAGATTTGCATAATAAACAATATCTCTTTCATTTTTAAACCTAGAATATCATCATCATCATTATCATCATCACCATCATCTTCATCAACATCATCTTTATATCCATTAATCAATCACATTAATATAATAATCAGTCTATCTTTCATCTTCATCAGAATCAATCATGATGCGAGCCGTACGTCTACCAGTTGAAGGGGAATGTGGTGTGTTACTGACAGACTCAACATTCTCATAAATCCCTGACGATACGAAATTCTCGTATGGAACATCATCGAGTGTGGGTCTTGGTCGGCTGAAGGGGCTTGGTAGTTGGCGGACAGAGCCATGGGCTGATAGGTGGGTGGCTTTAAGTGCTGCGTGGGTGATGGGAGCAATGTGTGGGAGTTGTTCTTGTTCCACCTCAGCCTGTTTCTTTGATCTCTTCTTCTTCCTGCGCTTCTCTCTCTTCTTCTCTTTTTCCTCAGTGCCATGGTCACTCATATGTACCGACTTCTTCTTGACCCTGTCCAACAGATGATGATAATGTTCAAAGATGCAACATCAGGCATCAGCAAAAATTCCAATAATTCCAGTAATATAGATAAATAAATAAATAATATTAGTGTGACACGAGTTTTGACGCACGCTAAAATTATGCTGAGTCAAGATGTGTATAGTGTACAGTTTCATATCGATGAGAGTGCTGTGCGCAAAATATGAATCAGTGGTTTGTATTGCGTAGTCACTAGTGTATACTAGGAATTTAGGTTTTTCATGTGCTTTACGCATAGCTCGATAGCTGACAATAACTGAACGGAATTCTGTGCCTTGAACTGTGGGCTGGAAGCGGCGTTGAAGTTAGTAGAGTCAAGGCGATACTGATTGTGTTGGGGCGACATTTTGGACAGACTGGGGTAGGGTTAGATTTCCCATTTTCCAGTGTGGTTGTGTGTTGAATAAAAGAGTGTAAATGTTCATCTGGCATTTGTGTTAGTATTTTAGTTTGAGTTTGAATCCTATCATTCGCTGTTTGAGCTGAAGTAACTAAGCCCATTCGGGTGATGTGACAATTAGGAGTGAATAGTGAAGTGAAGAGGGAGGGTTAAGGCAGAAGAGAGAAGATGTACAGGTTTATAAATGAGTCAACGTTATTTATACAACAATAATGGATGTATGAAGGTGGGTGGGGATGCCTACTCTCTCCAACACTCTTCAACATCTTCCTAGAGCGCAGCATGTTAGATGCCCTTTCAGATCAAGAAGGCACAGTCAGCATATGGGGTAGAGCAATCTCCTTCCATTTTGCAGATGACATTGATGGATTTTCTGAAGAGGAACAAGAACTTGAACAGCTGGTACAGAGGCTTGACACCATCTCCAAAGCCTTTGGAATGAAAATAAGTGCAGAGTAGACCAAAATGATGACCAACAACACCAAAGGCATCAACATGGATGTCAAAGTCCAAGGCCAATCCCTCAACACATAGCTTGAAATATTTATGAACAATTGTATCAGACAATGGGTCTCGATTAAAAGTCCTCTTCAGGATCGCACAAACAACTGCTGCCCTGACAATGTTGAAGCCCATTTGGAAAGATAGGATCATCAGTCTACACTACAAGGTAAGGCTGCTGCACTCCCTTGTCATCTCCATTTTCCTATACGTTTGCGAAACATGGAACCTCACAGCAGATCTAGAAACAAGAATACAAAGCATGGCGATGAGGTGCTTTAGAAGACTTCTGGGCATTTCCTATACCCAGCACATCACCAAGGATGAAATCAAACAAACCATCACACAAGCCATTGGACAACATGATGATATGCTCACAGCGGTGAAGAAGTGGAAACTCCGATGGTATGGCCACCTCACCAGAGCATCAGACAATCCTGAAAGGCATGGTGCAAGGAGGCAGATGAAGAGGGAGACAGAAAAAGGGGTGGGAGGACAACATTCGAGAGTGGACTGGCTTGACACTGAGCAAAGCCATGAGGGTTGCTGAGGACAAAGATGGAGTGAGGCTGGTTAAATGATCATCTTTGGTGCCCCAACGACCCACAAGTTACGGGATAGGATAGGACAGGATTTGAGAGGTAGTGAGAAGGAGAGAGAGAGGGAGGCAGTCACATCATTTTTGTATTTTTTATGTATGGTGCATGGACACCATGACATCCATGTTGATGCCTTCGTCTATGTCCCTGTTTATAGCATATATCAGCTTTGTGGGAATTTGGATGGAGTGGGGTGGGGTAGGTGCTAGGCTTGAGCGTGGGCGTCAATGAAACGCGCTGTCATACCTAACTTTAAAAATGCTAAACAATGGTGTGTGTGTGTTTTACAACTGTTTAACTAAAGAAAAAAAATAGATGGGGAAATCCCATATGACTCACATTTTTTTTTGGAACTTGCAAATTTAACACGAAAATTACTGCCCTCCCACCTCATCCCCCTCCCCCTCCCCCCCAAAAAATAAAATAAAAGTAAATAAACTAAAAAAAACAGTCATTAAAATGCCAAGTAGTGCCAACTTTGATCTTTCTATGCTCTTGACCTTGAGATGACCTTCACATCTGGCTCCAAATACACTCAAGTAATATCAAATTAACTACAGCAAAAGTTGTATTATGCCAAAAAAAAAACCAGTGAACTTTCCCGGCAGTGACCTTGACCTTGGGATGACCTTTACCTCGGCATGACCTCTCATGCTCATGTATGATCAAATAACCCAATGTTGTTGCATACTATCGGTTAAATTGAGCCATCCACTGTATGATGACTTATTTTTGGTATGTTTTTGCAAGGCCTAAAATGACCTTGACCTTCAAGATCAAAGCAAAAATGGAACATATATGAAAGATCAATCTATCATCTCTAAATACAACAAGTTTGTACTTTATATCTAATAGTTTAGGGACAAGGTCACTTCAAAGTACCTGTAAAAACCGACTTTGTACAGCTCCAGTGGCCCTGACCTTGGAGTGAGGTTGACCAAATGTGCATAGTATGTGTGTCTCATTGATATCTATCTAGCATCAAAGAACCATAAGTTCAATATTAATAACGTAGAAAAAAGTTGAAATTTTGTGAAAAATTTTATTTTTTTTTTACTAATAGTTGATGAACCTGTGATCTTGACCTTGAAGTGAAGTCATTCATTCACTGATCAATTATGAGGTCCCGTGGGTATACACCATCTTACCAAGTTTGATTGTGATAGTTGAAACAGGCTCTGTGTACTTATCCACTTTAAAACTTTTGCACAGGCGGACGGACGGACTTCATTTTTCGATATAATTTTTGGACTATTTAGGACTCATCTCGCATAGATTTGCAAATATCTGGACATATTTTTATTTTTTATTTTTATTTTATTTAAAATTTTTTTTTTTTTTTTTTTTTTGGGGGGGGGGAGGGGGAATGGGGAGTACATAGACACATTGCTATGCATGTGAGTCAAAAATTCACAATGATGATGATAAGGTAACACATCATTGGCATATTTCATCACACTATTGTATGATAAGGCCTCATAAGCAGTCAAAGGGTTAAAGAATGGCTACATTTGTTCCATTCAGTTTTCTCCTCAAAGATGGGAAAATGAGTATGCACTCCCTACATGATCACTTATATTCACACATAGGTCAGATGTTAAACAGACTTGGGAATCACAAAATGAAGTAGTACACGTACATCCCGTTCAGCTTCTCTTCAAAGATGGGGATCTGTAGAGAGATGTTGGTGTGGACACTGCCTTCCTCCACAGAATCTTCCAGAAGTTCATGTTGATCTTTACGTGAGTGAAGCTCTGACAGGTTGTAGCTGGCAAACTTCACTCTAGTCTCTCCAAACCTTTATAATCAATCATTTAATCAAACAATCCATCATTCAATTTTAAATTCATTAGAATTAAAATATTAATTACATTATGGCTGTTCAAACTGTAATACACCAACTGTGTGACACAATCACACAATAGCAAACTTTGTTATATTACATTTCATTACATTACATTACATTACATTTTGGGACATGTTATTTCAACTAGCTATGAACAAAAGACAAAATATTCCATTACTTTTCATTGGTACTTATTTAGGCATAGTTGTTTTTTTTTTTAAACCAATAATGTGATTCCAATACAACTTTATAATAATTTTCAACTTTATAATAACTGACCTGTCAACGTAATGCCATCCAGTCTTCCCTTCTGGTTTCACCTTAGTCACCAAACATGGACCTACAATATCCAACAAATATCAATTATAAACAAGTTTGAAATGATTTCCCATAACAAAATGAATGGCAATCCATTTTCCTTTTGTCTAACCATTTATTTTATTAATGTAATCACTTTTATACAGCGCTTTTCCAGCCCAACAGCTGCTCAAGGAACTAGCCGATAAAGGATCTAACGTCCCCAGCAAACCAGCCCGATCGGGGCCCCACTCGGGCCGCATAGGGCATCCCGACTTTTGTCGGGTTTTAGTAGGGACCCACATAGCCCTACAAAAACCCGATGCGTAGCGGAGTCTAGAAATGTGGATGCGTAACGATTTGCCCTCCCGTCTGCCGCCCGATTCTGCCCCACCACAAAGCCACGCTGCGCACACGCTAACATAGGCCTACTCTCGCTTCTAATTGGCTAAACTGTCTGGAATGTTTCGTCTGCTTCACATATGCTGCGGCGTATGTATGTGAAAAATATTTATACAAACTCAATTCAGCAAGATATCATTATTTAATTGTGCTTATAATTCTCAATTTTTATCATACAATATGTAAAATATTGTTAACTATTGTATTTATTTATACATTATAAGGCCAAGGGTAAATTTCCGTGCCCATTACTGCTGGTCTTTTCCGGTTGTACTTAGGCGCCAATTTTCTACAGATTTCTTCTACAGTTGCATGTGCTCGGATATTGTGTTTGCCTGCGAAAACCTATTCCGCTGTGGTTGTTTTTTTGGGCTTTGCCTTTCGTTTATGTATTTACACACGATTTCGATAGCGAGGAAGATCACGTTAATATAGGCTATATCGTTATCGAAATGGTGTGTAAATACTTAAGTGGGGACACACCAAGGACTTCCGAAAACAAAAACGCCTGTGCCAACAGTCCCTATTAACACCAGACATCTCAATTCTTTCTTCATGCAATCACATATCATAAACAATATGTGGGATATGATTTTAGGGTAAATCAGCATTGGCCAGGGATGGGGCATTATCGGGGTTGTTTCTGATTTAAGTTGGGTTACAATAGGGTTGGTGTTGGGTATCCTGACGTATGCCCGATCTTTGCCGGAATCGGTTTACCGTTCGGCAAAGGTTGGGTTACGGTCGGGTAAGTTTTGGGTACCCCGACGATCGCCCAATCTTTATCGAAAGTCGGGCTACTATTTGGCGAACGTGGGGTTACGATCGGGTAAGTTTCGGGTAGCCCAACGATCGCCCGATCTTTGCCCGAATCAGGTCCGAGTCGGTTCCAATTTCCATTTGCCCGATCGGGCCCCGAAATTGTGGTTAGCTGGGTCACCTGTGGAACCCACTTGCAACCTTTACGCACATAGCCTAATGCCCAAATGACTGAGCACAATCCTGGGTGATTGGGGATGGGGAGAAGGAACCTAGTGTGTGTTGGGTGTATTTGTGTAGCCTGCACTCACCTGTACGATAATGAATACATGTGTACACAGACTATTATCAGTATATATTCTCATCCGGAGGGCCTATGCTTGACCTACTCAGGCCTATGCTTGACCTACTCAGGTCTCACTAACCTGCATAGCATGCAAAGTGTTGGTGCACAGCATGGTTTCCTCAACCATGGGACACTTTGAGAGAAACAGCATTAACAACTTGGGCTTAGAAGACAGTGCTCCTGCCAACTGCATGGTCACATGCTGGATACAGTGGCATCAACGAAGTACCTATCGAGTCACACTCCAGAAGAAGATCAGCTGGGACCATGTTGATGCCATCACTACCAAGGCCAGCAAAAATCTCAGGTTCCTGCAGTGGAACCTGAGAATTGCTTCCACTGAACTGTGGGAAGAGGAGGCGTACATGGTCTTTGTCCGACCCATCCTAGAATATGCCAGTTCAGTATGGGACACTCACGCTCAGAGGAAAATTGAGAATATCAGGGCAATACAGCAATTGGCAGCGCACTTAGTTCTGAACTGCTACCACAACACCTCTTGCGTGAGCGCAATGATTGACTGGGATGGTCCACTCTCAAGTGCTGAATAAAGAAAGTCAGACTGTGCATGCTGAGGAAAACCAGGAATGGACAAGTCCGGATATAACACAGCAAACTAAAGCCAGCGTCTGCCCACAGCCGCAGAGGTCATGACCAGAAGTTCCCGCGATTCAGTAAAGGGCAGACTACAGGAAGTTCTCCTTCCAACAGACCATGAGGGATTGGAACGCACTCTCTGCTGAAGAAGCCAGCATCCCTTGCACTTAAAGCACACAGCCACTCCGTCAACTCTCACCCCCCTCCCCTCCTTCATTCTCAATCTCATGTATATATGTATATGAGTTCTGTTCACGCGCCCTGACAGGCATTGTTGCAGAGCTCTGACTGTTTTTCCTGTATTTATTCCTGTCTATGTTCATGTCCTGTCTCCATATTTGTCTACAAGAACCGTGAAGATGTGGCCGTCATTCTGGACTAATTCCATATATTCCTATTTTTTTTCAATTTGTAAAATAAACAGGCATGCCAGATACTACCATATGCTTTGCGTTTTAAAAAAGTCACTAACGTAGATTTTCTTTGAGAAAGCAGCTTTTTATATGTGATGTTAGTTTAACTAAATTATCAGCAGTACATCTTCCTTTTGTAAAACCTTCTTGATTTAATTGAAAAATATAATTTGTCTCACAATAATTAAGCACTTTATTAAAAATAATCTTTTCCAATAATTTGCCAGCTTGTGATGCTAATGCTATTGGTCTGTAGCTGTAACAGCAGAAATATTGACGACAAAATGTAGTAAATTAGCTTAGCGCGAAACAGATAGCACTGAATAAAACTTGACGTTAATTCACGAGTTATCTAAAGAGAAGTCCACACTTGTTAAATTAACTTCCTTCAGACAGCCAGTCCCTCCAGATAATATCGAACAGACTTAGCCACCCACGACTGTAGTTAGCTTACTCGTCAAACTGACCAGGACATCGTCCCCGTTAACTAGCCATGCGCCGCTTATCGCTATTGAATCTATCCTACACCCTGTCTCTGACATCCCAATTCAAGACATAACTGTACGTGTCCCATAGAGGACCGTTGAGGGAAATATTCAAATAAAAATGAAGAATCTCGTATATGCGAGATTAACTAAAACGAGAGTTAAACGATTGGTCAGAAGAACGTAGACCCCTGCATATTATCCTTGGTACCCCAACGTTAGCTCTTCAGTCGAATACTAACTACGAAGCCGCGAGGGTCAAACCAAAGGAACAAACTGCAGTGTCCACTTATCTCCACCTCATCGAGAGAGGGCTAGAGACTAAAAGACGGTTCACGAATCCCAGAGACTAGAAGTAAGTTAACACTAGTAGTTTTGATACGTGTATGGTTATATATATTATATTGATTGCCATGTATTAATAATGTGTTCATGATATATATAGTTACAGAAACCGATTATGGTTTCTGAGACATTGTGCATGTGGATTGATGTATCTTAGCCTTAAGATTCGGATCGAAGTGTGCATATGGGAACCCTGCAGGTGTCTGATGCTATGGACGCTTTGCAGAGGGGACCGCACACTCATATCTGAAGAGAATATTGTAGCCAGAGTTCTGACTTTTACAGTTCAGCTCTGGGACGGTTTGTGAAGACAAACGCATGACGCTTGCTCCCGTGGTACAGAAGGAGAACAACCTAGATTCTACCTCGCCACGTCCGAACCTCGTAGCTACAAGACTCACCGCTCAACCTGAGAGGCAAGATCCCTCAGATGGACCCCAGCATATGCCAACGCATTACAGCTAGGTCACCCACAAATGCAACTGAGATCTAACCCTCGAGAAACATAGTCGACCACTCGAACATTTATTAGACTACGAAACACCGAATGGTAGAATTGCTTAACAAATGATGAAGAAGACTGACTAAAGAACTTTCCCAGCACATTGAACATTTAGAATTATTAATTTAATTAGTTTAATGAAGTAAATGTAAAAGTTGTGTTGAATATATAAAAAGTGAAATCACACCCATACGACTGGTGTCATTCTATTTGTATTGTTGTGTATCTATTAGTGTTTCTTCTCTTGAGACCAAGTAATCTAGTCTTTTGATTAGTAATAAGCATTTCTCTAACTGAGCCAAATGATACTTTAAAGCCCGAGAACAAATATAAATTTTATGTGACCAAGCACCTTGATCAGTCTCTCACATCGCTTTAGAATTCTGGAAAAAGAACGATCGATAGTGGTAGCCGAACGCCCATTTATCAATAAGTCTTACCCCCTAGTAAGATAAACATATCTTCCCCAGAATATCATCACAGTAGCTGTCTAGTGAAGATCTTGTCTTGCCCTTGTTTTAGAAGCAGAATTACAACTGACCTTCCAGATATCAGGAAGAGTTCCATTTAACCCACAATTTTAGTAACTGTTTCCAAGTATCAAGCAAATGGATCAATATTTGGTAATAAATGCCATCAATACCAATAGCACATTTATTAGATTTAAAAGAATTCAAACTTTTAAAAATGCATCATACATATTGACTTTTCAGGAGTGATATTCATATTCTTCTTTTTCTTCTTCGTTGAATCTGAACTGTTGATGATTTTTATTAAGACTTGAAAAAATATTATTTGTTTCCGTACATTTTCCAAAAAAAGCTAAAGCTTTAATTAAAGTATTGGGAAATAGATTATTTTATACTTTTACAGGACCATTTTTGTATTTTTTGATTCTGAAACTTCTTTTTGAAAAAAATTATATCCAATACTGCTTTTTCTGCTTGTGATATAATTTGGTTACATTGTATTTTTGTGCTTTTTATATCACTGTGATTTTCTGTCGTTTTGATCTGTAACCACTTTTAAAAATGTTTTTTTTAGTCTTTACAGCTTGCAATCTTACAATCTTTGTTCCACCATTCATTACCTGAATACTTTTTTAAAATTTAAATTAGAATTTTGGAATTAAGAATTTTATTGCCTGTAAACAATACTCATGAAATATTAAAGGTGTTAATAACTGTGTAATAATGTTTGTGTTGCAAGACGTTAAAAATTAGTTAAAGGCATCCGAATTGAAGTCCTTACATTAAAATTTTAGATCCGTATCATTGATGTTTGAATCCTCATCAATTATATTTTCATTTTGTTCTATATTGATCAGAATATGATTGCACCCCAAAGTATCATTAATACAATTAACGGCAAAATCAGGAAATATTAATGATAAATCTATTGCTATAGTTTCTGAGTAGAAACATGAGGGATTTTGGTAACCGAACCATCATTTAAAAGAAATAGTTTAGAATCTAATTGTCTATATAGAAATGCAAAGCCCATATGACTCACATGCTCCTTCTGGAACTCGTAATATTTAACATGAAAATGAGTGCTCGGAACAAAATGAAACAGTGACATTAAAATACAAAATAATACGGATTTTTATCTTTTATGCTCTTGTCCTTGAGATGACCTTGACCTTCATTTCCAAATACACTCATGTGCTATCAAATAAAGTAAAGCACAAGTTGTATTGTGCCAAAAAAAATTGTAATCTTGGGATGACCTTTACCTTCAGTGACTTTGACCTTGGGATAACATTGATCTTCATGTGACCTCTCATTCATGGCTCATAAGATCACCCAATTTTGTTGTATCCTATGGGTTAAATAAAAAACCTTTTTGGTAAAACAAAACCTGTAAAGCTAAACCACAAAAGGAATCTTGTATAACACGATCCTATCCTATCCCATAACTTGAAAGTTGTTGGGGTACAACAGATGATCGTTTAATCAATGTACTCCATCTTTCTCGGTCCTCAGCAGCCATCATCATTCGTGTACAATGAAATAAACTATAGCAAAAGTTGTATTATGCCAAAAAATAGTGACCTTAAGCTGAACTTCAATTAGCTTGACTTTTGAATGACATTGACATGACCTCTGATGTTCATGTGTGATCAAAACCCAATGATGATGGACTATGGGTCATATACAGTAATTCCACTGTACCATGACAAGTTTTGTTATGTTTTTGGTAAGGCCTTCAAAATCAATGCAAACATGCTACATATATGAAAGATCAAACTATTCGTATTATCTCTAAACAAGTTTGGACTTTTTAAATTTAGGGTCAAGGTCATTTTAAAGTACCCAAATGAAACGATGTTGGATAGCTCCATTGACCTTGACTTTGGAGCGAGGTTCACTGAATTTGTATAGTAGGTGTATCTCATTGATATCTAACAAGCATCAAAAGTCATGTTCAGTCAATCAATCACCAATCTTCAGAAAAATGAAATTTTGTGAAAAATTGTCATTTTTTAGACTAACATTTGTTGACCCTGTGACTTTAACCTCGAAGTGAAGTAATTCATTCACTGATCATTTTTGAGCTCACACACCATCCTACTGTTTGGTTGTCATAGATGAAATAGGTTCAAATTAAGCCACTTGGAAGTTTACACAGATGGACATATGGATGGACACGCACACACAAAGATGGATGGACACACACACACACAAATTTAATATCATTTTTTGGACTCATCACAAAAATTTGCAAAAAATTGAATTTTGTTCTGTTGTTTTGTTCTTTTTTTTTTTGGGGGGGGGGGGGGGGTACATAGCTTCACATTGCTGCATGCATGTGAACTCCCCTATATGTCAAGTGTGTCCGGGGACACAAATTTACTGCATGTGAGTTACAAAATGTAAAGGTGTCCTTACAATACTTGACAAGGTGTTGTCTGAAGCACAAGAAGAGGACAAGCAAGATGAGAGCTATGAGTAGAATGATTCCCAGCACTATCAGCACAATCTCCGGCCATGCCAGTACATCTGAAGATGTGCTGGCACCCACACTCGCTGTAATAAACAACACAACAATACCAGTTTAGCTACACAACAAATAGTAGAAAGGATTAAAATGAATCATAGAATCATAAACAGAATTACCCATTTGCCCTTAACCCTTTTCATGACAAACAAGCAACTTGGGCTCAAATATGTTAGTTCTATGCTGGAAAAACTGAATGCACCAAACATTCACATCTAAATGCTAAACTCAAGAGAGGAAGATGGTGAAAAGATAGAAGGAGAAAGAGAGGAGAGAGAGAAGGAAACAGTATGGAATTATGGAATTAGCCCGATATTGTCCTTTGGAGAGTATTGACAATATAAACTATCAGGTATTAATTAAAAGCTTTTCATGGGATGATCAACGATGAACAACAATGAACCATGAGGTACCAAGTCTTCACACATTGGAAAATAGAAAGCTCACCTATTTGTGGACAGCTTATAAGAATCAAAATGCTATACAATTGACCAAAATCAAGAACAACACACCGTTGATCACCTGATCATACAGGCCAAATGAGAAGAAAAGAGCTACTAACGTGTGGCAGCAGGCGTAGCGGCAGTGATGGTGGCGGTAGGATTGAGCGAACAAGAGCTTTTAGCGGTAGAACCTTCCCCGGCAGTACTTTCTTCATACGTACAACTGTTACACAGGTAAGAGCCAGGGTTTTCTGAGTAAAACCCTACTGGACACAGCTGGCAAAGATTCTCTGTCAAGTTGAAATAGCTGCCAAACTTGCATGTCTCTGCAGCAGAACAATTAACAAATCTTGAATGAATGGACAAAAATAAATCACAACTTTTGCCTTTCTTGTCCCCAACTTTATTTTTCTTAATGAAAAAAACATTGCTTTGATTGTGTTGAATCCCAAAATAATGTTACAAGTACCAAAATGCAATTAGGTATCATTGATTACAAAGTTAAAGCATAATGAAATATATACACCTAAAAGCAACAGCAAGAAACTTACGCGTGCAATCAGTGATGGCTCTAGCTGGTTCACCGGACCGAGTGGTAAAACCAGAGGGACAGGACTTGCATGGCATGGAGGTTGAAGTCCCTTGCAGTCCAATCTCATCTAAATAAGTGCCGACAGGGCATGCGCTACATCCCCCTGTGGCTGTGTTGTAGTAGTGACCCAGACTGCAGGCAACTAAAATGACAAAACACATCAAATCATGCATGGCCTAGTCATTCAACACCGATTGCATTGTCAATCCTACAAAGAGTTGTTAATTTTTCATATTTTTGGGGCTGCACTTTATTGAAAACAGCAAACCATGCTATCTCCTATATGTAAATAAAATGAGCATATAGCTGGCAACATTCTGCACAGAAACAACGTGTTTGCAACTGAAAACTGCATGAAGCGGCCCACACTGATATTTGACTTATTGACTAATGTTAACCTGTGATCATTGTATGTCTGCATGTCTTACATAACAAAACATTTTCCTTGCGTGTTGTTCATGCCAAATAACAAAAACGTCTTTTTATCAGTTACATTACAATACATATACATTACATGATTATTGCTTTAGGTCCAGCGGACACTTCCGAGCCAAATCAGGACCGGACAACCCCCAATCCGCATAAAAGATCTGCTGAAACAACCCTAGTGGTAAAAACTAAAAGCTCTCCACCAGCCAGTCACTTTACAATAAAGACATCCCACGCAGGGGACGCTGAGGCTGTACTCTAATTTATCGAACCACGGTTTACAAAACAAAATAGAATACAAACATCATTATAAAATATCAACAAAACACATACATATAAAATGCCTACATTGCTAAATAATAACATCATAGGAAGCCAGTGACCACCTGGCAGAAAGCGTCCAATATCCCAAGCTGATCCAACAGACCTCATACACAAATAAGAAATCTTGTCCAGGAAGAGTTTTCAAGAAAAAAGGTAGGTGACTGGTCTGGCGAAGAAGAAGATAGTATAGCAGATTGATAGAACAGAGCAGGAATGAGAAAGAGCAAATGAGAAAGACAGCGACAGTGGGAATTTAAAGCACTAAATTTCCAGAAAGTGGGGATACTATTTATACTGAAACCCCCAGCACCCCAACTGGGGTTATCAGTTATTTGGCAATTTTTAGAACCCAGCTTCTACAGAATAAACCTAGCCAAATATATTGTTGGTGCAGTACATCTATTCATGGCAACTATGATTGAAAGTTAATTGCTTAGCACCAACTCTATGCTTAGAAATAAAATAAATACAAATAAATAAATAAATAAATCACCACAACAGTCATTGAGCAAAATCTTTTCTGCAGGACACTGCTTGCTGGTGGTAATTGTCAGCGATGATCGTTCTGCCACGGCATATGTCTGCACAAATATACAACAAAATGTTTACTTCAAATTCTTTTGTTAAAATCATACAGCTCTGAAACCTATTATAATAGGTAGTCAAAAGCCATTTTTAAAAAATGATTTCATCATCACAAAACTGACATAGATTTAAAGTTATTATAATAGGTAGTCAAAAGCCATTTTTAAAAAATGATTTCATCATCACAAAACTGACATAGATTTAAAGAGCTTTTCATTCTGAACACAGTGGTATATTTTTTTCCCCCATAGGACAAATAGGTAAAAAGTTATTAGGACCCTAACTGCGGAAGGAAAATTAGAAGAACTGGCCCACGAGTTGGACCACTATCGATGGAACGTTCTAGGTATCAGCGAACTGCGATGGAAAGGCCTAGGTGAAACAACGACCGACAAAGGCCACAAGCTCTATTTCAGCGGTAGGGATGACAGGCACGAACACGGCGTTGGATTCTTGGTCCACAAGAACATTCTAGCGACTGTCATGGGTTGCCGCCCAGTCTCCAGTAGACTCATTACCATCCGCCTGAGAGCAGCCCCTTTCAACATCACCATCATCCAGGCCTACGCCCCAACATCAGACTATGACGACAGCGAAGTGGAGGATTTTTATGAAAATCTACAGGCGGTCCTTGACCAAGTGCCGAAGAAGGACATAGTCATAGTGCAAGGCGACTGGAATGCCAAGGTTGGCCAAGATGCGCACCGCAACTGGGGAGACACATGTGGACCCCACTGCAACAACGAGACAAATGACAGGGGTCTGAGACTCTTGGAGTTTGCCAGATACAACAATCTGGTACTGGCAAACACGCTTGGTCTCCACAAAAACTCCAGACGATGGACATGGCACAGTCCTGGCGGGGAGCATCACAACCAAATAGACTACATCATGGTCAAGAAACGCTTCAGATCAAGCATCAACATTGGCAGGACACGTACTTTTCCAGGAGCAGACATTGGAAGTGACCACGATCTCGTGATGATGTCTTTCCAGCTCCACTTGAAGAGAGTAAATACAGCAAAGTGCACTAGATTGAAGTTCGACCTGGACAAACTGCAAGACCCGGAGGTGGCAGAACTATTTCAGGCCACAATTGGAGGGAAATTTGCACCACTGCTCATTTTGGGGGCTGGTGAAGTAGATGTCAACACCATGACCACCACCTTCAACTCAGCTGTGACAGATGCCGCCACTGAGATCCTTGGCAAGCACCGACCAAAGAAGAAGCTGTGGATCACACCTGAACTTTTGGATCTGTGTGATAAACGAAGAGAGATGAAAAAGAAAAAGAACACCTCACAGGGAGCTGATGTCTACCGAAAAATCAACAATGACATCCGAAAAGGCAAAGGAGAACTGGATAGAAGATCAATGCCAGGAAATAGAGAACAGTCTGAACAAGAACAACAGCAAGAAGGCCTACCAGACTGTGAAGCGACTGACAAGTGTCAAACAGCCCAAAGTCTCCACTATCCAAAGCAAGTCTGGCATATGCCTTACAGAAGAACAAGAAGTCTTGGACAGATGGACAGAGTACTGCTCTGACCTTTACAACCATACACCAAATGGAGACCCATCAGTTCTAGCATGTCCAGAGAACAGAGAAGAAGAAGAAATCCTCCCAATTCTCCGGGAAGAAGTTGAGGCAGCAGTGCAAGCGCTAAAGAAAGGGAAGTCAGCAGGAGTGGACAACATACCCGCGGAACTGCTACAAGCAGGAGGAGAAGCGATGATTGATGCCCTCACCATTATCTGTAACAAGATCTGGCAGAGTGGGGAGTGGCCTATACCATGGACCCAGTCGCTTGTCATCACTCTTCCCAAAAAAGGTAACCTTCAGGAGTGTGAAAATTACCGCACCATCAGCCTCATCAGCCATCCCAGCAAGGTCCTCCTGAAAATAATACTCAACAGGTTGAAACCCCAAGCTGAACAAATCATAGCTGAAGAACAAGCAGGATTCAGGGCAGGGCGAAGTACCACTGAGCAGATTTTCAACCTCAGAATAATCTGTGAGAAATACCTACAGCACCAACAACATCTATATCATGTGTTCATAGACTTCAAGAAGGCGTTTGACCGAGTCTGGCATGCAGCTCTATGGGCAACAATGAAAGTGTACAACATCAGCCCAAAAATTATTGAAGTCATCAAAAGCCTGTATGACAAGGCTACCAGTGCAGTCCTCCACAACAGAGCCATCGGGAATTGGTTCAGAACAACAATCGGTGTGCGTCAAGGATGCCTACTCTCTCCAACACTCTTCAACATCTTCCTAGAGCGCATCATGTCGGATGCTCTTGCAGACCATGAAGGCACAGTCAGCATAGGGGGTAGAGCAATCTCCAATCTTCGTTTTGCAGATGACATTGATGGATTGGCTGGAGAGGAACAAGAACTTGAACAGCTGGTACAGAGGCTTGACACCACCTCCAAAGCCTATGGAATGGAAATAAGTGCAGAGAAGACCAAAATGATGACCAACAACACCAATGGCATCAATACTGACATCAAAGTCCAAGGCCAATCCCTCGACACAGTGCATAGCTTCAAATATTTAGGAGCCATTGTATCAGACAATGGGTCCCGACAGGAAGTCCTCTCCAGGATCGCACAAACAACTGCTGCCCTGACAAGGTTGAAGCCCATTTGGAAAGACAGGACCATCAGTCTACATTCCAAAGTAAGACTGCTGCGCTCCCTTGTCATCTCCATCTTCCTATATGCTTGCGAAGCATGGACCCTCACAGCAGATCTCCAACGAAGAATACAAAGCATGGAGATGAGGTGCTACAGAAGACTTCTGGGCATTTCCTATACCCAACACATCACCAACGACGAAGTCCGACAGACCATCACACAAGCTATTGGACAACATGATGACCTGCTAACAGTGGTGAAGAAACGGAAACTTCGGTGGTATGGCCACGTCACCAGATCATCAGGCCTTGCAAAGACTATTCTGCAAGGCACAGTGCAAGGAGGTAGAAGAAAAGGGAGACCGAAAAAGAGGTGGGAGGACAACATTCGAGAATGGACTGGTTTGACACTGAGCGAAGCCATCAGGGCTGCTGAGGACAGAGAAAGATGGAGTATGCTGGTTAAACGATCATCTGTGGTGCCCCTACGACCTTCGGGTTACGGGACAGGATATAGGATAGGAATGTTTGAAAATGCCGAATGTTGGTGTTTTTTTGGCAATGTTTTGGAATTGAAGAAATTGACAACTTTGGAGTCTCAAAGTGAAGCCAATATTGATACCAGAAAGCTGATTTTTGACAGGTAACCCCTTCATATGTTATACTCCAAGCCCAATTTTCTTCAGGCCTATCCCATGTAATGTTCAGCCGTTTTGGTGCTTCAAAGTTGGGAAATCATCAAATTCGCAGTGCGTGCCGGCAAATTATAGGCCTACTAGTGTGCTACTACGCTCAGCACTCGTGTCGCTGAATAGGCCTACGAGTTGGCCATGACCGCAACAAAACCCGAACACCGTTTGGGTACACTTTTCTACGGCAAAGCGCTCCGCGATAGAGTAATGCACAAATTAATAAATACCCTAGTTTTATAAAGGAAAGTCTGCTCTTTATTTCTTGCTAATTTTTAAACTTCTAGTTAAAATCAAACTTACATCAAAACCGCTTTATCCACTTTGTTCGGCTCGTAACAAAACTTTTACACGTTCGTTGCCCACCATATTTATATGTAAATGAAGCTAAGTATCCAAACTTCTCATTGGTTCTTATTTTTA
Organism: Oncomelania hupensis; assembly: GCA_036898135.1. Classification (NCBI taxonomy): domain Eukaryota; kingdom Metazoa; phylum Mollusca; class Gastropoda; order Littorinimorpha; family Pomatiopsidae; genus Oncomelania; species Oncomelania hupensis. The sequence continues at coordinate 39,777,564 of CM072520.1, read as the reverse complement.
GGCCATCCAATGAAGTATCGCAAAGCGCTTAGACTTTGAAACGAGTCACCTCTCAGCAAACGACGGTGACAACTTTTTCGCAGCGGCATTCAGCGCTCGGATAGGGGCGTATTCAAAAGCTGTTTTCTCGGAATCTTTCGCATAAACATGCATTAAAAACAACACAGATGTAAAGATAAAGCTTTCAATTTTTATTTGAATACAGCCACTGTTCGTTTTGATGCAGTTTTACATTAATAATAAGTGTTGAAAGTGAAGTGAAAACTGAGTCAAAACTGCCGAGCGGACAAGAGCCAATGAAGGGCTTGGAGTACCTAATTATAATGATATTAACACCAAATGACCTTTCCCCTCAGTCAACAAGCTCAGTTCTGTGAACTAAGTAGATCGTTATTATAAATGGAAAGGAAATACACTTTTAGTTTCAAATGTACAATTACTGCATCCAGTACCATCATTAAGGGAGGGAGGAAACCGTGGTAACCAAACAGAACCCTTAGTGACAGGGTAAGTCTCATATAGTCCTTAAAATAAAATATGAGTTGACATAAAAAACTCAGTAGGACTGGTTTATTACTGTTTACTCAGCATGAAAATAATAACTCACATAAGAGAAGATATTATCATCGATGGCAGCTACAGTCAGTACCTCGGTCACGCTTTTCAAGACGGAGTTGTCAGACTTGCTCAACACCTCCCTGAACACAAAAGACAACAAAATAAAATGTAGGTATTTGGTAACATACCTTAATATCATTAAATAAATCATTACACAAATCTGCATGGCCTGTTATTTTTTTTCTTCTTCTCTGGTTAGTATTTTGTCAATGTCTTTACATGAATCAACTGGTTATAAAATAATTCAGCGGCCATCAATGGAAACATAATAAAGGATAGTGGAACACTTCCCAGTTTAAATGATCCATCAGTTCTCCAAACCTAAACTTTCCACTCATTGCAACAAAATTATTGTCTATTTGGATCTCTCTCTCACTACCTACCTAACCGCCTCTCTCTCTCTCTCTCTCCCCCTCTCTGACCCACTGCAAAAATGAAAATCCTCTCTGAAAAATTATTCTTTTTTGTTATTAAATGCTATCACCGGTATTGCACCACAAAATCTTGATGGCTTTCACAATAACATATTTGAGATGAAAGAATGTAACAATGTACACAGCGAGAAAAAGATAACACTGACTCACTGTAAGCCAGGGAGTGTGATAGTAACAGTGACCAAATTGGGCAAATTGGGTGGACAAGTAACTTGCACGCTGATGCTGTTGCATGTTGTGCCACACAGCCCATCCTGCCACTGTGTGTTCAGAGAAGTCAGGGAGGACTGGATACTACTTGGTAGCTGGCTCTGACCACTGGTGCACACCGATGATGATGTCACGCTGAAATTCAGCCCCAGCACTACCTGCTGCAGTGGAGTTTCGCAGGCTGTGGACACAAAAATAATATAAGTAATTATAAATAAATAAATAGCAAAACTGTCAATTATTCCAAGAAGGGGAGGGGAAAAAGATAATAAAATGCATGTACCCGCTATATAAAAATCCGTTATTATTATTATTATTATTATTATTATTATATACCACTGCTGTCCACAACAGAGTATGCATATTATCTTCAAGAGACACTCCAAATAAAAATAAAGGGATAAAAAGAAGAACTATAGAAATAATGCAGTTTGCATTTCATTTTGGTTAGAGATGTGTCTAAATGCTTTTGCTTGGCGGAGTAACAATTGGAGCAAACTTGGTCACTAAGAACACTCAGCGATGTCCAAGAACGATAACTCCACGAGATCCCATAGGTGGAGTTACACCATTTCCCTTGTGACCAGTACTGGCGAGTTAACCTCATTCAATAAACATTTTTGCCACCAGTTACTTCCCTTGATATCTTTGCGCATGGAAGGGTTAATTACTTCAGGCTGATCATGTCACACCTCTTTTAAAGGAGCTTCACTGGCGCTCTGTTAAGTTCCGAATTGAATACAATATTGCTGTCCTAGCTTTCCGTCACTTTGACCAGTCACTTCCACCATATTTGTCTGAGGTACTCACTATCTACACTACAAATCGTTCTTTGTGCTCATCAGATGAAAAACTTTTGAAAACGCCCGAACATCGGCTTAAAACAATTGGCGAGCAGTCTTTTAGTTTTCAAGCACCCAAGGTTTGGAATGCGCTGCCTGCAGTTTAAGACATTGTACAGACCTTGTTTCCTTCAAGAGCTGCTTAAAAACACACTTGTTCCGCAAGGCGTTTTCTGTGTAAATAATAAGAACATTAATAAGAGAGTGAGTGTTCAAAATCTATCATGTTCACACACACAATATTTAATAATAAACATTATAAATAGCTGAGAAGTATATGTTAACTGTTAGGACTTTTTGTGTGTGTATATATTATCATTAAATACATGATCAGATAAAAACTAATCAGGAAAATAACACATCATATTGTATCTCATACACACACACACACACTCACACACACACACACCCACACACACACACACACACACACACACATGTACACTAAATAACAAAATTTCTTCTTTTTTTTCAATATTTTATTTTAAAATCTCTTCTGAATGATGTTGGACATAATGTAGTGCTCATACCCTGCACCCAATAGGTGGCACAGCTCGGATGATTTCATAGGCGTCTGAACTGAACAACGTCCGACTATTGGTTGTATTTTTCATAATGCCGGCCTCAGAAGTGCACTCAGCCTTGGATGAAAGGAATCATGACCCAGCTACGCCTACGGCCATGGGGGGTTTGACTAATCTTTTTCACCCTCCCAAGCCGGTCTACTTCCTTTCGACGTTCCTCTGGTAGAAGTCAACGAAGCAGAAGCTATAATATAGAGATTGACAACTTTTCAACAGGCACAAACCAGACAAACCCTCAGCCACCGCCACTTCAGCTCCATTGGTTCTTTTCCTGTGGGAGCCAGATTAGCCCACTTCCTCCATCATTGGATGGATCTTTTCCCACATCCCCTGCGGGTCTACCAAGTAGTAGAAACAGGAGATAATATAGTTCACTTAATCTCCTCCTCTGTCTTCCAGTCCTCACCGATCTTGGTCCCCAAAGACCCTACTCGCACTATGGCTCTAAGACAGGAAGTAGGTGTTCTGTTAAAACAGTCAACAGAAGTCGTGCAGGATACTTCTACTCCATCTGTTTGTGGTCCCCAAGCCAGGAGGATGTCGCAGACCTGTCATAGATCTTTCTGTTTTAAACGCTTTTATTGGTGCCCCTCACTTCAGAATGGAGACAGCTCAGGCACTCCAAGCTTGTGGAACCTCGATCGAGAGTTTGCAGTTTTACTGGTCCTCTCTGATGCGTATCTGCATGTTCCCATGCATCGTTCAACTCTGAAGTTTTTATGCTTCACAATCGATGGGAAGGTGTTTGCATTTAGAGCCCTCCTCTTCAGCAATCTCAGTCCCTGGGTTTTCACTCGAATCATGGACACAGCCGTTGCCTCTGTACATCAAAGTGACTTTGTCACAGATTTCAAATTACATAGGCATCTGTTACAGAAGAATAGACCCATTGGTGCTTTCACAAGACAGTCTTTCTCAGTGCCTCCTGCAAGAACTAGGCTTCGTTGTCAATCTTCTAAAGTCAGATCTTCCAGCCCAAGACTTCGTCCATTTAGGCATGAGATTCATAACAAACATAGGGATAAAGCAACTTCTTGAAGAACATATTGTGAAGCTTCTATAGAAGCCATTCACTCATTACTAATAAAATTGTCAACCATGCCCAGAGAAGTAGCCAAAGTCAAAGGCATAATTATGTGCAGCAGCAGAAGAGTTTATTCCCATAGGTCATCTTAGAGTGCAACCCATTCAGTGTGCCCAAACAGACCTTTGGTGTCGATCTAGAATCCACCTGGGATGGGGAACATATCTGATGCCAGTTCCAAAACGTGCTCACGCCATTGGACTTGGGAAGAGCAAGAGCTTGACATAAACAAGCTAGAGCTGTTAGCAGTCTTTAGAGCGGTAAGCTTCTGGAAAGATAACCTTTGAAGTCATGCCATCATGGTGCTCTCAGACAATTCCACTGTAGTAGCTTACCTTCGGAAACAAACAGGGACCCACATGCGCAGCCTTTGCCACCTGGCCACAGGTCTTCTGGTCCTGCGTGACTGCCAATATTCATGTGATAGTCAGACCTTCCGGGATATCTCAGTCCTAGCCAATGGTTTGTCCTATTCACAAGCCCTTCCCACAGTGGTCCCTGAATCAAGCAGTGTTCGACATGGTTCTACACTGGTTTCCCTCCCTGATGGTAGATGCGTTTCACACACAGTGGAAGCTCTGCTGTTTGTTTCCCCAACAGCTCTAGCGGTAGACGCATTGGCTTTCAGACTGGTCCTATGTCAATCTTTATGCCTTCCTTGGAATCCCTACAATGGAACAAATCTTGTATCACTCCTCACCAGGAAGTTGCCCATTCGGTGGGATCTCCTTGGCCAACCAAATTCAGACTTGGTACATTCTGATCCAGAATCTCTAAATCTTCATGTCTTCTGTCTGTATGGCAAGCAATTCAGCACAGGGGATTCTCACATGAAGCAGCGGAGGAGTCCCTAGCGAGAGAGGATCTTGTGCCTTACCATTAATTAGACTACCGTGCCTTGGGGTTTCAACCTGCTGAGTATTATTTTCAGGAGGACCTTGCTGAGATGGCTGATGAGGCCGACGGTGTGGTAATTTTCACACTCCTGAAGGTTACCTTTTTTGGGAAGAGTGATGCCAAGCGACTGGTCCATGGTGTAGGCCACTCCCCACTCTGCCAGATCTTGTTACAGCTAATGGTGAGGGCGTCAATCATCGCTTCTCCTCCTGCTTGTAGCAGTTCCTCGGGTACGTTGTCCACTCCCGCTGACTTCCATTTCTTAAGCAACTGCACTGCTTCCCCAACTTCTTCTCAGAGAGATTTCTTCTTCTTCTCTGTTCTCAGGACATGCTAGAACTGATGGGTCTCCATTTGGTGTGTGGTTGTAAAGGTCAGAGCAGTACTCTGTCCATCTATCCAAGACTTCTTGTTCTTCTGTAAGGCTTGCTTTGGATCGTGGAGACCTTGGGCTGTTTAACACTTGTCAGCCGCTTCACAGTCTGGTAGGCCTTCTTGCTGTTGTTCTTGTTCAGACTGTTCTCTGTTTCCTGGCATTGATCTTCTATCCAGTTCTCCTTTGCTGTGCTCATGCCTTTTTGGATGTCATTGTTGATTTTTAGGTAGGCATCAGCTACCTGTGAGGTTTTCTTTTTCTTTTTCATCTCTCTTCGTTTATTACACAGATCCAAAAGTTCAGGTGTGATCCACTGCTTCTTCTTTGGCCTGTGCTTGCCAAGGGTCTCAGTGGCAGCATCTGTCACAGCTGAGTTGAAGGTGGCAGTCATGGTGTTGACATCTACTTCAGCAGCTCCCAAAATGAGCAGTGGTGCAAAATTCCCTCCAATTGTGGCCTGAAATTTTTCTGCCACCTCCGGGTCTTGCAGTTTGTCCAGGTCGAACTTCAGTCTAGTGCACTTTGCTGTGTTTACTCTCTTCAAGTGGAGCCGGAAAAACATCATCAAGAGATTGTAGTCGCTTCCGATGTCTGCTCCTGGAAAAGTGCGTGTCCTGCCAATGTTTATGCTTGATCTGAAGAGTTTCTTGACCACGATGTAGTCGACCTGGTTGTGATGCTCCCCGCCGGGACTGTGCCATGTCCATCGTCTGGGATTTTTGTGGAGATCAAGCGTGCTTGCCAATATCAGATTGTTGTATCTGGGAAACTCCAAGACTCTCAGACCCCTGTCATTTGTCTTGTTGTTGGCATTTCAGTCACCTTGCACTATGACTATGTCCTTCTTTGGCACTTGGTCAAGGACAGCCTGTAGATTTTCATAAAAATCCTCCACTTCACTGTCATCATAGTCTGATGTTGGGGCATAGGCCTGGATGATGATGATGATGATGATGATGTCCACTTGTATGGCGCACATATCCATGCTGGCAGCATGCTCAGGGCGCAGGGAGTTGGGGAAAAAGGGTGAAAAAAAAAAGAAAAAAAAAATTCTCTATGTATACACTCAAAAATAGTCAGAAAAGGTACGTCTTCAGACGCCTCTTGAAAGAGTCCAGTGTCTCTACGACTCTCAAGTCCTGGGGGAGAGTGTTCCACAATGCTGGGCCACAGTGGGAGAAGGAGCGGTGACCCAAACGCCTCTTCCTCTGGATGATGGTGATATTAAAAGGGGCTGCTCTCAGACGGATGGTAATGAGTCTACTGGAGACTGGGCGCAAACCCATGACAGTGGCAAGAATGTTCTTGGGGACCAAGAATCCAATGCCGTGTTCGTGCCTGTCATCTCTACCACTGAAATAAAGCTTGTGGCCTTTGTCGGTCGTTTTTTCACCTAGGCCTTTCCAGCGCAGTTCGCTGATACCTAAAACGTTCCATCGATAGTGGGCCAGCTCGTGGGCCAGTTCTTCTAATTTTCCTTCGCCATTAGGGTTTTGACATTCCAGGTTCCTATGACGATGTTGTTTCTCAAGTGGATCTTGCTAAGTTGTCCATCAGTAGCACACTTATCACCTCCATCCTGGTGGCCAACGGAAGGTGCGGTCCTTGGTGACCCTGGCGACGACCAATCCGGTATGGAGTGATAGGTTCTATTCATCATGCAGTGTGTCTTGGGCAAAAAAGACCTGGCGGTGCCCAATTCTCTCCAGGCTGTTGGCCACAGCCGATATCCACGAATACAGTGTGGCTTACCTTGGCCCCGAGCACGTGGTCGTTGAACCTGTAGTAACATGAGGTTCCTCCGTCCTGGCCGGTGGCTTCTGTGTAGAAGACTTTTGCCCAGTGATGTCATGTCATGCTGACATCACCCCTGTTAGTCGCCTGCTCTTATGACATGCCGGGAAATGTTGGGTCTGTTCTATTCATTGCCCGAACCCAAAGAAAAATTTACTAAAATTAATAAAAACAAAAATGCTGAAAATGTAATGTTCAGAATTGTTGTCTCTCAACTCTATTCAATGCTTGCTCATGAATGTACATGTAATAGAAAGGAAAGACTTGTGGTGCAAGGTTGGGTTGAAAAATGGTATATTTTAATTATTACATTAATGTATAATTATGTGTTCGTTCCCAGTTGGATGGTGTTGGAGTATGTTTAGTATAGATGGTGGATCGTTACACATACGAGACACAACATGCAACAAATAACTGGGCCAGTAAAACGTAAGACAGGTATTAGGCTGCATTTAATGAACACATCAGAAGATCAAGTACACAGATGGAAAATACACTCCTCCACCCACATCAAACTCCAACAGTTTCTGACACTTCTTCTCTTGTCTAATTCTCTCGCACAAGCTTTTTCACTTGGTTTCAATTTCCGAAACGGCATGTTGATGATGACAAGAAGGCACAGGTAAACAGGAACTGGAATTCTCAAACTAGTAACTAAGAGCGCCATTCTCAAATCACTTGATTATTAAAACCTATATTTGGGCAATTTGATGATAATATGCTTTGGGAATAAAAATGGTCAGCTGAAAATAACGTAAAACAAAACCTAACCTCCCCAACCCCAAAACCCATCATCCCCCCCCCCCCTCCAAATTTCTCACGGGTCCTGGGGCTTCAAAATTAACGGTTTTCCATTAATTAACGGAAAAATCTCATGTCTGCTTTTATATGCCGCCATTGTTTTCACTCATAAGTTTCCATATCAACACAAATAGAACGTATTATGCATGTGAACACTTGGCATTGTGACCTTGACAAATTTTGGAGCAAGCAGAAAGGCTCTATGGTGACAAGAGTACCTAGTGAGTACACTTGCACCAAAACCTTTTCACATATGTGTTGACTATTTTCCTGAACACGCCACCAGAAATCGGGATCCCAAGACACTCAATGTATATTTGCAATTTTCAGGACAAATATGGCCCCTCCGGGACGGTTAGCAGGCCTGCTAAAATAGGCTTCCTGAGCTAGGCAACCTCCATTTCTGCTAAATCCGCTGGAAGATTCCACTCATTAATCATATGGCCCAAAAGGTTGGATATGAGGCAGCTGAGGAAAGTGGCAACAAGTACACGGGCCCTGACCTCATTAGACCCACTCGTGAGCTGAGAGCTCTGGCTAGCTAACCTTTTATCAGGGGGCGGGCTCTGAGAGACATCATCACTGCTGTTGGATGTTCCTCTGACTCAACCTTCGGGCGGTTTTACCTAAATCCCATGCCACCTCAGAATGCTTCCAGAGCTCTATCTGGACAGTGCTTCAGGATTCCCACCACAATTGAACCTGCCCTACACTACATCTCACCAGCTTCTTTCTTAACTCTGATTGTTCCTGTCAACTTGTACTTTAGGTATGTTAACAAGTTCTGTTCTCATACCTTTTGTTCCGCTACATTAATACTACTAATTTTAGAGTGCTTGTCTGTGTATTATTTTAGAGATTGGATCTCTTACCCTCCACCTCTTTCGGATTCAGCATATAGTACATATCCCTAACCGGACTAAAAGGAATTTTTCCAACGTAAAATTATAGTTTTAGTGGAGTTAGAGATGCGTACTATCAAAGTCCCTCCCTGCCTCTCCACTGATAGGTCTTGAGGTGTTAATGGTAGCTAAAAATCGACTGAGGTTAATCCCCTGCCCCATCCCCAGTACATGTCACAAGGTCAGTGGTGTAGTGCCACCTACGGGATCTCTCAGAGTTTTTGGTTTTGGTCAACATGAAGCGTTCTTAGAGACCAAGCTTGTTTTGATTATTACTCCTCCAATCAAGAGTTTAACATATAATACACATCTCTAACCTCACAAAAACTAATTTTACATGGAGACATTTCCCTTTTGTGGTTTACTATTTTGTCAAAAAATATTTTGCCTTGTTCTCATAAGTTGAAGAAGAGATGAACCTACAATAAACACATTTTGTTGTTTATTAAATAAACTATATTTTGATCATCTCAAAATGTAAATCATCTTTCCATATTGTCTAGAATTACTTCTCAAACATATCTGATAAAATTTCTTCATCAAAACTAAACCTTCCCACTACCAAAAGCATGGAGTTAGTATGGCCACATAACATCCAATTTCAAAATACTGATGCAACAAACAAGAAATTTATAACAGTAGGAGTCATCTGCATGTCTGTTGGGTTTGTGTGCTTATACACTTAACTCAACAAGAGATAACCCTTACACCACCAATGTCGCATTAATGCAACTGTAGGGAGAGTACCAAAGTCACATTTCTGTGAGGAGACTGACTGACCGACTGACTGAGACTTTATTGGTCTATCAAATTTACATATAAATTTGCATTTCGGCATGGGAGTGAACAAACTATAGTCACTAGTGGCCGAGTTCTCTCCATGGGTCATCTGGCACAGAAATGCAACGTCTGCGCTCAGCCTTACACAGATTCTAGTGAATATCTGATGTTGTACTGTGTGTAGGTGCACAAACACTTGGAGGTTCCAGACAGCTTGCATCGGGAATGTCTGTGATTTCAAACAGTTGCCGGTGAAAGGATTAAAAACAGCACAACTAATTGCCCTAATGCACACACATACTCACACACACATACGCGCACACATTTAAAACATATTCCCCCTCACAAGATACCAATGCACACCTCACACCGACAGCAAATGTCTTACAACATAAAGGTAAAATAAATACTCACTACTACAAGCAGGGAATCGGTATGGCAGGTTGCGCCATGCCATGTCATACATGCCATATGTCCCACAACTGACAAATAAGGGCAAAGGTTGGGGGTTGGTATAGTCAGTTTTACAGGTCATCTTGCAACGAAGTAGTCCTTGACTGGTGGTTACACATGAATGACTACCAAAGTGTGTGGGTTCTGGTTGACTGCAAGATGTACCTACAAAAAACAGATACCAGTGAATATCATCAAACTAATGAGAGGCATATTTAGAGGTGCTGAACGCACTTGCCCAGTCACCAAATGCAAATAAAATTCATGGAGGCAACCTAAATTCTGCACTCCCCCCCAACAATCTGCTTTTCTCACTCATTCTTACCCATTTTCACTTTATACTTTATCAAGTTTTACGGAGTCAAAATGATGTGCAATACACACTCTTATCATGTGCAGACAAATTTTAGTTTCTTTTGTGGGACAGTTGTTTAAAGGGTTAGTTAACATTCTGGCTGATTATTGGCTTTGGCTGGCTGACTAGTCCAGCAGATGTGTTGAAAATTCTGGCTTTTAGCACCTATGTATATCTCATTATTTTCATTGTGCGTGCTTCAGCTTGTGACCTGGCATAAACAACCTGCGATGTATTATAAGAAAATGCTATACTCACTTAATTCTCAATAGCCTGACTCCAAAAATAGATTTTAGGGACAGTCACTTGTAAAATTGTATTAATAACCACTACTGTGTACAGGAGGTGCAACTAATAACAAGACTGCAGGACTTGTAATGATCCGATAATGATGTTCATTTTTCTTTTTCAATAACTCCGTTTTCTTCAGGATGTGTTGAAGACAAACAAAAATAAAGAAATCATCGATGCATTAAAAAAGTACAAACAAAAAAATTTAAAAAGAGAGTGTGTGTGTGTGTAGAGGGGGAGAGAGAGAGAGAGAGAGAGAGAGAGAGAGAGAGAGAGAGAGAGAGAGGGAGAGGGAGGGAGAGGGAGAGGGAGAGAGAGAGAAAGAGAGAGATAGAGATAGATAGATAGATAGATAGATAGATAGATAGATAGATAGATAGATAGATAGATAGATAGATAGATAGATAGATAGATAGATAGATAGATAGATAGATAGATAGATAGATAGATAGATAGATATAAACTAAAATAAAGAAGAAGAAATCAGTACATACGTCTGTTATCCAGAACAAAGGAGCAGACTGCTGCATCACCATCGCTGTCTTTTTGAGTGTATGTTATGCCATAGTAATCCCAGCCCATCTGTGTGTCTGAAACCATGATCAGTCATCATTTAGTTGAACCTTCACCCATGTCGCATTTTACTTTGCATCAACTGATGATACAGGTCTTACATGACCCATGCGTTTTATAGAACCCTAAACATATATACTCTTCAACCGATGATACGGGTCTTCCACGACTCGTAGGTTTTATAGGGCCTTGGAGTGGTTTATTCTGCAACTTATAATGCAGGTCTTCCATGACCCATACTCTATATCAGGAAGACAGTATCATATTATGCATTTCCAAGTTGTTTCCAACGAAAATGGCAGCCCAAGAAGAGTGTGTGACTCACTTCTTCTCTTCTTGGGTTGAACGGCTATAATGCTGAACGTTGAATCATTTGCTGCTGTAGGTTGATACTAGGAAGTTGCCATGGTTTTCTCTGGTGTGTGTTTTTGGGGGGTAGGGGGGGGGGGCGGAGTGTGTGTGTGTATGTCTGTGTGTGTGTGAAGCTACTTGATGTAGGCACAACTATATGCGGTGGAGCTGCTGGACTTAGCCTATGCATTCTAGCCACAGCAAGCTAAGGCCTGAGAACCAGCCCTAGTACAGCCTAATGACAGCAGAGTCAGGGTTGTGGGCTTCTTCGGTGGAGAGGGTGTTCTATAGTCCCTGATAGACCTGGGGAAGAAGGAGAACTTCCTGTAGCCTGTCCTGCACTGGATCCGTCGGTACTGCTGGTCATGACCGCTGCGGCTGCGGGCAAATGCGGGCTTGTAGCACGCTGGGTCGTACTTGGACTTGTCTATTTTTGATTTTCTTCAGCATGCACAGTCTGGCTTTCTTTTATCAGGACTTGAGCATGGACCATATCAGACAGTCAATCATGGCGCTCACATTAGAGATGTTGTGCTAGCGGTTCAGAATAAAGCTCGCCGCCCGTCACTGTATTGCCTCGATCTTCTCAATGTTCCTCTGAGTGTGAGCTGGCGTATTCCAGGATGAGCCGGACAGACCATGTATGCCTTTTCCTGCAGTTCAGTGGAAGCTATCTTCAGGTTCGAACGCAGGGATTCGAGAGCTTTGCTGGCCTTTGCAGCGATGGCATCAACATATTATTGGTCAAAGCTGATCTTCTTTTGGGGTGTGACTCCCAGGTACTTTGTTGATGCCACCATATCCAGCGTGTGACAGTGCAGATGGTAGGAGCCTAGCCTGGGTGGAACTGCGTGTCCCAGCTTGCACCTCATTCTGTCAAGAAGTGTAGGTCATTTTGTAGCTGGGATGGGTCTTCCTGGCAAGTGATGATTCTGTAGATGGCAGTGTTGCCAGCAAATAGTTTGGACAGTGATGAAAGGGTCATTGGAGGTCATTGATACACCAGGAAGAGGTAAGGACCTAGTACTGAGCCTTGGGGGACTTCGGACCTCAGTGTATCCTGACTGGACGCCTTCCACATCAAACTGAGGCCTCTCTGCTAGGAAGCTCTATCCATTGGAGGATGTTGCCCTGGATCCCTTAACATCACAGTTTGTGGAGAAGCAGGCTATAGTTGACTCAGCCTGTCACTAGCCTTAGGAGCTGCGTCTTGCAGGAGCGCTGTCTTCTAAACCCATGTTGTTGTGAGCAAAGGATGCTTTTTCTCTCAAAGTGTCCCATTGTTGAGGAAATCATGATGTACTAAAACACTTTGCATGCTAAAGATATTGAAAAGTGTGGGGTAAGTAGCCCTATGCTTGCTTGTTGCCTATTCAACACGATCTCGTTTAGTAACCAAAAACAAAATCTGGGCCTACATTACTATTTGGACTAGATCTACCATTAAATTGAATTTGATGTCATTTTGAAAAAAAAAATCTTAAGATGTAGGCTATCAGCGACAAAGTGAAAACAAAGTTGCACTGACACATGCAAAACAGACACAGACAGGTACACAAACAATCTTTGAGGCATGTAGAAAGCGGAGGAAGTTGTATGCCCAAATACATGCACTTCTGGTGTATGAATGGTGTGTGTGTGTGTGTGTGTGTGTGTGTGTGTGTGTGTGTGTGAGAGAGAGAGAGAGATAGAGAGAGAGAGAGAGAGAGAGAGAGAGAGAGGGGGGAACTGGTTAAGGCTTTTCATCTGCTAGAGAAATTTAAGATAGAATAAGACAACTTTATTATCTCTTTCAAAAATATGACAGTATCGTTGAATTTTTTGTTCCGCTTCTGGTCTGGAGATGCTGCACATGCTGGGCCAACTCCTTTTTCACCAATTAGGCACCTCCCAGGAGGAGGTGTACAGGTCAAGTGCATCTTACAGTAGGTTTTCTACCATCTTTCCTCCTCTGTGTCCATCTTTCACATAAACGTGTTCTTAGTAACATGTTATTGTCAGTCATACACATGCACAAAATATTCACCTTATTTTCATCTGTTATATTATTAACTGTTTTAACTTCAAACTTGCATGAACTTTTAGTGAAATTTGTATGCACTTGGAATATGTGACAGATGAAAAAACTGTTAATATAAACTAATAGTAACATTTTTTTTGTAAAATGTCCTGGTGCAGCGAATTGTGGACCTGGTACATTATTAGGCTTGCTGGGGCTGGTACTCATGCCTCGGCTTGCTGTGGTTGGAATGCATTTATGAAGACCAGCAGCTCCATATGATTGTGCCTATTGCAAGTAGGACTAGATTATCCTATATATATATATTTTTCTCTCTCTCTCTCTTTCAACTCACCACGGAAAACACAGCAACCACCTTGTAACAACCAATAGCAGCAAATAAATCAACGTACTGATTGCGACTGCTCAACCCAAGAAGTGTGGGCTACACTTAGCTTGTCATAAAATCTTCCTTAATTTACTTATAACAGTGACTGACAAGCGCATATACATCTCTCTCGTAGTCTCTACACTGCTCTGTTTATTAAGGACTAGCGGTGACAGGTCCATAGTTAATAAGTTAGTTAGTTATTCATTGCTTACAGGGTCCAGCGGACTGCAAAGAGCTAGCCTAATCAGGACCACAAAATCAAGACCACAACTTGGCTAAAAGAGGACTCACCCCTGATCCACATAAAAGATCTGCTGAAACAACCCTAGTGGCAACACTGAAGGCACTCCACCAGCCGGTCACTTAACAATAAAGGCATCCCACGCAGGGGACGCTGAGGCTATACATGTACTCTAATTTATCGAACGCCCATTTACAAAAAAAAACAAAAAAAGCAAACATCCTTATATTCAACAAAACACACACATATAAAATGTCTACATTGCTAAATAATAATAACATACAGTGGAGTCCACCTATAACGAACCTTGGAATAACGAACACCCGCGATTAGCGTACTACCATCCATTTCCCGACACACTCCCTTCTTTGTCTTACTATTTAATCCCTTTCTATAACGAACAAATCCAGCTAGGCAAATAACGAATCTCCGCTTGTAACGAACACTTTGTGTATTCCCTTGCTTGGCCTACTTTGCCTCAATTGGCTCATCGCCAATAACAAACAGCAGCAGAAGCATGCCAGTTCGTACATAGGTCAACCAGGCCTTGAAGTCATAACTGTCATTGGCTGCTATAAATAGCCTGGAATGAAGTCATTGTTGATAAACTTCGTAGGCCTAGATCGATCTACGTACTGTATGCTGTGATGTGTACTCATCACCGGTGTGTACTTCCGTTTACAGTACAAATCTCTACAGCGAATCCCGCTTGTAACGAACCCGAAATTCCCCCCCCCCCCCTTGAGATTCGTTATACCCGGACTCCACTGTATACTCCATAGGAAGCCCTATAGTGACCAATTGGCAGAAAGCGTCCAATATCCCAAGCTCATACAACAGACCTCAGACACAAATGAGGAGTTTTGTCCCGGAAAAGTTTTCAAGAAAAAAGATAGGTGACTGGTCTAGCGAAGAAAATAGTATGGTAGATTGACAGAACAGAGTAGGAATGAGAAAGAACAAATGAGAAAGACAGTGACAGTGGAAATTTAAAGGACCTAATGCTATTATCTTATTAAAGGTTTCGACTTCGACTTCTCATACATAAACTTATAAGCACACATACACACATGTCAGTTTGATAATATAAGATCTATGTTATGATGATACTGATAACTATGCATCTGCAGTATGTAGTCTTTCTACTTTCTCATACAATCCATTCACACTAGATTACGTTCAGATTAATCAATTTTATAAAAAGCTAAAACTGGCTTAGGATGGCTTAACCCTCAAATAAACAAATTTTGAAGCACCCAAAAAGCTAAAATTGGACATTCTCCTGAGAAAAAAATTCACGCCGGATATCACACATTTTTTTCTGAGCCTTTCAGATGCATTTTCCCATTCACACTATTTCACAATTCAAATAATTATGTTAGTTGTAGACAAACATAACCTACTGCCTGAATTATAGTTGGAAGTGACAGCATCTCTAGATAAAAAGGTAGGCAAAGTCCAAGAAGGAGTAGAACTTCGCTCTGAAACCACTGCTTGGTAGTCTGGACATGACGACACCACTGGTCTGGCTAGCACTGAAATAAATAACAAAGATTCAATAGACGTTACACACACTGCATTGAATATCCATTGATAACAACATGTACTACCATTACTGTCAAACAATGCACACAAAGGTCACTGACACATAATAAGATTATAAAAAAGTTAGGCACAAAACTGTCCTTAATGTTACTACTGTCTAATATCAAAGATATGAACAGACGTTAAATTAAGTAAATAAATAAATAAAGGTGGCAAAAATATTCCAAGCCACAATTGGAGGGAAATTTGCACCACTGCTCATTTTGAGAGTTGGTGAAGTAGATGACCACCATTTTCAACTCAGCTGTGACAGATGCCACCACTGATATCTTTGGCAAGCACTGCCCAAAGAAGAACGTGGATCACACCTGAACTTTTGGACCTGTGTGATAAACGAAGAGAGATGAAAAAGAAAAATAACACCTCACAGGGAACTGATGCCTACAAAAAAATCAACAATGATATCCGAAACGGCATGCGCACAGCAAAGGAGAACTGGTTGTTGTTGTATCAATTTTTATTCATCAGATTAACATAAGTTGTACTGATGTAACATAAACAATTTACGAAATCTACCATGCGCACATCATAGATATTTTCCACATTATCAAATCATTCAAATCATCATACTACTGACATACACATACACTTTTAACAATATACATTCCCTTATAACAATTAGTTCACATTAAGAAACAATTAAAAAATATATATATATATAAAGTGGACCCTTTCAACTTCACCTGTGAAGAACGAAGTACTTATAAATGTCATTTTGCGTCTTACAACTGGAAAACTGGATTGAAGAGCAACGTCAAGAAATAGAGAACAGTCTGAACAAGAACAACAGCAAGAAGACCTACCTGACCGTGAAGCGGTTGACAAGTTTTAAACAGACCAATGTCTCCACGATCCAAAGCAAGTTCTTACAGAAGAACAAGAAGTCTTGGATAGATGGACAGAGTACTGATCTGACCTTTACAACCACACACCAAAAGTAAACCCATCAAATCTAGTATGTCCCCAGAACAGAGAAGAGGAAGAAATCCTCCCAATTCTCAGAGAAGAAGTTGAGTCTGGCATGCAGCTCTGTGGGCAACCATGAGAGTGTACTACATCAGCCCTAACATTATTGAAGTCATCAAAAGCCTGTATAACAAAACCACCAGTGCAGTCCTCCACAACAGCGCCATCGGGAAGTGATTTAGAACAACCAATGGTGTGCGTCAAGGATGCCTACATCTCCAACACTCTTCAACATCTTCCTAGAGTGCATCATTTCAGATGTCTTTGCAGATCACGAAGGTACAGTCAGCATAGGGCGTAGAGCAATCTCCAATCTCCGTTTTGCGGATGACATTGATGGATTGGCTGGAGAGCAGCTCGTACAGAGGGTTGATACCACCTCCAGAGCCTATGGAAAGGAAATAAGTGCAGAGAAGAACACAATGATGACCAACAACACCAATGGCATCAACATGGACATCAAAGTCCAAGGCCAATCCCTCAACACAGTGCATAGCTTCAAATATTTAGGAGCCATTGTATCAGACAATGGGTCCCGACAGGAAGTCCTCTCCATGATCGCACAAACAACTGCTGCCCTGACAATGTTGAAGCCCATTTGGAAAGTCAGGACCATCAGTCTAAATTCCAAGATGAGGTGCTACAGAAGACTCCTGGGCATTTCCTATACCCAGCACATCACCAACAACGAAGTCCGACAAACCATCATACAGGCCATTGGACAACACGATGACCTGCTCTCAGTGGTGAAGAAACAGAAACTCCGATGGTATCGCCACGTCACCAGAGCATCAGTCCTTGCAAAGACCATCCTGCAAGGCATGGTGCAAGGAGGCAGAAGATGAGAGAGCCCGAAAAAGAGGTGGGAAGACAACATTCGAGAATGGACTGGCTTGACACTGAATGAAGCCATGAGGATTGCTGAGGACAGAGAAAGATGAAGTACGCTGGTTAAACGATCATCTATGGTGCCCCAACGACCTTCATGTTTCGGGATAGGATAGGATAGGAAATAAATAAATGTTACCAGTATATTCATAACGGAATTATTGTGAGAAAAGTGAATCAAATGTCAACAAGTATCTAAACCGTAACTAATTCAAGTCCCTTATTCTACAATCACCGTTTTTCTACTTTAAATTTATCATATTATTTCTTAACCGCAATAATAAAAACTGCAATAGGTCTTCCAATTGTTCTAAAAAAAATTACTTTGATCAATGGAGCGGCACATATCTGAGGTGCGACACTGCCCACTGGTCAGCTGACTCTTGTAATCCACTGCAGCACCAACACCTTTTAGCAAGTCTTTCACCAACAGCAGCTGAGAGTAGGAAGGTGTGAAGTCGATGTCAGAGTACAGGCGCGTGACATCAGCAGCAGCTAGAGCAGATGTAGAGATGTGAAGGCGACTCAACCTGCCAATCATGCTGCCTGTCCTGTCTATGATGTTGCGGTTGACATCATACGTTCCTCCTAGTACAACCCAACCACTGAAAACAGAAATGGCACAATGTGCTAATGGAAAAATTCTGCATACATAACCTAAGCAACCAGTGCGCATGTACATTTGTGTGTGTCATTATTCTTTGTGCATATGTGCCTGTCGTTATTCTGTGTGCACAAGTGTGCATGTACAATTGTGTGTGTCAGTATTCCTTATGAATGAGTGTACATGTGTGTGTCAGTATTGTTTGTGGGTGATAACGCATTTACATTTGTGTGTGTCAGTATTATTATTATTAATATGAACATTTTGAAATGCCTAAACTTGACAGCTCTAATCGTGTATAATAAATATACAATAACACACACAAAGTCAAAGCATTGTAACAATGATATTAATAAGCAGATTAAAAAAAAAAAAGTAACCATATGGAAGGCAATGACAGTAGACTGAAAATTACTGATAAATACAATTAGGATGAATAAATACAAAAACAATATATGGGAGAGCAAGAAATTGCTGACAATGAACAAATATGTAACAATAAAGAAATGATATATGGTGATGAATGATGGAATTATCCACATTCTCTCTCTCTCTCTCTCTCTCTCTCTCTCTCTCTCTCTTTGTTTCTGTCACTCTCAGACACACACATACACACACCAAGCGGGGATAATGATTAGCTGAAGGAAGATAGATGGTGAGTTACTGAGGGAACAGACTGTCTTAGTTTTGAAAATCTGCAAAGATTGAGAGTCTGATGGAATGATGGAGATGATTCCAGGTAGCAAGGGCGTGATAAGCGAATGCACGTTGATGTGCGAGGAATTCTGAATATTCGATTATCAGAGGAGAAGCGAAGCTGGCGAGAGGGTGTATAGTTGTAGTAGGTCAGAAAGATAGCTGATATTGAAGCAAAAGGATGCAGCCTTGTAGTTAATTCTTTGTTGAACAGGAAGTCAATGCAAGGATTAAAATATTCACAGTTAAACTCTTAGAGTAGCCTGTCTTTATTGCTGCATAACTTACAGTTATTATTCGCCAACAAACTACAAATGTAAGTTTAAACACACACTGGTGCCCAGCTGACAGTCCCTTTTCACCAATAAAGTTCAAATTTAGTTTTAAAAATTTTCATACATTCAGATGCACAACCCAAAGCTTGAAACAGTGTTTTCATTGGCAATGGTTTAGTTGGTATGTTTGAAGAATTTAGAGAGATTGGTTTATTTGTGACCGTCAGTTTCTCTAAACAGGTTTTTGAGGTGCTTTACCAACACTGATTGTAACGAACGCATTTCGTACACGTTTGTATAAATCAATGTTATGACGTCACTAGCGTTAGGCCGGAAGTTTGCATGTCGAAATGAAATTATTAGAGTGAGTTGTTTTTATTCAGAGAGTACATGCCAGTTGAAGGGAAAAGACATGTTCTTTGGAGCTCTAGGAAATCGGGATTCTTCAAGTGGAATAGCGTAGCTGTATCTATAATACAGGTATTTATTGTTATTATTATCAGTATTTATATTATAGTAGAGCTATTCATACAATAATGGAAAGTATTGCTTTTTATGAATTATTGTGATTAGAGTGCAGAGGAATCCATTGTTTGAAGGAAGTACGGTAACTCTTGTAAATACCGTATTTGGTCATGTAATTATTATATGTGATACAGTTTATAATTATGATGCCATTGTTGTATTCATTCATATGTGAAGACATGGGGCTGAAATAGGAATGTAATTCAGTTGTATAATTTATATCTAATGATGAATGAATGTGCAGTAATGTTATAAATTGAAAGTGAGCTGTGATTGTAAAGTTTGGCTCATAGTCCATTGTGTTATAGGCTACACAATGTGTGTACGGTGTTAAAGTGGCTATATCATAAGAATTGTGACAATAGTGACTGTCGCGGGAAAGTGTTGTAGTAACTGTATAGTGTAGCTTGACATCGTAACACAAGTGTTTCTGATACTGCATGGTGCAACTTGTTTTGCGTGTTATGTTAGCCATGCTCGAGTTTCACGTGATTTTAACAGCAGCTTAAGCATAATTTGATGATTATGAATTTATGTAAGAATATAGAGGGGAACGGTAAAGTTGTGAGCTGGGGCATTGGTTATTTTTTTGGTTTTGCTAGCTATAAACGGAGGTATTTTTTCTGTTTAGAAATCACACACCGGAAAAACAATGATTGTAGAAGCGAGAACAGAGCTGTTCAAATAGTCTTGCGCTATTACAGTGGCAACAGACATTAGCGTTCGAGTGACTTAGTCTGTAGAGGGCAGTTTTGTTTAGGCAAAGTTGCACTGCGCCGAGTGTCCGCCCCATCACACTGCACGGACTGGATGAGTCTTTTGTCATCTTCTCCTCCTTTCTAAACCTTGGGTTCATTCTGTTTCACACTACGTCATCATTTGGTTCCTCGCATGGCATTCCTCACCTGCGTGGTCTGGCTCAAGGGGTAACAACCAAGTTCGTGCCTAGCGACACCATCGCCTACCTTCTCTCACTCTCGACCTCCGTCGCCGTTTCATCGTCTTTTCGGAAGGTCGAGGGTTGCCAACGTTGTGATACGGTAGGGCGGGTATAAGGGCATGCGGTGCCTGCCAGAGCTCCAGACAGCAGGAAGTCGCTTCTTTTATTTTATATGCGTATAAACTTTATTGCTTGACTTTCAGGAGTGTGATCTACATACAGATATCATCATATTTTGGTTTATCAGATGAAGAAAAGACATGACTTGTAATAGACTTTCGTCTGGTTAAACATTAGCTTGAGTGATGCCAAGACTCTATTAGAAATTAACATTATTATTCTAAAGCGATTTTCATCTCGTGTAACTCAAGTTAAAAGCGTTCATCATTAAATCACCCAATTTCATTTTTTGTCGTTAAATATTTAGTTAGAATGTATAGAATGAATGGTTGTATTGCAAGAGAAAGAGTGAGCGTTTTGGTTGAAATAAATTGTTTATTATTGCACCTTGAGTTTTGTGTTATTTATTTTGTTATTAAGGGTAAGTAGATAGTTTGCAGGGAAGGGTAGGGGAGGCAATGTCTGGCCTTATGCCGTGACAGTGACTGTATCAGTGTGGAGGCATAGATAAGATATTCTACGAAGGAAATGATCTTCGAGCGCTCTGAAATATAATAATGTCTCAAAGACGCATATAGTCTCTTTAAGTATAAGAGCACAAATTTACGATTGCCTAAATGTTGTATACAGCGGCCGGTTCGGAGTGTAAACTTCCTGGTGTGTAGCTGATGGAGCTGTCCTTGTGACATCATCTACGAGACCGGATGTGGACACCATCAACGCCTTCATCTCTCCTTCGACCAACCATCACTGGTGCAGACGTGCAGCAATGGTGGCGAAGTAAATCTCCAGACCTAAGCTACGGGATCACCTGCAGTGTTCCCCAAAGGTAGCCGCTGTTTCCTAGCGTCGGCTGAGTATTCCGCGTCTAGTGATGGTCTGTGAAACTGTGAGTACAGTCATTAAAAATTAATACTGAGAGATCAGGAATCTCCATCAAGCCGTCGGTGTGCCATTATTGACTGTGACGACACCAGAGCAATGTGAAGAGGTGAGTGACGTCTCAAGAAAGGGATAACGACCTCCGTGTTAGCCATCGACTGAATAAGTGCTGGATTTGTATATTAGCCTATAGGCCACTTATTGATTATCTGAAACTTGCGATTGTGATGCTACGAATTGTATGATTTAATGTAATTGTTATATATGGTTGAATCAGAAATAGCATAACAGAAGGGCAAAGAGAGGAAACTGTGTAATCTTTAATTGTCCTTGATTGTAAGCATGTGTGTGGTGGTGGATGAGAATTTAGAGTAAAAAAAGATAGAGCATGCACCTTTAGACTGAACGTCAGAAAGCCACACGCACACACTCATTCCATTAGATTATTCGTAGTTATATATATAAATATTTATTATACCACAAAAATCTCTACGTTACACCGATTGAATGCTGGTTGCAGCACACTGGCTTCACAGATTGAGTAGCAGCAAAACTGACTGAAGGTTGAAAGATGCACACTGACTTTACAGATTGTGCATCTGCAACACTGGCTGAAGGTTGAAAGATGCACTGACTTCACAGATTGTGCACCTGCAACACTGACTAAAGGTTGAGTGCTGCACAGTTGTCTCACAGTTGCATGAGATTGCTTAGATTTTTTTTAACCCTCAGCAAGTTCTCCATTGCTCATATTTGATTTCTGACTGGCATACTGTACAAAATTAAGGCTGTTCCGTTTTTTGAGGTCTTCCTCAAATGTTATCCTAGTCGTTCATCACCCACTTCTTTTTCCATCACTTCCCACCTCCATGCAGTTTCCACGCCTTTATCATCAACTGTCTCGCCACACTCAACAATGTGTCACATCCATTTTACCGGCTACAATTCAGACATGCGCATGTGCAGTTTTGTGTTTCTGTTTGACTTGAGGACACGCACAAAACACTTTTTTATTGGAGAAAACTCGTCAGTTTATTTTGTACCATGGAAAAGCAAACTGTTTTCAGAGGAAATATTTTTTACAATAGCGGAAGAACTGCGGAAAATTACAAGCACTGTGTTATGCAATATCTCTATGTTTTTCACACCTATATAAGTATTCCAAGGGCAGTAAGTCACCCAATGCCCAAGCAGTATCCAGTCTGCTCTTGAACGCCTATTCTGTTGGAGAGAAGGAATTATTGTGTCAGATATGCTGTAGATTTATATTTATATGCAAGAATCATATTCCTAAATTTTCTTATCCCCATTAAGTTCAATGTACTATTGAGTCTGCTAACTTTTCCTCAGAACACAGCAGCAGAAAGAGGTTTTAGTAAGCTGCTGTGGTTTTCATTGTTGCCTTATTCAGGCCCCTTACCAAGGTTGTTGCCTAACCTGAGGAAAACTCTCTCTTGTTGCAAGATAAATTATATTTGTTTTATGCTCACATCGCTCATTGTTTTTCTTGCGTTAACTGATAACATTTTCTTTTATGGTCTACTTCTATTTGCATAGTTACTTTACTGTTACTCAAGTTGTATCCCATCCACCTTTATACAATGTTTCCATTACCTGTGAAATGTAAGCTGTAGCTGACCTATTCATGTGCATGGAACAGATGGTCTTCTTATTCCTCCCATCTTAGCTTCCTTTGTTATTCAATTTCTTTCTACAAATCTGTAAATATTTGGGATTTATCTTTTGAGACAGTCTTAAGTGCACAACTATTTTAGTTTTGGTGTATTGAGTCACAATTTTGAAGTGCATTATTGTGTTAGCATAAAGTGTACTAGGTCTATGAAAACTGTGTTGAAAACCACCATTGGAAGTGCATACAGACAAAATTTTATTTTATTGTATTGTTTATGTTATTTTGGATTTTTGTGATGGGTTTAGGACTGTAGGGAAAAGGAGTTAATTTAATATTGTTATTCAACCATCCTTTATGAAAATTCATTTTCTGATCATTACTTTTGTTGCTTAATTTTCTTGTTGTTTGATTTTAAAACCTTTTAGTTAAATCGTGTAAATCTGTGTTTAGTGTTAGACTGAATAGGAAGAGGGATGTTTGATCCGCACACACATAACAGCACACCGTTTTGAGGAGGAAGTCACATACAGCAGGCATACAAACACATAATACACAGTGACACAAAACGTATTGTGACACGTACTATGTCACATACATTCATCTCCTCCAAATCCTGGACCTTGGGCCTAGGAAACCAGCTCACTATCAACTGTGCTACCAGGCCACCTCGTTTACTGATTGAGGAACAACTAACATTTGTGTCCCTTGTTATTCAATTTTGTTCGTTTGTTGGTGCCAAGTGTTGCACTGCAACATTTACTACTATACTGTGCACTGCACCCAAAGACAAAAAAGATAAGATAACTGCATGTTTAGTACAACAATCTTTACTACAACAATCTTTACTATAAAACTCTTTACTGGTTATTGTTCTATATTTTTACTCTTACATACTTCCCCAGATCGATGTTCTGTGCTTTCTCACGTCCAAATCCATATCATAGGAAGTGGGAAGGCCTCAAAGATATGTATTTATTAGCTACTGCCTAAACATAGGGTTGGAAAAACGGTTTCTAGTCACATGAGTTACCCCTTGGGATCATGAGCAATCTTGCCAATGTAGATTGTTCAAACCTATAAAGGGAAAAGTGAAAGCCACAGTTGAAAACCTGTCTTTCCTTTATAGGCAAGACAGATTAACTGCGGCAACAGTACCCCCGTTGGAGTGCCGGGGGTTTTCAGTATAAATAGTATCCCCACTTTCTGGAAATTTAGTGCTTTAAATTCCCACTGTCGCTGTCTTCCTCATTTACTCTTTCCCATTCCTGCTCTGTCCTTCACTCTGCTATACTATCTTCTTCTTCGCTAGATCAATGACCTACCTTTTTTCTTGAAAACTCTTCCTGGACAAGACTCCTTGTTTGTGTATGAGGTCTGTTGGATCAGCTTGGGAGTGTTGGACGCTTTCTGCCGGGTGGTCACTAGGGCTTCCTATGATTGTACTATTTAGCACTATAGGCATTTTATATGTATGTGTTTTGTTGATGATTTATAATGATGTTAGTATTCTATTTTGTTTTTGTAACCGGGGGTTCGCGTAGTTGAGGTCAACCCTCAGCCGTCCCCCGCGTGGGATGTCTTTATTGTAAAGTGACTGGCCGGTGGAGGGCATTCAATTTTCCCACTGGGGTTGTTTCGGCAGATCTTTTATGCGGATCGGGGGTTGTCCGGTCCTGATTTGGCTCGGAAGAGTCCGCTGGACCTAAAGCAACAATAAATCAATCAATCAATCAGTCACATGAGTACGCAAAAAGAAAAACAATGTACTTGAAATGTGGATACTTACAACTTGTCAAGTCGTACAGATTGTGCATAGAAGGAAGTGTTGGCTCCAATCTGGTTGTCAATGTACACAGTTGCCTGCCCTTTGCTACCATCCCATGTCAAAACGATGTGATGCCAAAATCCATCATCAATGGCTGGAGACACGGCTAGAGTCTTTGTACCCTGGAATTCCATCATTACTAAATCTCGCTGCATGATCACCAATCGACTGGAGGTAGTTACGGAGTTTGAACTGGAAAATAGAAACAAACACAAAATAATAATTTACCTAAAATTTTATTAATTAACATTAAAGGAAATTGCAAGGACAAACACCCAGAAATTTCTATTGTCATCAGTCTCATTGTATGACTGCCTGGTATTAATCTTGCACCGCTTATTAATCTCTGTCGCTGTAGCTTTCTGTCGGAAGAAGACTACTGGTTTGAACACCCAAAACTGGCAGCTGGAACACTTTGAGACCTTAATATAAAAGTACATGCTTTGATACTTAGATATGGGCGCCTGGGCTAACTTCCTACTTGGAAAACAATGAAAATTTAAATAATTGAAATAAATAAACAAATAATCAGACTATACACAGATAGTAAGTACCCTGTTGCCCAAAACTTTAAGTCGCCACATCTCATGGTATGACTTCCAAATGACAGGCACTAGTTCAGAAATGTCTTTCCCCAACAATCCAGTTGTAGGATAGTACATTAATTAACAATAAAGAGGAAAATCTCAACAAAATTTTACTTTGGATACAGACTTGATCACATTGCT
Organism: Oncomelania hupensis; assembly: GCA_036898135.1. Taxonomy (NCBI): domain Eukaryota; kingdom Metazoa; phylum Mollusca; class Gastropoda; order Littorinimorpha; family Pomatiopsidae; genus Oncomelania; species Oncomelania hupensis. The sequence continues at coordinate 39,751,901 of CM072520.1, read as the reverse complement.
GCCATCATGCAGGAAGAAAATCTGGAAACTTTTCGTTGCTGCATGCTTGGGGACCAATAACATATTTGTAACTTGCTTGTATGTTAGATTTGGCTTTCCTCACATGTATGAAGGTCAAAGGTAAATACATATGTTGTGTTCATTCTTTTAGAAAGATAAATTTGTATTATGCTATGTAGGTATTGCATATTACTTACCTCAGTCCATACAGTGTGAGAACAGTGGCAGGGGAGGTACGTTCAGTAAAGCGTATCCAAGTAGAAATAGTGAGGGCTGTGGAATCAAGATGCCAGATAAACGATTCAGACTCCACAAAGTTAGCATTTGGCAGCAGCACTAGATCAAAGTTCTGTGACAGATCTGAAAAATGGAGAAACAGCAATGACATTAAGCTGAGGAATTTTTCAATCACAGGTCATAGTCAAGTTTTAATGATCATACACTAACCTACAAAGTTTGGTTGTGATAGATGTGTGACAGGTTGTGGAAAAGGAGGAGAAGAATGTGTAAAGTAAAGTTGGATACAGCAACACTCGTCTTCTTTTATAGAAATTTAATTACTCCAGTTAAAACAGCAGTAAACACTCAGTCCCAGAAGTCACAGTAACATTATAATTTATCAATCATATCTATGTATTAAAATTAATTTCATACCATGTATCTTTCACACCAATATTATCATTGTATTTCAAAATCTTTACTGCCACGGTGGCGTAATGGTAGGGCTTTGGCTCGCGGATCTGAAGGTCCCGGGTTCGAGCCCAGGCCGGGGCATTGTGTTGAGTGCTTGGGAAATACACTTTACTCCCGTTTCCTACTCCTTCGGATGAGAGTATAAACCGAGGTCTAGTCTGTGTCGCATGCATTCCATCATAACAGACATTAAAGATCCTGACGCTCATGTCCTATACAGGTGAGTTCCTGTGACAAGAACATACCCCATGTATCTTGGGTAAAGCGCTTCACTTGGGGCTGCTGTACTTTCGAAAAGGAAAGTGCCCGAATTTCACTTCGGTGATAAAAAAGTTGTTAAAATAAAAAAAATAAAATAAATAAAAACATGACAACATCATGATTGTTACGTTGGAGACGCGTGCGATGGTAGGCTTACGTGTGAAACGCGTGCGATAGTAGGCTTGCGTGTGTGACGCGCGCGATAGATGCGATCGTTTTGTTTTGCTAAGCATGCAATAACAGAGTGTATTTATCTTTGATTTGATTTTGCGTTATTAGAAGAAGCTTTGTATAACGTTGGTAATTTTAGTTGGTCAATATTATTTGAGAATTTTCTAGTTTTGGTTGTTAACTATCGATCGAAGCGTATGGATAATTCTAGTGGTAACTATAGAAGCTTCCATCCCAAATAATGTTGTATGAGATGATGAAATTACTTCTGATTGGTTGTGGTGGGTTATGCGGGGATATTCTCGCCTGTTCTGGAGTATGTAGAGACTATATAAGTGCCACACTGTTTCAAAATAAGTGAGAGTTGAAAGTAGAGAGGGCTGTTGTGTTAGAGTTGAGAAAGTTGTAAAAAGTGGAAAGTTGATAGTCGAGAATTGTAAAGTGAAAAGCGATTGAACGATTGTATGCAGTTGTTGATGTATGATGAATAAAAGTGGAAAACTTCAAACGACGACACCTGCCTTGTTGATGATTAAACGGGTTGCGTGGATAAACGAATCTGAGTTACACCTATCAGGATTTCAAGCATCGGGGCTGAATCAACTACTGATAGAGAAAAACACCAACATCAAGTGTAACAATGACCCAATAATCTCTTCAACACTACTTTAATCAAACCTAGTCAATGAAATATTTACAACCCAACATTCAATTCCTTATCAATGATCACAAAACTATCACAATATACCTCTTTATGCACACTATCTACAGTATTTGCAACATAGTCAACATACCTAAGAACACATCCAAACTATTAAATATTATAAATCACCATTACCAAATTATTACCAATTATCCTGCCACAATCGCACACACACATACACACACACACATATATATACATAAACCAGACTGCACTCTGATTTAAACAGCAATAAATTATTTCAATTACCTTAACTTACCATTATCATATAATGTTCATATATCTAAATAATCCCCTACCAAATGTTTATAATACCATTATTACCTTTAAATACCACTTTCTCTATTCACATGTACTTGCTCATCTCACTCATACAATAGCCAGTATTTCACTTTCGACACTTACAAATGTAATACAGTAACCTGCCGTCTGGCATGCACGTGTGTCTTATGGCTCACCACAAGGTTGAAAGCCATGTTAATAAGCAATTGAAGAAATACCCTCCTGATAAGAAAACAACTTTCATTGGAAGACAGATAGCCAAACAGACAAAACTTGTGACTTTTGACAAATCATGTCTGTCACGGACAGACCACATCTTATCCATTGTAGTTTGTACTCATCCCTCCTTTCCGAATGGGTGCAATATTCATTCAATATTCAGCTCCTCTGTCCCAGTTACAGAGTAAGTGCACTATAATCAATTTCCACCATCAGTGACAGTGTGAACTATGACCCTACCATGTGACCTTGACTGCGTGCACTGAGTTGCAACGCTGCTGCTCGAAGCGCTAACAGCTCAAAGCGTTACTATAAGCACACAACATGTAATAGGTCCACGCATATCCACAGACACAGCCACTTTCCCTCATGATCATACATCAACTAACTTTTAACCATTTCATAACTTTATACAACAAATACATTTCACAAAAACAACCGGCTACTACAACTTTCACACCACCATTAACCCAACCTGTATTACTTACTTGGCAATTGCAACCTCCACTCTATTCAGTGTACTACAATCTTACAACTTTAACATTAAAGCTAAAATACTTGTCAATTTAAAACATTTTCTCTTCTATAGCTAGTGTTGGACAAGGAGTGATTAATAAAATATATATTTTCTCCTCATAGAATTTGCGTGAGTACAAAAATTCAAAAACTAAAATTCAATTCCCTAATTAATTTATAATATTTAAATCCTACTTATTTTTTTATCATAACTATTTATTTATTATGAATGAATTATTTATTTGTTAATATCAATTCGCTCATTTATTTCTTATTCTCCATTTCCTTATTATTTATTTTATTTTATTTAACTAGCAAAATCCAACATTTTAAGAAACAATGTTAACATACAATCACAAGTACCTGAAATTGGCACTCTCTCACACATGAAATATGTTCTTGTGCAAAAACTCTGGAAACTGATTTTTTTCACACTGCTGCATGCTTTGGAGTCAAATAGGTATTACCTTTGTAACAGCCATCTCCAATTTTGTTGTTAGCACAGACACACGTGTAAGAGTTGAGTCCATCCACACACACAGAGTTTGCAGGGCAGTGTGCTCCAACACAATCATCATTATTGAACTGGCACAAATTGCCACTGTAACCTGTTCCAAAATAAAATGGTAAAGGCAAAGTTGTCACATACATTTAGATCCAGAAAGAAGACTGGATCCGGAGAGAAGACTTTGGGGCCAGCATCATGAGGCAGTTCCCATCTCCTCTCCCTTGCTGCTTTACTTTCCCCAGTTCTAAATACAGCCAGGCATTCTCTCATCTACCATGCAGTGGATTGCCTGAGGTGTTGTTTGTACGTCCTTTAGTTCTTTCTGTCATTCAATAGTCCTATCCAAGTTAGTAACCAGGCTCAATTCAATGACGCTTAACCTCAAAACAATAGAAAATAGTCCATCCATGGTACATAGTCAGAAAATAGTAGGACTAGAAGGGCAAAGCCCATATGACTCACATGCTCATTATGGAACTTGAAAATGCGTGCCCAGAAAAAAAACAAAATGAAATGGTAGCATTAAAATGCAAATTAATACCGAATTTCATCTTTTCTATGCTCTTGACCTTGAGATAACATTGATCTCCAGAACCAAATATACTCATGTATTATCAAATAAAGAACAGCAAACGTATAATGAAAAAAACACAAAAAAAACTGTGATCTTGGGATGACCTTGACCTTTAGTGACCTTGACCTTGAGATGATCTTGACCCTCACGTGATCTCTCATGCATGTCTGATCAAATAACCTAATGTTGTAGCATACTATGGGTTAAACAGCCATTTCACTGTTCAATTACCTATTTTTGGTATGTTTTTGCAAGGCCTAAAAGGACCTTGAACTTTCAAGATCAACACAAAACTGAACAAATATGAAAAATGAATCTATTATCTCTAAGTAAAACAAGTTTGGACGAAATCTCTCATAATTTAGGGTCAAGGTCACTTCAAAGTATATCTATACAAACCGACTTTGGACAGCCCAGTGACCTTGACCTTGGAGTGAGGTAGATACAATTTGCTTAATATGTGTGTCTCATTGATATTTATCATGCATCAAAGAATCATATTTATTAGAAAGGAAGTGAAGTCTTTCATTCACTGATCATCTTCGAGATCTCATGGGTATACACCATCTTACCATTAAGTTTGGTTGTTATAGTTAAAACACCAAGCCACTTTAAAGTTTTTGCATAAACAGACGGCGGACAGCGAGCAAACAGACAGATGCACAGACATTGTTTTTTAATATCATTTTTGAACTATTGAGGACATCTGGCACAAATTTGCGAAAATCTGGATAAAGTTTTTGGGGAGGTGAGTACATCGACATACGTTGCTATGCATGTGAGTCAAAAATTATGTCCTTTTAATCCCTTCATTGCCAATGTTGCATTAATGCAACTGCAGAGAGTGGTGCTGAAGTCACATTCCTGTGACCAGACTACCAACAGGAGAGAACATTCTAGTCACTAGTCTGTGTTCTCCCATATGGGTCATCTGCCACAGAAATGCGACTTCTGCATTCATCCCTATACAGACTCTAGTGAATATTTGATGTTGTTTCCTGTGTAAGCGCTTGAACACTGAGGTCTGAAAAGCCTGGTGCTGGGAATGTCTGTGATTCCAGACAACCATCGGTGAAGGGTTAAAATCATTTTTAAATGAACAATAACTGTACTAGGTAACATTTGTACTTTTTAACAAACAAGTTAACAACTTGGAAATACCAGTCCTGTATATTTTTCATTAAAATATCCTTGTGAAAGTTTTATGTGCCACATATTGGGTTATTTTAAGAAAATCATTCACACATCTTAATATAATGTAAAAAAAAACCACATAATACATTATTAACCTTCGCTACACGTTATTGGTAGAAAACTTCACAGTGCATTACATTTTTATTCCTTGTTTGTTAGAATTGTTTGCTCAAAATTACACCAATGCCCTAGTAATGACACAAGGGACATACCTGTGCATTTTAAATAAATATAATTTTCTTTAATTCAAAGTTATTAAAGTGTAGATTTCTGTACCTTTATTTACACATTGTGGACAGAAAACCCCAAATCAGGCGAAGAAGATAATATTTCCATTTTGGGTAGAAAACTACACAAACATTTTTATGCAAAGAATCCCGCAATTCATAATTATGACCAAGATGAAAGACATCAAAGCCGCATTTGCAAAGGAAGAGTAAGCATTCGTGTGTGTGTGTGTGTGTTTGTGAGAGTGCATGAACTTTGTTAGAGGCTCCAGTGACATAATATTTTTCAATCTAGTCACATGTGTGTAAAAGTGTACTATGTTTGACCTTTAGTGATACCGTTAACCAATTAATGTTATGACTTAATTTGTAGCTTAATTTAGTGAGTTAAGGAATAACAGTTGTTTATAAAAGGACAGTAGGCTTTGCTCTTCTTTTCCATAAGAAACTGCTTCAGTTGCAAAAAGACAATTTCACTTTGGATTGACCGACTTCTTTTTATTTTACAAAACAAAATCTGATATTTTAAAAAAATCCAAGTACTTACCCACAGGACAAGAGCACTGTATAGAGCCCCCAACCTCAGAACAATTTCCACCATTCTGACAGCTTGTACTTTGACATTTTACACTGGAAACTTGACAATAGGTACCTGTGTATCCTGTATCATAAAATAAATAAATAAATGTGATATTCTTTTTACTGCATGTAACTGGTATTAGTCAATTATCCCTTTTTAAACAAAGTGAAGTTGAGATGTAAGCATCTTTACTACATCAGAACATGATAAAAAAAATTTTTTTTTAAAGCTGCTGCTAGTGTTCTGCTGCTGCTGATGATAATGATAATAACATTTACCTGTAGGACAACTACAGCTAGCTTGGTTGTTGCCGTCAGTCCTGCATGTACTACCAGCAATCACACATGGGTTGGCCACAGTACACATGTTGTAGGGAATTTCGCACTGATTACCACGATAGCCTGGTTTACATCTGCACAAATCACAACACATTTATAATTATTAATTGTATATTATAATTTCATAGCAAACATGCAGTACTGTAAGAAAATGTCAGTTGCCCTTTTTGTATGTAACATACAGGGCTTGACGATATGGACTAGAAGCAAGTACACTGCTGCCCAGGTATTTTTAACTCATGGTCAGTCACGCTGTGGCAGTCCATTTGTCTGTCTGTCGGTTGGTCGATTGCTTCAAATTTCACTCTTTTTCTTTTTACCCAAAAACATTTTGTGCCTTACCTCAATTAAGAATGACAAAAACCAATGTTGATTAGTGCAGATACCTATTTTTACTATGTAGATACTCAGCCTTTTGTGTCACTCACCTTTTCTCTTTTTCAAAGGTCAAGGCCATTTTGTTGTAACAGAGTATACACTTTATTACTAAATGCATTGTAGTCATGTGCACTGATTGTGTACCTACTTGCAAACGGTACCAGTGTCAGTATTCACACAAGTTCCACCATTGGCGCATGGCTGGCTTAGACAGTAGTTTGTCATTCTTTCACAAGTCGGTCCCTCAAAGCCATCTGGGCAAGTACAGAAATAAGAATTGCCTGAATCCGTACAGGTTGCCCCATGTCGACAAGGGTAGGATGCACAGTTTGTCTGGCCATACTGAAATGAAGAAAACAAAATGTAAATTGTACATTGTGAAAAAAAGATTAAAGAATATCCAGTGCTTAAGCCCAGGTCTGACAACGAACATTTTGATTGCAATCATAGAGATAATCCTGACTTGAGTCAAGGTTTTCGTGAGACTATCACCGAGTCATCTCAGTCAAATCAGTTTGCAGCATGATTTGCAATGATTTTCCATGTTTAAAATATGCCCTAATTTCGATGAACTGATTGCTAGTTATTCAGCATGGGAACCAATGAAACGTGCTACTTTGATCACGTGATCATGTGAAAATGGCCAATAATTCTAAGACTGGCCCACTAGGAATGGAGTGTTAAAAACACCTGTGTAGTAATAGAGATACAATCACATACATGAATGTTTATGGGATGTCGTCTTTTTCTCTGAACTTAGCAAATGACATGCTACCATGAGTGCAAAAATTCTCCATTGATGCTTTTCACACATTTTGACATTTTCGGCGCAGCAAGGGTAAAAAACTCATGCTTTTGTTTATGAGCAGTAACTGTGAGCATGTTTACCAAAATCAAACATTTTAGTGTGACTACTGATGATTTGCAGCATCAATCCTCCTATTCAAAACATGACTCGCAAACATTTACTGTCATTGTGATTGCAATCAAAATGTTTGTCGTCAGACCTAAGCTTTAGCCTTTAGCTGTCACCAAAATAGATTATTCCCTCAGCACCACATTTATTACTAATCTCACTCATTCCTCTTATATTTTTGTCAATAACATTTCTGACAAGCATGTAGCAAGATAGTCAAACATGCACCAAATGGGCATGATTTGCATGTGCCTATAATAACACACATATAATCAATTCATTTACCTGCTTCAACAGCATGTTTTTAAAACTATACAAAGATGCATTCTACACTAATACCTATATGGATTCCTTCCCTAAACAGGTTCTGATGTGTCAATATTTGTTTGGCAGACTTACAACTAAGCATGTTCTTTTTAGTTTGTAATGGATGGTTGCCTTAATGCATTGGTGTGCTTCAATGGGTCAGTGTTCCCGATTACGCACAGTAGTGTGTCAATTACGCACATAATATGAAAAATGGCGCAGAAAACGCATACGTTTTTTTCGAATAGCTGAAGTCAAAAATACGACAAATGAGTGGTGAACTAATTCACGGCATAGTCAGAATCAGAACCCAACTGAGACTGCCATTGCAGACGATTAAAGATTGTGTCGGGAGTTGTAGTCCTTAAAAACCGCATGCGCGCGCATTGTAAACTTCCTCCAAGCAATCCATTCACCGAACAGAAGAAATCTTCGTGAATCCATTCTTTGATTCTATCATACACGATCATGTCACTTCTGACTTGGTTGACTGGGTCCAAAACCCGTTCATCCACAGCAACATCAAGTATAGATCCTGTCATTATCGAAAATATGGAAGCTGTTGTGCAAGGTGCTCTGAAGGAGTTTGCAGCAACCAAGCGACTCAGGCTTAAATAAACATTTAATACATGTTTTAATTTTTTGGTTTTATATGATTATGATAACTAATGTGACGCTTTAACAAAGTAATTAAAAAAAATTAAAAAAAAGAGGCTTGGACTTCTTTTTTCTTTTTTTTTTCGATTTGGGAACTCTCAAAATTTGCACAAGGACTCTTAAAATTTTATACCTGGGAGTCCCAAGGACTCTCTTTTTTTTTTTTTTTTTTTGGTGGAGGGAACACTGATGGGTTGTTGTACTCCAAATAATATAAATGTACACAAAACTTGCGCTGGGCTGTGAGCAAATGCATTACAACACACTGCAAATCATAAATGAAAGAAGGACAGAATCAACAAAGCAACATTATCAAAACAAACTCACCGTGCAGTTGACGCCATAGTATCCAGGTAGACAAGTACAAGAATAACCACGGTAGTAGTCTGTACAGCGCTGTGTGCCATACGGGTTACATGGGTTGTTGTTGCTGCTGCACTGGTCAAATGCATCTTGGCACAACAAACCTGGCACAAACAAAATCAAATAGCTAAATACTTCATGTTACTGTTGTTCTAGTGCCATCCTAAAACAAAAGTAACAGCTTTGCCGATAAAAAGTAAAAAAATAATTAACAACGTAAAAAACACGTACACATTTTAAAACATGGCAAAAAACAAATCTGAAAACAAACTTGCAACATGGGTTTTATAGTGATGTCTGTTATTCATCCTAAACGGCTTTGTTTTTACTGTCTAACACTAAAATAAGCTTTGCCAGCTTCAGTGCCAGAAAGATATGCTACAAGCCACTTTTCAGCCTTGGCACCTCCCAAGCAGCACTAATAAAAAGCAAAACTGTCTGTTGTCATCCTACATCTAACATGCACATGCGCTTATTTCTACTACACTACCAAAAGATTTTGTTTGGCACTTGATAGCATAAGCATCATTTGATTGACATGATAGCGTAAGCATCATTTGATTGGCATGATAGCGTAAGCATCATTTGATTGGCATGATAGCATAAGCATCATTTGATTGGCATGATAGCATAAGCATCATTTGATTGGCATGATAGCATAAGCATCATTTGATTGGCATGATAGCGTAAGCATCATTTGATTGGCATGATAGCATAAGCATCATTTGATTGGCATGATAGCATAAGCATCATTTGATTGGCATGATAGCATAAGCATCATTTGATTGGCATGATAGCGTAAGCATCATTTGATTGGCATGATAGCGTAAGCATCATTTGATTGGCATGATAGCGTAAGAATCATTTGATTGGCATGATAGCGTAAGCATCATTTGATTGGCATGATAGCGTAAGCATCATTTGATTGGCATGATAGCGTAAGAATAATTTGATTGGCATGATAGCATAAGCATCATTTGATTGGCATGATAGCATAAGCATCATTTGATTGGCATGATGGCATAAGCATCATTTGATTGGCATGATAGCATAAGCATCATTTGATTGGCATGATAGCATAAGCATCATTTGATTGGCATGATAGCATAAGCATCATTTGATTGGCATGATAGCATAAGCATCATTTGATTGGCATGATGGCATACGCATCATTTGATTGGCATGATAGCATAAGCATCAGGACAATTTTATTGCAAGAGGTTAAGCAAAAACAAGCCCAGTTAGTACTTGGATGTAAATTGGTGTCGTCAAAAATATTAAGAAGAAAAACATCAGACAACTATCACCATTCTGCTAGGAATATTGGTACTTATGGTGGTGGTGGTGATGGTGGTGGTTTCATTATTTTTTGTTTTGTTTTTTTGATGAAGCAACAAGGAAGTGGGCATTTCTCACCAAGCTGGGCCCAAAATATGAGATCCCTAATGTCTATATGAGATCCCTAATGTCTAGGCCTATATGAGATCCCTAATGTCTATATGAGATCCCTAATGTCTATATGAGATCCCTAATGTCTATATGAGATCCCTAATGTCTTTATGAGATTCCTAATGTCTTTTTCCCTACAATAATAAAGTTACAACAAAAGTTTTGCCTTTACTAAATGCCAGATAAAAGTTGTTGAGAACCATGATGGCAAACCTTTAAAATGTATACCCATTCACACCCAAAACCAATATTTTCAAAAGAGTTAATTTTCACGAGGCTGTTCTGTTTCAGTTTAATCGTAAAGAAGCAAAAAGAAAAGATGGAACAATTGGCCACTATCTGAACTACAGTAAAACCTGCGAGGAGGGGCCCTCTTTAGAACGGACACCTCCACCCTAGGAACACTTTCCCTCGGCACCGATTAGTTTTCAACACAAAGTGCCTTCTGATCAGCGGCAGGGTTTATACTCATATTGTTGTAAAAAATTCAAGGAGTTTTCAAGGAGATTTCAAGGAGTTTTTTAAAAAATTCAAGGAGTTTTTAAAAATAGTAAATGCACATAATAATTGATAAATAGTCAAATTAACAAAATAAAGGATAAATCTTTTACCCAGTGATATCCATAAATTGTTTGCAGTCATGAATCTGATGGTAATACTGATGTTGATATTGATTATGAAATCCACACACATAAATATTGCATGTCGATGAAGTTGCAGTTATGATGATGATGCAGATATGGAGTCTATACACAAATAATAATTGTGAAACATGTTGTCCTTAGATACAAGTTAGACAACTGTAAAAAGTCAGAAAGATGTACCACCACTGGCTAATAATACAGATAAATGAATTTTCAGTTATTTTAGTTTTTCCATCCCTTCATCAATCTGACGGGAAATCTTTATTTTATAATAATAATAATAATAATAATAATAATAATAATAATAATAATAATAATATTATTATTATTATTATTATTATTATTATTATTATTATTATTATTATTATTATAATTATATTATTAAATCTTCTCCAGCTGGATCTTTATTTCCTTAGATTTGCTCCTCAGCGCATTTGACTGGATTAAACACACAATTGCCTCCAGGCATTTTTACCGATTCAATCAGCAAACAAGCACGGAAAAACGAAGGATGTACGGAAACCGACAAATGAGCGTGCGCGCGCGACAGCAAGGGAATGAACAATTTCCAGTGGAGGTTACTTCCCTTATCATTAGCAGACGACTAAAGTTACGAATGTCGAACAGTTGACAACACAAATAATATTATAATTTTTGTTTTATAAATTTTTATTTTTCAATGTTTTTTTTTTTTTTCAAAATTTGACAATAAAATCTTTAGGTCAAGCAATGGATAGATACACTGGTTGAAACTTCAAGGAGTTTTCAAGGAGCTGAGGCAATTTGGCATTTTTCAAGGAGATTCAAGGGCCCTTGAACAAGACATCCAAAATTCAAGGAGATTCAAGGAGGTTCAAGGAGAGTACGAACCCTGAGCGGACACCTCTCTAACGTGGACACAGACAGTCTAAATCAGTCCCGATCATAAATTTTCCCTTCAAGGAGCGAACAGCTTGAATTCCGAGTTAGCTCCCCTACACTGAGCGAGCAAGTGAAAGTTTATAATTATTGGCACACGTGAGCGAATCTTCCAGTGCCTATTGATCAGGCGTGGGAGGTTACGATAAAACCAGCACAGAGCAGTACATACCAGTAAAATCCAGTTCGAACCAGTATAGGAGCAGCGTACTAGTGTATGTAAACCTATACATGTACATGTCCCTTCCCTGTCTTCAGAAGACACCTGCAATGAAGGGACACTTTTGTCTTTCCCCAAAGGTGTCCCCTCCTCGCAGGTTCTACTGTATCTGCAACTACCTGCTAAAATGTAATCAAATCTGCATGTGCAATTCTGAGATTGAAAAAAAAGGTGTTTAGAAAACAATGGACATCAGTGATTTTAACTTTTGAGAACTATGAAATATGAATTATATTAAAGACTGAATAGCTGAAGTATTAACATAGTAAAAAAAAGGTATTCAAACAGAAAAGTAAAACCGACAACTGACTGACCAACGGACCAATACAGAATAATTGGCAAGGAGTTAAGTACTTGCACACCAAAAATCATCAAAATCGATACAGCTTTCGGGGGATATAGAGCAAAGCGTGTTTAGCAAACAACTGACCCCACTGACCTTAACCTTTGAAGCAGAAATGTTCCTATGGAGTTTGATCAAAATCTGTTCCACTGTTCTTGAGATATGGAGATAGAACACCAAATGTTGGCTTGTTCAGATTTTTGACTATGTATAAATCTGACAATACAAAAGGCAAGCAATTCCAATGTATTTCCAAACTTAACTGGAACAAATATTTTATTTAAAAGTGCAAATGTTTGTGAGCCTGTTCGGTGACGATTTTATCCTACAGAAGCAAAATGAAAACATGTAACTGACCCCTCCTTGAACTATATGCAAACCAAAATTTAAAAGATTCATTTCAACCTATTTTGAAGTAGGCCTATGGTGCAAAACATGTGTTTAGAGAAAGAGAAGAACCTCAACGACTTTGACCACTGAGAGTGCAAATATGAATTAAATAAAAGGTTCAGCAGTAGTTAAAGAATTTGCATAGTAAATGCAATCAAAATCTGTCAACTCATTTTCGTGTTTTGAACAGAAAAGTCAGATTTAGTCAGAAGGACTGATGAATTAACTGACTGACTTTTAAACTGAATGATTCGCTGTTGAAGTATCTGTATACCAAAAATAATCAAACTTGGTCAAGTAATTTTTTTTAAAATATACTACAAAACATGTTTAGCAAGAAACTGACCCCAAAGACCCTGACTTTGAGGTAGATAAATACAACAGCGCTGGAGATCGGCCACTAACCTAGGTAATTTTCCTATGTAAGTTTTATCAAAATGTGTTTAGCAGTTCTTGAGGTATGAGTCATGACATGCAACAGACCAACCAACACTTGGGTCATTCTGATTCCTAACTATTTCGAAGTATTTCCAGATAAGTATGGTAAATAAAAACTTCAAACTCACCCGATGTATCAGCAGGACAGTCACAGCTATATCCATTGATTAGGTCCACACAGATTCCACCATTCTGACAGGGCTTGGTAGCACAGTCATCTATGTTGTGTTGGCAGTTAGCGCCTTCATAGCCAATGTAACAGTAGCATTGGTAGCTGTTGCCGCTTCGAACACACGTAGCATTGTTTTTACATGGAGAAGACTGGCAAGCATCCACCACTACCACAGTGCATACTCCACTCACTGCACACATAATAGTGATATATCTAGTTAATCTTCATTGGATTAAAGAGACAAAAGAGGAGAGAATGGCAGCGGGATACAAATCAGTCTGGATAATGCAGTTTGAAGAGGTGGGTTTTGAGGGCCTTTTTGAATGCCTGTGTTGATTGTATGTTGCGGATATGGGAGGGAAGGGAATTCCACTGCTTGGGTGCGGAGTAAATGAATGCACGTTGGCCGTATGTCTTAGTGCAGGTGACGGGAACCTTGAGTGTGTGAGTGTCAGCAGAACTTAAAGTGCGCAAAGGAGAGTAGACAGACAGTAGATCAGCAAGGTAGGAAGGACAAGAATCTGTGAAGAAGTTGTGACAGAGAACAGTGAGTTTGTACTCTATGCGTGCTTGCACAAGAAGCCAATGAAGGGAATGTAGTAGAGGTGTGATGTGATCATGTTTCTTTGCTCGGAATACTAGTCTAGCTGCTGAGTTCTGAACCTTTTGTAGTTTGTCAATGATGTGTTTTGGGGAGCCAGCAAGGAGAGAGTTGCAATAGTCAAGACGAGAAAGGACGAGAGCGCAGACTAGGGTTTTGGTGGCAGTGACTGTAAGATAGTTGCGAAAGGAGCTGATGTGGCGTATGGCCGTGTATGCAGAGCGACAGACGTTTGAGATGTGGTTGTTGAGGGACAGGTTGGCGGAGAGAATGTAGCCGAGATTTCTTGCTGAGGATGAGAACTGAATGTTTGTTGTCCCTACTGTAAGCGATGTGGGGAGAGGCGAGAGTGAGGTGGAGGTGTTGTGCTTGTGAATGAGGAGGGCTTCGGCTTTATCGTCATTAAGCTTAAGCTTGTTGATTGTCATCCATGACTTAATGTCTGTGATGCAGTTCTCCAAAGTCTAAACAGTGGAATTAATGAGAGAGGGGGCAGTGGATTTATAAAGTTGTGTCATCTGCAAATGACTGACTCTCAACAGCTTGCTTACCGAGCAGGAGAAGCAGTGGCTTGGTGTACAGAGTGAACACCGACCCTAAAACGGAACCCTGAGGCACTCCGCACACCAAGTCTGCTATGCTGGAGAAACAGCCATCGACAGTGACTGCTTGTGATCTATCAGAAAGATGAGTGGAACCAAGCCAGAACTGAGCCAGAGTCTCCAAAGTAGTGTTGAAGAGTGTTAAAGAGAATGTGGTGGTCGATTGTGTCAAAGGCGGCTTGTGTCATCCGGAAGATGTTTGATAATGATGGCTAATTTGGATAATTATTGATAAGATGAATCTAAATTCAAGTGCTGATGTTTGTGTGTGTTTTTGTGTTACTGCTCATTGTTTTAATATTTTTCATCAAATCATCCCTCCTTGTTATTGTAACCAAGACAGCAGGGATGAGAAAATGTATAAGGTATACAATGAAGAGCGGAAGTTTGAGAAATAACAAATCAACTTCGCATGTCACTCGCCGTGCCTGTATGTCCTGTCCCCAGCAAATGTTTAACCTGAGTTGTCCCATTTAGCCACGTGCAAGAGTATTAAAGCCATAGTGTTAATTGATTCATGTGACACTGACAGTTTGTATAACCAATGTTGATTCTAATGCTTGCATTTAGAATTTTTAATTTTGTGTATTTGTTGTATAAACTGGTGATAATAATGAATGAAGGGGTATGTTTATTGGGTTAGTATATTGTTTAATGTAGTCATTGTGCATGTGGTCCTGATTTGGCTTGGAAGAGTCCGCTGGACCTAAAGCAACAATCAATCAATCAATCAATCATTGTGCATGCTATGATATGTAAAAACAACCTTTATAATGGTGAATGCTTTGATTTGATTTGTTAACCTACAATTTCTTTTAAGAGAGTGGGTTCTGCCCATGTGTTGGATATAGGGTTGAGTTTTCCCGGTCTGTGGGGGCAGACAAGTGAGGAATTGAGATAAGAGAGCTGGTGGGAAGCATTTGTTTGTATTTTATGTCAGCGGGTGTCAGACTGATGCTGTCAACAGATTTTGGTTGACAGGAAGAAGAGGGAATGACTAGGGAGAGGACAATGGTCAAGTTTTGGAGCCAAATTGCGTCTGGGATGATGATGATGATGATGATGAACACTTGTATAGCGCGATTCCATCCAGGCCAAGTAAGCATGCTCGGTGCGATGATGACAATAAAATGAGTGCAGGACAAGGATTCGAGGTAGTTAGAGACAGATAGGGATAGAAAGAGGGACGAGGACAGTCCCGAGAGAAGACGGGTTAGTTTTAGTTAGAAAAGATAGATTGGAGAAATTAAGCTGGGTTGGATTGTAACAAGGAACACATTTTATGTGTTTGCCGGAGGGTGCTGTGTTCAAAAAGGTTTTTGTAAACGTTCACTGCCGTGTCGTTGATTCACTAACTTTTTTGGTATTTTGGACATGATGTGTTTTGTGGATCCAGTCCTGTAAAACGTCTGCGCGTTTTTTGATCATCCATTGGGATTGAGCCAGAGGGTTAGTAAATGTGCCTTTTTGATGTGTTGTCTTTGCGGATGACAGTGAACTGTACAAAGCATTCCATCCTAGCGCATCCTCCACATCAGAGGCAATCCAGAGTCTCGAAAGCTGTTGTCAGACAAACCCGCTTGGATGACTAGGCAACTGAGTTAGCGATTGTTGATGATTGAGATCGCACTAGGGATGAAAGAGTTCTGTAATTTTTTTTTAGCGAATGCCTTTGACCTGACAAGTACTGAAAATAAATGATTCAGGGGATGGAAGATTTTGCATATGATGGTGATTTGCCTTTTTCATATTGGCTAAGGTGTACAGTTCAGTTGTACTGTTGAAAGCCAGTTATTTTGCTTGCCATGTTCACAATCTTATAGAAGTGTGATTTTTCCCTAAAGGTGAGCAGACAAACCACATCATGATCTTGAAAGTGAGGATGCTTGCTACCAGGCTGAGGTACACCGACCCAAGGACCTGACTACTGGCACCAAAGGCCCAGTGTTCTAAGCAAATACATATACTGATGGGCTTTTTTACAGACCGCATCTGTGTTATCATTGAATAATAATTTATCTTCAACAACAGCGCCAAAATATTTAAAATTGATGACCTGTTTTACCGCCTCATTATCAATAATGATGGTGTGTTGTTTTGGGTTCTCCTATTATCCAAAATAAGTTCTTTTGTTTTTGAAATGTTGAGATTGAAAAAGCTTTCTTTAAACCAAGTATTCAGAATTTATATCTGGAAAAAGTACATGCCAGACAGTCTTTGCCTCTGAATCAGGCGACCAGGGCCATGTCATCAGCAAACTTGATAAGTGTCAGAAATGAGCTTGAACAGGAAATGTCATTCGTATAAACAGAAAACAAAAACCTTACCATTAGTGTAGCCTTGGTTACAGTAGCAGCGTGCTAAGCCCTGGGTGTAGATATCAACACAGGATGCATATGGTCCACATTGCACATTGGTGCACTGATCTGTGCGGATCTCACAACTAGATCCGGAGTATCCAGGCAGACATGAACATATGACCTGACTGCCTGGCCCATCCTGACATTGGCCACCGTTCTGACATGGGTTGGACTGGCAGTAAGCTGAAGAAAAGATAGTATTAAACTAAGGCTCAAAGTATATGGAAAAGAATCAGAAAGAATACAAAATCTGTATTATAAAACATAAAAGAAATGTTCATGCTCTTAAAGCTTAGTTTCTTCCTGAACGTCTTATTTTATTCTGTTCTTTATAGCTGATTTTCTATTTCTTCTCTTTCTCATCTCTTTCTCTCCTCTTTCTCGTTAGTTCATGTGCCTGTTATTTGCGCTGTGTAAAAGTAAATTGTATCTTATTCTCCCCTCCCCCTCACTTCACTCCTCTCCCACTTAGAATGTGACCAGTATTTAAAATTTTCATACAAAATGCCCGATCACAGAAGTTAAATATGATGGCAAGACATTTAAATGTATTGTAAATTTTGTTGGTATAATGTGACTCAGATTTATAATAACAAAGAAAGCACAAATAAAACATGGCATGACAGGCCATTATCTGCAAGCAAAACACTCATTAAAATCAAATAAGCCAATGTTTAGATAAAGCACAAAATAGTGTTTAGTAAATGGTGAAACACAATGACCTTGATTTTTCAGAAAATGCAAATCCCAATGATGTAACATGTGTAATGAATGCATTTTGTACACATTTGTATAAATAGATGTTATGACGTCACTAGCGTTAGGCCGGAAGTTTGCGTGTTGAAATAAAAATATTAGAGTGAGCTGATTTTACATGTATGCTAATTGAAGGGAAAGGACGTGTTCTTTGGAGCTCTAGGAAATCGAGATTCTTCTATTGGAATAGAGTAGCTGTATCTAGAAATAGAATACAGGTTTTTATTATTATTATCAGTATTTATAATAAGCTGTGAAGCTATTAATACGAAAATGGAAAGTGTTGCTTTTTATGAATTATTGTGATTGGAGTGCAGAAGAATCTATTGTTTGAAGGAAGTACGGTAACTCATGTATATATACCGTACCGAAGTAAATCTCCAGACCAAAGCTACGGGATCACCTGCAGTGTTCCCCAAGGGTAGCTATCTGTTCCTAGCGTTGGCTGAGAATATCGCGATTAGTGATTGTCTGTGAAACCCTCTAAACAGTGAATAAAGTCATTGATATTTATTACTGAGAGATCAGGAATCTCCGTCAAGTCGTCAGTGTGTCATTATTGACTGTGACAACGTCAGAACAATGTGTAGAGGCAAGTGATATATATATATATATATATAAGTGTTTAATTTAACACAAAACTCGCATGTTACAACATGCTTAGCAGTAGTTAAAGTATCCGCCAAATAAATATGATGACTTTTGGTGGTTATTCTTGAGATAAGGCAGAAAGTATGTTTTTTCACTAAACAGTGAAAAATCTGAGCAACTGACCAACTTACTATAACCAACAACCGGACTGCAATTGAAGGATAGCCCAAGATTTGAGGCATATAACAACAACAAATCAACCAAATTGCTTAAGCTGTTTTTGAGATATTGGCAACAAAATGACAACAGTGATCTTGACCTCTGTGGTAAAGCAAATATGAAAGCATGGAAGGCAGGCCATTAACACGGCACGTTCTGGCCACTAACATAAGCAATGTTCCTATGGTCAAAATCCATTTGGCGTTTCATGAGATGTCCATCCGATGGACTGACAGATGGATGGATAGACAGACAGATTGACCATCTGGCTTGTTCCAATTCCCCCCAACTATTTCAAAGTATTACCAGATTTGGAAAGGAAACTCAGCTTGCAATATTTGGACAATGGATTTCATCTTCATACACATGACATTTCATTTGTGAGAACTTCCATCACATCATTGCTAAATGTAAAAACTATCATCACAGGTTATATTGGGCTTCATCAGAAACATGAAATGTAAACTGCGGAGACTGAAAAGTTTAGGCCATGACATTTAACAAGAGGTTTTCTTTTATTTCAAAGTTCAGGAAAAAATAAGAAGCTAGAAGAAAGAATACAAATAGTGCTGACATTTATCAGTCTGGCAGGAATCTCCTTCATAACCCTCTGCACACTGGCACTTGCGACGAATGCTGTTGTAGTTGACACAGGTACCACCATTCAGACATCCACTGGTCTGACATGGCTGTCGCATCTCTGTACAACTGTTGATAATACAACACAATACCATACAATACAACACAATACAACACAACACATATGTACAGTGACCAATAATAAATAAATGTAAGATTAAAAACATGCAGTAGACTCATTTATAAGGTAGATGTTATAATAATAATATTTGGAAACTACCCCAAAATATCACAGGCAAGCTTTTAAGGTCTAAATCTCTCTCTCTCTTTCTCTCTCTCACACACACAATACAATACAATACATTACAATTCAACGCAATACAAAATAATATAATACAATACAATGCCATATAATACAATGCAATACCATACAATATAAATCTTAGGTTGTCAGTATCAGACACTGACAGTTGAGACCGCCCAAAGAGTTGTTGCAACACTTAAACAGTTATGCACATGAACTGAAATTTTTGCTAGCAACCACAACTAAGTACCTAAAGAAAGAAGATGGTACATACTCACTGCCAGGCAGACCAAAGGCATGTGTGTATTTGGAAAAGGAGGGACAGAGGCAAATGCGGTTGCCAACTCGATCTTGACAAGAGCCAAAATTGGAACAAGGGGAAGCAATGCAGTTGTTCTCATCATCCTTTTCACAGTTACGACCTGATGTCTGAGCTGCAATTAAATTAATAACACAATGATATAATTAGGAGACGAACAAGAAGACAAAACTAAAAGTAAATATGAGTGCTTTCACAAAGAAAGCAAACTTTAAAAAAAAAATCATATAAATATCACGAGCTCCGAAAGCTTTGTAGCAGTTTGTTAACTTTAAAATACTGGAAAATGTACTATCAAATTTACTATCATTACAACTAAAGCACTTACCAACAGTGCAAATGCACTCATAGTCTATGGTGTCCTTGTTGACACAGAAAGCACCGTTGAAACAAGGACTGGAGTCACAGGGTCTGATACGAGTCTGGCAGTTCCTGCCTGTGTTGCCTAAAAGGAGCAAAGGCCATAATAAAAAGCTATACTATTCCTACTAAGCAATTCAGGACTGCTTCCCTCTTCCCAAGTAAGCTCTGGCTGCTGGAGCTGCATGTGGCGATTGTTAGAAAATTAACACCTCTAGTTTCCTTTTGCAAACTTATTTACAAATCTGAAGAAGACATCCTTGGACTCATTGATCTTATGTGAGCATGAGATTGGGTTTAGTTCTATCAACTCTGTCACTCTCAGTCACTTGACTCTTTCAGTAAAAAACTTGGAAGACGTATTTGTTCATCAAATACTCTTTAATCTTCACTGCCTGTAATTTTCAATCTACATATGTACCTTCCAATCTTCCCCACCTCTTCACCGGCGATTTTATTGTGGGGAATGGTGCTCGGAAGTGCTTTATTTTTAGACAGTTTGCTGGAATTGTCTGCATCCTGACCTATGTGCTTTCTACCACAAGCATATCTATATTTGCAATCCAATCTGCTGAGATCTGCATTCATCCAGATATTAGGCATACAATGATCATATAAGTGATGGAAAGATGAATATTATCCAATCAAAACACGCAAAAAGGGCATGTTCTAAAACTAGCGACCAATCAATGAAAATCTTGTTAAGCGTTTGCTTATCGCCTACGAGTAAAAAAAAGTTCCTCAAAATAATAAAAAGCTGAGTTTTAGAGAAGTGTCATGCATGATTTGCCATCAGTAAGTGGGGTTCAATCCTGAATTGCCGCGTTTTATCCACCCAAGGTGGGTCTGGAATTTCATTATCTGTTTAGATGCACAAATCCTCTACTTATAACAGACTTTCTTTAGTACCCAAATACTTCAGGAATCATCCAAATGCCTATAAGTTAAACCAATTAGTGAATTCAAAATCCAAATGCATGGTGTCAAAATTATGCCGTTTTATAGGAATAATTTTTTCACTTTTTCAATAATGACACACAGTTCTCTTTTGTCCCCATTTTGAAATCATATATTTTTGGTTAATACTTAACTATATTTAGGGGGGGGGGGGGGGGGGTATTTTTCTTGTGAACATTACCTTTTCTCAAATTATCTACTGATTTTGTTGTTGTTCTTTTTTCAGACTCAGTGCTCATATGTCAATGTTGTATGTAAGATTCCTGTATATTATTATGCGACTCTTGTTTACTTTTTTGTATCCCCAACACCTCTCCACCTTTGTGGCTATTAGTATAATGTTGCAATTATTTTGTGTTTAATAAAAGAACAAACTTCCAATTTCTTAATGCTGAGAGATTGGGAACTTTTTATGCAAAGTCTTCTGAAAACAAATGGCATGTATCATCATGTATGCAGAATTGCATAGAAGGCCTTTTGATTACAAAACCCGTATGGTAGTACATACCTGATGGGCATATACAGGAATAACCGTGGTTGACAACCAAGCAAGTGCCGTTGACACAGGGATTGGGGTTACACACAGTGGGAGCTGAAACGGACAAATCAACACTACTTATTTTTAACACTACTGATACAGTCAATTTTTCAATCTACATGTGCCTGTTAACAATGTCAACAGAAACAAAAATACAAATTCCTTTGAAAACACTCTTTCACACAAGTTCGGCTAACACTTGGAGCATTTTTATGGCCTGGTTGTAAATATCTCCAATTTCTTTACAGGCCATGTTTTACTTACATTCTTTACTTAACTCCCTCGCCTCAAAAAATATTTAAACTACCAGACAAGCAATAGCACCAGTTGTCTTTAGAAACCAGTGTAAAACAAGTAAAAAAATAAAACAATATTATTATAAATTGTTCTCAGAAATTGTTTCATGAAGCAACATCGATCCCAGTTAATACTTGGATGGGTTACCATGCTTGGAAGGCAATCATCAAAAAAAGAATAAAATAAACATACAAAACACCCCAGCCCACTCAGCTGTGAATTGGTACCTGGCTCCATTTAAAACTGAGGAAGGTAAAGCAGAGAGTGAGGAGAGGGGCACTGCCCTCAGTAAGGTGGCTCAGAGAAAAGAGGTCCCAAACACCTCTCTCCCTTACGGCTAATTATGGGAATCCTATCCGATCATTGAACTATTCAGACCTGATAGTGATCTAAGAGAGGTTTCCGCGGAACGTGCGACTATGTCACGCCTTGTGACAGACATTTTGAAGTCCAATGAGTCTGATGACGTCCACAAATCCACAACTTGAACGGCGAAAATATATACACAGAAACAGTCAATGCTGCACCACTATTCCAAAACAAAGTATGGCGCCGCAAAATCGGAAGCGAGTAAAGCAACTTTCGTCTTCCGATACAAAACAACAACAACAAAAATTTTAAGTGCCCGCAAATTGTTTCGCATTTCTTTTTTTTTTTTTTTTTTTTTTCGTTTTCGCGGATTTCCGCGATTTTGTGGAGAACTATCAGGTCTGCTATTAACATACTCCATCTTTCTCTGTCCTCAGCAATCCTCATGGCTTTGCTCAGTGTCAAGCCAGTATATTTTAGAATGTTGTCCCCACCTCTTTTTCTGTCTCCCTCTTCTTCTGCCTCTTTGCACCATGCCTTGCAGGATGTTCTTTGCAAAGCCTGATGCTCTGGTGACGTGGCCATACCATCGGATCTTCCGTCTCTTCACCACTGTAAGCGTGTCATCACGTTGCCCAAAGGCTTGAGTGATGGTCTGTCGGACTTCGTCGTTGGTGATGTGCTTGGGTATATAAAATGCCAGAAATCTTCTGTGGCCACCTTATCTCCATGCTTTGTATTCTTCATTGTAGGTCTGCTGTGAGGGTCCATGTTTTGCAAGCGTATTGGAAGATTGAGATGACAAGGGAGCACAGCAGCCTTACCTTATAGACTGATTGTCCTGTCTTTCCAATTGGGCTTCAATCTTGTCAGGGGAGCAGTTGTTTGTGCGATCTTGGAGAGGAACTCCTGTCGGGACCCATTGTCTGATACAATGGCTCCTAAATATTTAAAGTATGCACAGGATTGAGGGATTGGCCTTGGACTTTAATGTCTGTGTTGATGCCGTTGGTGTTGTTTGTCATCATTTTGGTCTTTTCTGCACTTATTTCCATTCCAAAGGATCTGAAGGTGGTGTCAAACCTCTTTATCAGCTGTTCAAGTTCTTGTTCCTTTCCAGACAATCCATCAATGTCATCCGCAAAATGGAGGTTGGAGTTTGCTCTACCCCTTACACTGACTTTACCTTCCTGATCTGCAAGGGCATCTGAAATGTGGCGCTCTAGGAAGATGTTGAAGAGTGTTGGAGAGAGTAGGCATCCTTGACGCACACCGATTGTTGTTCTGAACCAGTTTCCGATGGCGCTATTGTGGAGGACTGCACTTGTAGCCTTGTCATACAGGCTTTTGTTGACTTCAATAATGTTAGGGCTGATGTTGTACTCTCATGGTTGCCCACAGAGCTGCATGCCAGGTCAAACGCTTTCTTGAAATCTAATAACACATGATATAGATGTTGTTGATGTTGTAGGTATTTCTTGCAGATTATTCTGAGGTTGAAAATCTGTTCAGTGGTATTTCGCCCTGCCCTGAATCCTGCTTGTTCTTCAGCTATGATTTGTTTAGCTTGGCATTTCAACCTGTTGAGTATTATTTTCAGGAGGAACTTGCTGGGATGGCTGATGAGACTGATGGTGCGGTAATTTTCACACTTCTGAAGGTTATCCTTGTCATGGCAAAACTGTGGGAGAGGGGTGTGGGGCAACTTCTTTTTTAGCCATGGGACAAACAGGTCACTGGTCAGGGCATTAGGGCTGTCATGGCTAAACTGTGGAGGAGGAGCAAGGGCGACCATTTCTATCAACGGACAGTACAATGGTCAAGCCAAACTGCTAGAGTACAGAAAGGGCAGCGTTGTTTTTCACTGAACGGTACAATAACATGATGTTATTGTCGAGTGTGGGTCAAGTAATTGGCTAATAGATTATACAATTTAGCACGTGCTAGCGGCAAGGGCATGTTTGTGCCGATTCTGCCAGCCAATCATTAGGCTCAATTTGGTTGCACAAATGCAGTAAAGTTGCTGGAATAGGTCATTCGTTGCAAGGACTGGGTAGCAAGCGGATCGCGGAGGAGAACGAAGGGAACCCAGGTTGGTGGGACGTTAAGCTGCGAATCCAGATTGCTGTCGAGTTGAGACGCCTGGGGAGGCTAATGGGTTATCGGAGAGCTGGGTAGCTGCCACCCATTTATGGAGCGTTATCGGACGTTATCCATGTGATGTCGTCAAAGAGAAATCTCTTATCATAAGTCGGTAAGTGAGATTCGACCTCTGGAACCTTGTCTCTAGCGATCGTCAAAGAGAGAAAGGGGGGAAGAAACTATTTAGGGAGGGCTGGTAGCAAAAATGTGTGAATGAGAATGTATAACGTGAAAGTGTACGTCTTTAAACGTTTATAAAAAATATGTTAATTGTTAGGATGTTGTATTTAGAAATGTTTTAAGTTAGAACGTATTTTTTGTTGTAAATAATAAAATGATGAACAGAGGCAGTCAGCCAGAGTCAACAGAGAGAGGTGGAGAGGAAATTGTATATGTATGTTAAATATGTGGAACTTTTATGATGATTGTATTGTGTATAAATCATATGAATGTAACGAAGTGAAAATAAATTGTGAACATGTGTATTAGAGAAATTATAACCATGCAATCTTCTTCAGGAGGCGAGCAGACCAGGGTAGTTTAAGAGTAATAGATAGAGGAGTAAAAGTTATGCCAGAATAGTAGCCTGTACCATTATTGATTTCAGGTTGGACTTATTATTGTTGGGCTTATCGTCGACGTTATCGTCGGACGTGTCGTCAACGGACGTGTTGATGTTATCCGACTCGTTGTAGTCGTCTCTACAGCGGCGGCAGCTGTAGTGGTCGTTCCTCGGGTCATCCGTGGAAGTGGGGGTTGCTGTGGTGAGAGGGCAGTGCCGCCGTAGAAGTCATCTGAGGTGGTGGAGAGAGGCAGAGAAGGAAGAGAGGGGAGAAATCAACGGAATTAAGGGGCCGTCTGGCAAGCAGACCATTAGCATAGAAGGAGCCACGGCGTCCGTCGATAGTATAGCATAGAGGGAACAGCATCATGTTAGTTTAGAAATAAATTCACGTTTTTGGACGCAGGGACAAATGAAGACTTATCATTCAGTGACTCTAGAAAATATTGTGTGAAATTCTACATGGACAACTCCTACATCTACATTGGATTTTTAACTGTGTGTGTGTGAAAACCTTAGTCAGGGAAACTGAAAGAGAAGTACACAGTCGGACTTCATCAACATACGACTGTGCACCTAGCTTGTGTATATATGACTGAACTGGGGCATCAAAGGGGGGGGGGGGGGGTTATATTGTTATTTAAATTATCATTGTGCATATAATATTTTGTGTGTGTTTAAATTAGAAACGACCAGGTGAGAGAGTGATTTTGTCTTGATTTATGACTGTACAAATGTGTTGATTGCATATATTTTAAAACCGTTTTATGTTAAATTTTGCTTTATATTTTTCTTTGGTTTCATTCTTTTGTTTCTTAATTGGGTTTTTTAATTACATGTTTTCTTAAATAAATGTTATATTTGTATTTTTATACCTTATTCCGCTAGTTGTGTTTCTTAGTATAGTTTAGTGGGAGAAAGGACGCTCGCACACGCATCACCCACCCCTATCTACCCTATCACTCCTTGCATGAAGGACTAGTCACCTACTTTAAACACCAGAGGGAGGAAGTAGGCCTGACAAGGGCGAAGAAATTGAATAATGAAGGACACGTGCACCCACAGTGAAGGGTTGTTTACCAGCATAGTGGACCAATCAGGAGCTCAGGTTGGGGAAGATATAGTCTAGGATTCAGCTGGGATATGCATCTTTGCTCAAGACCTGGGGGCAAATGGATCGTTGGGAGGTGACGGGATGAAGCCAGGTTGGGAAACATTAAGCTGTTGGACCGCATGCTGTCGATTTGGGATGGTGCGGAAGGCTTGCGGGTTTGGGGAATCTGTTTTATGCTCTCACCTGTATGTAGGAGGTCATCAGACCTGCCTATGTTGTGTTTCGAGAGAGACATCTCTTATCACAAGTCGGTAAGTAAGATTTGGCCGCTGTATTCTTCTCCCTAAACGATCGTCAAAGAGAGAATGGGGAGAAAAACTATTTAGGGAAAAATGTAGAGAAAAATGTATGTAAGAGAATGTGTAAATTTAATTGTATTTTTTAACACTTTTATTAAAATATGTTATTTGTTATTAATATTGTATCTGGAAGATTTTTTCTGTTCAATGCATAATTTTTGTAAATGATATATTATTTTAGTTAAACAGTCAGCAGGACTGGAACTTTGGAACTTTGGAACTTTGTCCTTTTATTACACAAACAAATGATAAAACAGCAAATATCAAATTAGGCTCCTAGCCCAGGGGGGCCGTATAGCCAGACAAGGGGGGAAGATGGGGGGATAGGGATACACAATATATAATATATACATAGTGATTACAAGAACGGCATCATATATTACAGACATAGCAGCCTCTAACTACACACAATAACATATGCACTAAATGAAAAAGCAACAACAATGTTCAAACATTTGTGACACCTCTTTAAAAAAAAGAAAAATACTGGAAAAAAATATATAATATATAAAAATAATAAAAATAAATTGATATGCACTCAAAAGAACAATCGCATAAAGATACAAGATAAAACAAAAACAACAGTCATCAGAGAAAAGAAAGAACAAGGGAAAAAAAGCCAGAACAGTGAAGGACACATGCATGACCACCAAACAGTACTCAAATATTGGAGGAAAAAAAAAAATAAAATAAAATAAAATAAAATAAAATAAATAAATAAATAACCAATGCTGTACTACTTAAAAAGTGAAAGTATTATTCCAATAAGACGACTTAAATTTTTCAGTGTGCTTTTTGATTTCGAGTTTATTAGCTGATTTAATTTGAAGACATTTGGGTGATTCCTAAAATACCGTGGCAATAGGGAAAATCTGTTGTCTTTTAGAAGGGGATTAGTACAATTAAACAAATAATGGAATTCATCACCTATTTCATTTAAATCACACAAAGGGCACAATCTATCTTCTCTGGGAATATTTATATATCTTTGAGTTTGAATCGGAAGTTTGTGGCAACCGAGTCTAAATTTTAACAGATTTATTCTAAAAAATGGTGACAAATTAACTAAATAATCCTCAAAACAAAACTTTTCCTTAAAAATTCTGTAAGTAATACAACTGTTATGCTCATTTATATTCTGATGCCAGATTTGCAAAAATTGGTCTTTTAGGCGTTGTTTGACTAGATTCTTAAAATAATTCAAAGAATAACTACAACCACGCAACCATATGAAAGACAAACCGAGATCGTCCAGAAGAGAACGAACAGTATTTAACCAAGATAATTTATACTCACTATTAAAAAACAAATAAGAGCACAGACGAAACATAAGCACCGACATTTTTGTGGAATCGTTACAACAGTCGATACACAATTTATACCAAAAACAAAGTAACCTGCATTTGGCATCCAAAGAGACAGGAAAACAGCCAACCTCACCCAAAACCATGCAAGTCGGCGTGCAAGTTTTTACGTTAAGGATCATTTTCAAAAATTTTAGTTGCAACCTATCACATATTTCCAATTTTTCGTGAGCCCATACCTCGCAGTTATACAATAGAATCGGTTTGATACATTTATCAAAGAGATCTAACTGGACATCAAGCGGCAAATCTAACTTTCTACACTTCCTTAAAAGTGCATACATCGCACGTTCAGCTGACACGCTCTGGGCTTTCAAGTTCTTTTGAAATTTATTGTTATAATGAAAAAGGGTGCCTAAATATTTATATTCCCAAACTATTTGAAGGATTACATCATTAAACTTGAAGACAGGCAACTTTCTGATTTTACCGCGGGAGAAAATCATAACTTTCGTTTTTGCAATATTTATACACAGACCAAACTTCGCACAATATAAATTAAGAATATCTAGAGCTTTCTGCATGTCTTCAGCTGACTCTGATAAAATGACTGTGTCATCAGCATATAATAACAGAAACAATTTAAAATACTGGTCAACATCTGAGAAATTGAACCCATTACCAATATTCCGTGGCAACGATAAACCATCAATATGTTCGGCAAGGAAAGACCTTAAATCATTCAGAAACAATGAAAATAGAATAGGTGATAAATTCTCACCTTGCCGCACTCCAGCATTACATGTAAAAAAAGTAGGCGATATACCATTAGGGCTTTTAACATAAGATTTAGCTTTTTGATACATATCTTTGATCACTATCAAAACTCTTCCAGAAATACCATTGTTGATTAATTTTTCCCAAAGCATATTACGCTGTACATTATCAAATGCCTTTTTATAATCTACAAATGTAGTAAACAATCTTTTCTTATGTTGTAAGTAAATATCAATTAGACAGTGCAGTGCAAAGACATGATCAGTGGTTGAGTTACCTTTTCTAAAACCTGCTTGTTCATTACCTAATAAATTATTGGACTCTAGAAATAAATTAATCCTATTATTAATAATGCTTGTAAAAAGTTTACCCAAACAGCTAAGAAGAGTTATACCTCTGTAATTATCTACATTTAGCGTGTCTCCTTTCCCTTTATATAGTGGGCAAACTATGCCAACTGACCAGTCTTCAGGAATTTTGCCACTGCTTAAAACAAGATTAAATAACATAGTAATAGTATCTAACAACTTAGGAAAAGATGCTTTCAAAAATTCATTCAAAATACAATCAAAACCGCAGGTTTTATTATTCTTTAGTTTACCAACAGCTTTCATTACCTCGTCACGTGTTATGTCGGAATTCAGACTAGAATTATCTATAAAGTTAGCTTCAGGATCAAGAGGGTCAGTAGGATGGAGGATGTCTTCCTCAGGAATGTTACCAAGGTTTTCAAAATAATTAACAAAATCATCATGGGTAGGTATATTTCCATTACACGGCATATTACTTGAACTATTATTTAAAAACTTCCAATACGCTTTGGAGTCCTTACATTTTAATCCACGTAAATAGGTATGCATATTTTTTCTATATAGACCAAACTTCTTTCTAATCGTACTTTTATACTCTTTGTACGCCTGTTTATTAATTTCTCTTGACTTCTGGTCGCGCACACGCGCGTGGTTACGTTTGGTGTTACGAAATATTTTTCTTTTCTGTCTACATTCATTATCAAACCATGGCATTCTCTTCTTCTTCTTCTTCGTCCTCTCTGCTCTGTTTTTGCTATTAGTATGCTTCAACATATTAGCATCGCTAGCGGCAGACAGCAGAACAGCTACTACTTCCTTAGTTATATTATTAACATCTAAATGTGTCACGTCTAAAACATTCCTTAACAGATTCGATAGAGCACAATTTATATCAATAACACGCTCTTGGTCAATACTGTTAACAAAAACACTCTCAGACTCCTTTATCCATACTGGTTTGAAAGATTTGTTAACAATTTCAGACTGGCCACTATGTTCCTTGGCTAAAGAGTTATTGTCAAATAAAACATCTTCAAAAGACAATGTCAAAAAAAACGGGACAGTGTACATCGGAAAGACATTCATCGAAATCACCAATGGCAAACATAGTAACATGAGTAAACACAGCAGGGGAGGCAACTATGTAATCTACAACGCTCACATCTTTGCATGTAGGCCTACCCACACTCGCATCATCACCCGTTCTACCATTGACAATCAATATGTTCTGGCTAATACACAAATCGATAAGAGAATTGCCAAAATTATTTACATTACTATCTTTCGACACTCTGACTTTTTGGATGCTGTACATATCAATTAATTCAGCTGTACTAGTAATAAAATTGTCAACCTCCTCTACCTCGTCTACAAAGTCACAAACATTTCCCGTTCTAGCATTAAAGTCTCCGAACAAAACTACATTAACGTCATCACTCCAGTTTATTAAAGTATCAGCCAGCTCTTGAAAAGCATTCCTGTTTACATACACTGAATTTTCGGGGGTAATATAAACTGCTACACACAAGATTGTTTCGACTACCTCCACACGTGGAACTGATAATTCAAAAAATAAACCATCGTCAGAAACTGGGTGATGCACTAACCGATAATACTTATCAAGTCCGGGTTGCATTCTCTTACTAAAAGAATGACGTTCTACAATTTTAATGTAATCTAAAAGCTCATTTCTAACCAAAAGGGCAATACCACCCGATTTCTTTCTATACCTCTTTCTATTTTTCATAAAACAAGAATATCCCACAATGTCTACATGATCAAAATCATCAAGCTTCGTTTCTGACAAACATATTATATCTGAACGCCTTATAGCATCCTGAAATTCTGGACACGCCAACCTTGACAACAAACCACAAACATTCAGTGAAAGGAAACGGAGAGAAGAGAAAGAAAAACTGGCATCACTTAGGACTATAGAGGGGGAAATGTTACCTGGCTCATCATTATTATCATTTAGATCATCATCATCATCATTTAGATCCTCACTACCACCATCATCATTATTATTATCATTATTATTATCATCATCATCATTATCACTATTTGTTATAGTAGAACTGTTATCATTATTATCATTACTGTCAATGTTATTGTCAATACTGTTGTTAACATCATTAGAGTCATTATGGTTACTACTAGTACTACCAATACAGCACATAATGTCAACAACACTGCACTTACAAACACTACAGACACTAACAATATCATGACAATCATTATTATCAACACAACCACAACCACATTTATCATCACTGTCGTCACAACACATACTACCAACACCACTACAATTACCATCACTATCATCTTTATGGTGATCAATATCATCATCATCATCATCATCATCATCATCATCATAATCATCATCACAACATTTATTATTACTGTCATGACAACACATAATATCAACATCACTGCAAACATAATCAGCGTTTTCAATGCTAATGTCATTACCACCTCTACCACCGACATCACCACCATCACTATCAACATCGTCAACAACATCATGGAAATTAATAATTTCTTTAATAGTTTCTTCACCCACAGCAACACACTCCTCCCTATAGCCATTAAAATCACCACTACCACAAGCAAAGTAAGCATCAGACTCATACTCATACTCAAGCACAACATTATTATTGAAACAACCATAACAACAGTCAGTATTATATGCATTATTTGTGTAATGAGATTCAGTTCTGGTTCCAAGCTCACGAATACCTTCCAAGTCAGTTATATGATCTCTCATGCTACTGAGGTTATTATGAGGACATTTACAACCATAAAATGTGCACTGACAAACATCAATACTTTCATCATGACAAACAACAGCAAACTCTCTTCTTTTATAATCACTATCGCATAGCTTATTAGAAACATGAATTACACAATTAAGTGCACAATCATCACAACAGGGCACATCAGTACCTAGTCTCGAGTATAGGTCATTATTTGTGTTGCATAATAACACATTTTCTAGCTTTATATCAGTATAGGCAACACCATCATCACAATCAAAATGTTTTGAGAAAAGCTGTTCACAACCACCACTATCATCACTACTGAAGATGCTTGACATGTATTTAGCACTACAACCATTATCATCATTAAACTCACAAGTAACTAATATATCATCATTAATATCATCATTATTACAATCATTAATATAATCATCATCTGTTGTTAGACAATCAACCATTAACTTAGGAATGTCAGGCATATCAACATGCACACCATTATCATAGCCATAGCACTGATTATTATGAAAGACCAAAGGGAACAAAACCACAGACAGATCACTGAGACTTTTGTCTGCTACTCCACTGGCTGTGTAACAGACACTATCACACACAGGTGAAACATTTCCTTTAGTTGTCAACACATTATCACATTCAGTTAAATTATATTCATGAAGACTGGTTACCACAGACTGAAAATCTTCAAGTTCAACTGACAGCTTATTTACACATCCTTTATTCTGGTCATTTAATACCATTTGTTCATCTTGATCTTGATCACAATATTTTATTCTGGCCAGTGTATCATAATATGTAAAAGAAAGGGTAGAAACAAAGACTATTCCGAAATCTGACAAATCACACTTCACACTGTCAGCATTTTTTACTATAGTTTTCAGACTTCCTTCGCCGTTCAGAACATGAAAATTATTAACAGTGCTGCAAGACAAATCACCTTCAACATTTTCGCAGTTCACTACATCAGAATCAAATACCTGCCGCTGAAAGGGTGAAGGTGAAACAGAAAGCTCCCATGGGCGCCTCTATTCTCCATGGTCGAGGGTGGAGACATCAGTCGACTCTTCACACGAAGCATCATCAGCATCGGCTGCTGCCACCTCAGTGATCTCCGAGAGATGCTTTAGGCCCAGGGCTGTGTAATCAACACTGGAGACCCCCAACTTGAAGAGATCATCAGGGGTCTCAATCACCACCGGTTTCGGCCTATCAGAAACAGGGAGACCCAATGGGGCCCTTTTGGTGCAGTAAATCCTACCGTCGACGGTCCATGCACTGTACCCCATCTTCTTCACCATCCCCAGCATCCGAGCCCTGAGAGGGGTGATGTCGTCGTTAATGAACACTTTGTCATATCCCTGCATCCCTTTCAAGTTTTTCTTCTTCTTCATAATCTCGTTCCTCTTCCTTCTGGAAACAAACTTCACAAGAATAGGGCGTGCACCTCTGACAGGTTTACCGGTGCGATGAGACGCTGCAATGTCCGAAACGTTAACATCAACGCCCAGATCTTTGAATATTTTCACTGCTTTTTCCTCAACCTGTTCTGCTGTCTCGTCGTTTCCTTGCTGGACACCAAACACACGTATAGACTCCCGCCGGGTATACTGTTGAATACGGTCGTTTTCATATGTAAGTACACGAACCGCTGCCATGGCCTTCTCAAATGCAAG
Source organism: Oncomelania hupensis (assembly GCA_036898135.1). Classification (NCBI taxonomy): domain Eukaryota; kingdom Metazoa; phylum Mollusca; class Gastropoda; order Littorinimorpha; family Pomatiopsidae; genus Oncomelania; species Oncomelania hupensis. The sequence goes on along the minus strand of CM072520.1, from coordinate 39,718,693 downwards.
GTGGGGTTGAGGAGATGGACGCTGCATCACAGACAACACTTTAGACTGCATCTCCACCATCACACCTCTCATCACCTCACTCACCACCACAGACAAAGCTGTTGCCAACACAGGGATCATCCTGACAACTGGGTCGTTGGGGTCCTCTTCAGAAACCCTAAAGATTGATAAGGCATCAGTTACCTTCCGCACGATAGACTCTTGCATCTTCGCAGTGTCAAAATCAATGTTCTGCATCCCACACACAGATGACTCACTGTTATAATCCGCAAACGATTTCACCTTTTTACTTTCCTTCTTTGCTGAACACGGAGAGTCAAAAAGAGGTCTTTTCACTTTCCCTCTAGGGTTGGACATCACACAATCAAAAAACCAAAAACAAAACGCCACACAGTTTCCAGTTCTGAAGAAACTTCCAACGCGATAGGCCTATCTTTACTGATGTCTACTGCTACACATTAGTGATTTAGTCTGTATTGAAGTAAACACAACTGAGTGAAAACTTCCATTGAACTTCACAACCACATGAACAACGTAATTGCCACAGGAACACCACACATTTAACGTGTCAGACAATAATCTCAACTGGTCATAAACCAAGTTGCTAAAAAATACCACAGAGCCTTTAGTGCAACGAAATATTCCAGTGAAATATTGCAGCTCACAAAAACGCCGCCATTGTCGACAAGCAAGGGACGCAACTCAGAGAGAGAGAGAAAGAGATATGTGGGATGTAAATTGTATAAAACGATGTAAAAGAACCAAATGTATGTTAAATATTGTCAAAATTGTATGGTTGTTGCATTTTGTATTTTTGTATGAGAGTTGTGTGAAATGAAAAAAATGTGAATATGAAAGCCATGTAAATTTTTCTTCAGGATAGAAGGAGAGCAGAAAAATTATTTTATTGCAAAATAGATATATAAAAGTTATGCTAGAAAAGTAGCCTTTATTATTATTATTTGCAGGATGGACTTGTAGCCAACACTGAAAGCAACGAATCGGCTAGGCAGCTGCAGTCTTGTGTCGCTGTTTGGGTCCCTTGATAGGTTGACCGTTGTGTCACTGACAGAGTGTCCAGCTGTGAGAAGGCATCGGGGGCCATCTCATAACGAGAGGAAGGGTCACCAAGGCTGCGAAAGGGAAGAAAGAGAAGGGAGAGACGTGAAAAAGTAGAGTAAGAGGAAATAGTAGAATGATTACGAGTGTTTGTATTCAAGTTTAGAAGCCACGAATTTTTATATAACTTTGTAAAGATTTTATTTATGATTAGTCTTCTTATCAACATTAGAAACAGTGTGGATTTCAATATCCTGTGACTCAAAACAATTTTTTTCTTTATAAACTGTGCATAAATAAACTGTGGTAAAAATGTTTTGAATTACAGAAATACAAGGAAGAACTGTGCAACAAGACTTGTATAATCAGTGACAGTGTATAGGGTGTGATTTGGTTATACATTGCATTGTATAACGGACTATCAGGGACAAAAGGGGGGACATATGTGTGCTTTATTACTTTTGTGTATTATTATATGTGTATGTGTTTAATTAGAGGAACCACAAAGGTGAGAGAGTGATTTTTATACAGTTGTGCCGATGTTTTGCTTTTTGTTAGATTCGTTTATGTTTAAATTCATTTTATGTTTTCTTTGGTTTCATTCTTTTGTTTTTTGATTAAGGAGTAATTTTATGTTTTTCTGAATAAATGCGAATTTGTATTTTTAACACCATATTTTATTAGTTGAGTTTTGAGTTTAGTTTAGTGTTAGAAAGGATGCTCGCTCACTCACTACCAGCCCGAAAACCCCTTCACTCCTTGTATGAAGGAAACAGTCACTTATTTAAATACCGTACGGAGAAAATAGGTTGACAACTCTTTTTGTGAAGAGTGATGACAAGCGACTGGGTCCATGGTGTAGTCCACTCCCCACTCTGCCAGATCTTGTTACAGATAATGATGAGCACATCAATTATCGCTTCTCCTCCTGCTTGAAGCATTTCTGTGGGTATTTTGTCCACTCCAACTGACTTTCCCTTCTTCAGTGATTGCATTGCTACCTCAACTTCTTCTTGGAGAATTGGTAGGGTTTCTTCTTCTTCTCTGTTCTGGAGACATGCTAGAACTGATGGGTGTGATTGTAAAGGTCAGGGCTGTAATCTGTCCATCTATCCAAGACATCTTGTCCTTCTGTAGGGCATATGCCAGGCTTTCTTTGGATAGTGGAGACCTTGGGCTGTTTAACACTTCCCAGCAAACCAGCCCAATCTGGGCCCCACTCGGGCCGCGTTTGATTGTTTGATTGATTGATTGTTGCTTTAGGTCCAGCGGACTCTTCCGAGCCAAATCAGGACCGGACAACCCCCAATCCGCATAAAAGATCTGCCGAAACAACCCTAGTGGGAAAATTGAATGCCCTTCACCGGCCAGTCACTTTACAATAAAGACCCTCGGGCCGCGTAGGGCATCCCGACTTTTGTCTGGCTATAGTAGGGACCCACATAGCCCTACAAAAACCTGATGCGTAGCGGAGTCGAGAAATGTGGATGCGTAACGCATCGCCCTCCCGTGTGCCGCCCAATTCTGCCCCACCACAAAGCCACGCTGCGCACACGCTAACATAGGCCTACTCTCGCTTCTCATTGGCTAAACTGTCTGTGGAATGTTTCGTCTGCTTCACATTTGCTGCGGCATACGTATGTGAAAAATATTTATACAAAATCAATTCAGCAAGATATCATTATTTAATTGTGCTTATAATTCTTAATTTTTATCATAGAATGTGTAAAATATTGTTAAAGTGTTTCTTTTAACTATTGTATTTATTTATACATTATAAGCCAAGGGTAAATTTCCGTGCCCATTACTGCTGGTCTTTTCCGGTTGTCCTTAGGCGCCAATTTTCTACAGTTTTCTTCTACAGTTGCATGTGCTCGGATATTGTGTTTGCCTGCGAAAACCTATTCCGCTGTGGTTGTTTTTTGGGGCTTTGCCTTTCGTTTATGTATTTACACACGATTTTGATAGCGACGAAGATCATGTTAATATATATTGTTATGGAAATGGTGTGTAAATACTTAAGTGGGGACACACCAAGGACTTCCGAAAACAAAAACGCCTGTGCCGACAGTCCCTATTAACACCAGACATCTCAATTCTTTCTTCATGCAATCACATATCATAAACAATATGTGCATGGGATATGATTTTAGGGTAAATCAGCATTGGCCAGGGATGGGGCATTATCGGGGTTGTTTCTGGTTTAAGTTGGGTTACAATAGGGTTGGTGTTGGGTATCCTGAAGTATGCCCGATCTTTGCCGGAATCGGGTTACCGTTCAGCAAAGGTTGGGTTATGGTCGGGTAAATTTTGGGTACCCCGACGATCGCCCAATCTTTATTGAAAGTCAGGCTACTGTTTGGCGAATGTGGGGTTACGATCGGGTAAGTTTCGGGTAGCCCAACGATCGCCCGATCTTTGCCCGAATCGGGCCTGAGTCGGTTCCAATTTCCATTTGCCCCATCGGGCCCCGAAATTGTGGTTAGCTGGGTTGTCAGCCACTTCACAATCTGGTAGGCCTTCTTGCAGTTATTCCTGTTTAGACTGTTCTCTATTTCCTGGCACTGTTCTTCTATCCTGTTCTCCTTTGCTGTGCACATGCTTTTTCGGATGTGACTATTAATTTTTTGGTAGGTGTTCTTTTTCTTTTTCATCTCTCTTCATTTGTTAAACAGGTCCAAAAGTTCAGGTGTGATCCACGGTTTCTTCTTTGGGCGGTGCTTGCCAAGGATCTCAGTAGCGGCATCTGTCACAGCTGAGTTGAAGGTTGTGATCATGGTGCTGACATCTACTTCACCAGCTCCCAAAATGAGCAGTGGTGCAAATTTCCCTCCAATTGTGGCTTGGAATATTCCTGCCACCTCAGGGTCTTGCAGTTTGTCCAGGTCGAACTTCAGTCTAGTGCATTTTGCTGTGTTTACTCTCTTCAAGTGAAGAGAGAAATATATCATCACGAAATCGTGGTCACTTCCAATGTCTGCTCCTGGAAAAGTGCGTGTCCTGCCAACGTTGACGCTTGATCTGAAGCATGTCTTGACCATGATGTAGTTAATCTGGTTGTGATGGTCCTCACTTGGACTGTGCCAGGTCCATAATCTGGATTTTCTGTGGAGACCAAATGTGTTTGCCAGTATCAGATTGTTGTATATGGCTTGTCTGAGACCTCTGTCATTTGTCTCGTTGTTGCAGTTGAATCCACATGTGTCTCCCCAGTTGTGGTACGCATCTTGGCCAACCTTGGCATTCCAGTCGCCTTGCACTATGACTATGTCCTTCCTCAGCACTTGGTCAAGGACAGCTTGCAGATGTTCATAGAAATCCTCGACTTCGCTGTTGTCATAGTCTGATGTTGGGGCATAGGCCTGGATGATGGTGATGTTAAAAAGGGCTGCTCTCAGACGGATGGTAATGGGTCTACTGGAGACAGGGCAGCAACCCATGACAGTGGTTAGAATGTCTTTGTGGACCAAGAATCCAACGCTGTTTTTGTGCCTGTCATCTCTCCAACTGAAATAAATCTTGTAGCCTTTGTCGGTCTTTGTTTCACCTAGGCCTTTCTAGCACAGTTCGCTGATACCTAAAATGTTCCATTGATAGTTGTCCAGCTTGTGGGCCAGTTCAATTTTCCCTCCACAGTTAGGGTCCTGACATTCCAGCTAGGTTCCTACGAAGATGTTGTCTCTTGTGCAGATCTTGCTAAGCACTACATTTCCAGAAAGTGGGGATACTATTTATATAGACACCCCCGACACCCTTACAGGGGGTGAAAGGGGGGGAGGGGTGTTACTACAGCACTTTTCCACCGCAAGAGCTGCTCAAGGCGCTGGCAGACACAGGATCTAACTCAAATTGCCTGAGGAAGCAACTCAGTCGTAGGCACATTGTCTCCCACACAACTCAGCACAATCCTGGGCCACTGGGATGGGGGAGAAAGGAACTAGTGCTTGTTGGGTGTAGTTATCTCACCCACATTCACCCGTATAGAACAGGAGCATCTGGATCTAAAGTCTGAGTACAGACATTATCCTAATAATAACAATAATAATAATTTTTCAGTAAGCAATAGCATCCACATACTGAAAAACAGATGGAGCTGTGAATTAGTGCAAAACTGATCACATATTGGGATAGCTGCATAATCATATACTTATGCCACGCACAATTCTAAATTCTATACATATTGCTGCCCTCCTATAAATACACGTGCAAAACGTCTTACCAGCATCAACACACTGAGAAGCGTAAGTAGAACTGCGTTGTAGCGTAGTCTGGTCACTGGGACATTCCACACATGTGTTTGTGCCATTCTGTGACTGGAAGAAACCCAGTGGACAGGCGGTACAGGGTGTAAACCCATCATATGAATAGGTCCCTGGGCCACAGGCCACTGGAACAGAAAAAAGAAAACATGGCAAAAAATACAATATTACAGAATAAAGAATTAAATATGGACAAGTTTCAAGACATTGTATAAAATAAGGGAGACAACAAGTTCGTGTAAAACATGTGATCAATGTGTGGTCTAAAGAGAAGGGACTGGAGTGTATTGATAGCATGTTGGATATCATCCTTATTAGACGCTATCCTCCATGGAATGAAGAAATGATAGCAAAGATCCATCTATCTCCCCTTCTCTGTTGCCAATGGTTTGCACTTGTGGATGTGTGCCACAGAAACAGATGGCCATTGTGCTGTGTTCTCAGCTCCTCACTGTATCGGCTGGGCTTGGTGAATATCAGCGGACTGATTTTCATAAGGGTGAGAAGACATCAGAATGAAGTAAGGAAAAACACATTCATGCAATAAAATTATCCACAATTTGACTGGTTGGCAACAGAAATAAAATAGGTGTAACGATTCACAGTTATATCCAATTCTCAACACATTATTTTTCAATTAAAAGCACATTCTTCCAGCTCTTGGTCATTTCAACCACAGAAATATTTTTCTCAAATTTTGAACAATTTCATAAAATCAGGTCTATGAGATTTGTTATTGGCCACATCTGCATATCAAAAAACCTTTAGCAGTTAAAAAACCCATAGTAAAAACTAGCAGTTTTGTCCAAATCCAGTTTACACAAAAAGGTAATCAAAATGTTCAGAAACTTTGCAGACATAATCTTCATTACCATATTGTTACACTTCTATAGGGGCGAGGGTTTATGCTGCATACTGTCTGTCTGTATGTGTATGCAGTGTTTACAGTCCAAATGATTCGAAACTTAATCAATATGTTTTTCAATGGTGTTACACGTTTTTTTTTAAATCAATAGTTGATTCAGCCCCGATTCTTGAATCTTGATAAGTGTAACTCAGATTCATTTATCCACACAGCCTGTTCATTCAGCACCAAGGCAGGAGTTGTCGTATAAACACAGCAGATCTACAATGAAGAAAACAAAGCATGGAGATGAGGTGCTACTTCTGGGCATTTCCTATACCCAGCACATCACCAAAGACGAAGTCCGACAGACCATCACACAAGCCATTGGACAACACGATGACATGCTCACAGAAATGTAAACTCCGATGGTATGACCACATCACTGGAGCATCAGGCCTTGCAAAGACCATCCTGCAAGGCATGGTGCAAGGAGGCAGAAGAAGAGGGAGACAAAAGTAAGAGGTGGGAGGACAACATTCGAGAATAAACTGGCTTGACACTGAGTGAAGCCATGAGGGTTGCTGAGGACAGAGAAAGATGGAGTACGCTGGTTAAACTATCATCTGTGGTGCCTCAACAATTTTCGAGTTATGGGATAGGATAGGACAGGACATGGAATGATAGAAGTAATTATTAGACAGAAACAAACTAATTACACTAACAGTAAGAATACAAACATTTAATGCCTAAGATAAACAAGAACTATAAATAACCAATACATTCACTCATTTTCTCACCCAAAAAGAATCATAAACATTATACTAGACCTAGTTGGCATAATAGCAGACAACTTATTTGCATGTCAACGTCAAGTTCTAGAGCTGCTGCAGTCACTTTTCTTTCCTGCCAGCTAGTCATTCTTTTCGGGGGAACATTTCTCCTCTTCCACTCTTTCTTTTAAAACTACCCTAATTCTCATTTTTAAAGTTGTTTTCATCAAATAAAACAAACACTGAGAGCCCAGTAATAGGCACACTGTTCACAGTTACAGCAGTTTACTTCATGTTGTAATTATGAGTTTTCATGTTCACAATAATATCCTATCTATCCTATCCTATCCCGTAACCTGAAGGTCGTATGGGTACCACAGATGATCGTTTAACCAGCGTACTCCATCTTTCTCTGTCCTCAGCAACCCTTATAGGCTCTGGAGGTGGTGTCAAGCCTCTGTACCAGCTGTTCAAGTTCTTGTTCTTCTTCAGTCAATCCATCAATGTCATTCGCATACCACCTATGCTGACTGTGCCTTTGTGATCTGCAAGAGCATCTGACATGATGCGCTCTATGAATAATAATAATGTTTAAATTATTAATTATTTTAAATTATCACAATAATATATAAATATTAATAAATACCGCTCCAATTAAAGTTTTGTGCAATAACTCGGCATGTTCAAAGGATTTTACTATCACTTCTTCAGATTTAGACATGATATTGAAATCTTTTGAATAATAACAAATGTGACATGATGAATACTTGCATATAAATACAAATGCCCACAACAATGTGCAAATCAAAGTATGCAGCCTTCTTAAAAGCAACTGTGACTTACGTCTGCAGCTTGCAATGCTTCCTTGTGCATCACCCCTAGTGAAAGTGTTGGCAGGGCAAGGCGCACAGAAGGTTCTGTTAAGAGAGTACATGTGATCAGGACAGGGTCGGCATGGAGCATCTCCAGTACTTGACACATAGCCATAGGCACAGTGCACTGAAAACAAAGAATAAATAATTATGTAACCCAGAAGTACTGCACTTTGACTCTCCATTTCCCTGTTTAAAAAAGCTCTCCAATCAATGGGTTACATTTACTCATCCTGAGAATGGGGACATAGAAAAAAGGTTGTAGTGTCGTGGCAAAATGCAGGAATGCTTAATACCAAACCAAACTATTGCTGTTATATTGTTAACATTATTATTATTATTATTATTATTATTATTATTATTATTATTATTCCTATTATTATTATTATTATTATTATTATTATTATTATTATTATTATTATTATTATTGTTATTATCATTAAAACTTAAAAAACTTACAGTAGCAGTCATCAACAGATCGTGCAGCCAGTTTCTGAGAGCGAGCATCACTGGGACAGAACTGACACGTGCCTGTAGTGTTGTCGAAATAGGATCCAATACTGCAAGCCGAACATTTGGCACCACCGGTACTCACATAGCCTGCCTTACATGACACTGAAAATTAAAAATTAATTAATTCAATAATTAAAAACAGAAATTCATATCAAGTGTGAGTGTTTTATGGTGAATGCTGAGCATTTTGTTCCATGTAAAATGAAATAAAGAAATAATGCAATACTGTATTTATTGTGCTCATAAAAAGCAAGAGAAACAGTAGGCATTGATCTGTAGTCTAAACAGATTCAATACCACGTCATACCAGCATTATATATAAATATAGCCTGCTTTACATGTCACTGAAATGATAAAAGTCATCAAGTATAACTAAAACACAGCACATAGTTTTAGGCATGCCTATTAAGAGCAGTGAAGCAATACAAACTAACGTTGAATCTTGGACAGCCAGAAATGAGGCACAAGGCACACTGTGATCAAAACAACAACTGTCCTCTCAAGCAACAAATGTCAAAATAAACAATTCCATATTGTTGAAGTTTGTAGCACACACATATTTTACAAAAGGTTGTTAGGTACAATAATATTGTCAGCTCACAATTTTAGTACAGCATCACACCATCCAGCTCCTTATAACCAACACTGTAACGCCCAAAAAATTTAGAAAAAAAACCACTGTTATGTAGCTTTAATACTGTAAGGAGAAAATTAAATATATTTCTAACACAGAAATCAATAAATACACTTACAGCACTCAAACTTTCCAGTACTGGTTTCAACCCTGGATTCTTCATTGATACGACAGTTTACACTGTCCTGGGTGATCATGACAAAACGGACAATTTCTGATGCTGGACAGTTGTTCTGAGCGCTCAGAGATCGGATGGACTGCAAACTGTTCGAGACTGTGCTGAAAGCTGCCTTCACAGTGGACACACACTGACTGATGGCTGATTCACTGTTAGGATTGGAGCTGAAGTCCAGTCTGAATGTTGCGTAGGCCTGCACAAAATACACATACAATAGACCATGGAAATACGAGGGGAAACAACTTTGGCCTGCTTGCCCGCATGTTGCGCCCAGAGTTGTCTAATGTGAGGCAAACATTCTTTGCAAACGAACACAGTTTCTCGCCTACAATTTCTGCTCTGTCCTCCATCAAGCCTTCCTCATCAATGGAAAGGATGATGATTTGAGTTGCAATCCTGGCTAGCTCCACTAGTTTGGCCTTGCTTCGCCCTGCAACTACCACCCTCTTTCCTGAAGAAAAGCTTAAGGTTAATTGTAGATTATAGTCACACCATATGGGAACGTATATGTTCCCGGCAATCTGTCACGGCTGAATCTTTCTTCACTGAAACTGACCTTTCAGTGAAAGCAGTAAGCTATTTTTAACCAAGCGCAGCCAGCGCGCGTTAGAACAAGACGCAGGCTGGCACAGTGCCAACCCACGCTACATGCATTCTGGCATCATAAAGAGCTAGCGAACATGGAATATTTAGCTCATTCTCTGTAACTGTGTGCTCAAAAAGTGATCGTTTTATGTGAAATATCGTTTGAATTGTGGTAATCTTTTGCATTTAGTTACTTTCATATCTGTGTTTTGTGTTAGCATAAACTAAACCTCAGAATTCGATTTGGTTTGTGTTATATTTAAGTCGATTTGACCATGTGTACTGATCCGCCTGCACTATAAGCTGACTTGAACTGAACCGGTTTTCTAGTGTGTACGTGTATACACGTTTTATTTGCACATTTAAATCCATCTTACAATGTTTACCATTTGAAGTCACTATTAGTACAGTTTTAACTTTTTGGTGATGTGGTCGACATTATAAAATATCATGTCTTTGGTTGCTGGCCTCTGTAATTGCAGCGAATTAACAAAAGGATAGCACTAATGGTGGCAACAACAGGCACATAATTGTTGTATTGCCATGGGCCCATCGCGTGTATGCTTTGATTTTTCTTTCTTGCTATTCTTTACTTGTTATGTCTCATTTGATTTTAACTTTGTTTTGTTAAGTCCTTTAAAACCTAACTTTTTTTACCCTTCGATTGTGTGTTTACATTCAGTTTATGTGTATGTGTGTACAGTATGTGCATCGTTTGCATTGTGTGTGTGTGTAATGTATTACAGTTATTGTGGGTTTTCCTAAAGTTTATTAATATTTAGTTTAATCTGTCAGTTGAGAATACGCTTCTGTGCAGTTGAGAATGGCTGCTATGCAGCATACAGAAGATCTCCACACACAAAGACTGCACTCCTTGTGTAGAATTTGTGGCAGAAGATCAAAGCCAGTTAAGGGCAGCATGCTCCTATTAAGCTTTGCCAAAATTATGCTTTTCCGAATAAGGCCTATTCAGTTTATTTCAACAACTTTTACCTACAATGTTTTGCCTTGGTTTTTTTATTTGTTTCCCACTTTCTGTCAAAACCAAATAGTTCTACTGCATTTTAAATAATAATAATTTATTTTGTAAATCGCACATATCAGACCACGAATCTGCTCAAAGCACATAAAATATCAAGACACACATGCAGAAAAACGCAAAACCTACATAATACCATAAGTAACACATAATAACAGTAATAACAGTAATAATGAACCAGATAAAGGACAGAACACTTCACACAGGTACAAAATAAAAATGAACATAATTATAATAATAATGAATGAGATAAAACATAATTATAGAACATTCCACTCAGGTAAAAGTAAAATATCAACACTAAAAATAAATATGAAGTAAACTATGACAAATAGAGCACACACACACACACTTACACATCCACACACACACACACACACGCACACGCACACAAATACACACACACATATGATAAGCAGGAAGATAAAAGCAAACATCAAAACAGGGAGGCACGGTGGCCTAATGGTAGAGCTTTGGATCGAGCCCAGGCCGAGGCATTGTGTTGTATCCTTGGGAAAGACACTTTACTCCTGTTTTCTATTCCTTCGGATGAGAGTATAAACCGAGGTCTAGTCTGTGTCGCATACATTCCATCATAACAGACTTTAAAGATCCTGACGCTCATGACAGGTGAGTGCCTGTGACAAGAACACACCCAGCATTCACCTATGTCCTTCTCCCCCATCCCTGGCTACCCAGGATGGTGCTCAGTTGTCTGCAGTGTTATTACAATGTGCCCACAGGCTGCAAGTTGGCGCCTCAGGCGGCTTGAGTTAGGTCCTGTATCGGCCAGCGCCTTGAGTCTTGTCAAGTATGGCAAAATATGTGCGCTGTAAAAATCCTCGATAATAATAATAATAAAACAGTTAAAATGCATAAAATAAATAAATGCATACTTTTGAAACAATTTTAAATACAATAGCATTAAAAATAAACCAACAACACATGTTTATAAAAATAGAAATGGTTAATGGATAAATAATCTAAAATGTCTAAAGTACAGACTCCTATTTGTCAATGTGTTTTATGTTATTTTCGACAAAAGGAAAATAATCTCAATTTAGTAACAAATTCTGACTCCTTAAAAATGTTATATGTGGTTTGCATAAAATGGTTTTGTATCGTTTCTCAAAACAATAGTAATAATAATAATAATAATAATAATAATAATAATAATAATTTAATAATTTGTGCAGCAACCAGAACACTCTTCATTTGATTGAATTCTATAAACAATATTTGTAACTAAAAGAAAGAACAACCAACCCCATTAGTGTAGGAGGTGATAATGACAGGGTTGCTGTTTGCAGCAGAGGAAACGGTGACAGGCGGTGAGGTGATGCTGCACTGCTTTGTCAGTGCATTTGTCAGTGACAACATAGAAGCTGTCAGCTGCGTCAGATAGTTGGACTGACATGCTGCTGATGGAGAAGTCAGAGTCCGGTAATCCATCTGGAAAGCCACCCGGTAGTTGGTGTAGTAGACAGCTAGTAAATATTGACAAAGCCATATTGTTGATTGTAATAGTTTGTACACAAATGTGATGGTAAGAAAGGCTGGTGAAAAGTAGTCCTGTGTAGAATTAAAGGTCTGAATGACTATCCCAGGCTGAAGGGTATGACAACATTCTTGCAAAAGTTTTGTTGGTTATTTTTTAGTCTAAAGGTCAAGTCAGTGAGAAAGTACCGATAGTGAGCTTGCTTTCTTCATTATATATGTAGAGTTTTGAACACATGCAACTGTTACAACAACAACAAAAAGAAAGCAAATTAGTCATTTGTCAGGTACCAGCGAATGAATTAATAGTTGGTAGTTGTACTCATTGGTTGTTTGGGTTACCTCCCTTCTCTCGCAGCACTGAACTGTATGAAATAATGAAACCAAAATATATGAATTATTTTGTTAAGTCTAACATATTTCATTTAGCTCACCAGTACAAACGGGAACAACGCGATCCCAGTCACTGCCTGGTGTACAGAAGAGAGAGATGATGTTGGTTTCTGGGAAGTCATAGAAACGGTAGCCCAACTGACAACTGACGTCACAACGATAACCACCGTTCATCTGCAGTTTGCATGTCACATCACCATGAGTGACGTACAGACTCCAAGGTACACACAGAGGGGCTGTAACATATGTTTCACGCATCAGTAAAACACATTTTTCAAACATTATTTTCACAGATAATTTCACCTAAATAACTAACACTAAACTGAAGTTTGCGTATCCGAGTGACATACAAACTCTAAAGCACAAAAAAAATGTAATAAAATAATAAAATAACACAGGCACATACACAAACAAAAACTACAACTCACCGGAAACTTTCACCTGCACCAGACACATGTCACTGTTGCCGGATGGATCAGTACCAGTAATTCTCACTGTGTAAGTTTCCCCAATGCTGTAGCGATCAATGACTAAAGGGTTGACAGAATATGTCAATGACACAATGCCAGAGTTCTCAGCCTGAGAGACTATGAATGCTTGTGGGTCATACACAGAGCGTTGATTTTCTGTATTGATGGTCTGTGATACTGAACTATTGCACCGCAGCTCTGGTGGAGATTGGTCTGAAAGTCATAAAGTACATTAAAATTTAGTTTTTGCATACTGGCATTCTGCAACTACAGAACTAAACTGTTAATTTTTCCCCTACAGAATTGTAAGATATTTCTGTTTATAGTCTAATACAGGAACACACAATACAATGCAATTCAACTTTATTGGCTGATAATAATCAGAAATTGTCAATGGATAGAAGCTAAGAACCAAGTATACACTTAACTATGATATATTATTCAACAATAATCTAAAAAGAGAAATAGCCCTCTATAAAAAATCTGAATGCGCAAAAATATCATTCTTAATTAAACAGAATTTGAGGAGAGTTTGTGGTACTGAGAGTGAATGGAGAAAGTATTTATTGGCTGTATATATAGGTGCTTTAATTCGCCATCCATGGGAGAGCACTGTCTATTTAAATTTATAAATTTTGATAAAATTGCAACTTTTAATAAAGTTCCGTCTACAAACACATGAAATAGATGTTGTTGGTGCTTTAGGTATTTTTCACAGATTATTATCAGCCTCATCAGCCATCCCAGCAAAGTCTTCCTGAAAAAATTACTCAACAGGTTAAAACCCCAAGCTGAACAAATCATAGCTGAAGACCAAGCAGGATTCAAGGTAGGGCGAAGTACCACTGAGCAAGTTTTCAACCTCAGAATAATTTGTGAGAAATACCTACCTCCTGACTTAAAGAAGATTAAAAGATAATATCATTTCTTTTCTCTCATGTTGGTTATCCTAAATCTGTTCTGAGTACTCTTGACTTGGAACAATTCTATTGTGTTGTGCATATTGTAGATTTCTTACATTTCTTATGTAAAGCATGGCCAAACTTCCAAGGATTGATGGAAAGAATATTACTTTTGCTTAAGAAAAGAACATCCTCTCAACTAACCTTTGATCCTAATGGTGACAACACAAGACCCAATATTGCCAGCATGATCTCGAGCAATGTAGGATACTTGAAGGTTGGTCTGAATGATGTCACTGACATGGTAGTTGTTTGGCACGATGGAGAGGTTGCTGACCATCACATTGTCACTTGCAATGGGCTCAGAGTAATATGAGCTGGTAAGGTAAGCTACCTCACGCACTGATGTTGGGCAGTTGGCAAAGCTTGGTGGTTCTGTATCTGTAATAATGTTAAAACTAAAATTAACCAAAAGGGCAAATCCCATATAACTCACATCCTCCTGAGGAAATCAATTTACACTATTCTATATGAAAAACTAGAGGGGTAAACCATGTGACTTGCAAGCTAATTCTGGAACTTGCAATATTTTTCATCAAAATGAGTACCCAGAAAAATTCAAATAAAATGGTGGAATCAAAATGCAAATACAGACTTCGATCTTGAGACAATTTTTGACCTTGAGATGACCTTGACTTCTGGATCCAAATGGACACTCGGGCATGATGAAATAAATTATCGCAAAAGTTTTATTACGTCCAAAACCCAGTGACCTGGAGATAACCTTGACTTGCGATGACATTGACCTTGGGATGACCTTGACCTTTATCTGACCTCTGATGCTCATGTATGATCAAAGAACCCATATATATATATATATATATATATATATATATATATATATATATATATATATATATATATATATAAGATTAAGATATGATTACTTACAACAAGTCTGAACTTTTTATCTCATATTTTGGGGTCAAGGCCACTTCAAAGTACCCATATGAACCAAATTTAAGCTGAACTAGTGACTTTGACCTTGGAGAGAGGTTGACCAAATTTACATGGTAGGTGTGTCTCGTTTGTTATCTATCATGTCTCAATCAATCATTATTTCAATATCAATAAGAGAAAAATTGTGTAAACAATTTTAAAATAATAAATAATAATAATTTAATTAAAATTCATGTTTGCTTCTCGCAAAATTTGACTCGCATCGTATCAAACACATCGGGCAAATGAACATCATCTTAAAAATCATACTATAAGAGTCATAATGTAACGCGAGGATTTTGCGTTAAATTAAATATTTATATATATAACTATGAATAATCTAATGAAATGAATGTGCGCATGTGGCTTTCTGACGTTCAGTCTAAAGGTGCATGTTCTATCTGTGTTTACTCTACTCTTCCATCCACCACCACACACACGCTTACAAACAAGGACAAAGACTACACAGTTATCTCTCTTTGCCCTTCTGTTTCGCTATTGGCACTCATTCATGCATATATAACAACATTAAATCATACAATTCTTATCATCATATAACAAGTTCACACAGATAGTCAAGAAGTGGCGTATAGGCTAATACACAAATCACAGCACTTATTCAGTCAGTGGCTAATACGGAGGTCGTTGTCTTTTTCTTGAGACGTCACTTGCCTCTACACATTATTCTGATGTTGTTACAGTCAATAATGACACACTGACGACTTGACGGAGATTCCTGATCTCTCAGTAATAAATATCAATGACTTTACTCACTGTTTCACAGACAATCACTAGACGTGGTATTCACAGCCAATGCTAGGAACTGATAGCTACCCTTGGGGAACACTGCAGGTGATCCCGTAGCTTAGGTCTGGAGACTTACTTCGCCCACCGTTGCTGCATGTCTGCACAAGTGATGGTTGGTTGAAGGAGAGATGATGGCGTTGATGGTGACCACATCCGGTCTTGTAGACGGACGTCACAATGACAGTTCCATCAGCCACATACCAGGAAGTTTCCACTCCGAACCAGCCGCTGTATACAACATTTATACAATCATAAATTTGTGCTCTTATGCTTAAAGAGACTATATGCGTCTTTGACACATTATTAAATTTCAGAGCGCTCGAAGATCACTTCCTTTGTAGAATATCTTCTCTATGCCTCCACACTGATACAGTCAATATTGTCACAATTCGTATGACAATACCTATAGCCACTTTAACACCGTACACACATTGTGTAGCCTATAACACAATGGGCTATGAGCCAAACTTTATTATCACAGCTCACTTCCAATTCATAACACATTACTGCACATTCATTCATCATTAGATATAAATTATACAACTGAATTACATTTCTATTTCAGCCCCATATCTTCACATATGAATGAATACAACATGGCATCATAATTATAAACTGTAGCACATATAATAATTACATGACCAAATACGGTATTTACATGAGTTACCATGCTTCCTTCAAACAATGGATTCTTCTGCACTCCAATCACAATAATTCATAAAAAGCAATACTTTCCATTTTCGTATGAATAGCTTCACAGCTTACTATAAATACTGATAATAATAATAAATACCTGTATTCTAGATACAGCTACACTATTCCAATACAGAAGAATCCCGCTTTCATAGAGCTCCAAAGAACACGTCTTTTCCCTTCAACTGGTATGAACTCTCTGAATAAAATCAGCTCACTCTAATATTTTTATTTCGACACACAAACCTCCGGCCTAACGCTAGTGACGTCATAACATCTATTTATACAAAGTATATGAAATGCGTTCGTTACACATGACCTGCCAAAAGTACACTGCATTAACATATAAATATTACGATAAAAAGAGGAATTAAAATATGCAAACATCTGTTGACTCCGGAACCTTGACCTTGAAGTGAAGTTATCACGGCTGAAACTTCCTTCACTGAAAGTAAACTTTCAGCCACCAGCTGTAAGCTATTTTTAGCCACAAAACCCATGCACAGCCAGCGTCTCGGATCTGGCTACAAGCAGTTCAGCCAGGGACAGCACAAGGGGTTTTTATAGGCATAGCCTGAAAGTATTGCTTATGAATAGCCGTGTCATTCAGAATCATTCATTAATCATTTTTGATGTCTCTTATACACCATCATACCAAGTTTGTTTGTGATAGATGAATTAGGTTCCAAGTACTTAGTCTCTTTAAAGTTTTGTACAATCGGATGGCGAACAAAACGGATGGCAAAAAAATGTTTTTAATAAACATCATTTTTGGACTATTTACAACTCATCTCACACAGATTTGCAAAAATCTGGAGAACATTTTTTTTTGAGGGGGAGGGGGAGGGTGGGTTGAGTACTCACTGCACACATGTGGGTAAATGATTCCCGGCGTAGGTGAAGCTCTAAAAACTAAATTTAAAAAGCAAACAAATATTGACTTTGACATAAGATGATCTTGACATCCATTTAACCATGAACATAGGTAACATCATATTAAAAATTGTATAATGAATGCCATATTCACTTTGAAATGACCTTGATCTTGAGATTAACGAACTTTCTGTTACCTTTCATTCTTATGTATGATAAAATAAACCAATGTTGATGCAATTTGAGTAAAATATATCCATTCCACTGGAAGATGACAAATTGGTGACATTTTTTGTAAGGCCTAAAATGACTATGACATTCAAAATCGAAGCAAAAAACTGAACATATATGAATGATCAGTCTGGTCTTTAAGAGGAATTAAATAAAAAACTTGATTCTTAAAAATTGTATAGCCTTCACAATAGTTATATTAGATATCCCCCCCCCCATCCTCACCCAACCACCCCAACCCCACTTTCCACTCCACCCAAAAAAAAAAAATGTTACTTACAAAAAGTGTGCACTTTTTATCTCATAGTTTAGGGTCAAAGCCACTTCAAAGTACCAATATAAACCAACTAGAAAGCTTGGTGCTCCTGACCAAGCAAGGCTGACCAAACTTGCACTGTAGATGTGTCTAATTGATTTTTATTATGCAATAATCATGTCTATGATCAATCACAGAAATAATTCAAATCTTGCGCTTTTTTTTTTTCTTACATCTTCACCATGTGACCTTGACATTGAGGTTGTTCAATCACTGATAGTTTTGGAGCTCTCATGGGGATACATCATACCACGTTTAGTTTAGATAGCTTCAATAAGTTTTGAATAATTTATAACATTTGCTACACAGATGGACAGACAGACAGATTGTTAGACATTTTGTTGAACTTTCATTTCTGACCTTTCAAAACTTAATCACGCACAGATTTGGGAAATCTAGAAAAATAAATTGGGGGAGGGGGGGGGTTGACTCATGGACTCAAACTGATGCAATCCTGTGAGTCAATAAATGAAACAAAATTAGTCAACAGCTATAGCTTACATTGAAGGGCTGTCAGAAGCAAAACCCTTTGAACTCCATCAGAGACCCACATTTCCAATACTTCAGCGTATATCATCAAAATCAATATCTCCACTAATTACAAACAATGTTGTTGATACCTGTACATGTGTAAAACTAAACATGTCATGTACCAATACTGCACATTGCAGTCAAAAACTTCACTGGAAACTTACCCAAAACTGGGTGTGGAATGTGGGGGATTTTGGTCTTTACACACACTCACATTGCTACACACATGATGGGAGTCAAAAATTGTCCACGAAGAAGCACAAGGAAACACTATACAATAGCTTGCTTAAGTCAGAAAAGAAAGAGCTACAAGATAGAAAAATATATTTTTTTCACTCATGCTTTCTCATACGCTAAGCAAAAAGTGTTACTATATGAATGCCGTTACTGCAATGAGGATGGGCAAAAAAGATTTAATTCTTTGAAATCCAGAAGAATGAGAGGAGACTTAATATAAGCAACTGAACTAAACTGAACTGCCTACCTGAACAATTCGAGGCAGTGCCATTCCACGCCAGTTTGCCAGTAGAGGGGTTGTATTCACAGTACAATGGATGTAGGTTTGTAACAGTGAATCCATTTCTTGTACAGCGGTAGGACACATAAGAAAACTCTTCATACGTTGTGGCCACCTGTTGAGTACCAGGCGGCGTACCGGGATCTGGGCAGGTAGGACCTGCAAAGGATGAACAATCATTACCGTGATCCCTTAACTACAAATCCATGGATACACCGATTCCTCATGGTTTGTTCATTTGTACTTTGCTGCACTCTCATCTGAACAATGAATGATCAATGCCTGTGCTGCTGACCGTCAATAAATGAATATCTGATGCATGTGTGTGAACAGATGCCACTTACTCAAATTAAATAACTTTTTTCCAAATCCACTCAACACAGGCAGGGTCCATTTTATAGTGAGGTAGAAAAAATTCTGACGCCACAACTTTATGACATAAATATAATGTGTGATCCCGTGAAGTTAGAGATGCGGTTGTACCTATAGATTGTTGAGCACCGCTGTACCATTTCCTTCTCTTACATCTAGTTACACTTTAAAAATTAGGCTTATTTTGATTGAAAGACTGACATTATCTTACCTTCACAGCGAAGGTCCCCAAAGTCCCACTGCCCATCAGCACCACAAGTGACGACATCATTGTTGTTGATGTTGCTGCTGCCGGCCCTTACAAATAGTGGTGTGCGACAATTGAAAGTGAACTGGGCGCTGTAGGAGGTGGATGTTATTGAATAAGGCAGGCTGCCAGGCAGGCGTCTTGGCACACCACAGTCCACCCCTGTTATATACATCTCATGCAATAACATGCACTATGCAAGCATTATTATTCTGATGCCAACTTTGATCTATTAGAGGTAACTCAAGCACTTTCAGAGTTTGTGTCTCTGTACACAGCGCAGACATACAGGACAATCGAGGACATCCTATCCTATCCTATCCCGTAACTAGGAGGTCGCAGGAGCACCACAGATGATCGTTTGACCAGCGAACTCCATCTTTCCTTGTCCTCAACAACCTTTATATTGTTTCGCTCAGTGTCAAACCAGACCATTTTCGAATGTTGTCCTCTTTTTCGGTATCCCTCTTCTTGTACCTCCTTGCACTGTGCCTTGCAGGATGGTCTTTGCAAGACCTGATGATCTGGTGACGTGGCCATACCATCGGATTTTCAGTTTTTTCGCCCCTGTGAGCAGGTCATCGTGTTGTCCAATGGCGTGTGTGATGGCCTGTCAGACTTCGTCGTTGATGGTGTGCTGGGTATAGGAAATGCCAAGAAGTCTTCTGTAGCACCTCATCTCCATGCTTTTGTAGTCTTCGTTGGAGATCTGCTGTGAGGGTCCAAGTTTCGCAAGCATATAGGAAGATGGAGATGACAAGGGAGCGCAGCATTCTTTACCTTGGAATGTAGACTGATGGTCCTGTCTTTCCACATTGGCTTCAACCTCGCCAGGGCAGCAGTTGTTTGTGCGATCCTGTAGAGGACTTCCTGTCGGGACCCATTGTCTGATACAATGGCTCCTAAATATTTGAAGCTATGCACTGTGTTGAGGGATTGGCCTTGGACTTTGATGTCCGTGTTGATGCCATTGGTGTTGTTGGTCATCATTTTGGTCTTCTCTGCACTTATTTCCATTCCATAGGCTCTGGAGGTGGTGTCAAGCCTCTGTACCAGCTGTTCAAGTTCTTGTTCCTCTCCAGCCAATCTATCAATGTCATCTGCAAAACAAAGGTTGTAGATTGCTCTTCCCCTTATGCTGATTGTGCCTTCGTGATCTGCAAGGGCATTGACATGATGCACTCTAGGTAGATGTTGAAGAGTGTTGGAGAGAGTAGACATCCTTATTTTGGTCTTCTCTGCACTAATTTCCATTCCAAAGGCTGTGAAGGTGGTGTCAAACCTCTTTATCAGCTGTTCAAGTTCTTGTTCCTCTCCAGACAATCCATCAATGTCATCCGCAAAATGGAGGTTGGAGATTGCTCTACCCCTTATACTGACTTTACCTTCCTGATCTGCAAAGGCATCTGAAATGCTGCGCTCTAGGAAGATGTTGAAGAGTGTTGGAGAGAGTAGGCATCCTTGACGCACACCGATTGTTGTTCTGAACCAGTTTCCGATGGCGCTGTGGAGGACTGCACTGGTAGTCTTGTCATACAGGCTTTTGATGACTTCAATAATTTTTTGGGCTGATGTTGTACACTCTCATGGTTGCCTGTAGAGCTGCATGCCAGACTTGGTCAAACGCCTTCTTGAAGTCTACGAACACACAATATAGATGTTGTTGGTGCTGTAGGTATTTCTCGCAGATTATTCTGAGATTGAAAATCTGTTCAGTGGTACTTCGCCCTGCCTTGAATCCTGCTTGCTCTTCAGCTATGATTTGTTCAGCTTGGGGTTTCAACCTGTTGAGTATTATTTTGAGGAGGACCTTGCTGGGATGGCTGAGATTGATGGTGCTGTAATTTTCACATTCCTGAAAGTTACCTTTTTCGGGAAGGGTGATGACAAAAAAATCGTGGACATAGCATTTATTTATTTAATCATTCTTATTATAGAGCTTTTCCAGCTCAAGAGCTGCTCAAGGTGCTGGGCGATACAGAATGAAACTCAAGCTGCCCAAGGCACCCACTTGCAGCCTTTGGGTGCATAGTCTGATGACCAGACCACTGGGTACAATCCTGGGCAACCGGGGATGGGCAAGATGGGACCTAGTGCATGCATTTGTTAGCCAGCACTCATCCGTCTATTCTATTCAGCAAGTTGTAAGAGGCGATTAACAGGGATGATGTCAGCATGGCATCACAGTGCGAAAGTCTTCTACACAGAAGCCACCAGCCAAGACGGAGGAACCTCACGTTACTTTAGGTTCAATGACCCCGTGCTCGGGGTCAAGGTGAGCCACACTGTACTCATGGATTTTGGCTGTTGCCAACAGCCTGGAGAGTTTTCAGGTCTTTCTTGCCAAGACAAGTGAATGGTTCTTTTCATGAAAAGAACCATTCACTCCATAACGAAACGATCGTCACCCGTGTCACCAAGGACCACGCCTTCCTTGGTCACCAGGACGGGGGGTGATAAGTGTGCCACTTATGGACAACTTACCAAGTTCCGCATGAGAGACAATATCATCATATCAGAACCTGGAATATCGGAACCCTGTGGAAGGAAAATTAGAAGAACTGACCCACGAGCTGGACCACTATATCGATGGAACGTATCAGCCTGCTCTGGAGAGGCCTAGTGTGACGGTTTTTTTAATTGTTGCTGAGCTCTGCACAATGGACTGCTATAACCCTCTCATCTTCTTCTATGGGGATCGCTAGTAAATCACCCTGAGAATTACCTTAATACATTTATTAGTTTAGCTCGGTCTGTGTTTAGGCTGGGGTACAGAGATAGATAGAAAAAATGGTAAAAGATCACTGTCACACTAGCTTTCACACGGCTATGAAACATATGTAGTCCAGCCACTTGATAACAGTAAATATCACACATTTATTTCTTCTACTCTATACACGATCTTCGAAGTATGAAATTAACTTAAAAGTTCAATTGTCAATGCGAATGGTTCGCTCACTGACAGGTTTATGCAGCTACTTTCTCATCATAGGGCACTGGATACTTTCTGCCCTAATGGTCAGAGTTCTTGAAGATTGGACTACTGTGGTCCTTTGTTACAGGTTTGGTGCACTCAGTACTTTGTACTTAACTCAGTGTTCGAAGAGCTGTGCTGTGGTGGAATCTGTGACAAGCTGTGTTGTCATGGCATCTTCTCCCGGTGGTTAGACTGGTGGGCTATCTTCACGCAGTGCGACGACTTGTTTTTGTTGTTTGCCGAGTTTGGCTCATGATATAACGCCTGCTCGTCTCCTTGACAATGTCAGGCCGTGGCTAACTTGATTGAATTCGAATATTCAACAAGCTCTGCTTCGATCATCCCTGGTCTATCAGTGGAGAGATTTCTGCTCAAGTCTAACTGTGTACTGCTCGGCGTGTGACTGCAGAATGAATCTCCTAACTTTCTCCTTGAATCAGCCAGAACTGGTTCTAACCTACCCTAGCTGTGTTCTCATTGGCTGAACAAAGCGAAGCACCCTAAATAAGCTGCGATGATGTCATTACACGGCACTGCGCATCAAGCGAGCAGTGTGTGTACACATCAGTTATACCTTCATCGTCTGCTATAGACTAACAGCAACCTTCTAAGCCTACACTGACCAAGCAAGGCAAAATCTTAAAATGTGCGGGATAAAACTATGCTCTTGTTACATCTAGGTGAAACAATGACTGACAAAGGCCACAAGATTTATTTCAGCTGGAGAGATGACAGGCACGAACATGGCTTTGGATTCTTGGTCCACAAAGATATTCTATCCACTATCATGGGTTGCCGCCCAGTCTTCAGTAGACTCATTACCTTCTGTCTTAGAGTAGCCCATTTCAACATCACCATCATCCAGGCCTATGCCCCAACATCAGACTATGATGACAGCAAAGTCGATTTCTATGAAAATCTGCAAGCTGTCCTTGACCAAGTGCTGAGGAAGGAAATAGTTATAGTGCAAGGCGACTGGAATGTCATTGTTGTATCAATTTTTATTCATCAAATTATAACTTAAGTTGTACTGGAATGTCAAAGTTGGCCAAGATGCGTACTACAACTGGGGAGACACATGTGGACCCCACTGCAACAACAAGATAAATGACAGAGATCTGAGACTTGGAGTTTGCCAGATACAACAATCTGATACTGGCAAACATGCTTGGTCTCCATAAAAAATCCAGACAATGGACCTGGCACAGTCCCAGCAGGGAGCATCACAACCAGATTGACTATATCATGGTCAAGAAATGCTTCATCTCAAGCGTCATCATTGGCATGACATGCCCTTTTCCAGGAGCAGACATTGGAAGTGACCACAATCTCGTGATGATGCCTTTACAGCTCCACTGAAGAGAGTAAACACAGCAAAGTGCACTAGACTGAATTAAGTTCGACCTGGGCAAACTGCAAGATACGGAGGTGGCAGAAATATTCTAAGCCACAATTGGAGGAAAATTTGCACCACTGCTCATTTTGGGAGCTGGTAAAGTAGATGTCAACACCAGGAAAAGCTGAACCTGGAACCCTTGCAACAGCGGAGACAGGTCGACAGGGTGACCATGATGTACCGTATCATGCACGGCCTTGTCGACGTTTCCCAACTGGGACTTATGCGTGGAGCCCACCGGAGCACTAGGGGTCACAACATGAAACTCCTTGTCCCCCACACCAGAACAGATGTGTACAAGCACTCCTTCTTCCCGTCAGCTACCAGGTTATGGAATTTACTGAGCGCTGAATCAGCATCAGCCTCGTCTGTTGCATCTTTCAGAGCATCGCTGACAGACTGGATCATAAACATCTTGTAATGAACACCTCCTACGACTACGTGTACATATGTCTTAACACAATTTTAACCCAGTCAGACTACCTCACTGCCTCATCCTCAAATAGTGCTTTTGCCTGATTTTAAATCTGTGAACACCCTTCGCTGAGCACACCAAAGTTGTGGAGTCATTTCCTCGAAAACGGGGTATCCACAGTACTACTACGAAGAAGAAGAAGACCACCACCTTCAAATCAGATGCTGCCACTGAGAACCTTGGCAAGCATTGCCAAAAGAAGAAACTGTGGATCACACCTGAACCTTTGGACCTTTGTGAAAAACGAAGAGAGATGAAAAAGAAAAAGAACACCTCACAGAGAGCTGATGCGTACCGAACAAAAAGTCAACAATGACATCTGAAAAGCTTGTGCACAGCAAAGGAGAACAGGATAGAAGATCAGTGCCAGGAAATAGAGAACAGCCTGAACAACAAAAGCAGCAAGAAGGCCTACCAGACTGTGAAGTGGCTGACAAGTGTTAAATAGCCCAAGGTCCACGATCCAAAGCAAGTCTAACATATGCCTTACAGAAGAACAAGGAGTCTTGAATAGATGGACAGAATACTGCTCTCACCTTAAAACCACACACCAAACGAAGACACATTAAAGTTCTAGCATGTCCTGAGAACAGAGAAGAAGAAGAAATCCTCCCAATTCTCCGAGAAAAAGTTGCAATCGCTAAAGAAGGGGAAGTCAGCGGGAGTGGACAACATACCCGCAGAATTGCTACAAGCAGGAGGAGAAGTGATGACTGACGCCCTCATAATTATCTGTAATAAGATCTGGCAGTGTGGGGAGTGGCCTACACCATGGACCCAGACGCTTATCACTCTTCCCAAAAGGTAACCTTCAGGAGTGTGAAAACTACCACACCATCGCTCATCAGCCATCCCAGCAAAGTCCTCCTAAAAATAATACTCAACAGGTTGAAACCCCAAGCTGAACAAATCTGTCACGTCACCCGAATGGGATCAGTGACATCAGCTCAAAACAACAAGTGGAGGGATGCAACTCAACTAAAAAAAACGAACACAAATGCCAGATGAACATTTAACACTTTTATTCCACACACACTACACGGAAAATGGGGAATCTAACCCTACCTCAACCCTTATCCGGACCCCCACCCACCCACCCACAATTACCAACAATTACCTCCCTTGCCTAATCTGTAACCCCTTTGACACTGGACACAAGATGCCAACACAATCAAGATACAATAATAATATGCAATAAAACTGAAATAATACAACTGATGGCTTAAGCATACAAAACAAAGTCTTGAAGAAATGTATTTAGTTAATCATTGACACTTTATATACAGATACAGGTCTCCAACACAGGTTTAATTAAATTGTCTGAAATACTTCAAGGAAAATCACCAAGTGATGCAACCTATTGCAGACTATAGAAAATCACTGTTTATATCTGTTTAAGTGCGTGTAATGTACGTATGATTGAGGGTGTATCTAAAGCCCTGCGTACTGCGACCCAAGTAGAAGCGGTTACCCAAGCATGTCTTCTTGCCTCCTCCTACAGGTGGAAGTAGAAGTGGAACGGAGTAAGCAGCACGAAGTACATAGAACGAAGAACGAAGTATGTAGAATGACGAACGAAGTATGAAGACGAAGTATGTAGAACGAAGAACGAAATATGAAGACGGAGCAACAGAAGCAGAAGCAGTGGAACAAAGACAGGTAGTACAATGGTAGTAGAAATCGTAGGCCCAATCTGATCAACAAATAAACTGTCTTAATAAACTACCTCAACATGTAAACAATACATGGGAAATAACTCCTTCTGCCGTCCGCCATCTTGACCTGTTTATTTATGCATCATAACATTTCATAATCTTTCTATAATTTGTATTAACATCCCATGAATATGATTATTTAAACAAATATAAATGCATATTATGATTCAATTTCTAATCAACAATCTTGATTCATCCTCTCTCTCTCTCATATTCATCACTCCTCTGGCATACTATAATACATCTTCACCCCTCTCTCATATTCATCACTCCTCTAGCTGTAATACATTGTCACTCATGACCTCAATTTGGCAACAACTTCAATAACATTATTCCTTTTTACAAACCAGCAAGAAAATCATATAAAAATGCTATTTATCAAAATATATAACTTTCCCCTCAACCATTATCATTCATTCACGTACGCATGCTCGGAGTGTATAGCCACTAAGGAACCAGAATACTGGGCATCAACTCACCTTCAGTTTCCCAGCCTGTGAAGATACAGACACACTGACACCACAACACAACATTGTCTGTAGAGAGTAGGTGGTTCGTTACTGTCTCATTATGATTATGGGTCACCCTAGCACTTGCAAAATGCTAGGTCTTAAGAGGTCTCTAACACAAGAGCACACACCCTTAGGACATCACTCAACACAGAGATCACACAGCACTGTGGCATCAAAAGTCCTCAATTACTATAAATTTACTTTTCTATAATAATTGTCACAACTTGTTGGTCATTCTTGTCCGGATTAAGGCACAAGACTTTGGGTGGTTCCAAACACAAAACGCAAACCTTAGAAACGAACCCTAAACTTTTCCTATTGTAGCCGCGCAGGCTACAAGAATTTCTGACCATACGATATGTAGGCCGTGTACTCTGTCTCTGTTATTTTTAAACTAACTGTATGCAATAACTTGAGATATAAGATCCCTTAAAACATATAATCGTTAGATGTAGCATTAAATTTTTTATTAGATATACAAACTTTATTTGTGATTTATGTAGCAGTTTTGAATGAGAGCGCGATGTTTAGAATAGCACGATGCATATCACATTGATAAAGACACCGCGCTGTTGTGGACTAAGCCGCACCAGATATTGGAACGGGCGGTCGTAACGGCTCTTCCCGCGCACCTACAACACATGATAAGAATATAACTTGTGAATGATATTATAGCACCACTGTAACACCTTAAGTGCGATATTTTCCGATGCCTTAGTTCATTCTCTAACAGTATATACTTAAATTAAATATTAGTTTTATAGGGACATACACATCGGAAGAGAAACAGGGAAAAGCTGTCAGAAGGGTCTAGAAGTAATTGTTGTTGATGTGTTAGGTGTTTTTTAGTTTAGTTCATCATAGTCGGAACCCATAATAGTAACCATGCCATATAGTATATCGTTGGAAAGAGGAGACGTTGTACTTTCTTTGTCATTATTATTATTGTTTATAATTGTATTAAATAAAAGAGTTATTATGAGTTTAGAGTCGTGACACTCTTAAGAGCAGCAGCCAACTCCCTCTTAAATTGCATATTATTTTTATTTCGTAGCAGATATGTCCGATATTATTATATTAGTAGAAAGGTCGTATCTCCGCAGTTACGCCAATATATCATTTGTTTATTATTCGTTAATGTTTCACACACTATACGGAAAATAAAGATTAGCAACTAACACAAATTAGCGAGAGAGGCAAACATTTTGGAGCGCTCGCGACACACGTAAGCACTGTTTTTGCTGTGGAGAGCGGGGCCCTAATAAAAGCATGACCGTGCAAATATTTCGGGGCAGAACACAGCACAGGGCACAATGCAGCACATAAGAGTTGTTATCTCCTTGAGCACAGCCTTTGCTCTCTTAGTATGATGTACTTCGAATAAAACTTTTCAACGGTCACCAATGGACTGGCGTTGGGGAGAGAGAGAGAATGTGTGAGTGAGAATTCTTCACCATAGCCTCCATCACATCACATCATCTTCTCTCCAAAACACCACCATCCAACACCACTACACTATGATAGTGGAAGTTACAGTCTCTCCAATAGTCTAGTCATCTTACCACAAAGACTACTGCTCCAACTCTGCCACTTCTACTGCTTTTCCCAGTCCACATTTCATGGCACAGAGCTCCGTTAAACTATTAATGGCCATCAAGCACGTGAAAAACCTAATTCCTGACATACACTATGCATTCCAAAATGCTGATTCAAACTTTGCACATCCCACTCTCGGAGATATGAAACAATGTACTAAATAATAATAATAAAATATTAATACGAGGATGATATAGCGCGCCTTCCCCAAATCATTCAAGCTCAAAGCGCGGCGATCTATCCAACTTACAACACGCTCTACTGTCTCACCACCCTCACACACACAAAACACACATCCATCACGCACTCAAACAGGTGGTGTAAAGCAGGAGATCGCTATTAGAAGACGAAAGAAATTCGAATTTTTATTTTTGAAATTTTTATATTGACTGCGTCCTTACCATTATTAAGGGAGGGGAGGAAACCGTATGCCTGAGAAAACCCGATCGTGACCTCAATAGTCCTCTTACCTAAATCACATACAGTCGCCCTTGCAGGAATGCGCACCCGCGACCCTTCGGCAAAGAAACCCGGCGACTTATCCACTGCGCCACGAGGCCACATATACATGTACTATATACATTCCTCACAGCATAAAATATCGTGCATCAGACTCATGTCCGCCACAAAAACATAGCGAAAACAAACATGACAACAATCGCATGCGTCAAGGATGCGTCAATGAAAGGATGGCCATCCACCCACACACAGCCACAAACCTGCCAACCAATCTCACACAGATAACGCATTTGTATCATTTACCATATACATACATAAAGCACACAAAACACATCCATGAGATATTTCAATCAAAAACAAAAACAACCATCACCAGTGAGAAAGTAGCTGCCCATGTCATGGCAGGTGTTTGAATGAGCTCTCTGAATTAGCGTAAACTTGGCAAATGTTGAGCGTTATTGTTCACAGTCACTTCTGTAATTGGGCATCGAATTTGTGGTGGAGGTGTGTGTTCGTTTTATTGATGAATTTCATGTGCACATGAAATGGGTACGTTGGAAAGACTTGGGCTAAGGTAAAATACTGCGAACGATTGATGCGGTGTTGTGTTTACCACAAGAGGGTTGTAACTGTGTAACGCTTCTTGTTTTCTGTGCTACTTAAATTTGTTCTGCACAGAGGCCCAAGGTATGTGGAAAGTCAAAACGCTCACTCTTTAACTCACCTTTTCCTACAAAGACGAATTCTATGAAAGTTAAGTCCAATTCAAGTGTAATGGAAGACAAAATGGCAAATGATGTTGAAAAGGTAGTTGTGCATCATTGTGATATTGTAGCAGTAGAAAAGACCATTGTGAATAAAGTCAACGAGGCTTTTTAAATTTTTAAGTCTAATGAATTATTGAAGATCCAGGCTGATACCGATGCTTGCTACTGCCTTATCCACGGTGGTGGGTGAAGTAGTGAAGGGGTGCTCGACGAGTTTGAATCACGTGTGGCATCAATTATTAGTCCACCACAACCACCCCCTTCACAGCCAGTCTATGAGAAGGCTTTGGCCGCCATGTGAGTATTGACATACAAAAACGACCATCTGCAGCAATACTCACGCCGAGAGTCGATTCGCATATTCAGTATTCCGCATGATGATGGGGGAGACTGCAGAGAAGGTGGAGGATGTCATCCATGTCTTCAAGAATGAGGGTGTTGACTTCAAAGTTGCTGACATCGCTGCATCGCAACACACTGGCAGAGGTCCTCGCCCAAGCCTTGTGAAGTTTGTCTCAAGGCAGAAGAGGAATGAATTAATGAAGGTGATAAAGAACCTGAAGGGTAAAGATGGGTATGACTATTCATCAATGATGACATCACCCCAATACCTGTGAGAATGCTGAGGTTCATCAAAAGACTGAACTACAGTGCCTACTGTGCCTGGACAGTTGAGGGAAGGATCTACTGCACCAAGAAGTCGCCAACAGGTCTGGCAACTGACAATCGTCCATGACCAATAGTCATCAAACCCCAAATAACCTATTCAAGCTGGAATTAAGTGACTATCGTCGACTACAAAGCTTTGGGTCTGAGTCACCTAGCAGAGCTGGTTGGTTGCACAGCGGTGAGGTTGTCCATTCCAGTGACAACTAATGGTGCCCAGATGGGTGTGGTATTTTGCTTTCTTCTCAGCATCAGGTTTTTGTAAGCGAAAGCTTAAAGCTTAGTTTCTGTGAAAATGAAGAAGGTAATTTTTACTGTAGTCTTGTTGATAAGCTCGTTGAACAGAATGGCGGTAATAATTTGGAGGTGACATATTGCTTTGTTATTAACAGCTCCTTAAATTTTGTTCTCTGACCAAGAATGACATTAGAAACACAAACAAACTTGATGAACAACAACATCAACAATATGGAAACTACACAAAAACAAAAAAACGCCTCTTACAGAAATGACACATTCTATGGATATTAACAATATTCAATATCAAGATACCAACACTGAATATAACTTTGATGAATATAAGTGTGAGAATGATACTGATTTTGTTTTGATGCATAATACGAGGGTCTGTCACACAGTCAACGTTGGCACCAAGTTGCCCACAGCTCCCTGTGTTTTGAACTGTATCCAGCCTTGTGCTATAACAGACTGAAAATGAAAGACAAAATCTATGTTTATCATGGCAATCTTGGGACTAATTATAAGGACTTGAATATTGATGTTGGTGATTGTGGTGATGTATTTCATGCTGATGTTGATGATGCAAATTGTCCTAGCAGATTATCTCTATATGCTGTTTTTTCCATCATTTACCAATAGTTTTATGAATACTGTGTGGGATCCCTAATAATATAGTTTATAATTATGAGCATAATTATGAGCACATTAATGATGATGATGAAGCTGATGGTGGTAGTAACAAGGATGTCTTTGTCAAAATTGTTATTGGGTGTGTTACGTTTGCGACGCGCATGATAGATCTGATCATTTTGTTTTGCAAAGCATGCAATAATAGAATGTATTTACCTTTGATTTAATTTTGCGTTGCTGTTAGAAGAAGCTTGGTATAATGTTGATTATTTTTGTTGGTCGATATTATTGGAGAATTCTCTAGAGTTGCTTGTTTACTATCGATCAAATCTTCACAATAAATGTAGATAGCTGAGAAAATTCTTGCACTGTAAAGAAAGTTGTATGATGTAAGACAATGATGACGAAGTTTATTCCAATTGGTTGTAATGTGTCAGGCTTCAACCTTGGCAGGGCAGCAGTTGACTGCAGTTAAACTCTGATAAAACTTAAATGATGCTCATTTCTCCCAAATCTCTCCTATATTCACCATATTTTCCAAAATCTGTTGCACTCAATGGAACCGCCATCATTCTGCGTGGCACAAGAATAGTAATTCCAGAATGTTTGCATTCCACAGTTGTAAATATAGCTCATGAAGGACACCAAGGTATAGTGAAAACGAAAGAAAGATTGCGCACAAAAGTATGGTGGCCTGCAATGGATAAAGATGCAGAAAATATGTACGTTCTTGTCAACAATGTCAATTAGTTAGTCACCCAGACCATTTTGAACCTTTGATTCGAACCAAATTCCCAGATGGACCATGGGAGGATCTTGCAGTAGATATTTTGGGCCCACTCCCAATTGGAGTATCCATCTTGGTTGTTGTTGATTATTATAGCCGTTTCTTTGAGACTGCTATATTGCGCACAACTACAACGCGATGTATGATTGAGGCACTAGGAAGCAATTTTGCAAGACACGGACTTCCAGTCTCGCTGAAATCAGACAACGGACCGCAATTCATTTCAGCAGGATTCACCTGGTTAAACGATCATCTGCGGTGCCCCTACCATCTCTGAGTTACAGGATAGGATAGGATAGGATAGGTAATATACACATTTCTTTCCGTACTGGTCCAATGTAAACTTTAAAGCGGATAACATTTCAGAGATATGTCTTGTGATGCCTATGGAGCAGTCCTTTTTGTGTCGTTCATTGTTTAGTTTTTTTAATGTCTGTAATCCCCCCCATCGCCCCTTTCTCTGCCTCTTTTGGCTAAAATGCCCCTGGGCTATGAGCTTCATTTCATGCTTGGAATTGTGTGTGGTTATGTTAATACAAGGACAAAGGTCCAAAGTTTAAAAAAATCAAACCCAGCTCCCAGTATCCTGCCAGCAAAATGTTGCAACAATAAAATACATACCACTAATCACTTCTCTCACTGAAACAAGTATTTTCTTAACAATTAATTATCATGACTGCTTTATTGCAATAAGTGGTAGAAATAACGAGACAACCATTTATTTGTACAAGTCATTAATATTATAAAACTAAGAACAAGAACCAAACAAGGAAGATATGAATGTAAAATAAAGAAGACAACAGAAATAAAACTAATACTGGTTCTGGTGTGAAAACATACACTGTAGTCAGTTAAATTAAGTACATTAATTAACAACTTCAACAACAATAATAACACTAATGTAAAGCAGAAATAAGGGCATTGGCTATAAATAGAAATAAAGATAATGAAATAAATTATTTATTAATTGATTTTTACCTGTGACATCACAGCGTAGTAAATTTGTATCAATGCGGTAGGAGAGACTGGATTTATCCCAGGTGCAGCGTGACTGCAGCAGCCGCGGTTGCACACCCATCAAGTTGCAACTGACGGTCACATATTCCAGATATTTTGTTGGTGTCTGTGGTGTTACTGTGCCCATGGCAACCACAGGCACTGGACAGGTGGCAACTGTAGAAGAAAGAATATATCATTTGTTATAATTGGAATTAAAGAGAAAGATTAAGCAAATAGGCCAAGACTGTCCTCAGAGTTTGAGGTCACACATACAATCTCTCTCATAAACACATGCACATTTGCACACATCAAACACACAAATAATTTACAAAGGACCTAAAAACCAAAATTTTTAAGGTCATGCTGCAGTTATACTAGAATTTTTACTATCCTGTTCACAATATTAAACTGAATGTGTTTAATTTGTCTCCAGGCGATGAGAGATAGTGCATGCTTGGGAGCTCAGTTGGCTCAGTGGTGAATGCAATGGCAAAACAATGGAAGCAATGAATGTCAAGCCATAACAATGCAACCCGTACAGGCAGTGGTTCCAAGTTGACTGATCCTATCCTATCCTATCCTATCCTGTAACTCGAAGGTCGTAGGGGCACCACAGATGATCGTTTAACCAGCGTACTCCATCTTTCCCTGTCCTCAGCAACCCTGATGGATTCGCTCAGTGTCAAACCAATCCATTCTCGAATGTTGTCCTCAAACCTCTTTTTCGGTCTCCCTCTTCTTCTACCTCCTTGCACTGTGCCTTACAGGATGGTCTTTGCAAGACCTGATAATCCAGTGACATTGGAGTTTCCGTTTTTTCACCACTGTGAGCAGGTCATCGTGTTATCCAATGGCCTGTATGATGGTCTGTCGGACTTCGCTGTGGCCATGGTGTTGACATCTACTTCACCAGCTCCAAAAATGAGCAGTGGTGCAAATTTCCCTCCAATTGTGGCCTGAAATATTTCTGCCACCTCCGGGTCTTGCAGTTTGTCCAGGTCGAACTTCAGTCTAGTGCACTTTGTTATGTTTACTCTCTTCAAGTGAAGCAGGAAAGACATCATCATGAGATCGTGGTCACTTCCGATGTCTGCTCCTGGAAAAGTGTGTGTCCTGCCAATGTTGATGCTTCATCTGAAGCGTTTCTTGACCATAATGTAATAATAATGATACGGTAGATTTATATAGAGTGGTACCCCAACAAACATGGGTTCGCCACGCTTTACAATGCACTAAAAAAGCAATAGTATTAAAACAAAATAAAATATGTAAAACAAAAACATGCATAGTAAAAACTTCTAAACCAGAAGTATATACATTAATTAACAGTACACACACAGACACACACTCACACAGACGCACGTAGTCGATCTGGTTCTGATGCTACCCGCCGGGACTGTGCCAAGCGTGTCTACCAGTATCAGATTGTTGTATCTGGGAAACTCCAAGAGTCTGAGACCTCTTTCATTTGTCTCATTGTTGCAGTGGGGTCCACATGTGTCTCCCCAGTTGTGGTGCGCATCTTGGCCAACCTTGGCATTCCAGTTGCCTTTAACTATGATTATGTCCTTCTTCAGCACTTGGTCAAAGACAGCCTGTAGATTTTCATAGAAATCCTCCACTTCGCTGTCATCACAGTCTGATGTTGGGGAATAGGTCTGGATGATGGTGATGTTGAAAGGGGCTGCTCTCAGATGGATGGTAATGAGTCTACTGGAGACTGGGCGGCATCCATTACAGTGGCTAGAATGTTCTTGTGGACCAAGAATCCAACTCCATGTTCGTGCTTGTCATCTCTACCGCTGAAATAAAGCTTGTGGCCTTTGTCGGTCGTTGTTTCACCTATGCCTTTCCAGCGCAGTTGGCTGATCCCTAAAACGTTCCATCGATAGTGGTCCATCTCGTGAGCCAGTTCTTCTAATTTTCCCTCCAAATTTAGGGTCCCGACATTCCAGGTTACTATGATGATGTTATTTCTGGTGCGAATCTTGCTAAGTTGTCCATCAGTAGCACACTTATCACTTATCCTGGTGGCCAACGGAAGGCGCGGTCCTTGTTGACCTGGGCAACGACCGATCAGGTATGGAGTAAATGGTTTTATTCATCATGCAGTGTGTCTTGGGCGAGAAAGACCTGGCAGGGCCCAATCCTCTCCAGGCTGTATCCACGAATACAGTGTGGCTCGCCTTGGCCCCGAGCACGTGGTCATTGAACCTGTAGTAACATGAGGTTCCTCCGTCCTGGCCGGTGACTTCTGTGTAGAAAACTTTTGCCCAGTAATGCCGTGCTGACATCACCCCTGTTAGTCGCCTCTTACGACAAGTCGGGAAACGTTGGGCCTATTCTATTCAGTGCCCGAACCCACAGGGTAAAAAAAAAAGACAGAAAACAGTTTAGGCATTGAATGTCAAGCAATAACATGACAGGTATGTGTGGTCAGAGGTTCCCACACAGGTGGATGACCTACAGTATCTCAAAAACAAAAACCATATGACTCACATGCTCCTTATGGAACATAAAAATGAGTGCCCAGAAAAAAACACAAAATGAAACGGTGGCATTAAAATGCAAAGTAATACCGACTTTGATCTTTATATACTTTTGACCTTAAGATAATATTGATCTCCAGTTCAAAATACACTCATATACTATCAAATAAAGTACAGAAAAAATTTATTGTATTATGCACAAAAAATGTGATCTTTGGACAACCTTGACCTTCAGTGACCTTGACTGTCACACCTCAACAGTGCGTACACAAGTGTGTGCTAATCACACAAGAAGAATAGTCTTTGCAAGGCCTGATGCTCTGGTGACATGGCCAAACCATCAGAGTTTCTGTTTCCTTACCACTGTGAGCATGTCAACGTGTTGTCCAATGGCTTGTGTGATGGTCTGTATGGCAGAAGTTGTTTGTACAATCCTGGAGAGGACTTCCTGTTCGGACCCATTGTCTGATACAATGGCTCCTAAATATTTGAGGCTATGTACCGTGTTGAGGGACTGGCCATTTGTGTTGGTTATCATTTTGGCCCACACAATCCATCATTGAATCTTGACCAGTTTAGGGTGAGGAAGCAACACTAATAATAATAATAATAATAATAATAATAATAATAATAATAATAATAATAATACTGGATGCTATAAACACGCCTTTCCCCAAATCAATCAGGCTTAAAGCGCGGCAATCTGCACCAACATAAAACCCCTGTCTCATCCACCCTCACATACACACAACAAATACACATCCATCACTCAAACAGGTGATGTAAAGGCAGGGAGATCGCTATTGGAAGACGGATAGAAACTCTTTTTTTTTTTTTTTGGAAATATTTATATTGACTGCGTTCAGTACCATTATTGAAGGGAGAGAGGAAACCGGAGTGCCCGGAGAAAATCCTCTGTGATCTCAATAGTCTCGTACCTAAGTCACATATGTTCGCCCCTTGCGGGAATCGAGCCTGCAACCTTTGGCATAGAAAACCGGCGACTAATCCACTGCTCCAAGAGGCCACTAACAAAATAATGCACGTTTCTAATTACACTATTTACAAAATCAGCAATAAACTGCATCCTCTCTCTACTTCACATTCCATTCTCTATAGCAGAGAAAACTTACCACAGATTGGGGAGCATACGATAGCATTTTCAGAGTGTGTCAGGAACTTGGGGGAGTTGTTCAATTCTTCCTTGCCAATGAAAGAACAAGTTTCTAAAGTATGTCAACTAGCTAATTATGAGCTACGTAGAATTTCAGGCGTCCGCAGATACCTCACCACTGATGCAACTAAGACTCTTGTAGTCTCTTTCGTGCTATCGCGATTGGACTATGGAAATAGTCTACTTGTGGGAGCCCCAAATTCCCTTACAAAGAAACTTCAAAAAGTTCAAAATTCAGCAGCACGCTTCTGGATTTGAAGTAGTTGTAAGACTGAAGACTTTTGTAGTTTTCCATAGCTTTCGCCATCGCAACCTTCACAAAACACGAAGTAGTTGACTATGTGAGGGTACGATACTGGTGGCCAGTGACACATGTTGTTTTCCCACTGTATACTTACTCTGTATGCTTACTCCGCACCTAAGCAGTGGAATTTTCTTCCCTCCCATATCCGCAACATACAATCAACACAAGCATTCAAAAAGGCCCTCAAAACCCACCTCTTCAAACTGCATTATTCAGATTGATTTGTATCCCGCTGCCATTCTCTCATCTTTTGTCTATGTGTGATCCGTAAGTGTATACACGGCTGTAAATATTTATACTGTTTTTCTTCCTGGGCCTAACCGGGCATATAAATAGCTGTGAATAGGTTTTTGCTATTCTATTTCTGTCTTTTTTGTCATTTGTGCACATAGCTGTAAATAGTCTATTTCGGTCTTTTTTTGTAATTTATGTACATAGTTGTAAATAGTCTGTACCTTTACTGTTCCGTCTTTGGTGTATTGTAGCAAAAGTGATGTTTTATCGAGTGCATGTATTTATATGTAATGATTATATGTAATGACTATGTAAAGCGTGGTGAGTCTGGTCATAGGCTGGAGTACCCGCTATATAAAAATCCGTTATTATTATTATTATTATTATACTTGACTCTGTCACAACTGGGACATCAAATCCATCAGGCATTCTCTGCAACACTTTCTCTTTATGCTCCCACCAACGCTTTCTCATGTGATTTGACATATTCTTGAATATTTGGAAATAACTCACTCAAAACACTCGGATAAACAATACGCGGAGAAAGAAACCGGAAGTATGTTTCACGGTAACGGAAAGAGTTACCCCTCTTACATAAGGTGATTCCTGTTGGTGCATAGGATAGCAGAAAAGTGTGAATTGGAAGAAAAAAAATTGTATCAGTGCAAGCATTCAAAAGTCAGCATGATTTATGTGTTTACTCTCATTCAGCAACTTAAGTGCTCTTAGCACACCTGAATACATCAAAAATATTTAAATTTACTTACCAACACAGATAGGAAAAGCACTGCTCCAAGTGCCATCACCCTGGCATGTCAGACTTGTGGAT
The DNA here is from genome assembly GCA_036898135.1 of Oncomelania hupensis. Taxonomy (NCBI): domain Eukaryota; kingdom Metazoa; phylum Mollusca; class Gastropoda; order Littorinimorpha; family Pomatiopsidae; genus Oncomelania; species Oncomelania hupensis. The sequence goes on along the minus strand of CM072520.1, from coordinate 39,680,840 downwards.
CCTTGTGCAGTGTATCCAAGGTTACACAGGTAGGCAATGGTCGTTCCCACTGTATAGGATTTAACCACTTCACCCAATAATGCACCCCTGGTGATGGACTCTGCAGGTGTTGGACATTCTAGTGCCTCTGGACACAGGCACAACAAATTTCATAAATACATCAAATTAAATCTGAAATAAAAATTAAAATAAAATAAATGTATTGTTATTTGATACTAATACCTGGTAATTTGCATTTAATCTAAGGCTGCATTTATGTAATAGGAAATTTAAAAAATGAAATAATAAAAAGAAACAAAGTAAAAATAATGGGATATGTTATATTCTGTGTGTGTTTATTGGGCAAAATGTGCAGAACTTACGATTCTGAATACAAGTGTGATTGATGTAGTAGAGGTTCCATGGCTGTAGTCCTGTCTCAGTGCTGGGGATGTTGATGCCATACTGACCGTTGTAGGTGAAGAGGTGTGAACTACCCACACAGTCACACCTGTAGCTGCCAGGTGTGTTGATACACACTCCACTCACACTGTCACAGTTCCCTTTGTTGATGCCGCACTCATCCACATCTGTCCACATACAAAACACATCTGTGTCTACATCAGGGTGGAGAACAACTGAATCAAGAAATCTCTAAAATCCAGCTGGGGCCCAGGGGCTTCCTTAGAAAATGAATTTATGCAATTTTGAAAGTAATTTAGGGCCTCTCCTGAAAGCAAAAAGCACAAAGTAAACATGAATAGAAACAACAACAAAAAAGAATATTTTATGCAAATGCCTTTCAAAAAAGTTAAGAATCTTGATTTGTATGCCTAAATCTCAAAACTCAATATTTTTTTCTCGGAAATGCAAATGCCTTCTGTGGAAATCCGCTTATCCGAGGACAATTCTCCACCCTGCTACATTGACCATGCGATAATAGTAACATACTGACGGTATGTGGGATAGATCATGTCAGCGCAGCAGTGTTGCAGTCCTTTTCTGATTCCACATTCATTCACATCTGTATACTCACAAACCACATCTTTATTTATGAAAATAAATCCACATAGAAAAACATAACATGTCATAGGTGTGTTCAGGCATACTGCAAACGCTATCAGTTCTCATTGTTCACCTCATACTCATCCACATCTCTGGAATTAAAACACATTGCCACATTTGTCCGTGTTCACATCTGTTTTTGCAATGTCTGAATTGAAATGTTTGTTTTATTATATTTAAGTGTGCATGGTTCATGTGATAAATGTCATTAATAATGCTTGTGTAATTTCTGTGATGCGTCTAATGCATGTATGAGCATGTATGTGTATGTTTTCGCACTGTCTTTTTATTGAGGTTGTTTGTGGGTTAATCTAACGCCTGTTTCCTTGTATAGGTTGATGTTATGCTTTGACTAGGATAGTGTTCCAGCGAACTTTGGGACGGGTTGTAGGTATTTAAAAATATAATATTGTTTAACTCATCTATGTAAACAACACTAACTGGCCTTGAAAAAATGGAACTATGATTTACTTTAATATATTTGACTGGAAATGATGCTGATTCTCCAACCCAATCTGGTAAGACTACCTGCACAGCGCTTGGACCGATAGTGTTTGTAGATGTCTGATCAGAAAGTAGGTTGTATCCAGTGTTGGACAGGTGGAACTGAGTTGTAATTCCCCACTGTGTCCACAGCAACCATGATCTGCAGGTTGGTAACACAGGCAATACCAGTTTATATCTTTAAAACATCGCCAACCAAGTGATGATGCTTTGATGTAATGATAATTGATTTGTCACAGCTGTGTAGCTAATGTTTGTGGGTGACAACATGACGTTTTGATGAAGGAAGAGCAGGCAAAGGTATGGCTACTAACAATGTGCCAAATTGACAATCTGTATTTAAATCTATAAATGTACCTACTATGTGGTAGGAGTGTTATCAACTGTATAGTTAGTGTTTGTTTGTCCCAATTTACGTCTCTGGGTATTATTAATGGGGTGGGTTGTCGTTTCATGACTTTGCTCGACATACTATTTCTGAAAAGGGGATACTCACCTCTGTTGTGTGTGTGTTTATGTGTAAAAGAGGGTTTATCAATGCTGAAATTCAGGTAACGTTATTTAATATTCTTGAAGGCACTGGTCCGCACGAGCTGTACTTATTACATATTGTATAACTATCATGTACTTTATGCGATTGGGACGCTACTCATGGGGTTTGGGACTAATTTATCGGATACTGTGGCAATTTTATAGCTAAATGTACACATAATAGGTATTATTAACATCATGTTTCACATCATTATATAATTCTTAATCCTGTTAACTCAAAGGTGCTTTTTTTTAGCAGAACCCAGGCTGCGATAACAGTTTCTTGTCGATGAGTAGAGAAGAATCAGCAACCTCTCATGGCTTTCGTGATAGGACAGTAATGTCGACAAACCATCCATCTCACGAATGTTGTCCTTGTGTCCTCACCGGTTTGGCGGGTTTTTCTGCGCAGCTTGACTTTTCGTGGGTGTTGTTAGCTTGTTCCTCCTGTTGCATGGGTTTTTGGTGTGCCCATGCTGCCAGGTGATGATGTGTTTGCTAGAGGGTGGCCTGAGTCTCTAGTGACGTGGCCTTAGACATCGTTATAAATATTAACAAAACACAATACCTATAAAATGCCTACATTGGCTAAATAATAATACCATAGAAAGCCCTTGGCAGAAAGTGTCCAATTCATCCAAGCTGACATCCCAACAGATCGCCCAAATGAAGGAGTTTTGGTGAGAGTTTTCAAGGAGAAACAAAGGGTAGGTTAGCTGAAGACTGGTTCTAGCGAAGAGATAGTAGATTGATAGAATACAGATTAGGAAAGAGAAAGACCAAAGAGAATGACAGAAACAGTGGCACTAAATTTCCACAAAGAGGGGATACTATTTATACACAAACCCAAGGCACCCCCATGCATTCGTTCATACAGTTAACTAATTCACACAAAATAATAATCTGGAAATACAACTAAATTTTATTACAGGACAGATGACAAATGGTTCAAGAAATCAAACACTGAAACAAATAATGAAAATATTAATAATCTCTCACACACACACACACACACACACACACACACACACACACACACACACACATCGATAACTTTATTACAACCAAAACTGTTAGCTTTAACATTGTATATACTCAGCACAGTTCATCAATTACGCTATCCCATCCTGAATCTTCTCACACAACCTTTTAGAGCCGATCATCACATTGGTTGATAGGTACCGAGTGAGACTTTTGCTTTGTTGCTGAGTGTGATAGTCCAATGAGCTGCAGTCCAGACACACACTTCATGTGCACTGGCCCTAAAGGGCCATGCAGTCATCAAAACTAGGATTTTTGTTCGGAATCCTCCACCATTTAGAGATTTGCACAAAGATATTCACATCTGAAATTTCTGGTTGGCCAAGATGCGCACCACAACTGGGGAGACACATGCGGACCCCACTGCAACAACGAGACAAATGACAGGGGTCTGAGGCTATTGGAATTTGCCAGATACAACAATCTGGTACTGGCAAACACGCTTGGTCTCCACAAAAAATCCAGACGATGGACATGGCACAGTCCCGGCGGGGAACATCACAACCAGATCGACTACATCATGGTCAAGAAACGCTTCAGATCAAGCATCAACATTGGCAGGACACGCACTTTTCCAGGAGCAGACATTGGAAGTGACCACGATCTCGTGATGATGTCTTTCCGGCTCCATTTGAAGAGAGTAAATACAGCAAAGTGCACTAGGCTGAAGTTCGACCTGGACAAACTGCAAGACCCGGAGGTGGCAAAAATATTTCAGGCCACAATTGGAGGGAAATTTGCACCACTGCTTATTTTGGGGGCAGGCGAAGTAGATGTCAACACCATGACCAATACCTTCAACTCAGCTGTAACAGATGCCGCCACCGAGATCCTTGGCAAGCACCGACCAAAGAAGAAGCCGTGGATCACACCTGAACTTTTGGATCTGTGTGATAAACGAAGAGAGTTAAAAAAGAAAAAGAACACCTCACAGGGAGCTGATGTCTACCGAAAAATCAACAATGACATCCGAAAAGGCATGCGCACAGCAAAGGAGAACTGGATAGAAGATCAATGCCAGGAAATAGAGAACAATCTGAACAAGAACAACAGCAAGAAGGCCTACCAGACTGTGAAGCGGCTGACAAGTGTTAAACAGCCCAAAGTCTCCACTATCCAAAGCAAGTCTGGCATTTGCCTTACAGAAGAACAAGAAGTCTTGGACAGATGGACAGAGTACTGCTCTGACCTTTACAACCATACACCAAATGGAGACCCATCAGTTCTAGCATGTCCCGAGAGCAGAGAAGAAGAAGAAATCCTCCCAATTCTCCGGGAAGAAGTTGAGGCAGCAGTGCAATCGCTGAAGAAAGGGAAGTCAGCGGGAGTGGACAACATACCAGCGGAACTGCTACAAGCAGGAGGAGAAGCGATGACTGATGCTCTCACCATTATCTGTAACAAGATCTGGCAGAGTGGGGAATGGCCTACACCATGGACCCAGTCGCTTGTCATCACTCTTCCCAAAAAAGGTAACCTTCAGGAGTGTGAAAATTACCGCACCATCAGCCTCATCAGCCATCCCAGCAAGGTCCTCCTGAAAATAATACTCAACAGGTTGAAACCACAAGCTGAACAAATCATAGCTGAAGAACAAGCAGGATTCATGGCAGGGCGAAGTACCACTGAACAGATTTTCAACCTCAGAATAATCTGTGAGAAATACCTACAGCACCACCAACATCTATATCATGTGTTCATAGACTTCAAGAAGGCATTTGACCGAGTCTGGCATGCAGCTCTATGGGCAACCATGAAAGTGTACAACATCAGCCCTAAAATTATAGAAGTCATCAAAAGCCTGTATGACAAGGCTACCAGTGCAGTCCTCCATAACAGCGTCATCGGGAACTGGTTCAGAACAACAATCGGTGTGCGTCAAGGATGCCTACTCTCTCCAACACTCTTCAACATCTTCCTAGAGCGCATCATGTCAGATGCTCTTGCAGATCACGAAGGCACAGTCAGCATAGGGGGCAGAGCAATATCCAATCTTCGTTTTGCGGATGATATTGATGGATTGGCTGGAGAGGAACAAGAACTTGAACAGCTTGTACAGAGGCTTGACACCACCTCCAGAGCTTATGGAATGGAAATAAGTGCAGAGAAGACCAAAATGATGACCAACAACACCAATGGCATCAACACGGACATCAAAGTACAAGGCCAATCCCTCAACACAGTGCACAGCTTCAAATATTTAGGAGCCATTGTGTCAGACAATGGGTCTCGACAGGAAGTCCTCTCCAGGATCGCACAAACAACTGCTGCCCTGACAAGGTTGAAGCCCATTTGGAAAGACAGAACCATCAGTCTACATTCCAAAGTAAGACTGCTGCGCTCTCTGGTCATCTCCATCTTCCTATATGCTTGCGAAGCATGGACCCTCACAGCAGATCTCCAACGAAGAATACAAAGCATGGAGATGAGGTGCTACAGAAGACTTCTGTGCATTTCCTATACCCAACACATCACCAACGTTGAAGTCCGACAGACCATCACACAAGCCATTGGACAACACGATGACCTGCTCACAGTGGTGAAGAAACGGAAACTCCGATGGTATGGCCACGTCACCAGATCATCAGGCCTTGCAAAGACCATTCTGCAAGGCACAGTGCAAGGAGGTAGAAGAAGGGGGAGACCGAAAAAGAGGTGGGAGGACAACATTCGAGAATGGACTGGTTTGACACTGAGCGAAGCCATGAGGGCTGCTGAGGACAGAGAAAGATGGAGTATGCTGGTTAAGCGATCATCTGTGGTGCCCCTACGACCTTCGGGTTATGGGACAGGATAGGATAGGATAGGAAGCAAGTGTTTATAAAAGAATTGTAAGGTTTTGGCCACTTCCACAATAAATGATAGGATATATATTCATGTGATCTACAATACAACTGTCAGGTTTGTTGCTGGCTAGTCCCTAGTGAAGTTCTGAAACTGCACACGTTTGTCACAGAAAACGCTACAGTAATCGGTGACTAAAGCTTTCTTCACCTCCTTCAATGCCATCAACCACCTTATCGTGGCCTTTCAGTATAGTCCCTATAGTTCTTTACATCCGTTCGGTGGGTGTGAGTTTGAATCTGCATGAAAATTACAGAGCGGGCACCTATCTGGGTTGTCAGGGTAATAAGTGTGGATAACACTATGGGTTTCTAGCAGTTGTAGCTACCCCTTACAAAACTAACCAAGTCATCATTGATATTTTTTTGGCATCTTGGCATAGCCTGGCGCTGAAAGCCTCCCTGTCACTAAAGCTGCTGCCAATGGTCAAGGTTTTTCTCCGTCTCCATCCTCTTGACGGCACTATATACACCAACCGTGGGTCAGTAAAGCACAGCTGTATGCATATATGTCATCTTCTGATGCTGGAAGTAAGCATACAAGTCACTGGTTCATCGTGTTCCAGTTGAATGTGGAGCCTCATGCACAGCTGGTTCAGTTTCATGAACATTATTCACACACACGCACACACACACACACATAGTTGTATTCAGGCGTAAATGGGGTCCTTTGACGTACTTCGCGTCTCTTAGGCGGCGAATTAGGTCAATTTTCTTCAAAAAAGGCACTTTTTCGCAAGAAGTTTGACCTAATTCCTCGCCTATAAGGGACGAAGTAGGTCAAGTTTCTTGAAAAAAACACCCTTTTCGCAAAAAGTTTGACCTAATTCCTCGCTCCTTAGAGACGAAGTAGGTCAAGTTTGTTCAAAAACACAGGTAGGATAAGGAACTTTCCTCGACGATTAGGGTAAGGCAGTGGCTAGACGATTAGGGTAAGGCAGTGCCTCGACGATAAGGGTTAGGGTCAGGGCTAGTTGCAGCGCTGCAACTAGCCCTGACCCTAACCCTTTTCGAGGCACTGCCTTACCCTAATCGTCGAGGCACTGCCTTACCCTAATCGTCGTGGCACTGCCTTACCCTAATCATCGAGGAAAGTTCCTTATCCTACCCGTCTGGAAGATGCACTACAACTACACCAGGTCAAGTGTACTTGTAGTGCATGTGCACTACAACTACACTTGACCTGGTGTAGTTGTAGTGCACATGCACTACAACTACACTTGGCCAAGTGTACTTTAAGTGCACATGCACTACAACTACACTTCGCGAAGTGTACTTTAAGTGCACATGCACTACAACTACACTTCCGTGAAGTGCAACTGTAGTGCACCTGGTAAAAATAACTGAGGTCCAAGGTGAGGGCCCCATTTGAAAAAATGACCTCATTTACGTCTCAGCGTTTCAAGCCCTGGACCTCAATCACGGCGGTTTACATACCCACACACACACACATACTTGCGCAGACACCGTTATTTGGACTTTCCTCTATCGCCACATACATTCTGTGGACAATGGGTCGTGCTACGACCCCGTTTTTAAGTACTTTAAAGTGTTCTAACCCTAACCCTAACCCTAACCCTAACACTAGCCCTAACCCTAGCCCTAACCCTAACCCTAACCCTCACGGATCATTAAATGGACGTCCCAACAAGGAGGTCTGTCCAAAGAATGTATGCAAACTTGCACTAATTTGTCCCAATAACGCCGTGTAAACATCCTCAAACCCACACACACACACACACACACACACATACATTCAATATTATACTCACTGTTACAAGAGGGGGGAGAGGAGCGGCCACACTGGAAGTTGGCAGAAGAGTTGAGATAGAATCCGGGCTTACAGACCACACTGACTGTCTGTCCATCCACTACATTGACTGAAGGCGACACTGTCCCATTGGCAACATAAGGCACAGCGCATGTGGTACCTGATTAAAACACATACCACACATACTGTTTCTGAAGTGGAATATTCAAAGCCCAGAATCAGAACAGACAGAGGCGATTGATCTGTTGTTGCAACTGATATTTATTAGACCCAAAGACAGGATTGTCGGTCACAGCAGATGTTACATTAGAGTAAAAGAAAAACTAGAAGAGCAAATTCTATACAACTCACATGCTCCTTATGGAACTTGCAATATTTAACATGAAAATGAGTGCCCAGAAAAAGAAGGAAAAAAAAGAAACAGTGGCATTAAAATGCAAATACTGACTTTTATCTTTCAATGCTCTTGACCTTGAGATGACTTTGCCCTCCAGCTCCAAAATACACTCATGTAAGATCAAACAAACTACAGCAAAAGTATTAGGCAAAAAATCACAGTGACCTTGGTATGACTATGACATTCATGTGACCTCTGATACACATGTATGATTAAATAACACATCTAAAAAAAAAAAAAATAATACAGCAATTCCACTGTACGATGACAAATATTTTAATATTTTTGTAAGTTCTAAAATGACTTTGACATACATCAAAGCAAAAACGCAACATATATGAAAGATCAATCTACTTATCTATAAATACAACAACTTTGGACTATCTCTCATAGTTTAGGGTCAAGGTCACCAAAAGCTACACAAACCAACTTTGGACAGCTCCAGTGACCTTGATCTTAGAGCGAAGATGACCAAATGTGTAGAGAAAAGTGTGTCTTGATATATATCATGCATCAAAGAATCATGTTCAATATCAATAACTTTTTTTAAAGTTAAATTTTTGTGAAATATTTTCATGTTTTAACATTTGTTTGTTAGTTTGATCACACTTGGAGGAATGTACCCTCATGGGAGTATCTTGACCTGAAGCAGCTGTATGGTCAAAAGACTGGTAACTCGTAGCCGGGGACAAAGTGCTATGATAGGTCCGTTTGGGGTAAGAAAATATTTATTTTCATGTTATCCATTTTTTGTAGTTAGTGTGTAACTACTGGTAGAATCCATGGGCTAGTTTAATCGTAAGAGTAAGACCTGTATTGCTGACTCACTGCGCATATGTACCTGTGATAGTCTTCCCTGTAAATAGTATTCATTATTTTCTTCTTGAGTTGTGTAAGGGGGGCAAGATGTTTTTGTTGGAAATTTGAGGGTGCCATCCGTTTTATTTGAGTGAGATATTTACTTTACTTTAATGTAAGGGAAAGTTGATGTCAGTTTGATAAATTATAAGATTAAGAAGAATGTATTAGTTGATTGGTTAATTATTTAATTAATTAATCCATTTTTCAGTGCTGCTTTGGAGAAAGCAAGACTATGTGTGTCAGGTTTGTAATGTACATTACATTCTTTTGAAATTGCTTTTGTGTGTAAAACAATTAACTCACGCATATCTGATCAAATTCATCTTACATTTTGCTGTGGATGTGATAGGAGAATATAGGCTATGCCAGGATATGACTGGACATTTGGCCAAAAAAATATATATATTCGTTTCAGTCAAGATAGTACTCTTACATAGTTTGTGTACCTATTTAAGAAGATGGTTTGGTGATTTAATTGCTGTTTACCACATTTATTGTAGCCTTTATTTGTGGATTCATGTTGTGAATCGAATGTGTAAGAGCACTGTTAGGTGTATCTTTGACCTAGTATTTTATCCAGGTTTTAATTATGTATAAACAATTTGTTACAAGACATGTCACAAGCGTCCCATTTAACAGTCAAAGTTTTCTTTAACAAGGTAAAAGAATTTGCTGCTTGGTGTTTGCAGAATTACACTGATTGACATTACATTTATATGTTTTGTTGGGCTTTCATATATCTTTTAATATAGTTCTGTTTTTTTAAACCTTTACATTTGTGAAATGTGACCTAATGTTGAGACTATCGTGTGACCAAAGGTGTCACACATGTGGCATAAAATATAATTATTTGTTTTGGCAGAATAGCAAAGTTGCTGTAAAGTGCTAAATATATTTCTTAAAGTTACAGATTATTTGTGTGTAGTCTACTATAATGTATTTTATTTTTTACTAGATCTGCAACTCTGAACGTGACATTTGTGACATTTATAAAAAAAAGTGTTAACATCTTGTGACAAAAAAGTTTAACAAATGTCACATTTAATCGCTCTCATGTTAAGTTACTGGGATGCATATCTAATATTGTTGAATTTGCATTAGAAAGGTGTGTGTTTCTTTGTTACATTTTTGATTACAGATATTGTTGTTACCTGAATGTGTTAAAGGTGTGCATGTGACATTTGTGACACTGTGACCAAAAATAACTTTCTAGTCACACATTAAAGTCACAAATGTCACAGAATGGTTAATATGGTCTATGAGACAGCATCTTGTGCTTTTTTTTGTATTGTCTGTGAATTGTGTGGTTGTCATAGTGGAATAAAAGACCTTATTGAATTCATTCTGGGATTTGTCTTTACTGTATGCAATTTGAAAATTTTCGTCTGTGACATTTGTGACTGTGACACAAAACAGGTTATTATTTCTTGTACCAAAACTATACAAAACAACAATTTTTGTTTACCAGAAGGTTAAGGAGCTTGCACAAGCACAAAATAATGCAAAAATAACATTTTTTTTGCATACCCTTGACAATAATTCAAGTATGTTTGCTTTTGTTTCTGTGACATGTCACAAATGTCACGTTGTACATTCTTGTCTATAGCTTGTAAGAATATAACTCGCGCTTACAAACCCCAATGAAATAAGATGTTAGGGATGCTCAGCAATGAAAATACACCAAACAGTTGTACTTTATAGCACTTTCATTTTTGTATGCTGTCAAAGGCACCTTTTGACATCATGCCTGCAAATTACAGGATGCTGAACCATTGTATGGCTAGATGTGACTAAGACACCACCATGGGTATCTAAGGGTCCGTCACCCTGAGGTTGGTGTTTTGTGCCTTTGTATGGCTTTAATTTTATTTCATGATGTGATGATTGTTTTAATTTTGTTTTATGTTATGATGTATGACTGTATGTATTACTGAATCAAGCGATAAGTGTTGGATTGCTTATCTCCACATAAGATTGTTTATGTTTTTCTGGGGCCACCAAATTATGCTGGAACCATTTCTTATCATTTATGCCATTATGAATTCAGCACAACCTCTGTATTCATGATTGATGTTTATGCCCTAAATGGATGTTGGGTGTGATTACACTAATGCTTGAATCCAGCCTCGTTGCTGTATTCATGCATTATAGTCTTTTTGCATTATTATAAATGTCTGAATTCAGTATTTGTTGAATTCCTATTGTTCTTTTTTTGTATGATAAATACTTGAACTCAGAATGACTGCTGTGTTCTGATCAATGTTATACGATCAGTGCTAATTCAGGTAACGAATTTCTGGTTAAGATTGTTTTTCTTTTTTTGACATTATTATGTAATGTACGTTTACTTATTTTTGTATGTAATTATGTGTCATTGTTATGTTGTTACAGGTTGCTTGAGGTTGTTGCTGTTGCTTGCTGGTTTGCTTGCTTGTTTGTTCATTCGCTGAGTTTTGCCTGAAAATAAAATGGACAGAGGACTCAGTGATTCTTCCTTCTCCTCCTTCTTCCTCTGCGGACCCCTTCTGCCGCACCATCACTCCCTATCCTATCACATTACTAGTGACAGTCAGTCTAAAGCAAACATCCTCCTAAATCAGTTTCAATCAGACTTCACCAAGCTAGCCACCACCTACCCTCTTTGAAGCCTGCTCCTGCCCCCTTCACATAACAGAGCCAGAAGAAGCCAAACTCCTAAAAAACCTGAAACCAAACAAAGCCCCTGGACCTGACTGCATCCCTTATTATCCTAAAGGCCCTGGCTGATGACATTGCCCCTGCCCTCACTTGCATTTTCCAGAGATCAATCAGCTCTGGTGGACTCCCGCTGGACTGGCTTGGAGCAAACATCTCCTGTGCCTTTAAGAAGGGGACCGCCAATACCCAGCAAACTACCACATATTTCTGATCTCCCTTGCAAAATCCTGGAGCACATTATCTGTGGCCACATCATGAACACCACAACATACTGGCCAACCTAAACCATGGCTTCCATTCTGATTTCTCTACAAAAACCCAACTTTTAACCACCACCAATGACCTCCTCACTTCCTATGACAAAGGCAACCAGATCTAAATGGCAATCCTTGATTCTCCAAGGTTTTTGACACTATCCCACACAACCTACTTCTCCACAAACTGTCAAACTATGGCATCACTGGCTACCTCCACTCCTGGCTTTCACCCTTCTTAACCCAACGTACTATGCAGATGGTGGAGAGAAATCAGATATAGCCTGCACATGCACGATAGTTTCGAACGTTTTCTGTTGCAAAGCATACAATAATAGCATGTATTTATCTTTGATTTTGATTCTGTGCTGTTGCTAGAAAAACTTTGTATAATGCTGATAATTTCCATCAATCAATATTGTTATAGTATCGTTTAGAATTTTCTGGAATTACTTGTTTATTATCGCTCTAAGTTTCCAGATCTATCTGGCGATAGCTTGTAAACTAAGGAATGTTCTATAACAAAAGATAGTGCATAGTTCCGGTGAGTTTAATTTGATTGGATGTTATTGCGTCATTCTGGTATATGTTCTAAGCTGTACTAGATTGCAGAGGTTGTAAAAAAGGGACTTTTTGAGTGATTTTTGGAAAGAAATCTTGTAAGCAGTTGTTGATGTTTGCTGAATAAAGTTGGAAAACCTTGTTGCTGAGTGAATAGGCTGCGTAGATAAACGCATTCAAATGACAAATATTAAGATTCAAGCATTAGAGCTGAATCGACTATTAATAAATCATGAAACACAGCCACAGTTGACACCGGGGTTCCCTAGGGTACAGTTTTGGGCCCCATACTTTTCCTCTGGCACACCAATGACCTCCCAAGCAGCAAAATCATATGAGCATATTTGTGGATGATTGCCTCATCTTCAGAGAGATAAATAGCTTCAACAACCACAACACCTTCCAAGCGGACCTGAAGTCTCTCAAAATTTTGGCGGATAAGTGGGGCATGAGATTCAATGCTTTTAAATGCACACCATGAGCAATTTTATCGCACAAAGTAGCTTCATGTACTTCCTCAACAATACCATCCTCCAACAAGTCTCCAACAACCCATACTTAGGCATCCTCTTTTCTGACCACCTTAAATGGTCACCCCACATAAACAAGATCCCCAAGAAAGCCAACTATATTCTGTGTTTCATTCATAAAATCTGCACCACTGCCCAACCTCTTGCAAACGCATCGCATATTTTACAGTGGTCCGCCTCCCACTAGAATACAGCACAACCGCTTGGGACTCCTACCTTAAGATATCGAGAAACTGGAACGAATTCAACCAAATGCAGTTCACTTCATAGCAAGACAATACAGGTCAAGTAAACCAGGCTTGGTCACCAGCCTACTGAAAAGATTTGACATCCCCTCCCTCCAAGATAGGCAACTCCACTTAACATTCCTCTATAAGGTGGTCGGGTGTCTGGTGCCGGCTATGCCAGCAGATTCTTTTCTGTTTCCACAGCAACCAGGCCATCTGATCAGACCTAAACATTCCACTTCAGCGGACTTCATCTCAAGCAACCCCACTGAAAATTACATTAAGAACAACAACAGATGTTTCACAGTGCCACAGTTCAACAGAGCAATACAATCATCGGTGCCTGGAACCATCTGGATAATTCAGTTGTTAACTCAACATCTATCAAGAGCTACACAACTGCCTTAGCATCTGCTAGGAGCTGTCAACAAATAGCAGCATACACCTCCCACTGTTGCGCCTATGCCAGTTTGATTGATGTAGCAACGTACCTCACCAGGACCAGAACAGATTCTCTGTGCAGCTTTGTGGCCACCCGAAACTGTTGAAAATCTTTCAACCATTCGGCCCGCTCATGAGTAACTCAGTTTGAACGAAAATTTCTCAGGTGGATCAAACTTTGTCATCCCAGATTCTGCTCTCTGCTTTTTTAGTTCACTTCTGGCACCAAATCAGAATAGGCGGAGGCAACTCATCTGTTGTTACAACTGATATCTATTAGACTCAAAGACAGGTGTAGCCTGTCATAGCAGATCGGTCACAGCAAATGTTACATAAAAGTACAAGACAAACAGGGGGCATCATTCTTGGCATTGTTGACAATCTCCATGGTAAGGACTAATGGAGTTCAGTCTCTTAACATTCAGTAAGCTAAATGTAAGTTAAAATTCATTGCCTACGAAAAGCTGGGAGCCCACCCCCCCCCCCCCCCCCCCCCTGAAAAGCAACCGTTTTCTATGTCATCCCCTTTTCATAACAAACGATATTTGTGTCAAGTTTCACTAACTGCAGCAGTCCTCCATCATTCAAAAACATTTTTTGTTAGTTCAGCTTTATTTGTGTGAAAGTTGTTAATGACTAGTGTGCATTCTTGTGTACTATCTGCCACGTGAGTTACAAAATAAATTGTCCGCTTCTTACAACATTGACTTTCAGATCATAAAGAGCACAATGAGATGTATCTTCACTTGAAATTTGACAGTAAATGGACTCAATTTGTAAGATCCTGACAAGTAAAAGTCATGAAGAACCAAACAAAGAAGATAAAGAAACATAATTCGGCTCTTTGCAGTCCGCTGGACCCTGTAAGCAATGATTAACTAACTAACCTTGTATGTTTTCATAATTTTTATACATTTATGACAATTGTTACTGTTTTATTGATCAATACAATCCTTTGAGTTTTGATTTTAAACATAGTAATACACATAATAATCTACTCACGCTGGCAAGAAGGTATGGTGTCAGACCACTGCCCATTCAGGCAGATGAGGTTGGGAGAGCCATACAGTTCATACAGGGGGTCTGTGCATGTGAAGTTAGCCACAGACCCATACTGATAGCCATTGCCCGCTGTATACAACACTTTTCCATTTAGAGGAGTCTGGATGGCCGGGCACATCTGTATAGCTGCAATGACAAAAAAAAAATCAGATACAAATGAAGCAAAATGAAAGTGCAGATGTGCTGTGTCATTCCACTGCTCATGTGTTCTGTATATTTTTTTACCTTCTTGCACACTCGGATGAACAGCGAAACAATTCATCAATGAATACACATGCATGCAAAAAGAATTATAATAAATTAGTCTATTAATGCATTGTGCATATGGAGGTCCAGCAGTCCAAAATACCAACTTTTACCCAAAATCAATTTCATTTTATAAATCAGTTTGCCAGTAGCGTAAAGTACTTATGATGCAGATGAATCAGTAAACTATTCCAAAAAAGTTCCAGATGGAATGGTAGTGGAGGAGAAATATATTATCACTGTATTGGAGGATGCGTGGCATTATTTCATGCCTTGCAATTTATTTGTCCCAAATCACAACATTTTAGCAATCTTCGCTCGTTACATAATCATTGCTTATTCTCATTACACATCCCAAGGGCATCCCATGACCCAGTGCAACATTTTGGCTCTGAAAAGAATGAGTAACAGTGACACATATATGCATATATGGCTTGCACATATGCACTATAATAACTCTATAACATTATTTTCCAACATTGTTATTTTTATCTAGAGTAGCATGAAAAGACCAAAAGACCCAGAATTCTTACATTTGCTGCAGTTGGTAAAACAGAGACATAATCCTATATTACAACAGTAGGTGACTGAAGAATGCAGGAATGCTAGGTTATTTTATTATTGTCATTACTTACAATAACACAAAGGAGAGACATCCCAGGACCCAGTATTCCTGCATTTGATGGGTGTGGAAAAGGTAAGTTGGTAGCCTGTGTTACACACGTAGGTGGCCAAATCCCCAGAATAAGGCCCTGTGACAGACCTCAGATACCCATTGCTTATATCCAGGGGAGGTCCGCAGTATACAGCTGGTAGATAACAAAATGAAAATAAGAAGTAACTGGTTGTAAAATGTTATCTTTATCTGCATTATTTTGACTGAATTCATACACTTTCATAACAGCAAATGCCAATATCCCTTAAGTCTGTGTACAAGGACAGCTAACTGAAAATACCTGCATGACCAACATATTCATTCTGTAATCAAATAAACTTGTATAGTACAATTTACAGCTCTAAGAGCTGTTCAAAACACAAATAACCCCTGCATTTCTAGAATGGTCTATACCATATGTCTGATAATGAAAAAAGATAAAGCAAAAATCATATTTTGTAATTGGTGGAAGATGTTCAAATTGCTAGCATCAACAGGCACACAAAAATATCATGGGTGCCAGATCATATGAAAGTGCATCACCATAGTTGTGGAACAGACTACCACAATCACTGAGTTTGCCTCAAAGAAGGCATTCAACAAGCAACTAAAAACCTTCCTGAGTACCCATACAGGCCCTTTTTTTCCCATCTTCTTATTTTTCTGTAATTATTTTTCTGAGTGCATTGAGCATGCTATCATAGCACAGAGAAATTGCGCTATACAAGTGTTCAAAATAAACATCAAACTGCTTACACATGACCCCTATATATAGGACATACATCAGAAAAATGATTGTAACTCAAATCTATCCTCTACTGAAAACCAAAACAATTTTTTAAAATGTACTTTCAACTTGTTTAAGCATTAATGTTGTCTCTGTGGTCACAACCACTATATCCATGCATGATACAAATATTTCACTATCAACAGCAAAGTATCCTCTCACTTCCACAAACCCTTGCCAAGCAGTACAACAAACACACAAATATATACCAGCAAACACAAAAAGCAACAACCATGCCTGTATAAATAACATTATGCAATTGTGCATGCATCTAATTTGATTGTATCGTTGAACAACCACAATACTACTGCAATAGTTGAAGTAGGACTTTTGTGATATGATGTGCTGTTCACTAAAAGTCAACAGCATCATTGCTTGCTGACCCAATATTCGATCGCAAATTGTCTAAAGCAGTTGTGCCTGTTGACCGAATAGTTGATCACCAGTTTTCACTATTATTAGCTGAGAAATCAATTCTGAACTAAAAAAAACACAAATAATATAATAGACCTGTGCGTCTGATATCAAGTCATGGATGACAGAAAATAAACTATGCTTGAACGATGACAAGACTGAAGCACTGTTGATCAAGAAAAAGAGCACAATTCTTTCAGATGCTGAACCACACTCAATACAAATTGGCAATTCCGACGTTCCTTTCAGCACCTCTCTCCTAACCTAGGATTCATTATGACATCTGACACATCTCTTGACCCTCACATCTCCAACACATGTAAATCTGCATATTTTGAACTTCGCAAAATCAGTTCTATTCGCTCTTGTCTTTCACAACAAACCCCGATGTCACAAAACTGATGTTACCGGGTGATCACTATACTTGTGAAGGACTTCCTTGACTTTCATGATTTACCCCAGAACGTGGTTTTATTTCAATAAAAAAAACCCTAAGGTACACCATTTCTTTCCATCACTTCACAAACACATAACACATTTTTCCAAGCTTTGATTCTTTTATTATATTCTGTTTTTTGTTTTTTTTTCGAAAAGATATAATCAGAATGTTATTTTGAGGATACTTCCAGTCGCGGTTAGCAGATTAAAGTTCTCTTCACTTGAATATTTAACTTATCTGTGATTAAAGTCTTCGTTGCTGTTATTGACAAATGAAAAACCGGATTAAGGCTGAGTTGGAGGAAAAGTTCATCGGAGATGGAACTTGACGCTGATGTCGCTGCTAGATCTAGTGACTGTTCATGACCCACCAGAGACATCTGTAGCCATCGTTGAAGTACAGTCCCATCGTAAGATCATGAACATAGATGTCAGAGAAGAATCCAATGCAGTCTCGAAGATGAGATAGTTATGGAAACCCAAACCAAAAACACCTGCCGAACAAAACTAGTCATAGATATTTGCATGAAAAATATTTCCATACAAACCTAAACTTATCCAAGTCCGGCTCTGCTTGGAAAAACACATTATGATTAATCAACACATCAGTCCCCTGAAAACCAAATGCATTCAAATGAACAAACTATTTTACTCTGGAAAACAAATGCATTCAAATGAATGCATTACTCCTCTGGAAAACAAATGTATTCAATGAACAAACTATCTCACTTATCAATCTCCTAGGGAAATTATCTTGAATGAAGAAAAATCAAAATATTTACCCGGGGGTGCAAGAATTCGGCTAAGACAAATCAAACGCTGAGGAACAACTGATTTCCTGGCCCTGGACATCATTCAGCAGCAAGCTAAACTATTGTTGGCATCCAATTCGTCAAGTTGTCCCGGAGCTTGGGTTATGTCCTCCCTGTCCCGTCTAGATCTTCCTCCCAACTGATCTTCCGACTGTTTATTTAACCGATTCTGCCTCGAATCTATTTCACCTAGGCTACCACACTTTTTACCACTAGAATAGCCAATGAGAACATCACAAAGCAAAAAGAACCTATCACATCAAATATTACATTTATAAAATTAATAGTTTACAATATCTTTTGTTCTCCCTAAAATTTTATTATCAGAACTAATCTCCATCTTTCACACAAAAGAATTATCAATAAAATTTGTCCATTTCATTCTTTCTAAAACTAAACATAGAACACAAAAATGGCGATTGACAGTAACAAAACTGAAGCCATATCCCTAACATTGCCACAGGTGCCCAATACAAAAGTTTGCACTTTGAAAAATAAAAATGCTCACGAGCTTTTCGTTTTGCGACACATGATCATCTTAGTTTGCTCTTTTGTTCTTTCAAAACTGGATTACTGCAATTCTTTTCTTGCAGGCTGCTCCCAAGATCTTCTCTACAAACTTCAAAAAGTACAAAATGCAGCTGCACGCCTTGTTCTCAAGGCTTGCAGAAGAGATCATGTCACTCCCCTACTACTTTCCTTGCATTGGTTGCCCATATCTGCACGTATAGAATATAAACTTTCCACACTCTGCTTCAACTTTTTCTTCGGCACTTCCCCTGCATACTTTTCTGACATGCTCATTCCCTACGTACCATGCAGACAGCTCCGTTCCGCATCAGACCAACGCACCTTCATCATCCCACGTGTCAAAACAAAAACCTATGGAGAACGCACCTTTGCTTTCTGTGCATCCACTCAATGGAATTCCCTTCCACACAATATCCGCCATGCGCAAACACAACAAGCGTTTAAACGACAACTAAAAACATATCTTTTCCATAAACTCCTTCTATAGCTCCTTCTCAATAACACAAATGAATTAATCTCATCATCAGTCTAGTATGCACACATGTCGTGGCGCTCCATGCACGGGCAATGGTGTTCGCTTTTTAATGGTGTTCGCTTTTTGTAATTGTTATAAGTGTTGGTTGCCTTTTACAAGTTAGTAATAGTTTTAGTTGCAGGCCTGAAAATGGCGACTAATTTAGTCGCCATGGCTAGTGAAAAAACAAAAATTGGCGACTAAAAAAAAAACTTTAGTCGCCAAATGCGAGTGCGCTAAAATGAACTTTTTTTTAGTTTGGCTAGTAAAATTTTTAGTTTGGCTAGTAAAATTTTTAAGTTACTAGCCAAAGGCTAGTGAGACCTTTTTTTCATTTTCAGGGCTGAGTTGCCTTTTTATGTTTTTCAATGTAATATTTTTATTGAATGTTTTTTTACATTATGTTGTACATTTTTAGTGAATTTCTTCAGACTTTATATACCTACTGTTGATGTGTAGTATAAATGGTGTATGAATGTGTCAAGCGCGGAGAGCACAGCCACAAGTGGCTGTGGTGCGGCGCTATATAAATCTACATTTATTATTATTATTTATTATTAAATGGAAAGCTCAAAATATTAACTTTTTAATATTGATAAGGGATTAACATCCTTTTTCATCGGCGTGTGGCTCCCCGCTTTTCCCTATCCCACTCCACAACCATTGCACACGCCTGAAGAGCTACCAGGGAAATGGATGAAAAAGATGCAGCCACATGCCCTTAAGGTCAAATTTATAATGGACCATCCAACTGCCTCCCTTTCTCCATTTCTCTCTTTTGGATTCAAAATAAATACTTTATAAAAAACAAAAATAAATATTAGAAAACCAAACATTTTATTTCTTTTAAAAAAGCATAATTATTTGAGCAGAAATTTAAAGTTTCAAAAATACACAAATATTTTTAATAGTTCTAAGCTATCATTGAAATTTGTGTATTTTTAGATTTACATGGCAAAATGATTTCACAGTGCAATAACTCGCAGCATTTAAAAGGTTAAAAGCAAGTGAGCTGCATACTCACAAAGCTGACCTTGAAAGAATAGGGTCCCCCTACAGCCTCTCTGACCACAACAAATTATGAGAAAGCCTTAATTTACCTTTACCTGCTGCAACATTGTAAATATAGGCATTATTTTGAAGGAAATGATTTAACGCATCCCACTCCATAATCCCGGGATGCTCTGCACTGCATGTTAGAACCCTAGAATTCAACCACTATTCACTTCCTGAAGTGAAGCAAAAAGCATTCCACACAAAATAAAACAAAACAAAACCAATCCATTTAAACAGCCAAAACAATTTCTTCCTGTAAAATGTGGCAAAAATCTCATTTCAAAAATCCACCCAAAATGTAGTTCTTCCACACCTTGACCTTTAAGCCAAATCCAATATTCTCTAATATATAGCTTGAAACAGATACCAAGAAAATTTGCCCCTTTCCAACATCAGGATCTTAAAACCTGAATATAAACCTTTTCAAAAACCCAAAGCCAACATTTCTAGAGTGTTACCTGTGAAATTGCCATAATCTGTTTCCCAAAACAAGATTGTCAACAAATCCAACATTACAATAAATTAGGCTGTAGCAGAATTTAAAATCAAAATGAAAACTACAAGGATAAGTTAGGTTTACATAATAAACATGATAAGATTTATCCATCTTAATTATACTTTTGTTTTTACTATTACTTTTAGCTTGAATAAACGAAAAAGGAGTTTTTTTACATTCACAAATAATTTTTAAATCTTACGTGTGCAAGTAGGAAAAGGGTCCCGACTCCACTGGCCATTTTCTTCACAATATACATCCACTGAACTTTGACCTGTGTCAGTCCCAATGAAGACGTATTCACTGGCACACTGCACCCCCACAAACTGTCCGTAATGCGCGCTGTACTGCTGAGCTAATGTGGCATCAATGATAGTGGCGCAGCCGGCATTAAACCGAGCACTAAACCCCACCGCTCTGCCATTTGCACCTGTTGTCATGGAGATGGTGCTACGGCCATTTTGTGAAAAAATGGTCGATGGACCAATGGATCCTGTGTACCCAGAACCTGTGTGCACATTGGTGTTGTTGGCTGTCACCTAAACACATAAAAAAAACACATGATGAGGAGGAGGGATATGTCAATGAAGAGATGGGTCATAACAGTGACAAAAAGGAGATGAATGGAGATGAGGATGATTCTGCTGAAACGACTGATTCTTACTACTATACTACAACAATAAGGATTGTGCACGCCGTTCTGGCGTGCATTCACCTAATTGGTTTTTTTGTTTTTGTTTTGTTCCAAAGCTAATTTTAATATGTTTAATACCAACATTTACATCAGCGAGGACGTTGATGGGATAACGGTTGGGGAGGGTGGGGGGGGGGGTGTAACCAAAGGAGACTAATCTCTGGGACGCTCTGCATCTGGAGGTTGATGTTTCAGATATTAGGATGAAAATATTTGTGATATTGCAAGATAGCAGCGATGGGAAAATGTATAAGGTGCGAGGAGCATAGCGTCCAGAGTTTTCTGGATCTGGTCGATGGGTGATGATTGACAAAATGATACAATGATACAGTGTGCATTGGTGGGGATGTCTGGCCCCCCCCCCACCCCCACCCCGTTGTTTTTGCCTTTCAGTGTTGAAAGATTAAGCCAGAAGATTAGTGGATGCAGCAAATGATGGCGAGAGCCTCACAATTTGCAGAATATCTGCTGGTATTGCAGGATATGGGAGGGTTATATGTTATTGCAATGTAATTTGTAACAAGATCTGGCAGAGTGGGGAGTGGCCTATACCATGGACCCAGTCGCTTAATTGTCATCACTCTTCCCAAAAAAGGTAACTTTCAGGAGTGTGAAAATTACCACACCATCAGCCTCATCAGCCATCCCAGCAAGGTCCTCCTGAAAATAATACTCAACAGGTTGAAACCCCAAGCTGAACAAATCATAGCTGAAGAACAAGCAGGATTCAGGGCAGGGCGAAGTACCACTGAACAGATTTTCAACCTCAGAATCTATCCTATCCTATCCTGTCCCATAACCCGAAGGTCGTAGGGGCACCACAGATGATCGTTTAACCAGCATACTCCATCTTTCTCTGTCCTCAGCAGCCCTCATGGCTTCGCTCAGTGTCAAACCAGTCCATTCTCGAATGTTGTCCTCCCACCTCTTTTTCGGTCTCCCCCTTCTTCTACCTCCTTGCACTGTGCCTTGCAGAATGGTCTTTGCAAGGCCTGATGATCTGGTGACGTGGCCATACCATCGGAGTTTCCGTTTCTTAACCACTGTGAGCAGGTCATCGTGTTGTCCAATGGCTTGTGTGATGGTCTGTCGGACTTCGTCGTTGGTGATGTGTTGGGTATAGGAAATGCACAGAAGTCTTCTGTAGCACCTCATCTCCATGCTTTGTATTCTTCGTTGGAGATCTGCTGTGAGGGTCCATGCTTCGCAAGCATATAGGAAGATGGAGATGACCAGAGAGCGCAGCAGTCTTACTTTGGAATGTAGACTGATGGTTCTGTCTTTCCAAATGGGCTTCAACCTTGTCAGGGCAGCAGTTGTTTGTGCGATCCTGGAGAGGACTTCCTGTCGAGACCCATTGTCTGACACAATGGCTCCTAAATATTTGAAGCTGTGCACTGTGTTGAGGGATTGGCCTTGTACTTTGATGTCCGTGTTGATGCCATTGGTGTTGTTGGTCATCATTTTGGTCTTCTCTGCACTTATTTCCATTCCATAAGCTCTGGAGGTGGTGTCAAGCCTCTGTACAAGCTGTTCAAGTTCTTGTTCCTCTCCAGCCAATCCATCAATATCATCCGCAAAACGAAGATTGGAGATTGCTCTGCCCCCTATGCTGACTGTGCCTTCGTGATCTGCAAGAGCATCTGACATGATGCGCTCTAGGAAGATGTTGAAGAGTGTTGGAGAGAGTAGGCATCCTTGACGCACACCGATTGTTGTTCTGAACCAGTTCCCGATGACGCTGTTATGGAGGACTGCACTGGTAGCCTTGTCATACAGGCTTTTGATGACTTCTATAATTTTAGGGCTGATGTTGTACACTTTCATGGTTGCCCATAGAGCTGCATGCCAGACTCGGTCAAATGCCTTCTTGAAGTCTATGAACACATGATATAGATGTTGTTGGTGCTGTAGGTATTTCTCACAGATTATTCTGAGGTTGAAAATCTGTTCAGTGGTACTTCGCCCTGCCATGAATCCTGCTTGTTCTTCAGCTATGATTTGTTCAGCTTGTGGTTTCAACCTGTTGAGTATTATTTTCAGGAGGACTTTGCTGGGATGGCTGATGAGGCTGATGGTGCGGTAATTTTCACACTCCTGAAGGTTACCTTTTTTGGGAAGAGTGATGACAAGCGACTGGGTCCATGGTGTAGGCCATTCCCCACTCTGCCAGATCTTGTTACAGATAATGGTGAGAGCATCAGTCATCGCTTCTCCTCCTGCTTGTAGCAGTTCCGCTGGTATGTTGTCCACTCCCGCTGACTTCCCTTTCTTCAGCGATTGCACTGCTGCCTCAACTTCTTCCCGGAGAATTGGGAGGATTTCTTCTTCTTCTTTGCTCTCGGGACATGCTAGAACTGATGGGTCTCCATTTGGTGTATGGTTGTAAAGGTCAGAGCAGTACTCTGTCCATCTGTCCAAGACTTCTTGTTCTTCTGTAAGGCATATGCCAGTCTTGCTTTGGATAGTGGAGACTTTGGGCTGTTTAACACTTGTCAGCCGCTTCACAGTCTGGTAGGCCTTCTTGCTGTTGTTCTTGTTCAGATTGTTCTCTATTTCCTGGCATTGATCTTCTATCCAGTTCTCCTTTGCTGTGCGCATGCCTTTTCGGATGTCACTGTTGATTTTTCGGTAGACATCAGCTCCCTGTGAGGTGTTCTTTTTCTTTTTTAACTCTCTTCGTTTATCACACAGATCCAAAAGTTCAGGTGTGATCCACGGCTTCTTCTTTGGTCGATGCTTGCCAAGGATCTCAGTGGCGGCATCTGTTACAGCTGAATTGAAGGTATTGGTCATGGTGTTGACATCTACTTCGCCTGCCCCCAAAATAAGCAATGGTGCAAATTTCCCTCCAATTGTGGCCTGAAATATTTTTGCCACCTCCGGGTCTTGCAGTTTGTCCAGGTCGAACTTCAGCCTAGTGCACTTTGCTGTATTTACTCTCTTCAAATGGAGCCGGAAAGACGGAAAGAAAGTGAGAGTTGAACCTCAGAATAATCTGTGAGAAATACCTACAGCACCAACAACATCTATATCATGTGTTCATAGACTTCAAGAGGGTGTTTGACCGAGTCTGGGTAAGTGACCTCATCCGAATTTTGTTGTCTTTTTGGGCCGTCTAAAGGTTTCGTTTTCTTTTTGTTCTAACTAGCAGTTGTTCTTTGCTTAGGCCTTTGAAAGGGAATCTTTGCTTTGTTTCTGAGATTTGTCACTGTTTTCACCATTTATTTTTTTTTACAGTTGGCTTTGAGGTATTAATAAAGCCCCACTGAAAAAACACTTGTAAGTTGTCACTGTTTTGATCTTATTCATTTAAACACACACACACACACACCCACACCCACACACACACAACGCATAGAGTGAGAGAGACAGAGAGAGAAAGCATACCTGTCAAGGGGTTTTCGGGTTGTGGTGTAGCAATTTAACAGAAAAACCATAGCAAATGGAGGTTTGGTGTAGCACTAATGTGAATCACGCGATTCGCAACAAAACTGGAAACTCCTGCATCCAATATAAACACACACATCCAATGTGTTTACAAATTTATTGTAAAATCTTGTTAATGCACAATACTTTAGCTATTACCATTATCATTATCATCATAAACATTTTCATGTACGTTTTTCAAAATAACGACACGCACATCTTTCCGGCAGGCTTTACAGAATGTAAACTCTTCACTTTCTTTTGACTTCTCCACTAGGCCTTCAAAATCCTTATCGGTTTCCCATTCAGGCAGGTGCCTTCCTGGTCGTTTGAGTTTTTTAGGTGAAGGCTTTGCCATTTTCTTTGTTCTACTCCGTCTGTCTCTCCCTCACAAAGACTGATCGTAGACTGATGTTCTGAACGAACACAAGTCATGTTGCGGAAGTGCGGTGCTTTTACTAAGTGTCTTTAAACCGGACTCGACCGGAACAGACTACTTTCGCGCGAAACCCCCTTGGTTAAAAAATATTATCGCCACTTTTGAAAAATTGCGTAGCAGCTTTGTGATACGCCGTAGCAATGGGAAAATGTTTAAAATGCGTAGCGCTACGCAAAAATCCGTAGCACTTGACAGGTATGAGAAAGAAAGAGAGAGAGAAAGAAAGGGAGAGAGAGAGAGAGAGACAGAGAGACAGAGAGACAGAGAGACAGAGAGACATTCCAAGTGATTTTACAACTTATCCTGAAAAAAACTCGCTTAAGCCGAACTCTAGGGAAATTTCTCGGGAAAAGGTTGGCTTGTCCGAACTCGGATATGCACAAACTCTGATAAGCGAAACTATTTTTCATTCCCCGGGCGAGTTCAGCTTAAGCGTGTTTGACTGTATCCTTGGGTGGCTCTTGCTGTGCAGAATCCTTTGGGGATGCCATTGGGTTATGCAGGACAAGGCAACACGATGTTTGTTCTCCTCGGCTGACAATTCGCCTTCTGCTTTTGGTGGTGAGTGGGACTACATTGTCGGCAGGAATTTTATGTAGGTTGGTGGCAGCGACTTGTGTTGAAGTGTCGTGGCACTAGTAGCTGGCGACCTGGTTTACTACCAACCACGCTTCACCACCTTGAAGGGCAAATATTTTTATGTCCCTCCTTTGAGGGAGAAAATGAAAATAACAGCTCAAGTTGGGCCGTGTTCTCAAGGTGGTGACAGAGAGACGGGAATTAAATACTCCGCTGAGCTACATTAATAACCTAGAAAAAAGTGAAATTTTGTGAAAAATTGTCATTTTTTTAAACTAACTTTTGTTGACCTTGTTATCTTGACCTTGAAATGAAGTCATTCATTCATTGATCATTTATGAGGACTCATGGATATACACCATCTTACCAAGTTTGGTTGCGATGGTTGAAATAGGTTCTGAGATATTAATCCACTTTGAAGTTTTGCACACCCACATGGAAGATGGCTGACAGCAGACGGTGGACAGACGGACAGCGGACAGACAGAAGGACGGACAGACACAAAAAAAGGTTTATGCCATTTTGGGACTATTTAGGACTAATTTCGCACAGATTTGCAAAAACCGGCAAACTATTTAGGAGGGGGGAATACATAGATTCACATTGTTATGTATGCGAGTCAAAAATGCTAACAATGTTAACAATTACAACAACAATGATGATGACCTTGACAATAACTACAATACTGTACTACAATAAAAATTACATGAACATGAACTATCCTATCCTATCCCTATCCCATAACTCGGGGTTCGTAGGGGCACCACAGATGATCGTTTAACCAGCATACTCCATCTTTCCCTGTCCTCAGCAACCCTGATTGTTTCGCTCAGTCCATTTTCGAATGTTGTCCTGCCATTTCTTTTTCGGTCTCCCTCTTCTTCTACCTCCCTGCACTGTCCCTGGTACATAAACTACCATATTACAATAAAAAATATCATGTACATGACAGTCATGAAGATATTATCACCTGCAAGAAATCTTTGCCATCCTCAAAAGCGAAAAGGTTGTCAAAGTTCAAGGTGAGAGTTCGTCCAGTGGGCACTTGGAGGGTCCATGTACATTGCAGGCTGTTAGGATAGAGACCTGTCTGATAGCCAGGAGACACAATACGTCCACTGCTGGCTGTTAGTGTCAGCTGGCAACCTGACAAATGAAACAAAATGGAAGCCATTTAAATGTATTTCCAGACAATGTGTGTGTGTGTTTGTGTGTGTGTGTTTGGACTTGTTTACATGGCGTTATTTGGGCAAACTAGTGAACATCTACATAACTTGTTTTGACAGCCCTCGTTGTTTTGTTGTCAAACCAATGATCCATTAGGGTTAGGGCTGTGTTAGGGTAAGGGTTAGAGTAAGAGATAGGGTAAGGGATAGGGTTAGAACATTTAAAAGTACTTTAAAAGGGGAGGAAATATGACCCATTGTTAACACAACATATGTGGCGTTTCAGGAAAGTCATAATAACGCAGTGAAAACAAGTTTGCGTGTGTGTTTGTTTGTGTGTATGTGTGTGTGCACTTGCATAAACGTACAAATGAGTACCAGACCTTGCCTTTCTTACCTACAAATGGGTTCTCACCTACAAGCTGGTGCTGTGAAAAAGAAGATCCACAATGTCTCTCGCCAAAATCCTACTCTCAAGCCTTTCTCTTGCACATACTATGATATCATAGTATACACTCTATGTGGGATGAAAATTTATTTGTCTTGTACGATTGTATTGTACCTCAACTTCTTCAGAATTGCGTAACCTCACTTTAAATACAACATGAACAAACCATACCTGCTTGATATGCAAATAAAAATCCTCGGTGGATGCTGTAATGGTTTGAAGTAAACTGCACCAGTACAGTGTTCTGAGTGGACAAAATTATTTTCTGACCATCAGCAGTGATCACTGCAGTTGCCGTAACTTGGGTGTCAGTCATAGTGGCCAGAACATTTGATGACCATGATGGGCCATCATAAATTATAACTGAATCACCAGGAGCTAGATCAAGGTCCAGGATCTGAAAATAGTAGGAAATAAGTGGTAAAAAACAACATCAGAATACTATAAAGAAAAATTGTTCTTATCGAGGAAATATGTCGCTAAACAGTAAATGCAAAATGCCAAAATCTTACTATCTTACTGTCAAGAAGTGAGTTGACAAACATTTACATCTGTGTATACATCAGTGTTTATAGAGTTAGGACACAAGCATCAGCTGTTGACATAGGCACATGTATGTATTCGCTTAGCGTGGGTACTATATTTCCTAGTTCATTAATATTTTGGTAATGAGACTCAGCTATATAAAGATTGTTTGGAGAACAGCTGTTCTTGTATGCATCTGAGAGTGTCTGTGATTGGATGGATGAAATAATGCTAGGATAGAGTATTAGTGGAATGAAAGATAGATTGTGAAAAAAGAGTGAATGCTATTTTGTGTCACTTGGAAATATTATTACTGTGTAGGCTATTTCTGTTTTTCACTGTGGTGATTCTGTTTATGACAGACACGGTAATTTGAATAATTATATTTTATGATTTACTTGTTGGAAATATAATATTGAAACTAATTCTGTAAATGCATAAAATATTCCGTTTTATTATTCTACCACCTTGAGTGTGAAAGAAGAGAACCATAAAATTAGCAAAAGGTATATTGGTGTTGTGTTCCAACTGTTGTGTATTTTACGTCTTCAGTGTTTCAAGTTTATCTCTCTGTCTCACCTTGTGTAATTGTATAAGAAAGGCCTTTTGATGAATGTGTGTATATGTGAAATTGGAACATTAAAAACTGTTTACAAATTAATATCAAGTTTGTAAGAATCTTCTGGGAATAAAGCTAATTATTTTATAATACGCACAAAGAAGTTTATGACACTTACACAAAATGTAATGCTAAAGGCAATGGAGATCTACATGATCCATCATTTGCCTTGTGCATTTTTTATCATCGAATGGAAGTATGCATGAAATGTGCCAACCAATCACTGCAAACACTCAAAAGGTGTATAATATAAACAAAAGTATAAGTATACTGATGTGACATAATAAAAGACATTCATTAATCTTGTACCATATATATATACATGTATATGTATGTATTATGAAATACAAATTTCTCTTGCTTGGGAACAATACTTACATGCAGTGTGATAATCTGCTGTCCATAACCCTGTATGGTCCAGGTGGCAACTGAATCACCCACATAGTACAGTGGGTACAGTGGGGTGAAAAAACGTTTCACTGTGGAAGTAGCATACAGCTTGCCTCCTTCCCCAGGTACTGATGCTAGTTCTGCAAAGTATAAACAGCAAAAAAAAAAATCATCAATTAGAATCAATCTTATTGTTTATATTTCACAGAAATATTGCATTGAATGAGCAAGGTGAAATGGAGACCACACAAAAAATACACACGAAACCTAACAATAATCACATCTTCAAAAACCAGGACATCAGAATTCAAACAAGAGGGAACAGTGGAGAAAAAAAAAACATACTAAAATATAGTGATTCTCAGTTTTGCAGTCCTGTAGTCTTCTCCTCTTAATTGAAACACCCCACACACACCCTCTCCAGCCCACTCCAAATACAATACTAATAATTAAGCAACTTACTGGGCAGACCAGCAAATCCAGGACAAGTTTTGACATACAGTATACAGCATGTGTCACTGTGGGTCTTGGGCATGTAGTTGTAGCGTGAGCACTGCTGTGTGAAACGGTTGAAACTGTACGCCACACACTGGACATTGTTGCTACACTGCTGGCCACAAGCTGTGACCTCAAGTGTCTGTGTGTTGTCTGCCAACTCTCCATCCGCTGCTCTCACTCCCACACGGTCCATCAAGGAGCACTGAAACTCTGTCAGGCGTGAGCATCAAGTATAAAAGTTGTAAAAATAAGAATTTTCCAAAATTTGCAGCAAATGAATGAGATAGCTGCTTAATATGATCCTTCAGTCAACAGATGAACAATTTTCTGAAAACCCTTCTGCCTATGGACCCACTTTTAACTTCTTCGCAGCATCACTTTCACTGTTGCTGTCACAACTTTGGAGTAAAAGCCTTCAAGAATGCAGTTTTAATACTCTGGAGAATGTATTCAAGAAGAAAAATATCTAATAACGATATTCTTGTGCCTGTTCTTTTCAGCGAACTTCCCAGCTTCAGTAACTGTTGAAGACTATTGTAACAAATAACCATAATAAACAAAACAATAGTCAGAGACTAACTTAAAGCAAATACAAACCTTATGCACACTCACATACGGCCCCATGACTGAAGAAATCAACAAACATGAAGTACAATTGGGACTCTGTTTTAGAATCTGTCTATTGCTAATGTACACCAAGACACTAATAAATATAACTATTGAAAAGAACCTGTCTAGTGCATTTTGAAAAAAAAGAAGAAATACATCCTTATAAAAGAAGAGAACCCACCTGACTGCCACGTAAGCTGAAAGCCACTATCCTGGTAACTACCGTCAGATAAAAAGCGGATGATGGCAGCATTGTTTTCGCTGACAATCAGTCCTCCGCCACTGTTGCCAGACACTCGACGCAGCAATGTGCTGGATGACAATGTTCTGCTGCCAACCCACACCTCCACATAGTCCACATCTTTCTCTGTGTTCAGCGCCACAAACTGACATAAAAAGCAAAGTCATTCTGATATTCTGGTTGATATTTGACAATACCATTATCCTATCCAATCCAATCCGTTTACTTGTGAATGCTCATGGCATTGGAGAAATCAGTTACTTCTGTGAAAAGATATTTTGAAAGGCTGTGCATTCATTTACTAGGATCATTCCACCATGTCAGAATGACCTAGCATATGTATGTTTTTTTTCAATGCCACAAGCTGAAGTCAATGACAAATAGAGGGATGGTGCACATAGAAAGATCAACTCTTGCAGACATTTTATAATTTCAAATATCACGTTGTTGTGAAAAGACAATAAATTGAACTGCAGAGACATTCAGGAGCTGTGTTGTCTACCCACTGATAGGTTATGGAGAGAATTGTACAGTTAATCTTTTTTGCAACAGGAACCCACTGCTATGCACAAAAAAGGCTAAGGTCACGTGATTTTTGCCTGTTCTTGCAACTACATTGCCATATTCTGCACTTCCTGCAGACAGCAGACTTGTGCACTGTTACATTATTCGTTATTTCAATGTAATAACTTTTATATAGCGCTTTTCCAGCTCAAGAGCCACTCAAGGCACTGGCCGATACAGGATCTAACTCAAGCCACTAGAGGCTCCCACTTGCAGCCTTTGGGCACATAGTCTGATGCCCCAACAACTGAGCACAATCCTGGCTAACCATGAATGGGGAGAAGGGACCTAGTGCATGCTGGGTGTATCTTTAAAGTCAATGCGATGAAATGTGTGCGTGCACAGACTAGACCTCATTTATACTATCCAAAGGAGTAGAAGCGCAGTCTCAGTTTTTTTTGTTATTTTTTTAATTCCAGGCTGTTAACGTCGTTTGAACATCTGACATTCCAGTACATGGCATACACCACTGCGCTAACTACGCTCCATAATCTAATCATTGGTGACAAACATTATCAGGCAATGACACAAAGATTATGTTTGATCAAAAGCTTTGAACACAAAAAAATATAAAAATGTGGTGAAGCACAAAATCCTAACAAAATGACCACAGACAAATACTGTCAAACATATTTTGACACTGAACACTGAAAAGTAACAAAAATTTCCTGCACCTGAATCAGCAGACGTGAACCAATTGTGCCTTCAATGACCCACTGGCATGTCTGAGTAGGAAGATAACTTCCAGACAAAGGATAACTGATTGAACCCTGCTTCTCTGTTAGGTAGTAGGAACAGCGAGCTAAAACAAAACCCAAAATACCCATATGCAATTATATATGAAGGTCGCCAAAGCAAATGTTAGATAAAGAAAGCGATATCTAGGCAGATGCACATGCATGCATGTACATACATGTACACACACAAACAAAGATACACATATGTGCACACATACAGTATGCACACACCACACTGTCACATATAATATGACATTGTAATATGTGATTTAAAGTCAGTAAAATAAATTATACTTGTTTAAATACGCGTGTGTTTCTTTGAGATTTGTGTTACTAACATGCAGAGTGGTCTACATAAGGTGCTAACCGTCGAGTGTGACCTAGCACCGCTACTGCCAAGGAATAAACTTCTTTCCATGTAGTCCATGCATTACATTACATTACATGATTATTGCTTTAGGTCCAGCAGACTCTTCCAACCCAAATCAGGACCGGACAACCCCTGATCCGCATAAAAGATCTGCTGAAACAACCCTAGTGGTAAAACTGAAAGCTCTCCACCAGCCAGTCATTTTACAATAAAGACATCCCACGCAGGGGACGCTGAGGCTGTACTCTAATTTATCGAACCCCCGTTTACAAAAACAAAATAGAATACAAACATCATTATAAATTATCAACAAAACACATGCATTGTATACATTGCTAAATAATAACATCATAGGAAGCCCTAGTGACCACCTGGCAGAAAGCGTCCAATATTCCCAAGCTGATCCAACAGACCTCACACACAAATAAGGAGTCTTGTCCCAGAAGAGTTTTCAAGAAAAAAGGTAGGTGACTGGTCTAGCGAAGAAGAAGATAGTATAGCAGATTGATAGAACAGATCAGGAATGAGAAAGAGCAAATGAGAAAGACAGCGACAGTGGGAATTTAAAGCACTAAATTTCCAGAAAGTGGGGATACTATTTATACTGAAACCCTTGGCACCCCAACGGGGGTCGTGTAGTCCATGCGGAACATGAGTTTTGAAAGAGAGGTGAGAGATGTTACTTGCAAGCGCAATAAAAAATGTCACTTCTTAGCCATCTACCACAGTGGAAAGACGTAGCCATATGTTGATGGTTTTCACTAGGTGTAGCAAACTTCTCTGTCAAGGACAGAGTCTGAGGAATTGTCTGTAGGATATCGTTTTTTAGGCATAAATAACTGTCAGGACTGTTAAAGGAGATATTTCTTTGGCAAAAATATTGTAGAGCTCAACAGCAAACCATCACAGTTTCTTACACCAAAGCAAATTGTTGGACAGTAACAGCACAGTAGCTCAATGCCTATGTGAGCAGCACTCTTAGGTTATCCCACATTTTGCTGGCTGCGGGCTATTTATAGCTTGCCTACACCCTCCCTTTCAGTGAAAGGAAAGGAAAGAAGAGCACTGGCAAAGCTATTTATAGCTAGCCTGGCTGAACTAGCTTCAAAACCTAAAAGCTTTGGTT
The DNA here is from genome assembly GCA_036898135.1 of Oncomelania hupensis. Taxonomy (NCBI): domain Eukaryota; kingdom Metazoa; phylum Mollusca; class Gastropoda; order Littorinimorpha; family Pomatiopsidae; genus Oncomelania; species Oncomelania hupensis. The sequence goes on along the minus strand of CM072520.1, from coordinate 39,647,693 downwards.
GAGTCAGTGTGACAGCATGGTCATGTCAGTGTCAATTAAGTGACAGTTGTGTCAGGGTAGGATAAAGTAGGCCTGAACTGACAGTTCAACATGAGTGCGTTTGGATATTTTTTATAATTCTACATAATATTTTAAGATTTCGGGTTCCATTTGTCTATCCATCTTCATCTCAACTGACCAACCAGAGGGGCACTGTGAGACAAAAGTGTGGACTGTGCAGGACACATGCCTCAATTCAGCTTGTGGTAGCTTTTGTCATGTTCCCGTCTTCACAATCATATCACCAGGGACTACTTCGCTTCACCACACACATAACATCTATGTGGCTGCAAACATTGCTGAAGCAAGAAGTAATTCCGGTCCCACCAAAGGATGAAAACATTAATCTGATCTGCAATTTGGAGAAATGGGGATAAAAACAAAAAAAATAACACTTTCATTACAAAATATTTTGGAAATTTTGTTCAGCTTTAACTGAATACACTGTTCTGTAGAATTTTCTATGAAAACATACTTGTGTAAATAATAATTGAAGGAAAATTTAACTTCGTTTTGCTTATCTTTCAATACTTTAGTCTATACTTAACTTTTTGGAACGAGATGGAGGGTAGTCACTTTACCAAAACTCTCCATGTGACACAAATTAAAGTTGCTCTTGCCACAGAATAAGAGTAAATAATTATTGTCATTTATTGTCATTCAACTCCGCCAAGGACGGTCCCAAGCCCGGCTGCAAAACGAGGAGGGTTGGGCATGGGGTTAGCACCTCCACCCCGTAAAAAATGCTATGCTACAGAAACGTCAACAACAGAAGAAAGAGAAAACTTTATCCTGGGATCATGAAGATCTTTTGATGCATTGTTGTGAAAGCCGAGAGGAAGCCACAGAGCCGACTAGCCTTCTGTCAACCAGGAGAACCACCATCGGCACATGGAATGTCAGGACCATGTAGGAGTCGGGAAAGAGAACACAGGTAGCAGCTGAGATGAGGAATAATGACCTGTCCGTGTTAGGCATCAGCGAGACACAAGCTGGACAGAGGCGACTGATGACAGGAGTGCTATTGCTGTACTCCAGACATGAAGAAAGCGATGCACCCCACACGCAGGGAGTAGGCTTCATGTTGTCCAATCAGTCACAGAGGGCACTGATTGGATGGGCCCGGGTCCCACATCTCCAAGATCATCGCAGCATCCTTCTGTACCAAGATGAGGAAGATCAAGATGAGAGAATATTAAAGACCATTTCCATAGCAGACCACGGAAGATCCTCGAGACCTACCCAGACAAGGACATCACCATCCTCATGGGAGATGTCAACGCCAAAATATTCGGTCTGACAACACCGGATACAAACCATGGGCACCCACGCCTAATGAATGAAAATGGAGAGAAATTTGCGGACCTCAGTGCACTCAACAACCTGGTCATCGGAGGCAGCATCTTTCCTCACAAGCGGATCCACAAGAGTATGTAAAATAATTGGTATCTCCAGACAATGTGACAGAGAACTAAATCGACCACATCTGCATTAGCAAGAAATTTCAAAGATCCCTGCAAGATGTTAGAGTGAGAAGAGGAGCAGACGTGGCATCCGACCATCACTTGGTGGTGGCGAGATTGAAGCTGAAGCTGAAGAGGACCCAGATACATTCGTCAGGCAGAAGAATGAAGTACAACATTAGCCTTCTGAAAGACTATCCTATCATATCCTATCCTATCCTGTCCCGTAACACGGATGTCGTAGGGCCACCACAGATGATCGTTTAACCAGCATACTCCATCTTTCTCTGTCCTCAGCAGCCCTGGTGGCTTCGCTCAGGGTCTGAAAGACCCCAAGACAAAATAACAGTTTAGCCTGGCGCTGAGGAACAGGTTCGAAGTGCTTCAGGAATTATTTGAAAACGAAGAAGACAGTGCACTCAATAAGTAGCAGAAAGTGAAAGAGACACTAATAAGATCATCATGCCAAGTAGTGGGGCTAAAAAAACATCAACAGAAAGAGTGGATCACAGCAGAAACCTTGGTCAAGATAGAAGAAAGAAAGAAGAAAGCAACAGTCAACAACAGCAGAACCGGAGCATCAAAGGCCAAGGTCAAAGAAGACTACACAGGAGCCCATAGAGAAGTGAAAAGAAGCATCAAGAAAGATAAGAAGGCCTACGTCAACAGACTGGCAGCTGAAGCGGAACAGGCAGCGTACAGCGGCAATATGAAACAGTTATACGACACACCAAGCAACTCTCCGGAAAGTTCAGCAAGCCAGAAAGACCTGTAAAGGATAAGCAGAAAAACACCATGAACAGTCTAGACCAGCAGTTGAACAGATGGGCTGAAAACTTTGAGGATCTCCTAAATAGACCAGCACCAACGAATCCTCCAGTCATTGAACCAGCCAATGTGGATCTTCCGATCAACTGTGAGAAACTGACCAGAGAAGAGATCAGGAAGGCCATCCCCTGATGAAGAACAGAAAGACCACTAGACCTGACGACATCTCAGCAGAGGCGCTAAAAGCAGACCTGGATGCATCAGTGGAGATGCTGTATCCACTCTTTGAGATGATCTGGGAGGAAGGATGTTCCGGCAGACTGGAAGGAAGGTTACCTTATCACGCTTCCAAAGAAAGTGACCTCAGCCACTGTAACAACTACAGGGGCATCACACTTCTATCTGTGCCTGGGAAGGTCTTCAACCGGGTCCTTTTGGAGAGGATGAAGGATACTGTCGACCCACAGTTACGAGGCGAGCAGGCAGGCTTCCGGCAGAAAAGATCCTTCACAGACCAGATAGCAACGCTCTGCATCATAGTTGAGCAGTCCCTGGAAGGGAACTCGCCGTTGTATATGAACTTCGTTGACTATGAACAGGCGTTTAACATCGTGTGTTACACTTTTTGTTGGTTTTATCAGTAGTTGATTCGCCCCAATGCTTGAATCCTGATAAGTGTATAACTCGGATTCGTTTATCCACACAACCTGTTCACTCAGCAACAAGGCAGGAGTCGTCGTATGAAGTTTTCCAACTTTATTCAGCGTACATCAACAACTGTATACAACTGCTCAATCGCTTTTCACTTTTTCTCTCTCTCTTCTTCAGACACAGTGCATCAATTATATACTTTTTCTAGACTCCAGATAACGTCAGAACATTCCAGCGTGACACATCACAACCAATCAAAATAAAATCACCGTCTTACGTCATACAACTTTCCTTACAGTCCAAGAATTTCTCAGCTGTTACTCCATTTATCGCGAAGCTTCGATCGATAGTAAACAAGCAACTCTAGAGAATTCTCCAATAATATCGACCAATGAAAATTATCAACGTTATACAAAGCTTCTTCTAACAACAATGCAAACTCAAATCAAAGGTAACTACACTCTGTTACTGAATGCTTTGCAAAACAAAACGATCGGATCTATCGTGCGCGTCCCACACGTACTATCGTGCGCGTTGCAAACGTAACATAACCCCCTACACAAGAAGAAATTTACTTAATTTCTTTCAACAACGTTGAGACGCAATGAGTAAACAAAGTCCGGAATTAAAACGTATTTCAGTCTGTCTGGATATTGTCAATGTTCTCAGTTCATTCACACAGAGTCGATGTTCTTTCAACCGCAAGGAAACGACGCCCTCGTCCGTTAGGGTTGTCATCGGCCCAGGGTCAAAGATAATGATCTCGTGGGCTTTCCTGGAGTCAGTGCATCCTCTATTGCTTCCTTCTTCCATTGAATGTCCGATGAAGTCGATGTTGTCAGTTCCCAGAATGCATTTACTGGGTCTCACGGTCAGGTTAGCTTCAGTTAGACGGTGAAAAAGCTCCCTCATGGTCTGCAGATGCTCTTCCCAGGTGTGAATATGGACTAGCAGGTCGTCCCAGTAACACATGACGTTGTCCATCCCTTTGAGCATCTTCCTCATCCCTCTCTTCAGGGTAGCTCCGCTGTTGACCATGCCAAAAGGCATCCTCAGGCATTCGTACGTCCCATCAGGAGTTACAAAAGTAGTCTTTGGTATGTCCTGTTGACGCACAGGAACTTGCCAATAACCCTTGCTGAGGTCAATCTTCGAGAATATTTTACTCCCCGATAATTGGCGGAAGAGGTCTGCTGCAGTAGGCATCAGCTCGGGTTCGAAGACGGTGATCTTATTAACCTTCCTGTAGTCGATGCATCTCTGTTGCTCCCGTCCTTCTTCTTCACGACCACGACAGGGGTCGCGTAGGGGGAATTGGACTCCCTGGTGATACCCAATCTTTAGCATTTCATCGATGTCTTCCTTCAATAATGGTACAGGATGCAGTCAATATAAAAATTTCAAAACTAAAAATTCGATTTTCTTTCCGTCTTCTAATAGCGATCTCCCTGCCTTTACACCACCTGTTTGAGTGATGGATGTGTATTTGGTGTGTGTAAAGGTGGATGAGACAGGTGAGCGTGTATGTTGGTATAGATCACCGCGCTTTGAGCCTGATTGATTTGGGGAAAGGCGCGTATATAGCATCCTGTATTATTATTATTATTATTATTATTATTATTATTATTATTATTATTATTATTATTATTATTACTATTATTATTATTATTATTATTATTATTATTATTATTATTATTATTATTATTATTATTATTAAGGATTCACAGTCAGTAAAATGGATCGAGAAGGGTTAGGATCGAACGGGAATATTTGAAGTGAGGTGGACTTCATGTTCGACCAAAGTCGTAGAGCCTGGGACATCGCTGAAGTTATGGGGAAACTCGCCTAAAAGGTTCTTGAGCTCAATCTTTTGACCTTCGGTCAAGCATGGTCCTAGCTTAACATCATTGATGCCTTCTTTGCTGTGGAAGTCTCCCAGTTCCAACAGTTCCTCGCTGTCAAAGCTGTCGTCGATCACAGCTGCTGTTGCTGCGTATACAGTCTCTGATGGCCGTTCCACGTACAGCTTAAGGAGGTTGGCGTGGTATATCTTGAAATGCTGGCCGACCTTCACCTTGTAATCGTTGATCCCCACCACGGTCTCTGTGATGGTCTGTCGGACTTCATCATTGATGATGTGCTGGGTATAGCAAATGCCCAGAAGCCTTCTATAGCACATCATCTCCATGCTTTGTATTCTTCGTTGTAGGTCTGCTGTGAGGGTCCAAGTTTCCCAAGCGTATAGGAAGATGAAGATGACACGGGAGCGCAGCAGCCTTACCTTGGAATATATACTGATGGTATTATCTTTCCAAATGGGCTTCAACATTGCCAGGGCAGCAGTTTGTTGTGCGATCCTGGAGAGGAATTCCTGTCGAGACCCATTGTCTGATACAATGGCTCCTAAATATATGCGCTGTGTTGAGGGATTGGCCTTGGACTTTGATGTCCATGTTGATGCCCTTAGTGTTGTTGGTCATTATTTTGGTCTTCTTTGCACTTATTTTCATTCCATAGGCTCTGGAGGTGGTGTCAAGCCTTTGTACCAGCTGTTCCTCTCCAGCCAATCCATCAATGTCATTCGCAAAACGAAGGTTGGAGATTGCTCTATCCCCAATGCTGACCGTGCCTTCGTGATCTCCAAGGGCATATCTGACATGATGCGCTTCAGGAAGATGTTGAAGAGTGTTGGAGGGAGTAGGCATCCTTGACGCACACCGATTGTTGTTCTGAACCGGTTTCCGATGGCGCTGTTATGGAGGACAGCACTGGTAGCCTTGTCATTCAGGCTTTTAACGACTTCAATAATTTTAGGGCTGATGTACACTTTCATGGTTGCCCACAGAGCTGCATGCCAGACTCGGTCAAACGCCTCCTTCAAGTCTACCAACACATGATATAGATGTTGTTGGTGCTGCAGGTATTTCTCGCAGATTATTCTGAGGTTGAACATCTGTTCCGTGGTACTTCGCCCTGCTCTGAATCCTGCTTGTTCTTCAGCTATGGGGTTTCAACCTATTGAGTATTATTTTCAAGAGGACCTTGCTGGGATGGCTGATGAGGCTGATGGTGCGGTAATTTTCACACTCCTGAAGGTTACCTTTTTTGGGAAGAGTGATGACAAGCAACTGGGTCCATGGTGTAGTCTACTCCCCACTCTGCCAGATCTTGTAACATATAATGGTGAGGGCGTCAATCATCGATTCTCCTCCTGCTTGAAGTGGAGCCGGAAAGACATCGTCACAAGATCATGGTCACTTCCGATATCTGCTCCTGGAAAAGTGCGTGTCCTGCCAATGTTAATGCTTGCTCTGAAGCGTTTCTTGACCATGATGTAGTTGATCTGGTTGTGATGCTCCCCACCAGGACTGTGCCATGTCCATCGTCTGGATTTTTTGTAAAGACTAAGCGTGTTTGCCAGTATCAGATTGTTGTACCTGGCAAACTCCAAGAGTCTCAGACCCCTGTCATTTGTCTCATGGTTGCAGTGGGGTCCACATGTGTCTCCCCAGTTGTGGTGCGCATCTTGGCCAACCTTGGCATTCCATTCACCTTGCACTATGATTATGTCCTTGTTCGGCACTTGGTCAAGGACAGCTTGTAGATTTTCAAAGAAATCCTCCACTCCGCTGTCGTCATAGTCTGATGTTGGGGCATAGGCCTTGATGAATGTGATGTTGAAAGAGGCTGCTCTCAGATGGATGGTAATGAGTCTACTGGAGACTGGGAGGCAACCCACGACATTGGCTAGAATGTTATTGTGTACCAAGCTGAAATAAAGCTTGTGGCCTTCGTCAGTCATTGTTTCACCTAGGCCTTTCCAAAGCAGTTCGCTGATACCTAAAATGTTCCATCGATAGTGGTCCAGCTTGTGGGCCAGTTCTTTTCATTTTCCATCCGCAGTTAGGGTTCTGACATTCCAGGTTCCTATGACGATGTTGTTTAGCGGATCTTGCTGTTGTCCATCAGTAGCACACTTATCACCTTCGTTCTGGTGGCCAACGGAAGGCGCGGTCCTTTGTGACCCGGGAGACGACCGATGTCTCCTCTCTGAAAATCCTTATCGGGAAGAGAGGGGACTATAAACTGATACACACACACACACATACGAGACGACCGATCCGGTATGGAGTGAGTTGTTCTTTTCATCATGCAGTGTGTCTTAGGCAAGAAAGACCTGGCAGGGCCCAATCCTCTCCAGGCTGTGGGCCACAGCCGATATCCATGAATACAGTGTGGCTCACCTTGACCCCGAGCATGTGGTCGTTGAACCTGTAGTAACATGAGGTTCCTCCATCCTGGCCGGTGACTTCTGTGCAGAAGACTTTCGCCCAGTGATGCCATGCTGACATCACCCCTGTTAGTCGCCTCTTACGACATGCTGGGAAACTTTGGGTACTTATGAGGTATTTCGTCAGAAGAAATAAAGTAGCATTCCTAATCCATCTGAATGCAGGTTAAAACTGCCTTACATTGTGATACTTTTTTTTTTCAAGAATGTATGGAATAAAGCTGCCTCCAAAGAAAATTATTATGTTATTCCCTGTTACAATTGTAGCGTTCAAATTCTATTGGATCAATGATAAAATGAACCACAAAACTTCTTTAGACTGGTGCTAATCTAAATCTATCATTTGTATGTCAGAAATTTGAGAGAGGTTTATTGACATTATATTGTGGTGCAGTAGCGTAGTAATTTTTGCACAAGCTAGAATTGTTTCATGTTAAGCAACATCAAGTGGGCTTAGTACTTGGATGGGTGATGATACTTGGAAGGCAGCCACTAAACAATCCAAAGAACTAGAAGGGCAAAGCAAAGCCCATATGATGCACATGCTCCTTATGGAACATGGAACTTGCAATATTTAACATGAAAATGAGTGCACAGAAAAAAAATGAATCAAAAGGGTGGCATTAAAATGAAAATACCAACAACTTTGATCTTTCGATGCTCTTGACCTTGAGATGACCTTTGGCTCCAAATATACTCCTGTACGATCACAAAAGTGTTAACATGCCAAAAAACAGTGACCCTGAGATGACCTTGACCTTCAGTGATCTCTGATGCTCATGTATGATCAAACAACACAGTTGTTGCATACTATGTTAAATTTAAAGTCATTCCAATGTACGATAAACTCTTAAATGTTCTTGTAAGGTCTAAAATGACCATCTAGGACATGAGCATCAGGATCTTTAAAGACCATGCAATGAAATTTGTGCGAGCGCAGATTAGACCTTTGTTAATACTCTTATCAAAAAGAGTATATATCGTCGCTGTCAGACGAAAACCTCGTATCTCATTTTTTGCTGTTTTGAGAAAATCGATAAAAACTGTTTCAACCAGTCGGGTAACGCCAAACCAATGACTTTTTTACTTCAAAGGAACTATGAAAAGTCTAGAAATTTGGCAGTATGGGATAAAAAGTCGAAGAAGTGTTTTCCGTTGAGAACTGGAAGCAAATGAAGAGTTACGAGGTTTTCGACTTACAACTGTGTAAAAAAACGTTTGAGTTACGAGGTTTTTGAATAAAACAACAGACCCTGGTACAACACAAAATCAGAGCAAAACGTTGTCAAAGATCGCAGGAAAGCCATATTGATAGGTGTCACAAACTGTCAAAACGTCAAACACAGAAATACCATATCTTCCGGCATTTCCTATCCTGTCCCGTAACTCGGAGGTCGTAGGGGCACCACAGATGATCGTTTAACCAGCATACATCTTTCTCTGTCCTCAGCAGCCCTGATGGCTTCGCTCAGTGTCAAACCAGTCCACTCTCGAATGTTGTCCTCCCACCTCTTTGTCGGTCTCCCTCTTCTTCTACCTCCTTGCACTGTGCCTTGCAGAATGGTCTTTGCAAGGCCTGATGCTCTGGTGACGTGGTCATACCATCGGAGTTTACGTTTCTTCACCACTGTGAGCAGGTCATAGTGTTGTCCAATGGCTTGTGTGATGGTCTGTCGGACTTCGTCGTTGGTGATGTGTTGGGTATAGGAAATGCCCAGAAATCTTCTGTAGCACCTCATCTCCATGTTTTGTATTCATCGTTGTAGATCTGCTGTGAGGGTCCATGCTTCGCAAGCATATAGGAAGATGGAGATGACAAGGGAGCGCAGCAGTCTTACTTTGGAATGTAGACTGATGGTCCTGTCTTTCCAAATGGGCTTCAACTTTGTCAGGGCAGCAGTTGTTTGCGCGATCCTGGAGAGGACTTCCTGTCGGGACCCATTGTCTGATACAATGGCTCCTAAATGTTTGAAGCTATGCAGTGTGTTGAGGGATTGGCCTTGGACTTTGATGTCCGTGTTGATGCCATTGGTGTTGTTGGTCATCATTTTGGTCTTCTCTGCACTTATTTCCATTCCATAGGCTCTGGAAGTGGTGTCAAGCCTCTGTACCATTCTTGTTCCTCTCTAACCAATCCATCAATTATTCTGAGGTTGAAAATCTGTTCAGTGGTAATTCGCCTTGCCCTGAATCCTGCTTGTTCTTCAGCTATGATTTGTTCAGCTTGGGGTTTCAACCTGTTGAGTATTATTTTCAGGAGGACCTTGCTGGGATGGCTGATGAGGCTGATGGTGCGGTAATTTTCACACTCCTGAAGGCCACTCCCCGCTCTGCCAGATCTTGTTACAGATAATGGTGAAGGCATCAATCATCGCTTCTCCTCCTGCTTGTAGCAGTTCCGTGGGTATGTTGTCCACTCCCGCTGACTTCCCCTTCTTCAGTGATTGCACTGCTGCCTCAACTTCTTCCCGGAGAATTGGGAGGATTTCTTCTTCTTCTCTGTTCTCGGGACATGCTAGAACTGATGAGTATCCATTTGGTGTAAAGATCGGAGCAGTACTCTGTCCATCTGTCCAAGACTTCTTGTTCTTCAGTAAGGCATATGCCAGACTTGCTTGGGATCGTGGAGACTTTGGGCGGATTGACACTTGTCAGCGCTTCACAGTCTGGTATGCCTTCCTGCTGTTGTTCTTGTTCAGACTGTTCTCTATTTCCTGGCATTGATCTTCTATCCAGTTCTCCTTTGCTGTGCGCATGCCTTTTTCGGATGTCATTGTTGATTTTTCGGTAGACATGAGCTCCCTGTGAGGTGTTCTTTTTCTTTTTAATATCTCTTCGTTTATCACACAGATCCAAAAGTTCAGGTGTGATCCACGGCTTCTTCTTTGGTCGGTGCTTGCCAAGGATCTCAGTGGCGGCATCTGTCACAGCTGAGTTGAACGTGGTGGTCATGGTGTTGACATCTACTTCACCAGCCCCCAAAATGAGCAGTGGTGCAAATTCCTCTCTAATTGTGGCCTGAAATAGTTCTGCCACCTCCGGGTCTTGCAGTTTGTCCAGGTCGAACTTCAGTCTGGTGCACTTTGCTGTATTTACTCTCTTCAAGTGGAGCCGGAAAGACATCATCACAAGATCGTGGTCACTTCCGATGTCTGCTCCTGGAAAAGTGCGTGTCCTGCCAATGTTGATGCTTGATCTGAAGCGTTTCTTGACCATGATGTAGTCGATCTGGTTGTGATGCTCCCCGCCGGGACTGTGCCATGTCCATCGTCTGGAGTTTTTGTGGAGACCAAGCGTGTTTGCCAGTATCAGATTGTTGTATCTGGCAAACTCCAAGAGTCTCAGACCCCTGTCATTTGTCTCGTTGTTGCAGTGGGGTCCACATGTGTCTCCCCAGTTGTGGTGCGCATCTTGGCCAACCTTGGCATTTCAGTCGCCTTGCACTATGACTATGTCCTTCTTCGGCACTTGGTCAAGGACCGCCTGTAGATTTTCATAAAAATCCCCCACTTCGCTGTCGTCATAGTCTGATGCTGGGGCATAGGCCTGGATGATGGTGATGTTGAAAGGGGCTACTCTCAGACGGATGGTAATGAGTCTACTGGATACTGGGCGGCAACCCATGACAGTGGCTAGAATGTTCTTGTGGACCAAGAATCCAACGCCGTGTTCGTGCCTGTCATCTCTACCGCTGAAATAGAGCTTGTGGCATTTGTCGGTCGTTGTTTTACCTAGGCCTTTCCAGCGCACTTCGCCGATACATAAAACGTTCCATCGATAGTGGTCCAGCTTGTGGGCCAGTTCTTCTAATTTTCCTTCCGCAGTTCGGGTCCTGACATTCCAGGTTCCTATGACGATGTTGTTTCTCGTGCGGATCTTGCTAAATTGTCCATCAGTAGCATATTTATCACCTCCGTCCCGGTGGCCAACGGAAGGCGCCTTGTTTAGCCGGGCGACGACCGATCCGGTATGGAATTAGTGGATAGTTTCATCATGTAGTGTGTCTTTGGCAAAAAGGACCTGGCGGTGCCCAATCCTGTGGCCACAGCCGAAATCCACGAATACAGTGTGGCTCGCCTTGGCCCTGAGCACGTGGTCGTTGAACCTGTAGTAACGTGAGGTTACTCCGCCCTGGCTGGTGACTTCTGTGTAGAAGACTTTCGCCCAGAGATGCCGTGCTAACATCACCCCTGTTAGTCGCCTCTTACGACACGCCGGGAAATGTTGGGTCTATTCTATTTAGTGCCCGAACTCACAGGGTCTTTGGGAGGTTCGTTGCAGACTTTACAAATCCACTCCGCAAAATCATCAAATGATGAGCAAGGGGAGTGTGGCAGGTTGCACTTTCCGCAGAGGGTCCCAGACGACAGATTTCCGTTATCAGACATCGACGTAGATTCTGAAATTAATTAACATAAACAATCTCAAGTGTTTTATTCCGATTTAAATAAATGAATGTATTCTGTACGCCCCTCTCACAAACAAGCGATATGGAGATCTACTCAATCTAAGCCTACATACTAGATCTAACATCCGTCCCCCAGATCCAGTGACCTCCACGTACACCCTCCCCACACTAGATCTACCACTGAAAACTCAAGACTACATGATTCAATGCCTTTCCATACATTCGTTGTCTAATTGTAAAGGAAATCAAACGACTCAAAGTGTTATGTGTGCTCTGTACTTACAATTTCGTCCAAACTTTTGCGACAAAGAAAACCTCGTATGTTGCGTCATTGTCACTTCCTACCGCGAAAACGTTCGGTAAAAACCTCGTATCTAAACATACGAGGTTTGGTCCGCCAGTAGAGAGATACGAGGTTTGGTTTCATGGATTTTTATTAACTTTCTATTCGAGACGCAATTTTGAGCTTAGCACAGAACATGGGCAAGAGACCAAGGGTCACAACTATGAAGTTATCTCCAAACCGCCATTTTGGGACTTACGAGGTTTTCGTCTGACAGCGACGATATGAAAGATCAATATAATCTCTAAATACAACAAGTTTGGTGTGTGTGAGGGTGGATGAGACAGGTGAGCGTGTATGTTGGTATAGATCGCCGCGCTTTGAGCCTGAATGATTTGGGGAAAAGCGCGTATAGCATCCTGTATTATTATTATTATTGGACTTTATATCTCATAGTTTAGGATCAAGGTCAATTCCAAGTACCTATACAAACCAATTTTGGACAGGTCCAGTGACCTTGACCTTGGAGCGAGGGTGACCAAATTTGCATAGTATGTGTCTCAATGATATCTATCATGCATCAAAGAATCATAAACAATAGTAATTGGAAAACAAACTTTTTTTCTAACATTGTAATTTTGTTTACTAACATTTGTTGACCAAGACCTTTACATTACCATTTTCAAGGTCTCATGGATATACACCATCTTACCAAATGTGGTTGTGATGGATGAAATAGGTTCTAAGATATTAAGCCACACAAGTTTTGCACAAACAGATGGCAGACTGAGGGACATCAACAAAATAATAAAATGTAATGTCAATTTTTGACTATTTAAATCTTGTACAGATTTACAAAATTCTGGAAAAATATTGGAATCGGGGTGGGGATAGAGGGGGTGGGAGGTGGTGGTGATTACATAGACCCACATTGGAGACAAAAAGTTGGTGTAAAACACAAGTGATACAGTTGTCTCTACTAAAAAGATAGGACTGGAGTTTATTGATAGCATCTTGGACACATCATCCTTATTAAATACTATTCTCCGTGGGAATGATAGGAAAGATTTATCTCCCCTTCTCTGCTGCCAATGGTTTGTATTTGTGGATTTGTGCTATAGATACATTGCTGCACGCATGTGAGTCAATAAACAAGCGCCCCACACACCCCAGTCCACCCAGCTATGTATGGGTACCTAGATCTCTTTAACACTGGGGAAGGTAAAGCAGCAAGGGCGAGTAGATAGGCAATATCGTATTCATTAAACCGTTTAGAGAAAAAGGGAGATCTCAAACATTACATTACATTACATGGTTATTGCTTTAGGTCCAGCGGACTCTTTCGAGCCAAATCAGGACCAGAGAAGTGAAAGAGGACTCACGCTGAGGCTATACTCTAATTTATCGAACCCCCGTTTACAAAAACAAAATAGAATACAAACATCATTATACAATATCAACAAAACACATACATATAAAATGCCTACATTGCTAAATAGTAACATCATAGGAAGCCCCAGTGACCATTTGGCAGAAAGCATCCAATATTCCCAAGCTGATCCAACAGACCTCACACACAAATAAGGAGTTTTGTCCCGGAAGAGTTTTCAAGAAAAAAGGTAGGTGACTGGTCTAGCGAAGAAGAAGATAGTACAATATATTGATAGAACAGAGTAGGAATGAAAAAGAACAAAGCAGAAAGACAGTGACAGTGGGAATTTAAAGCACTAAATTTCCAGAAAGTGGGGATACTATATATTAATACTGAAACCCCCGGCAGCCCCATGGGGGGAGATATCAAACGCCTCCCCAATCGAGAAGATGACAATATATACCTCTACTTTTTTTTATAATACAACCTTGGCAGCACCGATAAGAACATATTATTTCCTATAATATTCAATGAATAAATAATTATATATTTTATTAAAGGGGTTCTGCTGTCATAAACAGCTTTTGTGGCTTCAAATGTATACCCAAACTATAGCCTTCATGTGTATACCCAAACCAAGGAGTACTAGAGTAGGGTGACCACTTGCGGCCACGAACGAACACTTTCTCATACTTCTTTTGTTTATGAACCAATCAGAATCCAAGTTTGATTTTTTTGAATCGGGAGGTCGCAGTAACGGCACTGACTTGGCCGGGGTTCTATAAATGAAACATTGTGGACCTACTTAGCGATTTCTGCACAATTTCAGTGTACCATGATGCGGCCAGGTGCCCAAGGTGCGTCCAACAATAAGCCACAGCTGCGGCCACCATGCCTACACGCGGCCGACACCATGCCCGACATGCGGCCAGGCCCTTTACAACTTTTTAAAACTTACAAAAACACAAATAAGACAAGTAACGAAAAAAAATAAAAACAGAAAAAGCTAGTAGAATAGGAGTTATTAGAATTGGCCGCACCTCGGTCTGGCCGCGTGATGGTCACCGTAATCTCAAAAAAGAAACTTTTCTTGGGTCAATACTTACAGACAGTAAAATTCATATGCAGAGCGCGGCCATAAACCGGAAATCACGACAAAAAGGCTAAGGTAGACTCAAGGGAAGCAATTGTGATTCCTCAAAGCTTTAAAGCTAGTAGAATGGAGTTACTAGAATTGGTCGCACGTCGGTCTGGCGGCGTGATGGTCACCGTACTCTAAAGACCCAAATTATAGTCTTCAAATGTATCCCCAAACTATTTTCTTCAAGTTTATAGCCAAACTATAGTCTTCAAGTGTATCCAGAACTATAGCCTTCAAGGTATCTTCAAACTAATTTCTTCAAGTGTATACCCAAACTATAGTCTAAATGCCTACCCCTTTTCTTTAAGGGCCAGCGAATATCCAAATCAAAATTTTGTTTCCAGAGATTGCCAGGTGTGATTGAAAATGCATGGAAAAATCTTAGACTCCAGTCCTCTATCACAAACGTGGATTAACCCTTAAAAATCAGTCAGTGCATGCTAAAGCCATATCCTGTGACTGGACAACACATCCTTAGTCCAGTGCTACATCACAAAAGGGGAAAGCCCCTTTTGCTGTCTGACATCGCCATATTACGTTTTACCACATACATTCACACTTGGATCTCGTAAACTGCATTATATAGATTGTTGTCAGACGTCATGACTGTAAAAATAGTTTCATCGACAGGTACCACAAACGTGACTACAGTTAATTCGCTTAAAAAAGATAGGTGAGATTCATTTTTAAAATAAAAAGTTGAATACTAACTATTGCAATTTCTCTCATCAGATTCATCACCACAGTTGTTTTCTCCATTGCAGGTATTACTTTGTCCCACACACCACCCACTGTCACAGCGAAATGTGTCTGAAACAGTCAACCAGCAAAAATATTTGGACATCACAGGCCATGTGAAAATTCAATCTATTAAATCAATGTAATAGTCATTAAAACTACAGAAATTATTTTCATCATCATGTTCTCACTGCTGCAAAAGCCATTTGGAGCAGCATTAAACACATTCAACTCCTTATACCTGGTACTGTCAAGAACGAGAGAAAACAAACATCAAAACCTACAAAACTCAAATATAACAATGGGGATCTTATATAGCACGCTTATCAGCTCCAAAAGCTACTTAGGGCAGTGTCCATCAAAATCCAGTATGTACACATAATTTGCTTGACACACAAAAAGTAAGTCAAAATGACAGTCAAACAAGTACCAGGTCCAGGATGGCACTGACACTTACGCTAAGTAATTGCTGTTGTGCCAAGTCAACTTTAAAAACAAAATATTTAAAACTGAACGTTGATACTCACTATCAGGACAAGGCGTAGCTTGGCACACGAAAGGTAAGTCACGGTTGCAGTCAGACAAGTACCAAGTCCAGCTTGAGCTGGATTCTTTCATCAAGTATGTGCAGTTGCCTTGGTTGACATCTGGTTGCTGGTTCCCCCATACACCCACATCAGCCACTGCAGAACGGCCATCACTCCACTTGCCTTCATATAGGTCTCCAATAGCCCCATGTCTGTTGTAGCCTGCCATACAAATTATATTTTTAAAAACATCAATACAATGGCCTTATACATAGACTCTAACCTTAACTCCAATTGGCTTGGTTAAAATCTCCAGTAACTCCATATCTGTACTAGCCTGCAGGATAAGGCATCTTATTTCTTCCTCTTCGCCCTAATGCATAACAAGAACTACATTATATAAATGCTCAACATTTATTCCTTTTAAGTTTACCATGAAAGAAATGGTCTGTTTGCTAAATACAAGTACAAAAACAGAAAGCAGTCAGTACACAATCAGAAAGCAGTCAAAACAACATCAGAAAGTAGTCACTTTCACACACAAAAACAAGTAACAGATATATAGATGACCTTTCAGATCAAGCCACTCATCCAAAAGATTCACCCACCCTTCCCTGCTTTCATATTTAATGCTCGCTGCACTTTTGACTTATCATTCATTCATTTATTGAGAAATTTTCTAAAAACAATGATCTCTTGAAAAACCACTGCTACAGTTAAAATGAGTATCACACACTCATTCAAATCCATAAGGTTTTGAAAGTGTGTGGATGGGTGGTGTATGGGTGGGTGGGTGTGTGGTGGTGTGTGACAATCCTATTGGAATAATAAAGTATGTTGCAGACTAGAAACTTTCTGGTCATTTAATATGATATTTTAGTTTTCATGTAAGACTGAATAGAACAAGAACAAGCCATTTAAAATTTATTTCCAAACAACCACATCCATTTACACATTGTGTTGAGTTGCAGTTTGTTTTGTTAACACACAGGCATACACACCTCTCCCCCTTCTCCATCCCCACACACATACACTCACACATCAACAGCAATCTCCATCCCCTACAATAATGATAAAATTCTAAATAAATACATTTTACAAAAAACACAATTGGAAAAATATAATAACAAAAATTAATAATAATAATAATAATAATAATAATAATAATAATAATAATAATAATAATAATAATAATAATAATAATAATAATAACCGAAGGCAATGATATACACATACAAACAACACACACATATCATATACATTTATTTAAAATATTAAAATTTATATTTATAAGCTGCCTCAGCCAAGACTCAAACCCCGGACCAAGCAGGAATTGGACGTCCTTAGTGACTGAGCTAATTATTAACTATGACAAAAGCTGGGAAAACAGACTATATATTTTGCAAAGTGCACAATCAAAGAGTTTTATCATAAAGAATTGCACCAGCAACCTTGATCTGAGTTAGAGAAAATATGATGGCAAAGGAAAATTGCCACTAACCTCAGTAATATTTCTATGAAGTTTGATCAAAATCCATTCAGTGGTACTTAAAATATGGTTTCCAAACGATCCATCCCACCCACCCACATTTTTGCTTGTTCTGATTCGCAACTGTTGCAAGGTACTCCAGATAAGCCTGAAAATACAAAAAACAACTTACCTATCCATAAACGAGTGAGAGAGGGGTCAGTATTACTAGCAAGCGAAGCCACCTCCTCAGTCAATTTGAACCCCATTGGTTCTGCAAGTACTGCTCCATACCTAAAGAAACATAAATAAAGTTAAAAGAAATAAACATTTTATATTTCTACTACATATCAAATAACTGCTCAAGATGCTGTCACAAACACTGGGATGTCAACTTGCAGTATCAAAGGCTATCAGAAGAATAAAATCCAAGAATAAATAATTCAAATCTGTTGTTCATGTATCAATAGATTATAAGTGAGCAATTATAGGTGCAAATTAATGATATGAAACTAAAGGGTCCTCCAAAAATCACACATTTAGGCATAATAAAAATCCTGTTCAAATTCAAAGTGAGTGTTGCCCCACCTAAAAAAAGAAAAAGATTAAGCCACAAAATGTCTTTCATAAGTTTGCTTTAAATATAAATCGATACATTCATTTGTTTATGTGCCTATTAATAACATCAAGGATGATTCTAAAAACAGCACTGCAGCAAAAATGCATTTAGTAGGCACATTTGTTTGTTTAAATAACAAAGAAGAGACATCTAACATTCAAATATTCAAAAGACAGTTTGAGCAACAAATACCCATTTTAATGTGACAATGATGCACAAAGAGAAAACTTAATAAATATTTCAACTAGAATACAATGTTGAACCATGAGGATCTCTTCAACACAGTTTAAAAGTGCTGCATGTACAGAAGATTCATATCTCAATATATGGCCAGTGACACCTTTTAATTTATTAATGTTTATTTCAGTTTATTCATGAACACCATATTATTGTGCCCAAATTTGCCAACTTGGAACCTTCCAACTTTAATAGTTCATTTTCATTCTTTAAATGATTTAAAATCTGCCTCTTCCCACACCCATCCCATTACTTTCCTGCCCATACACATTTTCTTTGGTTTTGCACCCTTTACTAAATTACCCTCCCCTATCTTTGTGTGTTGTGTTTCTTTTCAGCCATTCAGTTTTCTGATGTGTTCACACGTAGTTCCTTTTCTTTTGCCCATTCCATAATTTGCATGCCACTGTTTACCTCAGGGAGTTTTTTTGGTGCTAGACTGTATACTACAATTGTCACGTCATCTAAACGGGCAGACAGTGAGTGGAGGGATGCAAACTCAAACTAAAAACTAACACAAATGCCAGATGAACATTTACACTCTTTTATTCAACATACAACTACACAGGAAGAATGGGAAATCTAACCCTACCCCAATCCTTGTCCGGACCCACAACCCCAACAATTAACAATCAGTTACCTCCCCTTGTCTAATCTGAAACCCCTTGACACTGGACATAAGATGCCAACACAATCAAGATATATAACAATATGAAAATAAGGATAAAATGACACAACTGATGGCTTAAGTGTTCAGTCACCAAGACTTGAAGAAAAGTATTTAATTATTGTCAAACTTTATACACCGTGAAACAGAACTCCCTTCAATCCGAACTGATTAACCTGTCTGAAGGTGCACTAAGGCTTTGCATCTATCACGGATTGTAGTAAATAGTCACAGGTTTATATATAGGTTTATGTGCGTGTAAAGTGGTATGTATGCTTGTGAGTGTGCATGATCCTGAGAGTGGAGGAACCAGGCAGTAGTCCTCCCAGTGGCAAGGGTCTCGTAGCGCCCAGGTGGCAAAGGTCTCGCACCGTCTCAGCCCGGAACCAATGACACCAGCGGACAGAGCATGCAATAGCATCCAACACCCAACAGCAGCAGTAGAAGCACGTAGAAGTTGCGGAGAAATACGCAGGAACAGATACGTAGCACAGGCGGCGGAAGCGGGGGGGGGGGGGGGGGGCAAGGGGGGCAGTGCCGCCCCCCTTCCGAAAAATATTGGGGGGGGGGGGGAGGCAAACCTATACATTTGCCCCCCCCCCCCTCCCCCAAATTCAGCCCCTCAAAAAACATTATTTGGAGGTTCAAACCAATATTTTCTTCCTTTCTCCAGACTGATGCAAGTTAACAATACGTACTGTGCTGAGACCATTTTCAAAGCACTGAAGGACTGCGTGATCAGACTTGACTTGCCTGTGCAAAACTGCGCCAGGCCTGCGACGGGGCGAGTAATTTTCAGGGTCATGTGTCAGGAGTTGCAAAAAGATTCAAAGATGAGATCCTTGCTGTGACTGAAGAGCTGGCGACAGTTCTTCAAAGAAAACAAACGACTTTTGATGACGCAGTAAACGCTGCTGACATTTGTCTGAGAACACTGGAAAGCATGCGGCATGAAGATTGTTAGACTATATATGAGATATTTTTTGCTGACATCACAATGAAAGCTGCAAATTTGTGTGATGAGCCCTGCGTTCCTAGACAGAAGCAGCCTCCACGAAGACTGGGCGATGACTCACAGGGTCACAGCTACTCTTGTCCATCTGCTTACTACAGACAGCAATACGTACTGTGAGGCCATTGACAACATCAAGGAACATTTAAAGAGCCGGTTTGATCAAATAGCTCTCGACTTACCAAGGAAAATTGAAGTTCTTCTAAGTGATGGAGCAGCAGGGAAGAGACCAGAAATTACTCAAGAAATCAAATATACATATTCCTCTGACATCGACTTGGACAGACTCAAGACTCAGCTAGAACTCCTCCCACATGCACTGGGTGACATCAGGAAGGCGGCTAACTCTAGGATCACCATCTTCCAAGCACTGCCGGATGAACTGAAAGCTTCTGACACTGTGCGACGAATGCTGAATGAAGTGGATAAACTTCTCAGACTGTACTTCACCATCCCAACCACAACTGCAACGGCTGAACGCAGTTTTTCAGCCCTAAAGCGGGTAAAAACATATCTTCGGGCAACGATGGCGCAGGAGCGTTTAAATAATTGTCTTATAATGCATGTGTTCAAAGACAAAGTAGATCAACTAGACCTAGCGCAAACTGCTTACGAATTTATCAATAGAAACGAACGCCGTCAGGCATACTTTGGAAAATTAAAGGTGTAATTTCCCATGCCAAATGACATGCATGACTGCTGTTTTTGTTACTGTGATAGATCAACATTGTCAGGTCAGTTTCTCTTCCTTTCTCTCTACGTACCCTCCCCCCCCACCCCCCACCCTCTCTCTCTTTCTTTCTCTCTCTCTTATATGCACAGTTGTAGAAATATATGATATATATTTTTTTCTCTCTCACATAGTGTCTATGAAAATAGTTCCAATTATTTGGAGTAAATGTCCAAGGCCGGACCCGGGGGGTGGGGAGGGGGAGGGGGGTTACCTGGGTTCCAGAACCCCCCCTTCCAAATTTTAAAAAAATTTGAATTTTTTTTAATGCAAAAAGTTTAAATTTTTTAAAAATTATTTTTAAAACATTGCAGGTTTTAGTCACTTTTGGTCCAAAGTACAAAGAGTCATTTATAGTCAATTCAACGGAAATCCATTTCAAGGGAT
Organism: Oncomelania hupensis; assembly: GCA_036898135.1. Classification (NCBI taxonomy): domain Eukaryota; kingdom Metazoa; phylum Mollusca; class Gastropoda; order Littorinimorpha; family Pomatiopsidae; genus Oncomelania; species Oncomelania hupensis. Next base: position 39,626,892 of record CM072520.1, on the reverse strand, counting down.
CCGTTGAAACGTCCAAAGCGTTTTCCCATTGAAACGACCAACTAACCCAACCCCTAAGCCTAAATTAGTAAATGCAGACATATTTTCTTGTTCTGGCCGCAAGCCTCTTCCAGCACCTTCACCTTGATACTGCCCTAATCCACCAAAAACGACTTTTTAGAAATATTAATTAAGATGCTAAGTTGATAATTATGACAATTCGTTGTAACGAACATCCATTGAAACGACCATCGCTGAATCGTCCAAAAACATCGTTGAAATGGAAACCCTTGACAGTGAAGCTGCAGAAAAGGACAAAAGATGTTGTCGATGCCTACAGGGAAGAGGTCAGTAACTGCATGGCTTCTATTAGAAGAGATGTCGACACAGCTTTCGTTGCCTGGTTTGGTGAAGTCAGCAAAATGGCAAATGCTTTGACAACTGGTGTTATTGTTCCTCGTCAAGCATCCCGACAGACTCTCCGTGACAACCAACCTGCGGCCACTCCAGAAGAATATTTCAAGATTAGCATTGCCATTCCTTTCTTGGAACACCTGTCAACGGAATTGGACTCGAGGTTCAAAAATGCTGGCATAGCAGTTGATGGTCTCTGTCTGGTGCCAAGCACTTTAATAGACAACCAGGATGGTTTCATGCAGGTTCCAGAAGGGGTGAAGACACTGGCAATGTTGTGGGAGTCTGACCTACCAGCAAGGATGGGCAAACTACTTTTGAAAAGTAGTCTCCTTCTCCTGAACATGACTATTTATACAAACACAAATGCATATTATAATTCAATTTCTAATCAACAATCCTGATTCATCCTCTCTCTCAATTTTATCACCCTTCTCTCATATTCATAATGTAATGTTTGTCCTTTTATGCAACAGCATAAAACTCAAAGAGACGTTGATGATGTTCACAAATACAACTTTATTAGAGCTAGTAGGCCTAAGTTGTAACAGCCATTCGGATCTAGGTCTTCATTCAACTGCCTAAAATCCCCCGGATGTTCATTCAACTGAGTAACCTCCCTTTAGTTACAAGTCTTCCAAGACTATTCCCACGTTACATTACACATAGTATATAATACATCGTCACCCTTGACCTCAATTTTATCACCCCTCTCTCACATTCATCACCCCTCTCTCATATTCATAACTCCTCTCTCTCTCTCTCGTATTCACCACCCCTCTAACATGCTATAATACATCGTCACTCATGACCTCATTTGGCAACAATTTCAACAACATTATTCCATTTCACATAATCATCAAGAAAATCATATAAAAAATGCTATTTATCAAACTATATCCCTTTCCCCCTCATCCTTCATCATTCATTAACATACGCATGCTCAGCGTGTATAGCCACTACAAGAACCAAGATATTGGGCATCCACTCACCTTCAGTTTCCTCGGCCTGTGAGGTTACAGACACACAACACTACACCACAACACAACACTGTCTATAGAGAGTAGATGGTTCGTTCGTCTGTTACTGGTCCCAGGATACCCTGGCACTGGCGAAGTGCACAGGTCTTGGGTAATCTCTAAAATAAGAACACAAACCCTTAGGAACACACCCTACACCTATCACAAAGAAGTGGTGGCAGTGATATTCCTTCGAACTGTAGAAAAGTACTTTATTCACAGCTTTGACAGCACACTGGACATTCTTGCCGTTACTAAAGCAACAAGACCTTGGGTAGTTCCAAGCACAAAACACAACCCTTGTAGAAGGACCCTACACCTATCCTCTGATCGTGGCAATCACAATCTACCCAGTCACGTCAGACCTCAACAAATATCGGCTAGACTCTGACCCTCTTTTCGCCGCTTCCCGTCCACAGTACAAGGCACAGAACCCCGCTCAGCCCCTAATAGCCATCGAGCTATGCGTATTGCACGTAAAAAACCTCCTATCATAACCTACGCAATACAAAATGCCGATTCAAACTTTGCACATCGCACTCTCAGAGATATGAAACTATACACTATATACACTCCGACACAGCATTAACTTAGCGTGCGTCAAAACTCGTGTAGTCACAAAAATGATTACAGCCTTTCATTTTCAACAGATGACGTTCTGCCCAGTGGTGCAAAAGGGATCTGGGTGTCCATAAAGAAGTAATGAAGTTTATGCAGCATTGTGAGAAGCCAGTAGGCAATGCAAATAGTAGTCCAGTCCCAGTAATAAAATAAATAGCCAAATAAGCAACTAATTCCTATAAAAATGCTATGCAGTAAAAAATATTCTTTAAGCAATGAGGAAATACCTATAAAAAGTCCCAGTAAAAAAAAGGGGTCTGAAACATGATTTTTGGTGCTTATGTTTTTTCACACTTCAAAACGTCAAAGGGAGATTACTTGAAATAAACATTTAATTCAAAACCATATCATGTTGCATGTCAAATGAAAGCTCTTAACATATACAGTCCGAAAATCTGTTTCAACACTTTCTGTGTCAGTTTTAGTTCTGACTGTGGATTAAAATTTATTTAACATAGGGGTATAAATGCGAAATTCCGATGATCTTAAAAATCTTGATCTCGATTGTAAAAGTCGACTTCTGTTTAATTCACAAGAGAAAAAAGATTAGGTAAAAGGAAGACACACGAAATAAAGAAAAACAGAAAAACCCAGGAAATTGATTAGTTTTCCAGTAGAATATAGAAGTGGTCTACCTTAGTCGCTCTCAGAATCCGACTCGTCATCCAGCTGAACCACAGAGTTTGTGCAGCTGACTCCACGGCATTCTCCACAAGCTATGGTGCACGTAAGTCCGTGCTTTCTGCATCTGCATCTGCCAGTAGAGCAGTCTTTCTAGCAGCAGCAGCGGATAACATTCAAAATATCCTATGGAGAAGCTGGCCTATTAGTTATGATTGGAAGTAGCCCACCCTCCTGTAACTTCCATTCCCAATCCATTGGTGATAGACCATGGTCTCTGTGTAGACTCAGCTACTCCTGGACTTGGTAGAATGTTCTGTATGCATGGAATTCAGCTGCTGCTGCTGTTGGGGGAGCACTTTAGCTTGGATTTGTGTATGGCTTGCAGACACTTTTTGCTCATATTTGACAAACCACAGTTTGGTCAAGGTATCAGAATGTTTTTCACTATACAGGTGAACAAATACCCTCTCACCAGCCGCTGCAACAAAATCATGGCTTGACATCTTATCATTGAATACTCTAGCCTCATCCAGGAGCTCTCCTGAATCAAGCTTCTTGACTGTGAGTGATTTTGAGATGTTGAAGGGATGAGATGTCGTGTCGTATCCACAGAATGCATGGGCAAAAAGAATGTTATTACAGACTGTTGTTCCGGTTTGTTTTCGCAGTTGGCCAAGAATATATTTCCTTCGTCTCGCAGAGGATCATGTTAGGATCAAAGGCTACATGTCTTCCAACCATGCCTTTGCTTCTTCGAAGATGGGCAACATCTTTGGTACTTGGGCCATCAACATAGCCATCGAAAATGATTGTAGCTAGTGTATGTTTCCTAGCAACAAAGCTGACATACATCTCTGCTAGATCTTTTAGGACGACCCTCTGGGCCATGGAAGGCGATGCAAAAGGGATCCACCATCGAGAATGTATTTCACATTTTCTCTTGGCAAGGATGCAGTTTCATTGACAGCAGACCAGAGAAATCCTGCAAGAGTATGTTTGTTGGCTTTTCTGGAGAATCCTGTCGCATCAAACAAGGAGGCAGGTACATTGGCCAGTCCATAGTAAAACATTTCTTCGAGCCTGTTGGTATCATTCCCAGCGACTTGCACCAACCTTTGAAACAATAACTGCGGATCCACTTGCACCATTTCCTGGCCAATAGTCACTCCAGCTTTTGTCGCCATTGTGACTGCTTGATTGCTTTTCTTGAACGTCACGTCAGTTGGAGATTGACCCGTCATCCCTTGGAGAATACGCTGAACAATTTCAACAGCTTGGTCAGCATTGACAGATGCGTCATCTGCTTGGCCAGTAGCAATAGACCTAAGACTCATGTCAGCGCAAAACGGAGTTTTTGATGAAACATAGTTGATGACTGTCAAAGTTTCTTTGTGGTCTTTCTCTTGCCTTATTTCAGAAGAATCTTTGTGCTGTTCACTTGTTGTGAACTCTGTTTGCGTCAAGGATTGCATCCATTGGTTTGCTGTTGCACAAGCAGGCATAGAGGGAAGCCAAACAAGCCTTTGTCGTTCGCCCATTCCGCGCCCTTTAGTTAGGCCACCATTTGACGTCAGCGTCCTCATCAAAGTTTGCTCAATCACCAGATCACACGACAGACCAGCCCTATAGCGATCGCTTCTCCTTTTCACGTGATGGCCTGCCATGAAATCGTGATAGACTTCTGGGTAGGTTTTGTTCAACTCCATCATTTGCTGTAAGTACAGCCTGGCCGACTTGGTGTAGAGGTTGTGCCCTGAAGCAGCAAAATAGGGCAACATTTTGGCAACAGCAGATAGATGGAGCTTGAAGTCTCCAGTTCTCTCAGCCTATATTGCTGTGTGAAGGAGGTGTACCATTTTTTGAATCCATAGCTTGCTCGTTCTACTTGAACATTGTCGTTTGAAATCTTCCAACGTTGCTTTAATGCGTCCTAATACAGGATGTATTGCAGCATCTCTTGCTGTTGTTTTGCCCTGCATCAGTGATTCAAAAAGAGCCTAATCAAAGTCATCATTGCCAACAGACTCTGTTATGTCAAGATCTGCAGGATTATGTAGAAGTGACTCTTCTTCTTGACAATCACCGTTTTCCTTCCTAGGATTGTAATCATTGGACAAAGTGCCATGACATGTTGAAGGAAGTGCTTACAAATATTGCACTCAATGCTGCTTCGACAAGAAAATGTGCTCTAATTGCCCTAGAATAAGCCTTTCCAGCAATGATGTGAACTGCAGAATTTGATGCACAAACTGCCTCTATTGCCTTGTCTTGTCTTGCCGTATATGCCCACAATCAATCGTGTTGATCATTATGGCACTTTTTTTACCAAGGTGCATGCTGGGTGTGTTCTTGTTACCGGCGCTCACCCGTCTAGGACATGAGCGTCAGGATCTTTAAAGTCCGTTATGATGTAATGTATGCGACACAGACTAGACCTCGGTTTATACTCTCATCCGAAGGAGTAGGAAACGAGAGTAAAGTGTCTTTCCCAGGGACACAACACAATGCCCGGCCTGGGCTCAAACCCGGGACCTTCCGATCCGCAAGCCAACGCTCTAACCATTCGGCCACCATGCCTCATGCAAGCCTACATGCATTTATCAACCACAGGCTCTGAAGTCTTTTCTTTCCCCTCCTACATTCGTACGTGGTATAGTATGTATAGTATGTAATTGAGGCCTACGAGAGACGAGACTTCCAAGCCTATGTATCAACAATGCCATTGACATTGTCACCTGCACATTTCATCACTTGGCTGTAGATTCCTGACGTCATGCGGAACAATATCTGGGCGGTAAAAATGGGGGTTCCCCAATGCATTCGCATCAAAAAATAGTTCGCTTTAAAAAGTTAAAATAAACATATTCATACCCCTTCGATTCCGTGGGACTTTTTTTCAGTTGTAAACACAACTGTAAAGAGTAAATTAGAATATATATCATTTTTATAGGATTTACTTACTTTCAAAAAGCCTGTTGGATTGGACTATAGGGTCCTTGATCTCATCAGAACATCCTTCAACTACTTGGATGCTGGTAGGGTCAGCCATCTGTTCAGAGGACTTGTGACCTCACCCCGAGCAAGGATGGGCAAACTACTTTTGAAAAGTAGTCCGCTACACTACAGTTACATTAGTCTAAAAAAGTAGTTCGCTACTTTACAATTACATTTTGAAGGAATGTAGTTCGCTACTTTTACGCTACTTTTTAAAAAAAATAGATTTTCAAACTACTTTTTTTAAAAACTGTAATCACAACTGGGACTGCTAAGTATTTTTTAAATGTAGGTAAATTTTAAAAAAAAAGACAAGAAAAAAAAAGAAATACTTTTAATGATATATGCCCTTTATCAGATTACAAAAAAAGAGAAAAAGATACAAAATATTTCCTTAGACTACAAAATTTGTTATTGATAACATTGCAAGTCAAGATCATTATATAGGAGCACACTTAATACATTATGTATGGTATAAATATACCATTTGCAAAATACAAAAAATTATTATTAATAACAAATTAATGATAAAAGTCAAAAATAGAAAAAAAAAGTTATATGTACTCTGTTATGTCTGATACAAAACATAAATACAGCCATAAGGTTGTACAGGCAGACTTGAGATGAAGCCTTAGATTGGAAGCTGTCATCTTGCTCGCTGAATACTCATTGCATCCGTACTTGCATTTAAATATAAATGCATTGTCAGTTTCTTCTTTGAAATGAAAAAAAAATCTACATATGGTTTAAACAAAGTTGGAAGTTTTTCCATCTTCTGCGATCTGAAATTTGTGCGTTCTGTGCTTGATTTGCACGAACAAAGAGTGAGATGATTGACGCGCGCTTTTGAAAGTCACGTGGCTGGCTTTTGCTTTCAGCCTATCACAATCACAAGAACATTCTAGCCACTGTCATGGGTTGCCGCCCAGTCTCCAGTAGACTCATTACCATCCGCCTGAGAGCAGCCCCTTTCAACATCACCATCATCCAGGCCTATGCCCCAACATCAGACTATGACGACAGCGAAGTGGAGGATTTTTATGAAAATCTACAGGCGGTCCTTGAACAAGTGCCGAAGAAGGACATAGTCATAGTGCAAGGCGACTGGAATGCCAAGGTTGGCCAAGATGCGCACCACAACTGGGGAGACACATGTGGACCCCACTGCAACAATGAGACAAATGACAGTGGTCTGAGACTCTTGGAGTTTGCCAGATACAACAATCTGGTACTGGCAAACACGCTTGGTCTCCACAAAAACTCCAGACGATGGACATGGCACAGTCCCGGCGGGGAGCATCACAACGAAATAGACTACATCATGGTCAAGAAACGCTTCAGATCAAGCATCAACATTGGCAGGACACGCACTTTTCCAGGAGCAGACATCGGAAGTGACCACGATCTCGTGATGATGTCTTTCCGGCTCCACTTGAAGAGAGTAAACACAGCAGAGTTCACTAGACTGAAGTTCGACCTGGACAAACTGCAAGACCCGGAGGTGGCAGAACTATTTCAGGGCACAATTGGAGGGAAATTTGCACCACTGCTCATTCTGGGGGCTGGTGAAGTAGATGTCAACACCATGACCTCCACCTTCAACTCAGCTGTGACAGATGCCGCCACTGAGATCCTTGGCAAGCACCGACCAAAGAAGCAGCCGTGGATCACACCTGAACTTTTGGATCTGTGTGATAAACGAAGAGAAATAAAAAGGAAAAAGAACACCTTACAGGGAGCTGATGTCTACCGAAAAATCAACAATGACATCCGAAAAGGCATGCGCACAGCAAAGGAGAACTGGATAGAAGATCAATGCCACGAAATAGAGAACAGTCTGAACAAGAACAACAGCAAGAAGGCCTACCAGATTGTGAAGCGGCTGACAAGTGTCAAAGCCCAAAGTCTCCACGATCCAAAGCAAGTCTGACATATGCCTTACAGAAGAACAATAAGTCTTGGACAGATGGACAGAGTACTGCTCTGACCTTTACAACCATACACCAAATGGAGACCAATCAGTTCTAGCATGTCCCGAGAACAGTGAAGAAGAAGAAGTCCTCCCAATTCTCCGGGAAGAAGTTGAGGCATCAGTGCAATCGCTAAAGAAAGGGAAGTCAGCGGGAGTGGACAACATACCCGCGGACCTGCTACAAGCAGGAGGAGAAGCGATGACTGATGCCCTCACCATTATCTGTAACAAAATCTGGCAGAGTGGGGAGTGGCCTATACCATGGACCCAGTCGCTTGTCATCACTCTTCCCAAAAAAGGTAACCTTCAGGAGTGTGAAAATTACCGCACCATCAGCCTCATCATCCATCCCAGCAAGGTCCTCCTGAAAATAATACTCAACAGGTTGAAACCCCAAGCTGAACAAATCATAGCTGAAGAACAAGCAGGATTCAGGGCAGGGCGAAGTACCGCTGAACAGATTTTCAACCTCAGAATAATCTGTAAGAAATACCTACAGCACCAACAACATCTATATCATGTGTTCATAGACTTCAAGCAGGCGTTTGACCGAGTCTGGCATGCAGCTCTATGGGCAACAATGAAAGTGTACAACATAAGGCCCTACAATTATTGAAGTCATCAAAAGCCTGTATGACACAGGTATACCAGTGCAGTCCTCCACAACAGCGCCATCGGTAACTGGTTCAGAACAACAATCGGTGTGCGTCAAGGATGCCTACTCTCTCCAACACTCTTCAACATCTTCCTAGAGCGCATCATGTCAGATGCTCTTGCAGATCATGAAGGCACAGTCAGCATAGGGGGTAGAGCAATCTCCAATCTTCGTTTTGCGGATGACATTGATGGATTGGCTGGAGAGGAACAAGAACTTGAACAGCTGGTACAGATACTTGACACCACCTCCAGAGCTTATGGGAAGGAAATAAGTGCAGAGAAGACCAAAATGATGACAAACAACACCAATGGCATCAACACGGACATCAAAGTCCAAGGTCAATCCCTCAACACAGTGCATAACTTCAAAAATTTAGGAGCTTTAGTATCAGACAATGGGTCCCGACAGAAAGTCCCCTCCAGGATCGCACAAACAACTGCTGCCCTGACAAGGTTAAGATAAGATAAGATAATAAGATAAGACAACTTTATTATCTTTTACAAGAAATTACATTGTGGTGTACAATTACAATCAACAAGGAATAAACATCACAATAATAATAACAACAATTATAATGACAATGAGGATAAAAATGCACAGTCACATATGAATAGAATTACATTTATGCATGCTAACATTAAAAAAAAAATGTGAAATGAGATTATTTTGGGCAAACAAAACACACACACACACACACACACACACACACACACACACATGTCATTTATTAAGTAATGAGACAGCCTTTGGAATAAAACTGTTTTTCATTCTGAGAGTTCTGACCCTTGGTGTTTGGTAGCGCCTTCCAGAAGGCAGGAGCTGGAAGTGGTGCGCAAGCACATGAGTGCTATCCAGCACAAAGCAAATAGCTTTCCGCACAACACGTCTTTCATACAACACCTGCAGACTCTCTTGTTTCACTCCCACAACCCTCCCACAGACGTTCACTACTCGATCCAGAATACTTTTGTTTTTTACACACAAACTTCCATACCAGCAGATAAAAGAAAAGGTAAGAACGGACTCAATAAAAGAAGAGTAAAAGGTCTGAAGGATGCGGCTACTGACTTGGAGATTTCGAAGTTTTTGAAGGCAGTAAATTCTAGACTGACATTTTTTGTGTATGGCCTGGGTGTTTGCAGTGAAGTTCAGTTTCTCGTCAATGATGGTTCCCAGGTATTTGTATTGGGGGACTCTCTCGACTGTAACACCATCAATGACAAGGTCTGGAATGAGAGTGTTGTTTTTACGAAAGTCAATGACCAGTTCCTTAGTTTTCTTGACATTTAAGTCCAGATAGTTTTGTTTGCACCAGGAGCTGAACCTATCAACTGCAGAGAAATACACAGCATTTGAATTGGACAGGTCCACAAGGGCAGAGTCATCCGAGTACTTTATGACCGGTGAGGCATCAGTTCCTCTGCAGTCGTTTGTGTAGAGCGTGAAAAGTACCGGAGAAAGAACCGTACCCTGAGGAGCTCCTGTGGACGTTTGTTTGAGAGATGAGACAGCAGAGTGAAAGCGGACAACCTGAGATCTGGACACGAGGAAGTGAACGATCCACAGGACGAGTCTAGGAGGGACAGTGTAAGACAAAAGCTTCTGAGCCATGAGGTGTGGCTGTATGGTATTGAAAGCAGAAGAAAAGTCTATAAATAGAATGCGGACAAAGGAACCAGAGGTCTCTAAGTGATCATACGCATTGTGGAGAAGCGTCAGAGTAGCGTCGTCGGTACTACGATTGGGTTTGTATGCAAATTGAAGAGGATCAGTGAAAGGCTGAGTGTGACAAAGAAGACGAGAGAGAAGAATCCGTTCGAGACATTTCATAGCTATGGATGTCAGGGCAACAGGGCGATAGTCGTTGAGTTCTTTGGGTTTACTGTTTTTGGGCACGGGACAGATGATAGAGTGTTTCCATACACTAGGTACAACACAGTCCCTGACTGACCACGAGAATAGCTGACTGAATACTAAGCACAACTGTGCAGCGCACCACTTCAAGGTCCTACCCCCTATACCATCAGGGCCAGTGGCCTTTCTCAGATTCAGTCTTTTAAACATGGACTCAACTGTGGCACCATCGATCTCAAAGTCAGCATCACCATCAACCACGTCTTGTTCTAAACGAGAAATAATATCATCAACGTCGTCTTTTGTGTCATCGCGTTCAAAACGGCAGTAGAATGAATTTAGTTCTTCTGACATTTTAATTCGGTTTTCAAAAGGAAGGTCACAGTTAGTTGACTTCAGCTTCGCTTGACCGGACAGAGTTTTCAACCCCTTCCATGCATCAGCCAGGTTACCACGCTCGAACTGTGATTCTACCTTTTCCTTATATTGCCGTTTAGCATCCTGAATTTCCTTTCTTAGTTTTGCTTGAACACGCCTGCGTTCAGCTTTATCATCAGTTTGAAATGCAATTTTCTTTTCGTTTAGCGTGGCTTTGAGTGACTTTGAGACCCAAGGTTTGTTATTTGGAAATATTTTTATAGTTTTGGTAGGGATGACAGTATCCTCGCAGAATTTAATATAGTCAGAAATAACATCAGCAGCTTCATTTACACCATCACTAGATTCCAAAAACATGTTCCAGTCAGTACAGTCAAAACATCCTTGTAACTGTTCAATGCTTTCAGAAGACCAAACTTTTACTGTTTTCTTTACAATGGGTTGTGATCTGATTTTAGGCAGGTAAGATGGAATGAGATGGACACAATCGTGATCAGATTTACCAACAGATGGAAGTACAAAGGATTTATAGGCATCAGGAATGTTGCCATATAGACGATCAATTGTATTGTTTTGACGAGTGGGGATAGACACATACTGATGAAATGAGGGTAAACAAGTGCACAAGTCACAGCTATTGAAATCTCCTGCAATAAAGTTAGGTGCATCAGGTTGAAGCCCATTTGGAACGACAGGACCATCATTCTACATTCCAAAGTAAGACTGCTGCGCTCCCTTGTCATCTCCATCTTCCTATATGCTTGCGAAGCATGGACCCTCACAGCAGATCTCCAACGAAGAATACAAAGCATGGAGATGAGGTGCTACAGAAGACTTCTGGGCATTTCCTATACCCAACACATCACCAACGACGAAGTCCGACAGACCATCACACAAGCCATTGGACAACACGATGACCTGCTCACAGTGGTGAAGAAACGGAAACTCCGATGGTATGGCCACGTCACCAGATCATCAAGCCTTGCAAAGACTATTCTGCAAGGCACAGTGCAAGGAGGTAGAAGAAGAGGGAGACCGAAAAAGAGGTGGGAGGACAACATTCGAGAATGGACTGGTTTGACACTGAGCGAAGCCATCGGGGCTGCTGAGGACAGAGAAAGATGGAGTATGCTGGTTAAACGATCATCTGTGGTGCCCCTACGACCTCCTGGTTATGGGACAGGATAGGATAGGATAGGATAGGATATCACAATCATGCTTCTGTTCGCTGAGCGAGCGATCAATCTCGCGCGAGACAGCACTCGCTTCGGCTTGACTGAAAGTGCAAGTCACACGCTACTCTCGCTACTTGCCCATCCTTGACCTCGAGTATGGCAACACTGTCTGTGTTCCGCTCCATAAGAAGGATGTCCATGATTTGATCGACGTCCAGAGAAGGGCTACTTGCATGATGCCAGAGATCAGGGAACTTATGTATGAGGCATACCTGCAGTCATTGAACTTGCCAAGTTTGGTCTACAGAAGGTTCCAGGGAGACATGATTGATGATAGAAGTGTACAAGTATACGAATGACGAGTAAAAAAAATCCAATCTAAGAAACTGCCGCGCAACATAAATTCAATTTTCAAGCCTCAGAAACAAGATTGGACATCAGAAGTCACTTTTGGGGGCTGAGGGTTGTCAACAGCTGGTTTGGAATAGTTTTCCAGAGGTTATCGTGAATGCACTGTTTCAGTGTGGTCTGATGAGAGACCACCGGTACTCGCTTTAACCACCCCACGTTTGCACCCCCAGACAAGATCATGCTCAACTATTAAGCGACGGTGACAACAATCTTTACTTAAAAGTGTGACGAACGAAGAAGAATTTACAGACTGGTATGTTTATCCCGGACGAAACTACACACACACCCACACACACACACCCACACACACACACACACACCCACACACACACCCACACACACACACAAATAATAATAATAATAATAATAATAATAATAATAATAATAATAATAATAATAATAATAATAATAATAATAATAATAACAGACTCCGGCGGCATTGGAGATGAATCTGAAGACCTGCGATGCGGGCTCATATCAGAGTCGCGAGAAGACTACAATGGATGGCGAACGTACCTGAGTTATGGCGAGAGGAGTGAGGGGTCTACGGCCGAGGCCCGACGGAGGCCGAAGGGGGACATAGCACAGGTTCTGAAGAGTTAAGTCTTTTCTTTCGTCTTTGTAAACTCGTGGGCCTCCTATATACGTACATAGTACGGATAGTATGTAATTGAGGCATACTAAAGCCGAGACTTCCCAACCTGTGGACATAGGCGAGAGATCTACTAACGCGCCGCGGACAGCCATCTTAAATGGACTACGTCTACTGGACAACGATCCCGAAATGACTGGTGATGAAGCAACGCCGGACAATGGTTTCACCGCAAAACTTCGTTATACGAGCACGTGCATATTCAAAGACAATTCAAATCAATTCAATTCAATTCAAGATTTATTCGCCAAGTGGCATACATACAGTTATAGTATACATGACACAAAGAATGCTTTAGATCAGCGGCATGCATGTACAAGATACATAAAAAATAAATAAAGCATAGATCTAGTGCGACCTATGTAACCACCAGTATAGACTAGACAGCAGACCGAAGCCTGACTAGAACACTCATGTAGTACATAGAAATACAGACATCAACAGACACAACCGTCATCAGACACAGCAAATACAAAGATGACCAAAATAGATTCGCACGCAGAAGCACCCTCCCGCAAATCATGACTAATATGACTATATAAGTGCACACAATAAGGAGCTGCCTAAATAATTCTTATATTTAAGTGTCTGATAGACCACGGGAAAAAGCCATTCAGTGAGCGTGTGGTTTTGCTGGGGAGGGAACGGAGTCTACGGCCTGAGGGGAGCATCTGGAAGAGCACGTGGGCGGGGTGGGACTCATCATGGATAATATGTTTGGCTCTGCGTATGACACGTTGCGCATGTAAAGCCTCGATGGACGGGAGGGCCCCAATTAACGCATCTTGAAGCCTGGCGCACAACACGGTCTAAACGCTCTTTATCTTGGATGTTTGCGTTGGGATACCAAACAATGAAAGAAAATGTAAAATTTGCTTTCTACAGTGGCGCGGTAAAAATTGGCCATGATAGCTTGGCTCACCCGAAACTTCCTAAGCTGGCGGAGAAAGAATATAGTCTCTGCATGATGGGCCTTCTTGACTGTGCCAGTGATGTGCTTTTCCCATCCTAAATCTGAGTAAATGGTTGTGTCGAGAAACCTGAAACTGTCTACTTGTTCCACTACTTCCTCGTTGATGGACAGGGGTTGCATGTTTCTGTTTTGACGGAAATCTACTACTAGTAAGTTCTTTTGTTTTTGAGACGTTTAATTCCAGATTGTTGTCTATGCACCAAGCCACTAGCTCCTCCACTGCTTGCCTATATGCTCTCTCGTCATTGTTAGAGATCAGACCCTCTACCGTGGTTTCATCTGAGAACTTTAATATGACTACCTTATCATGGGGTGCGACACGCAGTCATTCGTGAATAGGGTGAACAAAAGGGGAGATAATACGCATCCCTGTGGTGCACCTTACTCAGGGTCAGTGGGTCGGAGAGCTTGCTGCCTACTCTTACTGATTGGGGGCAGTTAAGGAGTCCTCAAAGAGAATCCTAGCATAACTTTTGGGAGTGTCAAGATGTTGCAGAATGTAATGCAATCCCAGAGCCACACAGTGGTGAAGAATCGGAAACTCCTATGGCATGGCCATGTCACCAGAGCATCAGGCCTTGCAAACACCATCCTGCAAAGCACGGTGCAAGAAGGAAGAGCAGGGAGACAGAAAAAGAGATGGGAGGACAACATTCGAGAATGGATCCACTGGCTTGACACTGCGTGAAGCCATGAGGGTTGCTGAAGATGGAGTACGCTGGTTAAACGATCCTCTGGGGTGCCCCAGCGACCTTCGAGTTACGGGTTGGATAGGCTAGGATATGATAGGATAGGAAGTTTCGAGACATAAATGGATGGAACTCTTTACCGCAGCGCAAACTACAATGATGACGTGGTTAAAAAAAAAAAAGGACTGGAAAACTTGCAGTTTCTATACAGGAGAAACAGAAGACTACACACCATTGGCGAAAAGAAGAAAGACGCCTTGCGAATGGTCATCGAGAGATGTAAAACGACAACTCTACGCCAACCATCAGAGCTTATAATATTTTATCATTAAAAGTACCTTTTTTTAGTAATGAAAAGAGGAGAACAGAATGGGGGAATTTAACTGTTATATTTATTATTTCTAATAATCAAACCTTCAATTTCCTAACACCTTCTTAAACCTTAAAATAAGTTAGAAAATTACTGAAATGATTTAGTATTATTTGCTTTTGGTTTGTGCTATGGGGAACACCCACCCAGAAGATACTCTTCTGTTTAGAATGTAAAAAAAAGTGGAGAAAAATAAGAGGTGAAAGTCTGTGCTTTTTTTTACATCAAGATTTAAAAATTTTAAGTTGTATTAAACACATACACCCCCAGTGGGCGTGCCGGAGGTTTCAGTATAAATAGTATTCCCACTTTTTGGAAATTTAGTGCTTTAAATTCCCACTGTTACTGTCTTTCTCCTTTGTTCTTTCTCATTCCTACTCTGTTCTATCAATCTACTATACTATCAAATACTATATAGGTATATAAGCTCTTTGATACTATCTTCTTCTTTGCTAGACAGGTCACCTACCTTTTTTCTTGAAAACTCTTCCGGGACAATACTCCTCATTTGTGTATGAGGTCTGTTGGATCAGCTTGGGAATATTGGACTCTTTCTGCCAAATGGTCACTGGGGCTTCCTATGTTATTATTTAGCAATGTAGGCATTTGATATGTATGTGTTTTGCTGATATTGTATAATGATGTTTGTATTATATTTTCTTTTTGAACGCGTTTTCGATAAATTAGAGTATAGCTTCAGCGTCCCCTGCGTGGGATGTCTTTATTGTAAAATGACGGCTGGTAGATTGCCTTCAGTGTTACCACTAGGGTTGTTTCGGCAGATCTTTTATGCGGATCAGGAGTGAATCCTCTTTCACTTCTCTGGTCCTGATTTGGCTCGGAAGAGTCCGCTGGACCTAAAGCAATAACCATGTAATATAGCCTAATGTAAACACATACACACATAACACACATAAACACGCAAACACACACACACACACACCCATACTTGCGCAGACACCGTTATTTGGACATTCCTCTATCGCCACATACGTTTTGTGGACAATGGGTCGTGCTACGACCCCGTTTTTAAGTACTTTAAAGTGTTCTAACCCTAACCCTAACCCTAACACTAGCCCTAACCCTAGCCCTAACCCTCACCCTTACCCTAACCCTAACCCTCACGGATCATTAAATGGACGTCCCAACAAGGAGGTCTGTCCAAAGAACGTATGCAAACTTGCACTAGTTTGTCCCAATAACGCCGTGTAAACATCCTCACACACACACACACACACACACACACACACACACACACACACACACACACACACACACACACACACACACAAAGAATACACATTTATATGGAATATAATTTACCAGTCCACACCATATTTAAACATGTAGCAGACTACGCTTTGCCATATGCTAGAGAGAGTAGCGACGCTACTGAGCAAATGAGCATTGGTTGCGTGATTGTTTATAGCAACGGTCAATACATTCCATAGTTAGTAGACGGATGGCGTACTTAATGATCAGACTTATTTTGTGCTCTCTCTGCGTTTGGTAACCGGTGATGTTAAAAATAAAAATAAAATGTCGTCTACAAAGACTCCTTCTTCAAGCTATGAGGCTCTGCTTAAAGAATCACAGGAAGATAATCTTATGCAAGCTATGGCATCTTCTAATATGACAAGCCAAGAAAGTGCTCAAGAAATGATTGAAGAAGAATCGAGTCTATGGTTGAGTGAACAAGGGAAGAAAAAAGTGTGTGAACATTTAGACTATTACTGGCAGTGAAAATCGCTGCTTACTGATATAAAAATTGGAGAGGTGTAAAAAGAAGACTGTGTAAAACTGAAAAAACAAAGTCCGGAATAGTTTTTGTTTGAGAAAAAAGAAAAACATGAAATAAGTGTTGAGGATCTAATTAAAATGCTAAAGAAAATATTGAGAGAAAGTGATAGTTCGGTCGATACTTCGGAAGATCTTCAAAAACGAGTTAATGAGGCAAGAACAAGTACCAATTTGGTTCCTCAATTACAAAATGGTGCTAAGATCTTCATTCGAGGGAAAACCAAATCTATTCATTTTTCTCTTGTTTTTGGTCAGTGGTTAGAAAAAGCCTTTGAGCAAGTGAAAAAAAGAGACAAACGACATGGGTGCAGGTTTTAAACATAAATAATATTGGAATCTCTTTAACTCGAGCAAAATTGCTTCACTAAATTTCAAACTGCTTCAACCAATTCCCCAAATTTCATAAATTATACATATCACTTTAATATCTTTACAACAAGAGGAAAGACATTCTTTAAAATAGTATCAACAATATAAGCTTTCAGGAATTTTGGCAGGCTGCCCAGTGAGCCAGCGTCACCAACCCTCGTGCCATGTTTCTCTTCAGCTCAAACCTGTTTTGAACCAGTCACCAAGCTTGTAAATAGCAAATGTCAGTTAATTTGATTTTCTTCAGTTTTACCACAAAAAATAACTCATCATGTCCTCAACCACAAGGCACCTAATCAACTACCCAGAATGAACTCTACAACTTCAAACTTTAAGGGGTCATATAACATTTGACTCCTGTTGTTCTAAACAAAGATGTCTGCCTTTCCTCCCTTTCCTCACCCACTCCACCTTCCTCCCCTTACATGCAAAGCAATTACTCATTACAACATGCAAATATGAAACTTTACCCATTACCTTCCTCAGCTAACACCACCTCCCTTCACCCCCTCTCCCCTCACCCTTCCAGTTCCTGTTACCCTCGCCCCCCTTCCATTTTCTGTTACCTTACTACCTTCCATTTTCTGTTACCTTACTACCTTCCATTTTCTGTTACCTTACTACCTTCCATTTCCTGTTACCTTACTACCTTCCATTTCCTGTTACCTTACTACCTTCCATTTTCTGTTACCTTACTACCTTCTATTTTCTGTTACCTTACTACCTTCCATTTTCTGTTACCTTACTACCTTCCATTTCCTGTTACCTTACTACCTGTTCCACATCCTCACATGCACCCCACTTACAAATTTACATTCCAAGCATTATGAGACTCACCCCCCACCCCCATCCCCCTGAAAGATTGTTGGAGTGGGCAAAAAGAGGGGATCACTAACTTCAATTATTCCATGTAAGTCTGACTGAGCACATGAAAGGAGGTATGAATAAGACATAGGAACTAATGTACGTGGTTGTTTTGTTTGTTTTTGCACCATCAGGGTAAACTGAGTAAAAACAAATCTTTGATAGAGTAAAACAAAATTACACAACAAGGAACAAAATCCGATTGATTGAACAAAAATCAATGAATTGACTATGACAGCTGACTGATTAATTAGTTAATTCGATAACTGACTGATTATTTGAGAGATTGATTACCTCTTGCATATTCTGGAAGATTCCTCCCACGTGACCTGGATCTCTGATACCACGAGGTAACACTTTGCATAGCGCACTGTCCAGTCTGCATAAAATATAAACATCAAGAATGACATACATTTGGATGCCTTAATTATATATATATATATATATATATATATATATATATATATATATATATATATATATATATATATATATATATATATATATATATATATATATATATATATATATATATATATATATATATATATATATATATATATATATATATATATATACACATACAGGGTGGCCCAATAAAATGTTACCACTTTTTAATTGTACATAATTTTTTATAATGAGAACGTTTTCAAAACTTTTCTTCATAGAAATGTCACGGAAGCACCAAGCTATCATTTGATACCAAAGATTTCCCACATTTTCGTTCTGTACACAGTTTAATAATTGATGCTATGCTCAATCCACGCGCCTCTTCTCTGGGTTACAGTTGCAACACGAACATTGAAGTATGTGAGAACATTGCCACAAATCAAGTGAGATTCTCAGAATTTCTTGACGGATGTTGGTCTTCAGGGCCCAATGGTCTGTGGGTTGTTGTAGTACACTCTCTCCTTCATGTTCCACCATAGGGGGTGGCCTCGTGGCGCAGTGGATAAGTCGCTGGTTTCCTATGCCGAAGGTCGCGGGTTCGATTCCCACAAGGGGCGAACGTATGTGACTTAGGTACGAGACTATTGAGGTCACCGATGGTTTTCTCCGGGCACTCCGGTTTCCTCCCTCCCTTCGCAGCGCAGTCAATATAAAAATACCTCTTGGGGTCATGAGCAATCTTGCCACTGTAGATTGTTCAAACCTATAAAGGGAAAAGTGAAAGCCCCAGTTGAAAACCTGTCTTTCCTTTGTAGGCAAGACAGATTCACTGCGGCAACAGTACCCCCGTTGGAGTGCCGGGGGTTTTCAGTATAAATAGTATCCCCACTTTATGGAAATTTAGTGCTTTAAATTCCCACTGTCGCTGTCTTCATTTACTCTTTCCCATTCCTGCTCTGTCCTATCACTCTGCTATACTATCTTCTTCTTCGCTAGATCAATGACCTACCTTTTTTCTTGAAAACTCTTCCTGGACAAGACTCCCTGTTTGTGTTTGATTGATTGATTGATTTATTGTTGCTTTAGGTCCAGCGGACTCCTCCGAGCCAAATCAGGACCGGACAACCCCCGATCCGCATAAAAGATCTGCTGAAACAACCCTAGTGGGAAAATTGAACGCCCTCCACCGGCCAGTCACTTTACAATAAAGACATCCCACGAGGGGGACGGCTGAGGGTTTACCTCAACTACGCGAACCCCCGGTTACAAAAACAAAATAGAATACAACCATCATTACAAATCATCAACGAAACATATACATATAAAATGCCTATATTGCTAAATACTAACATCATAGGAAGCCCTAGTGACCACCCAGCAGAAAGCGTCCAACACTCCCAAGCTGATCCAACAGACCTCATACACAAACAAGGAGTCTTGTCCAGGAAGAGTTTTCAAGAAAAAAGGTAGGTCATTGATCTAGCGAAGAAGAAGATAGTATAGCAGAGTGATAGGACAGAGCAGGAATGGGAAAGAGTATATGAGGAAGATAGCAACAGTGGGAATTTAAAGCACTAAATTTCCATAAAGTGCCTTGTTTGTGTATGAGGTCTGTTGGATCAGCTTGGGAGTGTTGGACGCTTTCTGCCGGGTGGTCACTAGGGCTTCCTATGATTGTATTATTTAGCACTATAGGCATTTTATATGTATGTGTTTTGTTGATGATTTATAATGTTTGTATTCTATTTTGTTTTTGTAACCGGGGGTTCGAGTAGTTGGGGTAAAGCCTCAGCCGTCCCCTGCATGGGATGTCTTTATTGTAAAGTGACTGGCCGGTGGAGGTTATTCAGTTTTCCCACTAGGGTTGTTTCGGCAGATCTTTTATGCGGATTGGGGGTTGTCCGGTCCTGATTTGGCTCGGAAGAGTCCGCTGGACCTAAAGCAACAATCAATCAATCAATCAATCAATCAATATAAAAATGTCAAAAATCAAAACTTCGAGTTTCTTTTTGTCTTCTAGTAACGACCTCCCTGCCTTTACACCACCTGTTTGAGTGATGGATGTTTATTTGGTGTGTGTGAGGGTGGATCAGACAGGTGAGCGTGTATGTTGGTATAGATCGCCGCGCTTTGAGCCTGATTGATTTGGGGAAAGGCGCGTATACAGCATCCTGTATTATTATTATTATTATTATTATTATTATTATTATTATTATTATTATTATTATTATTATAGGAAGTAGTCTGCGGGAGAAAGATCAGGGGAGTAGGCAGGTCATGAGTTGTCTGTGCGCCATGAGATAAGCCTATCTCCAGGAAAGAATTGTTTGAGGGAAATCCAGTGGAAAAAATTGATTAAGTTTGGTATCAAATGATAATTTGTACATTTTTGTGAATAAAATTTTCGAAAACGTTCTCATTTAAAAAAACAAATTTATTTACGATTAAAAAGTGGTAACATTTTATTGGCTCACCATATATATATATATATAGGATAGTGGGTGAGGGGGTGTGAGGATGGTTTTGAGAGTAGTTGGTAAGTACTGTATAACCCAAATGAAATATGAAAACAAGCGCGCGCGAACACACTCACTGACACACACACATAATAATAATAACTGAAAAACAGCATTTAAAAAAGAGATAATTTTCGAGACAGTTAATGTTCTGTCTAGATTAGTTTCCATTTGAACTATCTGCAAGCTAAACGTACATGTACATTATGAATCTGTTGAGATACAGCACAAGACAAGTTAAAAATTTAAAACAAAAGATGGACCTCAGCGACTTTTGAGAAAGTGTAAAATATGATTGACTTACAAGGCTGAGTATCTATATAGTAAAAATAATTAAAATCGGCTCAGCCATCTTTGAAATATTGAGCAAAACGTTTAATAATTTTTTGAGGTGGCCGGAATGGATTGATTTGACTGAGCAGAAGAAGAAGGTGGTGCCGAAGGATTTATTGGGCACATGCAGAAACTACGATAAAATACAAGATGGCAACCATTGAAATGTATTTCCAGGCAATCACCATGCAATATAGCTGAAAGCTAACATTTTAATTTAAAATGTGGTTATTTCCCTGAAGCTGGTAGTTTTTTTGGTTTTATCTTAAAGAAGCAAAATGAAAACAACAAAAGATCCAACATGCTTAGCAGTATAAGTATCCGCAAAGTAAAACTGATTAATTTTGCTTCAGTTATTCTTGAGATAAGGTAAAAAGTGTATTTGAACAAAAAAAGTAACAATCTGAGCGAGGAAAAATAACACCCAATGTATAGCGAATGTAGAGAATGGGTGAGCGGTCCATGGGGGATGGATTTGTGCTTATAGCTATGAGCAGCGGCTGGTACCTGGGGTTGTAGTCCTTCTTTTAATTTAGACGGCACAAGAAGCAATTTAAATACAAAATATTAGATGATTTATGTAAACGTACTCAATACAAAGGAAATATTACATTACAGGCACAAGCCACGATGTCCTGTTCTCATTTAGTAGTCTATATTACTGACCTCTGACTGTCCCAGATGTTTTTGAGACGATTCCAGATGGACACACCACCGCTAGGGTCGTCTGCACACACAAAAATATAAACACAACCATATTTACAATCAACGCATTTTATCTCGTTTTTATCCCCCGTTGGGGTTCCGGGGGTTTCAGTATATATAGTATCCCCACTTTCTGGAAATTTAGTGCTTTAAATTCCCACTGTCGCTGTCTTTCTCATTTGTTCTTTCTCATTCCTGCTCTGTTCTATCAATCATCTTCTTCGCTAGACCAGTCACCTATCTTTTTTCTTGAAAACTCTTCCGTGACAAGACTCCTTATTTGTGTGTGAGGTCTGTTGGATCAGCTTGGGAATATTGGACGCTTTCTGCCAGGTGGTCACTAGGGCTTCCTATGATGTTATTATTTAGCAATGTAGGCATTTTATATGTGTAGCCGGGCTGGAAAGCCCTTGAAGCCATGTATAAGTCCTTCGATTTACCTCAATTTGATTATGGCGATGTAATATGGGACAATTGTAATGACACTCAAGCTACTTCACTTGAAAAACTTCACCTCGAAGGGATTAGAATAATTGTAGGGGTTGTAAAGGGAACTAGCCATGAATCCTTGTACAGGGAATCAGGGCTCTGCCCATTGAAAGACAGACGCAGGCGGCACAAATTACTTACCTTCCATAAAATGGCAAATGAGCGCTGTCCTGAGTATCTCTCTGACTTGGTCCCACCGCTTGCCTCGTGAGTTAATCCTTACCACCGTCGAAGGCCTTTCGAGTGTAGAGTCCCCGCACACAAAATTTAAATCTACAAAAACTCCTTTATCCCCTCTTCTACTATCATGTGGAATGAGCTCCCTGAGGAAATTCAAGTCAACCCGTCAGTCAGCCTATTTAAACGACATCTCTCCAAAGACGACTCTGCGGTCCCGCCATTTTATTATCATAGCGCACGACAACAACAAATTATCCATTGCAGGCTTCGGCTGGGTGTAAGCAACCTTAACTACGATAAATATCGTCGCCATTTGATAGACGACCCGGTTTACCGTTGTGGACACCCGGCTGAAACGTCTGAACACTTCATGCTTTATTGTCCTTTGTTTGACAATGCCCGTAGTCAAACGATTGGTCTTCTTGATCCTATCCTCAGAGAAGTTAATACCTTACTCTTTGGAAATGCAGAATTGTCATTGCAAGAAAATGCCAAGACGTTTTCAACTGTTCACACATTTTAACTTTAATGTTACCGCTTCTGACCACATATTATATTATATAATATTGTACATGTACTGTATTATATTTTATTTTCATATTTTATTTTCAACGACTTTCCACATACTTCGCTTTCTAACTTTGATCTTCAACACACTCATTAGTTTCTTCCCACAAGTATAACTCTCTCGCACCCGCCCCTCCCCTCTCCGTATAACTCTCTAGCACCCGCCCCTCCCGTCCACGCCCCCAACCCAACTCCCCCATCACCCCACCCCCTTTTCTTTCTTTTTATAAAAAATCTTTTTTCTTTCTTTTTTTTCTCTTTCCCTTCACTTGGAAATCTATTTTTTTTTGTCTAAAAATTTTCTTTTCTTTTTACAAAAATTTCTTTTTTTCATTTCTTGTATTTTTCTCAAAGTTTTGTTGTTGTTTCCTGTCGTCCGCCACTGATATTTTGATACATTATTATATGGGTAACACTCATTTAAACCTTGTGTTTTTGTGCGCCCTGATGTTTTGTCTTGTATTAATTTCTGGTTTGTTGAATAAAATTTATGTTAAAACAAGGATAAAGTACGTTGGTTAAACGATCATCTGTGGTGCCCTAACGACTTTCGAGTTACGGGATAGGGTAGGATAGGAAGGACCCAACAGACCCCATACACAAAAGAAAAGTTTTGGGAAAGTTTTCGATTTATAAAAAAAAAAAAATTTTTTTTTGACTGGATTAGCGAAGAAGATAGTAGATTGATAGAACAGACTAGGGACGAGAAAGAACAAATGAGAATGACAGAAGGAGTGGTAATTTAAAGCACTACATTTACAAAAATGTGTAACTGTAGATTATAGTCACACGACACCGAAGCGCATAGGCGACTACTGGTCACATTATTCTGACACCAGCGAACCAGTTGAAGGTAAGGGGAAAATAATATGGTCACACATTGGCCAATCCGGGATTCGAACCAGGTACCTTTCGGTTACTAGTAAGACGCTCTACCAACTGAGCTACCCGGCCCCACTAATACATTTCTACAAAGTGGGGATACTATGTATACAGAAAACCCCGGCACCCCAACGAGGGTGTGATGCCTGAATGTGATTGTTGTTGGACACTTTACCAAAGTTGAATGTGATTGTTGTTTAACCCTCAGTGACCTTGACCAAAGATAAATACCCTTTCTCTGTTTCTAAGACACAGCTAGCGAACATGGTTGCTGGCACTGGCACCTCACTGTCAAAGTTAATCACAGATTTAATACAAAATGCCTAGCCCCCCTAATGTACAATAAATCTCTTTATGTATCTATTTATATATTCTCTCTCTCTCTCTCTCGCTCGCTCTCTCTCTCTCTCTCTCTCTCTCTCTCTCTCTCTCTCTCTCGCTCTCTCTCTCTCTCTCTCTCTTTCTCACCCACAAACGATACAACAACAAACAAACATATTGAGTATGAAACACCTATATTGTGCAAACATATAATCAGAGGTGCCAACCAGTACGGATTGACCGTATTTAATTCCGGCGAAGTGAATTAAATACGGAAATACGGCAGCTTTTATAAAATTACGGAGAAGTTGCCGATCGTTTATCTTTGCCAGCGGGGCTTTTGTACCGGTTTCTGGTCTCATAATTGTACTCCTGCACTCACTGAACGTCGTTGTGTTCAACAAGCTGATTTTCATGGTGATTTTAGAGTAAAACAAGTGTGGTGTTCAACAAGCTCATTTTGATCGTGATTTTAGAGGACTGAAAATAGCCTGCTGTTTCAGAGGGAAGCCTGTCATTACTTTATAGTGTCATAGGCTGGGTTTTGCGAGAAAAAAAATACTGACAAGTGTTAAAAAATACTGACAAACAGGTTCGGAAATACTGACAAGAAGATTATGTGGTTGGCACCTCTGCATATTAACCGGGAACTGACCTCTATCACCGCCAGCAGCAGCAGTAGCGTTATTGTCGACATCGTCACTGTCCAGCGCCCACTTCTGGCTTCAGTGGGACCGTTGTCAAAGCAAAACTCCAACTCCGCTCACGCTTTTTCCACAATCGACTTGTTTCAACGCTTCATGATATAACACTGTACTGCAAAGCTCGGCTAGCGTAAATTGGGATTGTTCCAAGAAAGAAAGAAAAGAAACAAAAACACGGAAGAACTTTAAAATGAATCTGTTTTCTCCAAAGTAACCTTCCACGGTTTGTCACAGTGGAAAATAAACACAATTCACTGACATTTTAAGAAAAGAAACGAAGAGGAAACGAAAGTTTGAAGTGGCGTGTTCTACGCGGTATGGACGTTAGTGTCAACTGTTAGGAACAAAAACCATCGTATCCAAGAACGCCACTACGACTGGATGGCACCGACTGTATAGACCAATTGTGTGTTGGCTTTATTCTTGTACAAGCCTGTCATGGACTACCGACTTGGTCTTAGCACTAATTCTTGTGCATGCGGTTAATTATAACACCGCGCTGCTTTGGGGCTCTCAATAGGGGCTTACGAGGCCAACATAAGGCCTACTTAGCCTGTATAGAGTGACGCTCTCTGTCTGCAAGGGAATTTTGTAGTTCCCGAGCTTTAAGCTCAGCTCGGGTGCTATTGTTTTTTGCTTGTCCGTCCGTCCAGAGTCAGGCGTACGGAGGTGATATTTGCGCACTTTTTTTCTGAAAGTAATGGACGAACTTAGTTTCTTTAAAACTTTGTATTTAGTTAGGAAATAGTGAACCCTGCAAAATGACCCCCCCCCCCCCCCCCAAAAAAAAAAAAAAAAATGTCTATCGGGTGACGTCACCATGGCGACGTCATAATTTTTTTTTGTTGTTTTTTTTTTTTTTTTTTTTTTTTTGGGGGGGGGGGGGGGGGAGGGAATCCTATTTTTTCTTAAACTACTTGAGGGATTTTTTCAAGTTTGGTATGTACTTAGACTTTACATGGGCCTCCAAGGTAAAACCAAAGTTATGCAAATCGAGTGAGACATAGTGACGTCATTTAATTAAAAAAAAAAGTTACATTTAAATAAAAACTTCCTATGTGAATTGATCGAACGTTGAGGTTTAACGTCAATACCCACCATTGGCGATATGGCAGACTGGGATCACCATCCCAGGGAACAAGGGGTAGGGACGTAAATCAACACTGAACCACCAGAGCAATCATTGTGCTTTATTATGGACAGTGAAAAATGGCTACTTTTTTTTTTTATTTATGCCACCACGGGATTGGAACCTGGGTCAGCGGTGTGCCAGGCTCTACGCTCTACCATTTGAGCTACGGCGGTGGGCAATTCCTATGTAGTTAGAGTGTACAGACGCCTTGGACCTTAAACGAAACTATGGTATATTGAGTGACGTCATCGTAGAACGTCCTCATAGTGACGTCATAATTGTGTTTTTTTTTGGTGTTTTTTTTTTTTTCTAATCCTATTTTCTCCCAAAGTACTGGAGGGATGTGGTTTGAGTTTGGTATATACCTAATGCCTCCAACCTAAAACCAAAGTTCTGCCAATTGAGTGACGTAATCTTCATGACGTCACCTTTTAATTTTTTTTTTAAACGTTTCCTTTAAACTTTGTATGTAATGATAGTGTTCAGATGCATTGAGCCTTAGTCAAAACTTACGCATGTGACGCCATCGTGGTGATCCGGTGTCCGGCGTCCGTCCGAGGGTGATATTTGCTCACCTTAAACTAATGGACAAACTATTTCTTTTGAAACTTGGTACTTAGTTAGGAAATAGTGAAGCCTACCAGATGACAAACAACAACAACAAAATGCATATCGAGTGACGTCATCACGGCGACATCATAACTTCTTGTGGTGTTTTTTTTTCTGATCCTACATGTATATACTCCAAAACTCCTGGAAGGATTTGGTTCAAGTTTGTTATGTACTTAGATTTTGCCAAGGTAAAACCAAACTCATGCAAATCGAGTGAAGTAGGCTAATAATCGCGACGTCATTTTTAAAATATTTTTTTAATATTTTAATTTTTTTAAACTTTTTATATAATTAGAGTGTACAGATGCTAAAACGAAACTTTGACATATTGAATGACGTCATAATGGTGACGTCATTTTTTTTTTCTTACTGCCTTTCTTCCTGTCCCCCCAAAGGACGGCCTAAGCAGCTCAGTTTATAGGTGCTGGTTTTCTATGCCGAAGGTCGCGGATTCGAACCCCCGCAGGGGACGAACTTATGTGACTTTGGTACGAGACTTTCAGGTCACCGAGGGTTTTCTCTGGGTACTCCGGTTTCCTCTCTCCTTTCAATAATGATATTGGATGCGGTCTAAATATTTCAACAACAACAACAAAAAATCCATTTCCTGTCCGTCTTTTAATAAATAGCGACTTGAGTGTATACCACATGTTTCAGTGATGCATACGTGTTTGTTTTGTATTGATGAGTGTCTGCAACATGTGTGAGTGGATATTGGTTAAAGATCGCCGCTCTTTGAGTGATTTAGGAATAAGGCGCGAATAGAATCCAGTATTAGACTATTATAATTTCATTGTAGCGCTAATACTGTATAGCGCTTCTGTATTGTATAATATGAATCTTACATTTTGTCTTAATGGAACGTAACTAGCGTTAATTCTCATTTAAATACCAACCATCCGGTGTTCCTAATCTATTAACAATGTTATTGCCGTAAACTACAAAGCAATATATAACTACTGAAGAATCTTTCAAAAAGATATAAAACAAAATCTGTCGCACTTTTGGCACCTATGGATAAACATCGAACAAAGTGGCCTGCAAGTCTGGCAGTGTTTGCTCATTCCTGTCAATACCTCCATTGTATGACGTACACACGATCAGTACTCTCTCACATAACTTGTTTATCACAGGCACCCAACAATGATCACTTTTTTTTTCTTTTCTGCCGGCTACCTGAAAGTTTGTGAAAATAAAGAAGACAAAGAAAGGGAAGGGGAGGGGGGGGAACGTGGGAGGAGAAGAGGAACGGGTAGGAGGGGCAGTTAGCAAAGCCAAAAGAGGACGAGAGAAAGAGAGGAGATCGTTGGGTAGGCTAAACTGACATGCCAGCAAGGATGGGCAAACTACTTTTGAAAAGTAGTCCGCTACACTACAGTTACATTAGTCTAAAAAAGTAGTTCGCTACTTTACAATTACATTTTGAAGGAATGTAGTTCGCTACTTTTACGCTACTTTAAAAAAAGTAGCTAACTACTTTTCAAACTACTTTTTTTTAAAACTTTAATCACAATTTTTGACATTGATGGATTGGCTGGAGAGGAACTAGAACTTGAACAGCTGGTACAGAGGCTTAACACCACCTCCAGAGCTTATGGAATGGAAATAAGTGCAGAGAAAACCAAAATGATGACCAACAACACCAATGGCATCAACACGGACATCAAAGTCCAAGGCCAATCCCTCAACACAGTGCATAGCTTCAAATATTTAGGAGCCATTGTATCAGACAATGAGTCCCGACAGGAAGTCCTCTCCAGGATCGCACAAACAACTGCTGCCCTGACAAGGTTGAAGCCCATTTGGAAAGACAGGACCATCAGTCTACATTCCAAAGTAAGACTGCTGCGCTCCCTTGTCATCTCCATCTTCCTATATGCTTGTGAAACATGGACCCTCACAGCAGATCTCCAACGAAGAATACAAAGCATGGAGATGAGGTGCTACAGAAGACTTCTGGGCATTTCCTATACCCAACACATCACCAACGACGAAGTCCGACAGACCATCACACAAGCCATTGGACAACACGATGACCTGCTCACAATGGTGAAGAAACGGAAACTCCGATGGTATGGCCACGTCACCAGATCATCAGGCCTTGCAAAGACTATTCTGCAAGGCACAGTGCAAGGAGGTAGAAGAAAAGGGAGACCGAAAAAGAGGTGGGAGGACAACATTCGAGAATGGACTGGTTTGACACTGAGCGAAGCCATCAGGGCTGCTGAATACAGAGAAAGATGGAGTATGCTGGTTAAACGATCATCTGTGGTGCCCTACGACCTCCGGGTTACGGGACAGGATAGGATAGGATAATCACAATGGGACTGCTAAGTAATTTTTAAATGTAAATTTTTTTAAAAGACAAGAAAAAAAAGTGAATACTTTTAATAATATATGCTCTTTATCAGATTACAAAAAAAAAAAAAAAAAAAGATACAAAATATTTCCTTACACTACAAAATTTGTTATTGATAACATTGCAAGTCAAGATCATTATACACTTAATACATTATGTACCATTTGCAAAATACAAAAAAATATTATTAATAATAAATTAATAATAAAAGTCAAAAATAGAAAAAAAGTTATATGTACTCTGTTATGTCTGTTACAAAACATAAATACAGCCATAAGCTTGTACACGCAGACTTGAGATTAAGCCTTAGATTGGATGCTGTCGTCTTGCTCGTTGAATACTCATTGCATCTGTATTTGCATTTAAATATAAATGCATTGTCCGTTTCTTCTTTGAAATGACAAAATTCTACATATGGTTTAAACAAAGTTGGAAGTTTCTCCATCTTCTGCGGTCTAAAATTTGTGCGTTCTGTGCTTGATTTGCCCGAACAAAGACTGAGATGACTGACGCGCGCTTTTGAAAGTCACGTGGCTGGCTTTTGCTTTCAGCCTATCACAATCAGGCTTCCGTTTGCTGAGCGAGCGATCAATCTCGCGAGAGACAGCACTCGCTTCGGCTTGACTGAAAGTGCAAGTCACACGGCAAGGAAAGTAGCGTAGCGAAAAACACATTTTCGCTACTTCGCTACTGACAAATTTGTAGTTCGCTGTTTTACAACTACATTTTTACAATATGTAGTTTGGATCTTTACAAACTACTCCAAATAGTAGCGAAACTACAAAATGTAGTCGCTACTCTCGCTACTTGCCCATCCTTGCATGCCAGCGGTTGGTTTCACAGCCTAGCGTATCAATAACATGACCCTAATGCTCACCTTCAATATGACTTAGACGGGCTAATAGTGCCAGCCACAAATACATGTATACACCATGAAGCAACACTACGACGTCTATATCCCCCTCCACCCTACACCCCGTCCTGGGTGGTGGTGTTGCTCTGAATATGCCGCGCTTTCGCTAAGAAGGCTGTGACGGTGGGTCTATTGGTGCTGGGCTCTGCACAATGGAATGCTATTACCCACTCGTCTTTCGTCTGCGGAGATCGGCTAGTATAATCACCCGGTGACTAATCTTAATGCATTTATATGTTTAGCTCGGTCTGTGTGCAGATATGGTTATAGAGATAGGAAGAAAATGGTAAAAGCTTCACTGACACACTAGCTCTCGCATGGCTATGAAACATAGGTAGTCCAGCCACTTGTTAGCAGTAAATATCACACATTTATTTCCTCTACTCTATACATAATTCTCCAAACACTCTATTAACTTAAATGTCCAAATTTCACTTCGAATAGTTTGCTCCTTAATGGGTCTATGCTGCTACTGTTCTTGATATTTGCTACTGTCTCATCATTGGGCTATTTGTTCTGGTTGGTCTAATGTTTGTTTTCAGGAGAGTGGACTACCGCACAGTCCTTCTAGAACAGTGTTAGTGCATTTCTTCTTGCACTTAGCTGATTCGTTGGGGTGTGGTGATGGTGTCTCCTCCTTGGTTGTTGACTATTGGGCTATCGGAGCTCAGTGCTCGATGCTCCACTGCAGGCCGAATGTCAGGGTCGACTCTTAGTGGTCTATTTCCTGCATTGGACCAACAAGCCTGCTCGTCTGCAAAACATAAGATGAGTTTCTGCAACGCCTTGTATACTAAGGGTGTTCAGAGCGTCTCACTGATGGCAGAAACAGCCCTCAGTGATCGCTCCACTTATACAATACAAGGAACGATCCACTGGAATCTCCAACATACAGGGTGGGGAACTCTCCTCGGATCCGCTGATTTCAGAGGAAATCGGCAGCCATTTCAGAGGGAAAAAAAGAGTTCAGAGGGAAAAAAATTTGTCCGTTTCCGAATCCAGTAGACCTATTATTACAAGTACCCATCCGTGTCCACCTTTTACTTTCTCATTGCTAGAACGGGCCCGCTAGAACTGAATGCGTGCAACACCTCCCCGCCCGCTCTTGTTGATTCTTACGACCACATAAACGCGACTTGCTTAGAGCGGGCGAAATGATGTTGAACGCGTTTTCGGCTGTTATCATGGCGTGTGTGTCCAGAATAGTTCAGCACGGGGATATTTTTGAAGAGGGGACCATTGCCAATAAATGGAAGTGGGAGTGGATTAACAAAACAACAAAAATTGAGGACGAGGACCAGCGAATCGGTGACTGCTTTCGGAAAATAGATAGGAGTGGCACAGCTCGATGCATCTTTTGCAACAAGGAGCTGAGCTACGCAAATCGTAACTTGTCGACACTGGTCGAGCACATGCTGACCAAAATGCATCAACACGCAATGAAAGCCACAAAACAGCAGGGTAGACTTCCAGGTAGGCTTTTATTTTTAATTTATACACATACCTTTTTCCTTACGGTTGTTGAATACTTTTCTTTCATATTTGGTTGGTTCAGTTCACTATACATTTACTTCACTGTTACTATGCCACTCTTGGTATGGCTTAAAAACGTGCACATTTTCCCCCTACAAGGACCCTGCCCCTTGACCCCGCCGGGGCCTAGTCGGCCCCTGGACCCCGGCCTTTTCAGAGTTTTTCTCAATGAGTTGTTCCCCACCCTGAACATAATTCCTATACCCATACATACATCATGGCTAAAATAAACACAAAGAGAAGTAATTAACAATATACACATTCTCCGGTACATGGTCGTTTCGCCGGAAATCACGTTCGCCGAATCCGGCGAATCGACCAATCAGATTTTCAGGCGAAACGTCCAAGTGGCTGCTCCTACGGGACCGTACGACTGCTTAGTCTTTCTGCTAGAGAGATCTTTCAGAGCGTAGCTCCTTCTCATGTGAGGTTCAGACAAAGAATGATTACCTAGACTTGTGGTCGGCCAAAGCCCGCAAAAATCTATTGAAATCTGAGCGCAGTCTATCGGAGAGGGGGAGGATGGGCGGGAAGGGGGGGGGTTCTGGCTATACGTCAGCGGGATGAGGTCACTGCCTACCTTATCTAGCCTACACATGCTTAGCACACAACTGACCTGTGTTGTCTGCTAGGCAGCGACGTTAATAACAAAGGCTACAGCAGGCTGAACTATTTAAGGCGTGAAGCCGTAGTGCTGGGTCTAACTAGCCTCTCGTGACAAAGGCAATAAACATTTCGCCCGCATGGCTGAGGAAATAATATCCAATATCCAAAGACGAGAGAACGGAGAGAGAGAGAGAGAGAGAGAGAGAGAGAGAGAGAGAGAGAGAGAGAGAGAGAGAGAGAGAGAGAGAGAACGAGGAAGAGAGAGAGGAATGATATTTTCTAGGGTGAAAAGCACGTCCGTACGACCGCTCTGACGAATTTTATTTGAAAGAGAGAGGGAGTGAGAGAGAGAGAGAGAGAGAGAGAGAGAGAGAGAGAGAGAGAGAGAGGAGAGAATGGTGGGGTGAGGGGAGGGAGTTTCAAGTTTATTTATTGTTTAGCTTCAGAGGCTTTCAGTGAATTCAAACAAACATAACTACATGTACAGAGATATAGCAAAATAAGGAATAAAATAAAATAAAATAAAGCTGTGTTCACATCAGTCCATGCTTATATATATACGCACACTACTTATTATACAAATGAGAGAGAAAGAAAAAAAAAGGTTCTTCACGCCAACCATATTCTACTATTTTATAAATAAATCGATATAAATTGTTTATCTTCTTTGAAGAATTTGTGTTCATGAAGTCATTATGTACATTTGGGTGGTGGTTATAATAATTTGGTACGAAGACTATACGGTTGTCTGTTAAAACAACGGAATATTACAAGAAAAAAAAGATAGTGGTTCTCATCGCCAATATATTGTTTAAATTACACAAATGGGCAGACTCTCTCTTCCCTCAAAGCACTGGAGTATCTAAGCTGCTGTATTGACAGTATATTACAACATAATTTAATTGTTATAAAGTTTCTCCGCATATTGCTCAAACATGTAAAGTATTTTTCTAAACAAAAATCATGTTAGAACATCCTATAGGTTACACATCTTATTAAACACATCACGCAGCCAAGACTGAACAAATTAATCTGTAAATTGATCTACTTGGGAAAAAAGCACAGTGAACTTCTAATATTACGCCAAAAATTAGACATAGGTCTACAACGTGCGTCTAGGGTTAAAAGCACTTTTTTCAGCCATGGTAATTTGTACTGGTATTATAAAGAACCTGGCATGGACGTAACATAATCATTTAAATTTTACATGATCTGTTTACGACAAAAATCTTTACCCAAAAATAGGCTAAACTGGGAAAGAAGTCTGATCTGTCTACCTATCGTCACGTGGAAGTTCATCGATTTACTATCACAAGCGCAGCACCTTGTATCTTTTTGTGACTGTTTGAACTGTAAGTAAGAAAGTAAACTTGCAGCTAGGCTTATGTGTAAGTTCATGTGTAAGGAAACGTAAAATAAAATAGATAATAATATCAACAACTGAAGTGATTAGTTTATGCACAGTTTTATCATGGATTCTTCAGTATATGGATGCACGGCTTTCGGCGAGAAGGCCCCGAAGTTCTCTGCTTCCCGTCTTTTTTGGACGTGTGTGTTCCAAACTTCCGGTTGCTGAATGGCGTACATGTTTTGAAGTGATATTTTGACCCTGTTGACATGTCCGCCAAACGTCGCCCTCGGGATAGTTGCTGCTGTTTCGCCGGTTGTACAGTCAGAAGCGGAATATGCAAATTGAGCCCTCAAAGCTGCCAGGTGATACAGATGCAGAGCATTTCTGAAAAAAAAAATGAAAAAGAAAAAAAGAAACGTGTAAAAAGGGCTATAATAATCAACACGATTGATTGTGGTCATATACGGCAAGACGAAGTAACAATGAGTGAATGACACGTCAATGGCGGTCTCTACGATAGCGGCTATTTGCACAGTCGAAAACATCAGGTTTCACATTTCAAAAATCGATGAAGAACATTAGATCTAGTACTTACACTTTTCTTCTTTGTTAGTACATAGAAATTTAGAAAGGAAAAAGTATCTCCATGCCTCAACAAGGTCATCTAATTGGTCCATGGTTTGTACTTCCATGATGCGGACATAAGACTTTCTGCAACCGGAAGTATCGAACACAAGGGCAAAACCACACGACTTGGCTGCGAACTCCCTTAGTCATAGAAAGAAGGAGATGTGTTTCCATAATTTGTGCTTCCATGGTTTTATCTAAAATTCATAATATTGATAAATGCCTACGAGTCAGTCACTTTAGGACCTGCAAGTATTTTCTTTTTAATCACTGTGCAGTTCAGAATTTGTGTATGCTATTTATGTTTTCATTTCTATGCATGCAATCTTATATTCTGATAAAAAAAGAATTGCACTACTGAACATATATAATTTTTTCTGTACTGAATATTTTTGTATCGGGGTTCATTAAATTAATTATGAACTAATGATTGTGTTCGAATGACTGATAACGTCAAGAGAGAGTTGGGTCACATTGACCCATGTTTTCTTTTTTTCTATTGAATGAACCTTCCTGTATGTTTAGGACTGGAGCTAGTATCCAGGTTGCAATATCTGGACAAGTGCCTAGAGCTGCCAGACATCTGTTTTAAGACTGGCAACAATGAAAAAGCCTGGGCCAAGTTTCATTTAGCCGTACTAAATTCTACAAATACTGAACCCATCAACAATCTTCTTGGACCAGATGTGTCTCCGTGGATTTGTTTTACACTGTTTCAGGAGATGTTTAGGGATGCATTTTGTACAAAAAGAACTGAGAGGCAGGTGCGTGCGAACACTTTGAGCGAAATGAGAAAGATATCACCAGCTACATCGGTGGAGCAGTTGTGCAGAAGCTAAGGCCAAAAGCAGGTTAAGAAACAGTGAGGAAAAACATGTAATCTTAGAGTGTGTTCAGCATCTTTCAGTGGACGAGGCAAGAAAGGGTAGCATGATAGAGATGCTGGACAGAGGTGGGTTGATAAAACTTCAAGTATTGAACTCTTGTTTGAAGCTCTTGAGTCAAAGTTCAGAAGTTTGTATAGTGGATACTCTATCCGATTGTCATTTGAGGCCTTCTTTCACTAAAGTGCAGCAGATTCATGCAGACCTGTGACCGTGTGATAAGTTGCCTACTCTACATATAAATTTTATAAAAGAAAACTGCACACTGATTCAAACATGAAGCATGATGAATGTTCTAGTCCGAAAACACTGCCAATGGCCGAATGGGTCACAGTTTGACATTCATCACTCAGAATTATCATAAAAATAATCAAATTAGCACCAACCTGAAGTCTGGACACATTCTTCTTCAGAGTGGCGAGAGCAAATGCACGCATTCTCGATGTTGAAACTGGGGTCACTTCTGTTGATAGCCAGGACGAGTGCCTGCTCCCATTCAGGATTTTTGCGTTGGCGTATCTTAAAAAAATGCACACCCCGACACCTTACACTACACGTACCGCATCCAATAACAGCACAGTTTTCCGACCTGACATGGTTAGTCTCGGAAAAACAATAGAAAAGCCTTTCTGGAAACCAAAACATTTAGAACTTTAAAGCAGACACGTGAATCAAATGAAAAACCGGAAGACAGCAGTGAAACTTCATCAATGACATGCGCGGTGCCAGGAATTGAAACTAGTAAAGCTACGAATCCTCTCTCTTGAGATACCTCTGTTAAAAATGTATATGATTCTAATATATTTGTAGTTATTTTGTCGTTTTTAATTTGAATTTCTTCTTATCCTGCACTGAGCATTCATCAATGGACCGAGACCTGCGCATGATCTTCAACAGCAGCATCATAAAATTAATCTTATGGTAGTGTGCCTAGGAAGAGGAAGAGAGGCACAGTGCAAGGAGATAGAATAGAGGGAGACCGAAAAAGAGGTGGGAGGACAACATTCGAGAATGGACTGGTTTGACACTGAGCGAAACCATCAGGGCTGCTGAGGACAGGGAAAGATGGAGTATGCTGGTTAAACGATCATCTGTGGTGCCCCTACGACCTCCGAGTTACGGGATAGGATAGAATAGTGTTCCTAGCTTGTACTTATTTGAGCCGGTGAACCGGTTCAGTTTACAAATGATTATTCAGGCGAGAGACTAGTTGTAGCGGTTCCCCTCCGCTATCGGGGATCCACTATCATTCCGTGATCCACAATTCTTTCCATAGATCCGTTCTTACTCCCGTTGGGGTGCCGGGGGTTTCAGTATAAATAGTATCCCCACTTTGTGGAAATTTTTTATAATGGGGCCGGGTAGCTCAGTTGGTAAGAGCGTCTTGCTAGTAACCGAAAGGTCGCTGGTTCGAATCCCGGATTGGTCAACGTGTGATCATATTATTTTCCCCTTTACCAACAACTGGCCCGCTGGTGTCAGTATAAATCGGTCCAGTAGTCACCTATATGCGAACGTGTCGTGTGACTATAATCTACAAACAACAACAACAACTGGAAATTTAGTGCTTTAAATTCCCACTGTCGCTGTCTTTCTCATTTGCTCTGTCGCATTCCTGCTCTGTACTATCAATCTGCTATACAATCGTCTTCTTCGCTAGACCAGTCTCTTACCTTTTTTCTTGAAAACTCTTCCGGGACAAGACTCCTTATTTGTGTATGAGGTCTGTTGGATCAGCTTGGGAATATTGGACGCTTTCTGCCAGGTGGTCACTACGGCTTCCTATGATGTTATTATTTAGCAATGTAGGCATTTTAAATGTAATGATTTGTTCCGCTTGGGGTTTCAACCTGCGGAGGCATTTCATGGCACAGTGCATGGGCTGTTTGGAATGGTTTCATCGTGGGTGTGAGTTGCTTCCTTACAAGATCAATGAGAGCACTACTTTCTTCTGCCATAGATGTTCTAAGAGTCTGCATAGCATATTTCTAGTTTTTATTGTAGTCATGTGGAGATTTGCTGCTGTAGGCAACCATTTTCATTGTCCTTGACATGTATTGCTCTTTGATCTTATCAGTATGCTCTTGTGAAATATGGTGTATTTTATTTATACTGTGCAATAATTTGTGACCATCCACGACGGTTTCGGTTGTTTCCCACCTCTGGGTGTTTTTGAGTTCTTTGCATGTCTTGATAATATTATTTCTGTTATTTTATTTGGTGTAACCTCTTTTAAAATCGGACTCTTAGTTACGGAGCTATGGAATTTTAAATCAAAATCTCCAAATCGGCAATCAGTAATACGCCTGCCACTATTTTCACTTGTAGCGCAAAACAAGGTTTGGTGGGAAACGACTCAAACCGTCGTGGGCGGTCACATTTATGTGGAATGTCCAACTAATAGCTTGTGTGATATCTGTTGATCTTTAATCTTATCTCTTTTATTTTGTATAGCACTGTATTGGCAATCCTTTGTGCGCTTATATTCTAATGTGGGTCTGACCGGATATGTAGATAGCTGTAAATAGATTTTTGCTGTTTTTTTTGTCCTTTTGTCATTTTTGTACATAGTTGTAAATAGATCTTTGCAATTCCATTGTTGTCTTTTTGTCATTTTTGTACACAGTTGTAAATAGTTTTTGCTGTCCCGTCTTTTGTTATGCCAAAGGCCATGTTTGATCGAGTGCATGTTGTATGTAAGGACTATGTAAAGTGCTGTGAGTCTGGTCACCTGCTCCGGACGGTCGGACAATCAGTTGTGTCAAGCCCTGTATATATAAATTTTTTGGTGCTCCGGACAGAGGGCAAAAAAAAAAAATTAAAAATATGTGGAAATTTTATAAATATGCTGTGTAATTAGTCTTACTGGCTGCACATGATCTATGTATTATAAACATTTTATTCTTTGACTTAGGACTTGTTTCATGTGCACAAAATTAGGTATTTTTTAATAATTATTTGTAACAATTTTCTTTTTATTATACATTGAAAGTTTGGTTAAGTTGCCAGTAGTTTTGGGTTCTCAAATTTGTGTAATGTTATTGTTTACTTTATAATTAAAATATTGTTGCTGTTTATAAATTTGTTTACTGTTGCATATCAGTATTGTTAATATAAACTATCATACTCTTTAAGTCCTCTTTCCTTCCCCTCTCTTGTGTTGTGACTGTGCTTAAAACTGAAAGTTGCACATAGTGCGTTACCCCGCAGGGGGGACCGTTTTTTTTTTCCCCTGATATCCTCCCCTCTGAGCGTTACCTCAAAGCTGTCCAAAAATGTTACAATTTCCTACCGGTTCTCATGCTTTTTCGTCTTATCTTGTGCTTACCTTTTCCATCCTTTCCTTTTCCCTCTCTTCCAGCCATTCACCTGTATTTTTTCCAAACCCCCCTTCCTACATTGGCTTTGTGGCTCCCACTTACAGGTCAAAGTATTTTGGAGTTGGGAGGTGTATTTTAGTTGGTGGTATGGTGGCTTTGTTCTGCCATATGGCACTAGTATTTGGCTTTTTCTGCCTATTAACTATTTATGTTTAGTATTTAAGATATTTATATTTCTTTTTATACTGTTTTTTTTAAATCTGGAGTTCGATAAATTAAGGTGAATACTCTGCGTCTCCAGCAGCTCCTAAATTTATGACCTTGTAAACATGATCCGTGTGAGGTGCCATGAAGCTGTCATGTGTGTTGTATTGTCCTGTCCAACGGTCCTGATACGACTATAATTTTCCCCAAATCACCTTCCCACATAGGCTTGATGGCTGCTCCTACTTGTGATCCAAAATTGAGCTGACTACCCTGTCCGAACTTTGACCCATGTGGGGGGCCATGGAGCTGATGTCCTGTGTTTTGTCTCAAGTTTCCTGATGCAACTCTTTCGAGTTAAATAAACCTTAATGTTAAAACAAAGTGCTACGAATGGCTCTATTTTTAATATGTATGTAGCAATTAGCAAGGTTGTTTGTACACTTTTTCCCTAACAAAAGTAAATGTGCGATCCTATCCACTGTTTTCTCTCTTGGGTTTTTATTTTTGTAATGTAATAAATAATAATTAATAGTAATATTAGCAACTAGAAACAGTCTAGGATTTGAACTAGATAACCTATTTCAAAGTGAAACAAGACATTACTATTGCACAACTCCGATCACCCTATTTCAGACTGGCTCTATCTCAGACCGTCTTGTTATCAACAGTCAATGTGCGATTTAATAAATAATAATTAATAGTATTAGCAACTAGAAACAGTCTAGGATTTGAACTATACAACCTAGTTCAAAGTGAAACAAGAAATTGCTATCGCACAACACTGATCACCCTATTTCAGACTGGTCCTATCTCAGATCGTCATATCAAAAATTAATGTGCGATCCTATCCACTGTTTGCTCGAGTTTTTATTTTTTAATGTAATAAATAATAAACATTAGTATTAGTAACTAGAAACGTATAAGATATGAACTATACAACCTATTTTAAAGTGAAACAAGACATTACTATCGCACAACACTGATCACCCTATTTCAGACTGGTCCCATCTCAGACCGTCTTAATTCTAGCGGTCTCAGATAGGGTCGGTCTGCTCGCATGAGTTTTTATTTTTATAATGTAATGAATGATAATCATTATTAATAGTAACTAGAAACAGTCTAGGATTTGAACTCTACAACCTAGTTCAAAGTGAAACAAGACATTACTATTGCACAACACCGATCACCCTATTTCAGACTGGCCCTATCTCAGACCGTCATGATATTAAAAGTCAATGTGCGATGTAATAAATAATAATTAATAGTATTAGCAACTAGCTGCTGCGCTCCCTTATCATCTCCATCTTCCCATATGCTTGCGAAACATGGACCCTCACAGCAGATCTCCAACGAAGAATAAAAAGCATGGAGATGAGGTGCTACAGAAGACTTCTGGGCATTTCCTATACCCAGCACATCACCAACGACGAAGTCCGAAAGACCATCACACAAGCCATTGGACAACACGATGACCTGCTCAAAGTGGTGAAAAAACATAAACTCCGATGG
Source organism: Oncomelania hupensis (assembly GCA_036898135.1). NCBI lineage: Eukaryota > Metazoa > Mollusca > Gastropoda > Littorinimorpha > Pomatiopsidae > Oncomelania > Oncomelania hupensis. Next base: position 39,586,936 of record CM072520.1, on the reverse strand, counting down.
TTTGGCCACGTCACCAGATCATCAGGTCTTGCAAAGACCATCCTGCAAGGCACAGTGCAAGGAGGTAGAAGAAGAGGGAGACCGAAAAAGAAGTGGGAGGACAACATTCGAGAATGGACTGGTTTGACACGGAGCGAAACAATCAGGGTTGCTAAGGACAGGGAAAGATGGAGTACGCTGGTTAAACGATCATCTGTGGTGCCCCTACGACCTCCGAGTTATGGGATAGGATAGGGATAGGATAGGATAGCAACTAGAAACAGTCTAGGATTTGAACTATACAACCTATTTCAAAGTGAAACAAGACATTACTATCGCACAAAAACGATCACATTACATTACATTACATGATTATTGCTTTAGCTCCAGCGGACTCTTCCGAGCCAAATCAGGACTGGACAACCCCTGATCTGCATAAAAGATCTGCTGAAACAACCCTAGTGGTAAAACTGAAAGCTCTCCACCAGCCAGTCACTTTACAATAAAGACATCCCACGCAGGGGACGCTGAGGCTGTACTCTTAATTTATCGAACCCCCGTTTACAAAAACAAAATAGAATACAAACATCATTATAAATTATCAACAAAACACATACATATAAAATGCCTACATTGTTAAATAATAACATCATTGGAAGCCCTAGTGACCACCTGGCAGAAAGCGTCCAATATTCCCAAGCTGATCCAACAGACCTCATACACACTGTGTTTTGTTGATAATTTATAATGCCGGGGGTTTCAGTATAAATAGTATCCCCACTTTCTGGAAATTTAGTGCTTTAAATTCCCACCGTCCTGTCTTTCTCATTTGCTCTTTCTCATTCCTGCTCTGTTCTATCAATCTGCTATACTATCTTCTTCTTCGCTAGACCAGTCACCTACCTTTTTTGTTGAAAATTCTTCCGGTACAAGACTCCTAAATTTCCAGAAAGTGGGGATACTATTTATAATGAAACCCCGGCACCCCAACGGGAACAACAAAAACGATCACCCTATTTCAGACTGGCCCTATCTCAGATCGTCATATCAAAAATTAATGTGCGATCCTTGAGCTCAATGTATCTAAAGAAATGGTCATTGACTTTCGCAGGAATAAAAGCACAATCTCACCTCTTATGATTAACAGTGAATGCGTAGAACAGGTTGACTCCTTTTAAATTTCTTGGAACGGTCATTTCCAGCAACCTGTCTTGGGACAATAACTGCATGTCCATTATCAGGAAGTGTCAGCAACGCCTCCACTTCTTGAGACAGCTCAAGAGGCTCGGACTTAACCAGACAATACTCGCGCATTTCTATCGCGCCGTGATTGAGAGTATCCTGTGCTTCAGTATCACAGTCTGGTTTGGAGGCGCCACTTCGGGCGAGAAGTTTCAACTCGAAAGAATTGTGAAACGCGCAGCAAAGATCATAGGCTGCGATTTATTATCCCTCGCGTCCTTATACAGCACGCGTTTGGCAAGAAGGGCCAGCAACATCATTGGCGACCCATCCCACCCAGCCAACCATCTGTTCGAGCTCCTCCCGTCAGGCAAACTGTTACACTCCGTTTGATGATGGTGTTTTCTATCAGTATCTGATTCAGCCCCGATGCTTAAATTCCTGATAGTTGTGTAACTCAGATTCGTTTATTCACACAGCCCGTCCAAACAGCTTACAAGTCACAAAGTCGACGTATGAAGTTTTCCACTTTTATTCAGCACACATCAACAACTGCATACAATTCTCAATTCAACTCAACAACTTTCACAGCAACTTTCCAAATCACTATCAACAACTTTACTCTCTCAACAACAATCTCGGCACACGATTAAATAACCTCTCTCTTTTCCGGAAAGATTTCGAATACGGTAGAAATGACGTACTGCCACCAATCGAACTAAAGATCGTCATCACTGACTTACGTCAATACACATTTTCTCTACTTCCGGGAACATTCACGACCTTCGATATCCATCGGGAAAATTCTATCAAGAGTAAACACGCATATCCAGAAGATTCTCAAATAATATCGACTAACGCAAATTATCAACGTTATACAAAGCCTCTCCTAACAACAGTGCCAACTCAAATCAAAGGTAAATAAACTCCATTATTGAATACTTTGCAAAACGAAACGATTAGATCTATCGTACACGCTTCCGGCATACTTTCGTTCGCGTTTCAACGTAACATAACCCCCCACTCAAGAAGAAATTTACCCAATTTCTTTCAACAACGTTGAAACGTAATGCACAAACAAAGTACGGAATTAAGACTTATTTCAGACTGTCTGAATACTGTAATTGCGCTCAGCTTATTTACACAGAGTCAATTGTTTTCATCTTCAAGTCTATCTGGATATTGTCAATGTTCACAGTTCATCCACACAGTCAATGTTCTTCATTTTCAAGTCTGTCTTTACCAATATCCTTAGTTCGTCCACACAGTCAATGTTCTTTCGTTCGCAAGGAATCGACGCCCTCGTCAGTTGCGGTCGTCATCGGCCCAGGGTCAAAGACGATGATCACGTGGGCTTCCCTGGAATCAGTGCGTCCTCTGTTACCTCCTTCTTCCATCGGATGTCCGACGCAGTCGACGTTGTCAGCTCCCAGAATGCATTCGCTGGGTCTCACGGTCAGGTTGGCTTCTGCGGGACGGTGGAACAGCTCCCTCAAGGTCTGGGTGTAGACTTCATGTTCGACCAAAGTCGTAGAGCCTGGGACATCGCTGAAGCTATGGGGAAATTCGCCCATAAGGTCCTTGAGCTCCAACTTTTGACCTTCCGTCAAGCCTGGTCCTAGCTTAACGTCATCGATGCCTTCTCTGCTGTGGAAGTCTCCCAGTTCCAACAGTTCTTCGCTGTCAAAGCTGTCGTCGGTCACAGCTGCTGTGGCTGCGTGCACAGTCTCTGATGGCCTTTCCACGTACAGCTTAAGGAGGTTGGCGTGGTATATCTTGGAATGCTGGCCGACCTTCACCTTGTAGTCGTTGATTCCCACCACGGTCTCCACTTCGTACGGGCCTTTCCACTGCATCAGCAACTTATTGTGATCAGTAGGTAGCAGCACCAGCACTTTGTTGCCAGGTTTAAACTTCCTGTTCACAGCCCTACGATCATAATAGTGCTTTCCACAGTCTTGGGACTTCTTCAGGTTTTCTCTGGCTATCTCGAGAGTCTGCTCCAGCTTCTCCCGTAGCTCAAACACGTACTGGTAGCTGTTCTTCACCTCTGGGGTCTCTACTTCTTTCGTCCACAGTTCTTTTAGGATATGCATCGGCCCTCTGATGGTTCTTCCGTACAGCAGCTCGAACGGAGAAAAGCCGGTGGACTCCTGCGGTACTTCTCTGTAGGCGAAAAGTAAGGCGTTGATGTAGCGATGCCATTGTCTGGGCTGCTCGCTGCACAGTTTCTTCTCTTCAGGGTGGACTTCAGCGTAGCATTGAACTTTTCGACGAGCCCGTTGCACATTGGATGGTAGGGTGTCGTAGTCAAATGCCGGATGCTCAGCAGTCTGTTGACCTCCTCCATGCAGTCAGAGACGAACTGCGTCCCGAGGTCTGTCAGAATTTCTTCAGGCACTCCAAGCCTACTGAACATGTCCACCAGTGCCTCTGCTACAGTTTCAGTGTCAATCTTCTTCAGTGGCACTGCTTCTGGGTACCGAGTCGCATAGTCTACTAAAGTCAGTACCCATCGATGACCTTCTTCACTCGGAGGTCTTATTTCGCCGATTAAGTCTAAGGCCACCCTCTTGAAAGGTCGGTCGATCAGAGGCATCCTCTGCATAGGCACTTTCGGGACCCTTCCTCGAGGTATGGTCTTCTGGCAAATGTCACATGATCGGCAGAAACGGCTGACGTCCGCATGAAGTCCTGGCCAGTAGAACACCGCCTGGATTCGGTCTGACGTCTTCTTGATACCTAGGTGACCTCCCATGATTGAGTCATGCGCTACTTCCATCACCTGGCGCCTTAGGGGTAACGGTACCAAGACTTGACGTAGTGGTTTACCTCCGTTGACCCTCGGGTGCTGGAAGATTCGGTACAGGATCTTGGCCTTCACCTCAAAATAGACCGTACCACTGCCTTTGGTCACGTGGTCTTGGCGGTTCCTGTACTTGTTTAAAGTGCTATCAGCTTCCTGGAGCTGGATCAGCTTATCTTTGTCCACGATGGCAGCTTTGGAGTTGTCGGCGACCTTCAGTGGCGTAGACGTCTTGTCTCTCTTGGCCTGGGCCCTGGTAGTAACAGCACCGACGATCTCTGGTCGGCAGGGCTGAGCCATAGTAACCACATTGTCCCGTAGCAGCTCTGTAAGGTCTCCATCGGGAAACGGCAATGGATCCTCCTCCACAACTTCGACGTGTTGAGTTGAGGCAGGACTCCACTCTGGATCGGGGTCGTCGGGTCGTCTCGCGCCGTCGATATTCCCGATCATCAAATCGTATAGCGGCTTCTTCAGGCAAACCGCTTCGACTTCGCCTATGTAGAAAGGGGTGTTGACATGAATCTTCGCAACTGGCGCTCTCACACATTTGCTGTCGGCCATAAGTGTCCATTTTGAATCGCCAGTGAACTGTTCTTTAGCGATTAGGTCTTCTCTGACGATGACCCCACTGCAGCCAGAGTCTCTTAAAACAGTCACTTCATGATTTCCGACGCGTCCCTTGGAAACAGGCATGTTCTGTACGGTCACAGCTGCGCTGGCGACGACGGGGATGGATTTCCCGTTGGCAAGGAGGAGTTGGCCATCGGTTATGCACTCTTGCACGTCCGCGGGAGTAGCTGCGCGCTCGGTCTCACTCGGAAGAATGACGCTCCCGCCGCACACTTGATGGTCAGATCTACTGTTTTGCCGTTGATTGGAGAACCGCCTCTGCCGGTTGCCCGCCGCTGCATTGTCCGTACTGCTCCGCTGTCCGCTATTTCTGCTTTGAGGGCAGCTGGCAGCTCTGTGGTCTGTAGCGTTGCAGATAAAACAGCCTCTTGAGTGCCCTTCCCTGGGAGGAGGCGTGGAGTCCGTCTGTCTCTGGCTCGTCTGGCTCCCTTGGACCTGGTTCCCATGGTTTGCAGTCTTCTGAAAATGTTTCGTCGCGCTGGGTAGCCCCAGGGTTTTCCCATGAGCGATGAGATATCTTTCGGCAGCCTCAGTCACATCTTTAAGCGTCTGCAGCTTTTGTTCTTCTAAGTAGGTCGCTAGGTCCTTGTGACAGGCATTGAGAAATTGTTCTTTCACAATCAGGTCATGGAGACTGTCGTAAGACTTCATTTCGCCTGATAACTCCACCCACTTGTGTAGATATGACGACAGGCGCTCCACAAACTGCTTTGGCGTCTCGTCTGACTTAGGCCTGCATTCACGGAAGCGTTTACGGTAGCCCTTCTCTGTAAAGTTGTAGCACTGCAGTAGGGCCTCTTTCAAGGCGTCATAGTTTTTGGCGTCATCGTTCGACAGTCTGGTGTAAACTTCGAGCGCTCGCCCTGTCAGAAGTGCACTTAGTCGAATCGCCCAGTCTCGAGGTTGCCAATTGGAGCTTTCGGCGAACCTTTCGAATCTCGCCAGATAGGTGTCGATCTGGTCCTTCCCGTCGACGAAAGCTGGCAATTTTGGAGCCGTATGGTCGTTGGTGGCTTGTGGCGCATGCTGATTGTTCTGGATACGCGCCAACTCTAGCTGGTATTGACGCTCAGCTTCTAATCGTCTCTCTTCCATCTCTCTTTCTTGACGCCGCTCTTCTCTTTCTTCTCGGCGACGCTGCTCCTCTATTTCTCTTTCTTCACGCCGTCGCTCATCTTCTCTTTCTTCACGCTGACGTTGTTCTTCTCTTTCTTGTATTCTCTCCTGAGACTTGACGTACTCCGTCAGCTGTTTGCCTTTTAGATTCAGTTGCATCCCTTTCTGCCAGAAGTCAGCCATCTTGATGCTTCTGGAAAGTTCTTTTCTGTAAAGTTCTTTTTCTAGAAAGTTCTTGACTGTAGAGTTCTTTTTTTTCTGGAAAGTTCTTGACTATGCTGTACCTTTCTAGACTGTTCTAGAACAGCACGCTTTCTGCAGTAGCGCTGATGCTTGTCACTAGTCGCTTTCGCTGACGCAGGCCCCGCTGTCCTCGTCGTATGCGACGCTGCACCACGCTGGTGTTGATGTATACGCTCCTGTGCTGAAGTAGACGCGACGTTCGCTCGCCGCTCTCTGTAATACTGGCGATGTAGCTCCGAGACTGTTCCTCGACGTAGTCTTACGGTAGCCACGTAGTCCCGATCTGTTGTTCGCTCACGAAGCAACTCTTCAGCGACTACACGCCCTTGCAGTCAACCCGAACCTATCGGTGATGTAGTCCCAGTATGTTGGCCCCTCTCGACGCAACTCGTTGGCGGCTACCCTCGATGACTGCCTCTCGTAACGTTGACTCGAGTTGTAGCAGTTGAACCCTTGGCTATGGCGTGAATCGCGGCTTGACCCCCAAAATGTTACACTCCGTTTGATGATGGTGTTTTCTATCAGTATCTGATTCAGCCCCGATGCTTAAATTCCTGATAGTTGTGTAACTCAGATTCGTTTATTCACACAGCCCGTCCAAACAGCTTACAAGTCACAAAGTCGACGTATGAAGTTTTCCACTTTTATTCAGCACACATCAACAACTGCATACAATTCTCAATTCAACTCAACAACTTTCACAGCAACTTTCCAAATCACTATCAACAACTTTACTCTCTCAACAACAATCTCGGCACACGATTAAATAACCTCTCTCTTTTCCGGAAAGATTTCGAATACGGTAGAAATGACGTACTGCCACCAATCGAACTAAAGATCGTCATCACTGACTTACGTCAATACACATTTTCTCTACTTCCGGGAACATTCACGACCTTCGATATCCATCGGGAAAATTCTATCAAGAGTAAACACGCATATCCAGAAGATTCTCAAATAATATCGACTAACGCAAATTATCAACGTTATACAAAGCCTCTCCTAACAACAGTGCCAACTCAAATCAAAGGTAAATAAACTCCATTATTGAATACTTTGCAAAACGAAACGATTAGATCTATCGTACACGCTTCCGGCATACTTTCGTTCGCGTTTCAACGTAACACAAACGCTTCAGAGCACTAAAAGTTAGAACTAGCCGGTTTAGACACAGCTTCTTCCCCGAGGCCGCCCTCTCAGTACCAGTGTCCTGAGTTATCCACAGAACATGAGGTGTTATACTTAAACGCCAATTTATTATTTGCGATAATGTGTTACTGGTGCAATTCTGATTCTTTAATTTATTTTATCTCATTATGTTTTAATTTAGACACCCATGCGGGTATGCGTGAGTGTGCGTGTGGGGGTTGCGAGTGGGCATGCGCCTCTGCTTTACTTCTTAAATAACTTTTTCTATCAGAGTATTTTAATGTTTTAATGTCCAGTGGAAAGTGTTGTTGCAGAGGGACTGAATGTTTTACCGCATCACCAAAACAAAATCCTATGTATTTTTGAATTCATTTGGTAATAAAGTGTCTTGTCTTGACTTGACTTGACTTGACTATCCACTGTTTGCTCGCTTTGAGTTTTTTTTTTTTATGTAATAAATAATAATCATTAGTATTAGTAACTAGAAACGGTATAGGATTTGAACTATACAACCTATTTCAAAGTGAAACAAGACATTACTATCGCACAACACCGATCACCCTATTTAAATTCAGACTGGTCCTATCTCAGACCGTCTTAATTCTGGCGGTCACAGATAAGGTCGGTCCGCTCGCTTGAGTTTTTATTTTTATAATGTAATAAATAATAATCATTAGTTGTAGTAACTAGAAACAGTCTATGATTTGAACTATACAACCTAGTTCAAAGTGAAACAAGACATTACTATTGATTGCACAACACCGATCACCCTATTTCAGACTGGCCCTATCTCAGACCGTCATGATATCAAAAGTCAATGTGCGATGTAATAAATAATAATTAATAGTATTAGCAACTAGAAACAGTCTAGGATTTGAACTATACAACCTATTTCAAAGTGAAACAAGACATTACTATCGCACAAAAAACGATTACCCTATTTCAGACTGGCCCTATCTGAGACCACAGGTGCGGTCTCAAACAAGGCACCACAAGTCGTCTGCTACCGCGCATGCGCACAACTCCGATCACCCTGTTTCAGACCGGCCCTATCTCATCTTCTTCTCTTCTTCCGTATATGCCCACAATCAATTTTGATTATTATGGCACTTTTTACCAAGGTGCATGCTGGGTGTTTTCTTGTTACCGGCACTCACCCGTCTAGGACATGAGCGTCAGGATCTTTAAAGTCCGTTATGATGGAATGTATGCGACACAGACTAGACCTCGGTTTATACTCTCATCCGAAGGAGTAGGAAACAGGAGTAAAGTGTCTTTCCCAGGGACACAACACAATGGCCCGGCCAGGGCTCGAACCCGGGACCTTCAGATCCACAAGCCGAAGCACTACCATTAGACCACAGTGCCTCCACAATCTATCTCACTATCTCAGACCGCCACACCGGTAACAAGAACATACCCAGGATTTGGCTGCAGCGTCCTCAATAGTTGAGGTTGGCAGACCCCAACGAAAGAAGAAGAAGAAGAAGAAGAAGATACAATTAAGCGCCTGTGGCTAGACACCCCTCCACCCCCCACCCCCCTTCTGTGATGAACACTGAATCTCTCTCTCTCTCTCTCTCTCTCTCTCTCTAAATATATAATTAAAATATATATTAAACGAAATTGATTACATTTTAAAACTGTGGAATTCATTTAGCCAAATCTTTTCGATCGGTGTACTTACTACTAACTTCGCATCATGAAAGTATGCCTTTCAGTTTATTTCAAATGCTTGCGCCTGCGTGCCAAGAGTAGCAGCAAAAGTTAAAGAACCGGTGTAGCAGGCCAGATTATACCCCGCCTCAAGTATACCCAGGGTATAAACTGGCCTAGCCCAGACTATGCCCCCGTATAAACTGGCCTAGCCCAGACTATACCCCTGGGTATTATCTGGCCTAGGCTCGTTTAACCCTCTCCTGCCCAATATAACCCCCTCACAACGGAAGACCTTATCCTTCACGTTACTCTTTAATTTATGTGTTGCAATTGTTCTGATGCACTCAGATAGATAGATAGACAGACGGACGGATGGATAGATGATAGATAGATAGATAGATAGATAGATAGATAGATAGATAGATAGATAGATAGATAGATAGATAGGGTTAGGGTTGAGGTTTATATATATATATATATATATATATATATATATATATATATATATATATATATATATATATATATATATATATATATATATATATATATATATATATATATATATTTTTTTTTTTTACACGCAAGATAAAGGCTGTTAGCTGAGTTCACTCAGTTTTTTGTTGTTGTTTTTTTTACACGCAAGCAAAAGGCTGTTACCTGAGAGTTGGTCACGCAAACGGTCGTGTACAACAAACCCATGAGTGAAATCTCTTTAGGTGGGGGTATATTCCGGGCGCGAGGGGTATGACCTGGCCTAGGCTGATCTATACCCAGGGGGTTAAACCCGCCTAGGCTACATTATACCCACGGTATAAAGTAGCCAGGGGTATATTCCGGCCTGTTACACCGGAACCAGTCGAAATCGGCATTAATACAATCGCAACACTCTTAAAAAAATGTTTTTAAAAAACCCAAACATTTGTTTCTTTTTGCTTCTTTTCGTTTTTGTTTTATTTTTTTTGTTTCTTTTCGCCTTTTTATTTTATATCATATATTTTCGGTACTTGTTGTTTGTTTCGGTTTTAAAATAAAATGTTAAAAATGGATAAAAAGAAAACCCGAACCTAGGGGCTTTAACTCTGAAATCAAGTGTAATCGCCTTTAGCAATAAAAATGTCTATTTCATTTTTTCAGTTCAAATTTTGTACTTTGTGTAGAATTAATCACAAACATAAGAAGAAGAAACACATTTATTCGACTAAACATCAAAATATTTTGAAAAATATTTTGGACAAATGCACAAAAAAGGTGGGTGAATCGTTGAAATTGTACGCTCGCGCTTGTCACTGTGTGAGCCAGCTGGCTGTGGTGTGCTCTATTACCTAGTAGTCAGTACACAAAAGTAGGCTGTGCTCTACCCAGTAATCAGTACCCAAACGTTTGTGTACGGACAACTGGGTAGAGCACAGCCACAGCCAGGCTCACAGTTACCCTATTATTTAGTAGTGCTTAGTGGGTATAGTATATATATAGCATAGCATAGTTCGGCATGCAGGCTAAAAAGCCTTTGGCCCTCATAATCATCCTTGATGATGGTCCCAAGAGTGGCAAGACTCAACCCACTGCCACTGGCCCACTAGAATTTTTTAGGCTCCAGTTTGGTGGAGTAGATGCTGTCCTTAAATAACTTGTCCAGACTATTCTTGAACACATTAAGTGATCCAGCATCCACAGCCTCAGCAGTCAGGACTCAGGTTATTCCAAGGCCAAGGGGTTACCACTAGTATTAATTAGTAAAATACTTATTATTTATAAATTAAATTTTGGAGTATCTTTAGCCTGTTGCTAAACTGTAGAGAACACAGATCTTCACTCTTCAACTCCAAGTCACAAGGTTTCTGCTTTCACAAGAGATAGTGTTCTGTATTTCATATATATTTTTTAATTGTCAATGCGCACATTTTGAATTTGATTGATATTTCTTCTTCTTGGGTTGAGCAGCCACAATCAGTACCATAATTCATTTGATTGATATTTCTTCAGAAATAACTATCACTTTAAATCCATTTTACCATGCATTGTGTACTGAGAATATTACCGAAAAAGAAGAAAATTTGGTTTTGTTTTCTTTCACTATTCTTTTCTTTTAAACCCAAGAATCAAGATGCAAACATGTACACATGAATAACAAGCATTAAAGTGCATTTGTCTTAAAATGTTAAAAATATTGTTATTTTTGTTTTCCAAATCAGATTTTATTAAAAAGAAATATTTTACTAAAGTTGATGCCACCTTCCAGGAGAGGCCACCTAAATGGCTAGAAAATTGCAATTTTCTTCTTCTTTTTCCTGGACCCCCAACCAGGGCGTTGCCCCTGGACCCCGGCTATTTTCAGTTTTTTTTTCACTTTATCCAATCTCATGCATGTTAAACCTTACCTGTGTTGGAGATTGGACAGATGATCTGTGACTAAATTTATACATTTCTTCAAGGCTTGTTTTGTACACTTTAGCCATTAGTTGTATTTTTGCATCTTGATTTTTATAGTAGTATTATTGTATCTTGATTGTGTTCGCATCTTGTGTACAGTGTCAGGGGTTAGGAATTAGACAAGGGAGGTAATTGTTTGTTAATTGTTGGGGTGGTAGGTCCAGATAAGGGTTATGGTTGGGTTAGATTTCCCATTCTCCCGTGTGTGTGTTCTGAATAAAAGTGTATAAATGTTCATCAGGCATTTGTGTTAGTTTCTTTTAGTTTGAGTGTGTATCCCTCCACTCATTGTATGAGCTGAAGTCCCTAGCCCATTCTGGTGACGTGACAGTCTTGTATGCTAGAACAAAAAATATCATCCTCTTTAAACAGTCTACATTTTTCAGTTTTGACAATCAAGGCTGTAATTTTTGATAATCATGGCAGATGCATGCTTTTTTTTATTTCTAGACTCACTTATGTATTCTTTAAAATAATTGGGATTCAGAACTAGGCAAAATATGGCTTTGTCTGTCTGTTGTGTTGGTCTGTCTGTCGGTTGGAAAAAATATCTCAATAACTACTGAATGGATTTTTACCATGATATAAACATTACCTAACCTTAGGTTAGTGGCCTGCCTCACATGCAATCATATTTGCTCTAACACAAAGATCCCCCCATGGGAGTGCCAGGGGTTTCAGTATAAATTCCCACTGTCGCTGTCTTTCTCCTTTGTTTTTTCTCATTCCTACTCTGTTCTATCAATCTACTAGAGCTATACTATCTTTTTCTTCGCCAGACCAGTCATCTACCTTTTTTCTTAAAAACTTTTACAGGACAAAACTCATTTGTGTTGGAGGTCTGTTGGATCAGCTTGGAAATAATGAACGCTTTCTGCCAGATGGTCACTGGGGCTTCCTATGATGTTATTATTTGGCAATGTAGGCATTTTATATGTATGTGTTTTGTTGATATTTTATAATGATGTTTATATTCTATTTTGGTTTTGTAAACTTTTGCTGTTGCCATTTTTTAATTTTGTTTTGCTTAATTTGAAGAAAACTATCTTGTTTCAAGGTTGCTGCAATTAAATCAAGTTTGGGGAATACAGCTGTCCATCCACTAGGCTGGGAAGTGGGGGCAAATGTTTGGTGCCATTTCTGCCAGTGTGAGGTCACCAAGCATCAAGTGAGGGAGGATTGTGTTCTGGCTAATGTTGGATTTTTGTACCATCTAGCGCTGTGAGTTATAATTTTTGCTTTAAAGTGGATACCTATGTTTTTGAAGCAAATGTAACAATGGTCTTTTTTGTTGTACATGTCACAGTGTCAGTGAAAAGATTTTTACCGTCATGATGGGTGACAATGTTCAGTCTATATAATACTTACACAGTTAGCCAGACCCGAATGTAATGAAATGCGATATAGCGATGTCAAACAGCAAAACGCTTTAAGGGGCTTTTCCATTTGTGATGTAGAACTAAAATATAAAAGATGTTGAATGTGTGCGCTGTCTCTGGATGTGGAATCACATCCAGACAAGATATGGCATTAGCATGCACTGACAGCTGATATAAAAGGCAGTGAATCAATTTCTATCAAGATCTTGAGTGACACTTCAGAATCACCTTTTGTGAATTCAAGTGTATACCTATAACCCTAATCCTTTATCATGAATGTTATTTTGTTATACCTCCAGTGGTAAAAATTAAAATCCAAACTATAATTTTTATCTCAAGTCATCTGCTGACCATGACCAAGTTTGCTTTTTGGGCAGCAGAACTAAATTCTGATCATATTATTAATCTCCCAAACCCTCCCTGGCTGCAGAATCTTCTAGCTGCTGAACAGAAGCCTTTACTTTTTTTCAGAGGCAGTCACCAGGAGAATGTCCACAAGTTCTTCTGGGAAAATTTAGTTGCAATGGATCGAAAGAATGATTTTGTCATACAGAAGACTGATCTGGAATGGTAAGCTTTGTAATATTGAGCCAACAACTTCGTATTGAAATTTAATTTTAATTTTGGAAAACAGCATTTAGGTAGCAGTGCTTCAGATTGTTGGTGCGCCCGCGCCATTGGCGCATATTTTATCAGAATGGCGCGTAACAGCCAACGTGAATGCGCCAGCCTGGCGCGTCATAAAAATCAAGAAGGACTAGGTGAACATACGATACGAATAACTTCGATTGTCAATGACCCATCTTTTTCAAAATTGACCCATCATTTTGCATGGCCATGGGTCATTGGGCCCATGATGTCTGAAAACAATCTGAAGCACTGAGGTAGAACTTTAATTTAGCTTTAAAATATAAAATCTCTATGGTAAATGAAACTATGAAAGAGGAGAGATGTAATTCTTTGCAAAACTTGCATACATTGTAATATTAGTGGCCTCATAGTACTTGCACATAATCATTGCTGATCTCTTTTAAAGTAAAAAAAACAACAAATGTTTTTGCATTTTTATTTGTCTGTACCATTGTAAAATATATAAAGTTTAACTGCATATATGTTTGTTTTGCAGGTTTCTTGAGAAAGTAGAAAAGGCTGTCAGTGTCTTTTTGAACAATGAAAGACACAAGCTGCAGCAGGTAAAGTGTATCTGAGGTCAAGATCAAAATGTGCATTAAAAAAAAGGTGTAATTGATGCTAAAAGATTACTATTTGCTTGTATAGCACATTTTATTGACTCGCATGCATAGCATTGTGAGTCTATGTACTCGCCCCCAAAAAGAATTAAAGATTTTTTTAAAAATCTGTGCGAGATTAATCCTATATAGTCCTAAAATTTCATTTAAAAAAGAAGAAATTACGTCCCTCTATCTGTCCGCAGTTTATTTGTGGAAAACTTGCAAGTGGCTTAGCCATCTAATCCCCAGAGGTCCTTAAGCCTTATCAGCTTTTGTTTTCTAGGTCAAGTCAAATAACCGTCAAAATGCTACACCATGCACACACAAAAACTAATTAAAAATACACAACCCAAAATTATGTTCCACTCAACATTATTAATAAATCGACCACACATTTTTCTTCAATATGAAATGTTACACATACATTTTTACAATGTGTTGCCTATCCTATCCTATTTTATCTTATCCCATAACTCAGAGGTCGTAAGGGCACCACAGATGACTGTTTAACCAGCGTACTCCATCTTTCCCTGTCCTCAGCAATGTGTTGAGTGACGAATGTGTTGCAACGGGAAGAAGAAATATCTGAATGTCAACATTGCATACTGCACCATGTGCAGTAATACGATCACTACCACAAATACTAAAGCACATGTTCTTCATCGGTGCTGTCGCTCTCCTCACTCAAGTCTGTTGGAAACAGATCGTAAAAATGAAAGTCCAAATCACTTTCCGTCATTCACCTGTACCAAATCATCCTAAAATCTTTCTGACGCCATAACTCTGTTCGACTCTCAAACTTCAAACATTAATCGAACTTTGAAAATTCATTGTGTGCGGTCTGCAGTAAAAACTCAGTTGGAAACCGCAAGAAATCGTGATCTTGTTTGCGAGAGTCTCGCACGTTTGATATAAATAGATTTCCAAGTGGTAGCCGCTGAATCATGGGGCCGGGTACACACCAGTTCAATGCCTATGTGAGCAGCACTCTTAGGTTCCCCCACATTTTGCTGGCTGCGGGCTATTTATAGCTTGCCTACAACCTCCCTTCCAGTGAAAGGAAAGGAGAGACGAGCACCGGCAAAGCTATTTATAGCTAGCCTGGCTGAACTAACTTCAAAACCTAAAAGCTTTGGTTGAGTCGGTGTGGGTAGCTCAGTTGGTAAGAGCGTCTTGCTAGTAACCGAAAGGTCGCTGGTTTGAATCCCAGATTGGTCAACGTGTGATCATATTATTTTCCCATTTACCAACAACTGACCTGCTGGAGTCAGTATAAATCGGTCCAGTAGTCACCTATATGCGAAAGTGTCATGTGACTATAATCTACAAACAACAGCCGCTGAATTGATCACACTATTGTGCACATAGCAAAAATATTGATTGCACAGGGTCACCCCGCATGTAAAATCACAACCAAACTTGGTAAGATGGTATATATCCATGAGACTTTATAAATGATCAGTGAATTCAAGGTCACAGGGTCAACAAGTTAGTCAAAAAAATCCCCCGGTGGGGTTGCTGAGGGTTTCCTTTTAAATAGTATCCCACTTTCTGGAAATTTAGTGCTTTAAATTCACACTGTCTTGTCTTTCTCCTTTGTTCTTTCTCATTCCTACTCTGTTCTATCAATCTACTATACTATATTTTTTGCTAGACCAGTCACCTACCTTTTTTCTTGAAAACTCTCCCAAAACTCCTTATTTGTGTATGGGGTCTGTTAGGTCAGCCCGGGGATATTGGACGCTTTCTGCCAAATGGTCACTAGGGCTTTCTATGGTATTATTATTTATCAATGTAGGCATTTTATATACAGTATGCGTTTTGTTAATATTTTATAATGATATTTATATTCCATTTTGTTTTTGTAAACGGGGGTTTGATAAATTAGAGTAATATCTCAGCGTCCCCTGCATGGTATGCCTTTATTGTAAAGTAACCGGCTGGTGGAGTGCCTTCAGTGTTATTATGATTGTTTCAGCAGATCTTTTATACGGATCAGGGGTGAGTCCTGTTTCAACCAAGTTATGGTCTTAATTTTCTGGTCCTGATTCAGCTCTTTGCAGTCCGCTGGACCCTTTAATGAATAACTAACTAGTCAAAAATATGTATTTTTCACAAAATTTCACTTTTTTTTATTGTTACTAATATTGAAAATGATTCTTTGATGCATGGTAGATATCAATAAGACACAGACTATGCAAATATGGTCAACCTCAAGGTCAAGGTCATTGGAGCTGTCAAAAGTCATTGTATAAGTATAAGTGAACTTAACCCTAAACTAGATGGGGCGCAACTGATGGTCCAACCAGTGGGCAATGAAATGTCTCAGTGTGACGTTTTATAGTTCAAGTTTTATGATATTATCCTTGTCATGTTTGTTGTTGATGTTATGTTGCCCTCATGTCACATTTCCTTGTGTAAACATGGGGACAAGAAATCATCTTGTATCTATGGGGGATATAAAGTCCAAACTTGTATTTAGAGATGAAAGATTGATCTCTTATATATGTTCAATTTCTTTGTTGATCTTGCTTGAAGATCGTCATTTTAGACCTTGCAAAAACATTAACAAATTTCTTATTGTATTGTATTGATCCATTGTACGAAAAACTTTAGGTTATTTGATCATACATGAGCATCAGAGGTCACCTGAAGGTCAAGTTTATCCCAAGGCTAAGGTCATCCCAATATCTTTTGGGGGGAGGCATAAGGGGGGTGGGGTGGAGGCGGCGGCCATCGCTATTGCCTAATCGGCCGAAAACTATATGTGACAGGTTGCAGTAAAGAAGGTGAAGAATGTGTAAAATAAAGTTGGATACAGCAACACTTGTCTTCTTTTATAGAATTTTAATTTCTCCAGTTAAAACAGCAGTACGCCTGGAACAGATAAACAATGACCATTTATAAATCATCTATATATTAAAACTAAAGTCATACCATATGTCTTTCACACAATACTATTATTATACTTCAAAATCTTAACTGTCAGCATAATAACAGCATGCACCAGTAATCATACTCTCTTCAACTCTACTTCAATCAAACCAAACCCCCTCAAATAATTACAACTTTCATAAATATTAACCAGGCTCCACTCTGATTACACACCAATAAATCATAATCATTAATATACATATATCTAAATAATCCCCTACCAAATATTTATAATACCATTATTACCATTAAATAACTTAAACACTTTCTTTATTCACATGTACTTCATTTCACTCGTACAAAACAACCAATATTTCACCCTGAACATTTACAAATGCAATACAGTAACCTGCCGTCTGGCATGCATGAGTGTTTTAGGGCTCACCACAAGGCTGAAAGCTATGTTAACATGTAATTGAAGAAATACTCTACTGATGAGAAAACCACCTATAATCGGAAGGCAGACAGCCATACAAAACATGCAACTCTTGACAAATCATGTCTGTCCCAGACAGACCCTGCTTTATCCATTGTACCTTGTACTCATCCCTCCTTTCCAAAGGGGTGCAATATTCATTCAATATTCAACTCCTCTGTCCCAGTTACAGAGCGAGTGTAATAATCAATTTCCAACATCTGTGGCAGTGTGAACTAGGCGACCTTGACCGCTTGCACCGAGTTGTAACGATGCTGCTCCAAGTGCAACGCTAACAGCTCAACGCGCTGCTGTACTCACACAACATGTAATAAGTCCACAGACACTTTTCCTTATAATTATACACTAAACTATTAACCTTTTTTTCACTTTATACAATAAATACATTTCACAAAAAACAACCGGTTACAACAACTTTCACACAACCATTAATCCAAATTGCATTACTTGCAATTGCAACCTCCACTCTATTCAGTGTATTTACTATTACTATAGAACCTTACAAGTAAAACCTGAGCTAAAATACTTGTCAAATTAAAACATCTTCTCCTCTAGGGTGTATATTTTCTCCCCATAAAATTTTCGTGAGTACAAAAATCCAAAAACTAAAATTCAGTTTCCTAATTTGTTTATAATATTTAAATCATACTTGCTTTTAAATCCTATTTATTCATTATTAATTAATTAATTATTTACTATTTATTATTTCTTCCCTTATTTGTTTCTTATTCTCCATTTCCTTATCTAATTTGTTTTATTTTTAAGTAGCAAAATCCAAAATTTTAATAAATAATTTAAACATACAATCACAGACATTGAATATCTATCTTTCTTTAACTACTGCTAAGCATGTTAGAACATTTGAATTTGTAGTTTCTCAGAGGTCAAGGTCATTGTGAGTCGCCATTTTATAAAAACATATTTTGTGCTGTATCTAAACATTGGCGGAAGAGATTTGGATAATTGTTTTACTTACAGATAGTTTAGATGCTCTGATAGTGACCTATCATTCCATGTTTTCCCTTTGCTTCATTAGGATAAAGCTGTCACACCGCCAAGAAAATTAACACTTTTGAAAATGCAAATTTTTGTTGTCTGTGTGTGTCTGGAAGTACATTTGAATGGCTTGACATGTTGGTTTTCTTTGCCATTATGAGAAAGCAGGGCTAGAAATTAACTTTTTTCTTTGGGGGCCACCAGGTCCCTTGATTGAAAAATTTGAGGGCCCACAAGCAGCTTTCGGGGCCCAACTTGAAAAATAATGCAAACAAAAAACAAAAGAATTATTGACAATATAATAAGTAGAAAGTACAAATCTTTTTTTCCACCCTTCATTATAGTTCCTTGATCTTTTTTCCTCTTCATACTTCTTTTTTCTCTCTTTTTCTTGTTCTTTCCTGTCGTCGATGTTTTCTTCTGGCGTCTTTCGCTTCCCAAAAATGGGAAAATACGCCATCGCCGATTGTTTTAGCAACTGTATGGCGACGATATGTAGCCATACTTTCGATCTTGCAAAGATGGACATTTTGCGCTTATGTTGTGCCATAGCCTTTTGTTTATTATATTAAAAAGATATTGAAGTGTATATTAAACTTTTGAGTGCAAAATTAAAGAGTTTTCGCTTCTTTTCTCTGTTTTTTTTTCTGTCCAAATTTAGGGCACCGGTGTGGGTTGCTTCCCTTGGCCTAAATACGAAACTGCCGAGTAGAGCTAGCTGTAGCAGACGAATTATTTTGCGGGCCAAGCGGGCCCTTCGTTTTTCAACTTTCCGAGCCCGAAATCAACTTTGCGGGTTTTTGGCCCCGGGCCCCCGCTAATTTCGAGCCCTGGAAAGCTTTCACTATACTAATTTTGATTATGAGACTCTTCTATAACCGTACAATTTATTGTAAGATTTTGAACAACACACTTTAATATTGTACCATGAATTTAAATACAAATGATTAACCATCATTAAAAAATAGGCAGGGAAAGGAGGAGGAAAGAACTTGCATTCTTGTAAACATATTAGTATTACAGCACCAAAGTGGTTTGTTTTGAATTTATGCAATGTTTTTAAAATTGTAGAAGGTAGGTGAGATGTGCATTTGATGATGATGATGAGGTTGAACTCTTTACTAAGAGGTTTTTGTTTCATTTTTCATGGGTGCCTATGACAGACAATTATCTTTTGGAGTTTTGGGAATGCAATTAGTGTTACAACCTTATTAAAAATATATTAAACGTTATCGGCATGTTGGCGTGGATGGAATATGAGATATGTCCAACTCCATCGATTCAATGTTCCACTTGCTTTCGGCTCGTGGAAACATTGAAAAGATCTTGTGGGACATATCTCATATTCCATGTCAACATGTTGATAACATTTTTGTATCGATTTCATCAAATCAAAATATACAACGGAAAATTTTCCAAAACAATAAATACATCAAAATTGTTCATAATAAGTAAGTAGTAAGTTATAAGTAGTCATTACATTACATGATTATTGCTTTAGGTCCAGCGGACTCTTCCGAGCCAAATCAGGACCGGACAACCCCTGATCCGCATAAAAGATCTGCTGAAACAACCCTAGTGGTAAAACTGAAAGCTCTCCACCAGCCATTCACTTTACAATAAAGACATCCCACGCAGAGGCTGCACTTTAATTTATCGAACCCCCATTTACACAAACAAAATAGAATACAAACATCATTATAAATTATCAACAAAACGCATACATATAAAATGCCTACATTGCTAAATAATAACATCATTGGAAGCCCTAGTGACCACCTGGCAGAAAGCGTCCAATATTCCCAAGCTGATCCAACAGACCTCATACACAAATAAGGAGTCTTGTCCCGGAAGAGTTTTCAAGAAAAAAGGTAGGTGACTGGTCTAGCGAAGAAGAAGATAGTATGGCAGATTGATAGAACAGAGCAGGAATGAGAAAGAGCAAATGAGAAAGACAGCGACAGTGGGAATTTAAAGCACTAAATTTCCAGAAAGTGGGAATACTATTTATACTGAAACCCCCGGCACCCCAACGGGGGTCATAAGTAGTCAAAGACCACTTCACACAACACATTCCAAAGAATGCACCATAACAGAGTAGTTATGCATTGGACACATTTGCATCACATTTTAATTCTCAACAAACTTTCAAGTTTCACGCCTTCGCATTATATAAATACTAAAATATTCTTGTCAGATGCAATCAGTTTGACGAAAAGCAGCATTACACGTCACATTGACAGTAGGCCTATAGTCTCATACGGATTGGAAATTGACAATGTTGGCTATGGCCCAAAAAGAAATGGCAGCACTTATGGAAAATGTTTTTTAGCATCCAGCACAAAAGTAAGAATTTTGACATTCCGTCGGCTTTATTGTTATGTTCGGAGTATGTGAAGTAAATAGCAGCAAGAAGACAGTTCTGCACTCTGCACTAACCATAGATTTATGAACTGAATCGAAGGCGGCAGGTTCATGACATGCGGTTCAATCAATGTGATCGTTCACTTCTGCTTTTGTTCGACGACGAAACATGTTATATTTTTATGTGCTATTATTAATGCTTTCTAGTAATCCTTGGCAGGAATTTAAAATGAGCCTTCATTAATGGTTTCCTCAGGTTGAATCTATGCTCGTTTTTTCTCTTTTACATGGACAACAGTTGTAAGTAGTCCGTGTAAGTATTCTTACGACTTTCATATTCCAAGCTTTGCTAGGAACATTGCCATCTGCTTGGCCAATGAAAATATAAGACCCTTGTGGAAATCGATACATAATAAATTAATTGATATTATAATATATGCAAAATTGTGATTTGCAGGAGACAGAGAAGATTCGTATGGCAGGCCAGTGCAGTCAGGCAGTACACAGTTGGGGTCTTCAACAAGAGGTTGGCTCCTGGATGACCTTTGCTCTGTATCCTCAACATATATTTTAAATGTTTATGCATTATAGGAAAACGTGTTTACTTATTGGGAAGTGAACTCAGCAATATTGCATTACATAGTTCATATAAGGATATTTTGCATTTGAAAGAAAAAGTAATTCAATGCAGGTGTGCATAGTGATATCTTGTATTCTTATATTTTGAACAATAGGAGCTCATCAATGATAGTAAAAGCCTTTTCTTCAGTGTTCATTGTACTTTATTACTATACAAGTATTTTTATTACTAATAGTATCAATTCTTCAAAAGTTTAAAGGTTTTTTACTTGCATGCATAGCAGCGTGAGTATGTATTATGTAACCCCCTCCCCCACGCCCCTTAAATTCACTGTTTTCCAGATATTTGAAAATCTGCTCGAGATAAGTCCTAAATAGTCCAAAAATGACATTTAAAAAAACAAAATGTATTTGTGCAAAACTTTGAAGTGGCTTAATAGCTCAGAACTTATTTCAACTATCTTATCCTATCATATCATATCCTGTAACTCAAAGGTCGTAGGGACACCACATATGATCGTTTAACCAGCGTACTCCATCTTTCTCTGCTCTCAGCAATCCTCATGGCTTCGTTCAGTGTCAAACCAGTCCATTCTCGAATGTAGTCCTCTCACCTCTTTTTCTGTCTCCCTCTTCTTCTGCCTCCTTGCACTGTGTCTTGCAGGATGGTTTTTGCAAGGCTTTCGCTATGGTGACATGGCCATACCTTCGGAGTTTCCGTTATATCGCCACTGTGAGCCTGTCATCATGTTGTCCAATGGCTTGTGTGATGGTCTGTCGGACTTCATTGTTATTATTATTATTATTATTATTATTGAGGATTTTTATAGCGCACATATCTCGCCGTACTTGACAAGACTCAAGGTGCTGGCCGATACTGGATCTAACTCAAACCGCAGGAGACACCCACCCGCAGCCTTTGGGCGCATGGTTTGACGCTGGAACAACTGAGCACAGTCCTGGGCAGCCAGGGATGGGGAGAAGGATCAAGTGCATGCTGGGTGTGGCACTCACCCATCTAGGACATGAGCGTCAGGATCTTAAAAGTCCATTATGATGGAATGTATGTGACACACAGACTAGACCTCGGTATATACTCTCATCCGAATGAGTAGGAAACAGGAGTAAAGTGTCTTTCCCAGGGACACAACACAATTGCCCGGACAGGGCTCGAACCCAGGACCTTCAGATCCGCAAGCCAAAGCACTACCATTAGACCACCGTGCCTCTCGCAGAGATGCCTAGTATTACGGAACGTCCGTAATTTTACGGAAAAACAATAGTTACTACGGAAATACGGAATAATTAGCGAAATTACGGATTTGCAGCGATCAATTTTACGGATTTTCATAGCGCCGCTGATGCCTATATTTATAGGTTCGTTTGAGGCTCTTATTTTTAACCGCGAAGCTAACGGTTCGTCTGAGGCTTTTTTGTAACCGTGAAGCTTGCGCGAAATGTTACGAGAGGTGATCACGTGACCAAGCGAGAGTTCTAAAATGGCTTCCAAACGAAAGCACAAAACCGAGGAGTCTGACAGTGAAATAGAATTTAGTTTTTTGCTTAGTTTTTGTGTGTTTATATTAGCTTTAAAAGAATTACTGATGATTACTGAAAAAGGTTCCAAAATTACTGAAAACAAGTTGCCAAATTACTGAGAGGCATCAAGGCACCTAGGCATCTCTGCTCTCGTTGTTGGTGATGTGCTTGGTGTAGGAGATGCCCAGAAGTCTTCCGTAGCACCTCCTCGCCATGTTTTGTATTCTTCGTTGTAGATCTGCTGTGAGGGTCCATGTTTCGCAAGCTTATATAGGAATATGGAGATAACAAGGGAGCGCAGCACCCTTACCTTGGAATGTAGACTGATGGTCCTGTCTTTCCAAATGGGCTTCAACCTTGTCAGGGCCGCAGTTGTTTGTGCGATCCTGGAGATCCTGTCTTATACAATGGCTCCTAAATATTTGAAGCTATGCACTGTGTTGATGGATTGGCTTTGGACTTTGATGTCCTTGTTGATGCCACTGGTGTTGTTGGTCATCATTTTGGTCTTCTCTGCACTTATTTCAATTTCATAGGCTCTTGAGGTGGTGTTTAACCTCTGTACAAGCTTTGCACGTTCTTGTTCCTCTCCAGCCAATCCATCAATGTCATCCGCAAAAAGGAGGTTGAAGATTGCTCTACCCCCCTATGCTGACTGTGCCTTCGTGATCTGCAAGGGCATCTGACATGATGCGCTCTAGAAAGATGTTAAAGAGTGTTGGATAGAGTGGGCATCCATGATGCACACCGATTGTTGTTCTGAACCAGTTCCCGATGGCACTGTTGTGGAGGACTGCATTGGTAGCCTTGTCATACAGGTTTTTGATGACTTCAATAATGTTAGCGCTGATGTACATTCTCATCTGCATGCCAGACTCGGTCAAACGTTTTCTTGAAGTGGTTAGTGCTGTAGGTATTTCTCGCAGATTATTCTGAGGTTGAAAATCTGTTCAGTGATACTTCACCCTGCCCTGAATCCTGCTTGTTCTTCAGCTATGATTTGATCAGCTTGGGTTTTCAACCTGTTGAGTATTCAGAGGTGCCAACCAGTACGGATTGACCGTATTTAATTCCGGCGAAGTGAATTAAATACCGAAATACGGTAGCTTTTATAAAAATACGGAGGAAAAGTTGCCGATCGTTTATCTTTGCCAGCGGTGCTTCTGTACCGGTTTCTGGTCTCATAATAGTACTCCTGCACTCACTGAACGTCGCTGTGTTCAACAAGCTGATTTTCATGGTGATTTTAGAGTAAAACAAGTGTGGTGTTCAACAAGCTGATTTTTATCGTGATTTTAGAGGATTGAAAATAGCCTTCTGTTTCAGAGGGAAGCCTGTCGTTACTTTATAGTGTCATAGGCTAGGTTTTGCGAGAAAAAAAAATACTGACAAGTAAGTCCGGAAATACTGACAAGAAGATTAGGGGGTTGGCACCTCTGAGTATTATTTTCAGAAGGATCTTGCTGGGATGGCTGATGAGGCTGATGGTGTGGTAAATTTCACACTCCTGAAGGTTACCCTTTTTGGGAAGAGTGATGAAGAACCAGCAGGATGCAGGGCAGGACGAAGAACCACTGAACAGATTTTCAAACTCAGAATAATCAGCAAGAATACCTACAGCACAAACATCTTTATCATATGTTTGTATACTTCAAGAAAGCATTTGACCGAGTCTGGCATGCAGCTCTGTGCGCAGCCATGAGAGCGTACAACATCAGCCCTAAAATTATTGTTGAAGACATCAGAAGCCTGTGTGACAAGGCTACCAGTGCAGCCCTCCACAACAGCGCTATTGGAAACTGGTTCAGAACAATCGGTGTGCCTCAAGGATGCCTACTCTATCCAACACTCTTCAACAACTTTCTAGAGTACATCATGTCAGATACCCTTGCAGATCACAAAGGCACAGTTAGCATAGGGGAGTAGAGCAATCTCCAACCTGTTTTGCAGATGACATTGATGGATTGCCTGGAGTGGAACAAGAACTTGAACAGCTGGTACAGAGGCTTCCCTACACCTCCAGAACCCATAGAATGGAAATAAGTGCAGAGAAGACCAAAATGATGACCAACAACACCAATGGTATCAACATGGACATCAAAATCCAAGGCCAATCCCTCAACACAGTGCATAGCTACAAATATTTAGGAGCCATTGTATCAGACAATGGGTCCTGATAGGAAGTCCTCTCCAGGATCGCACAAGCAACTGCTGCTCTGACAAGGTTGAAGCCCATTTGAAAAGACAGGACCATCAGTCTACATTTCAAGGAAAGGCTGCTGCACTCCCTTGTCATCTCCATCTTCCTATATGCTTGCGAAACATGGACCCTCACAGCAGATCTACAACGAATAATACAAAGCAGGGAGATAAGGTGCTACAGAAGACTTCTGGGCATTTCTTATACTCAGCACATCACCAATGGCGAAGTCCGACAGACCATCACACAAGCCATTGGACAACATGATGGCATGCTCACAGAGGTGAAGAAACAGAAACTGATGGTATGGCCAAGTCACCATAACATCAGACCTTGCAAAGACCATCTTGCAAGGCACAGTGCAAAGAGGCAGAAGAAGAGGGAGAGGAAAAGAGGTGGGAGGACATTTGAGAATGGAATGGCTTGACACGGAGTGTAGCCATGAGTGTTGCTGAGGACAGAGAAAGATGGCGTATGTTGGTTAAACGATCATCTGTGGTGCCCCAGTGACCTTCAAGTTACAGGATAAGATAGGTTAGGAACTTTCAGTGACTTTAATTCAAGGTCAAGGTTACAGAGTCAACAAAGGTTCATAAAAACTGTTTTTTACACTTTTCACACCATTTCACTTTCTAAGTTATTAAAGGAACTTTCATTATTATTCTTGGATTCATGATAAATACTGTATCAATGAGACACATAGACTTTGCAAATTTGGTAAAACTCTCTCCAAAGTGAAGGTCAGCGGAGCTGTCTCAAGTCAGTTTGTATAGGTACTTGAAGTGATCTTGACCCTAAACTATAAGAGATATAAAATCCAAACTTTTATTTAGAGTTGATAAATTGATCTCTCGTATACGTTCATTTATTGCCTTGATCTTGGAAGGTAATTTTGCAAAAACATGGAAGAACTGGTGGTAGGCTCTATATTATTTGACTGATAATATGCAATAACATTGGGTTATTTGATCATACATGAGCATCAGAGGTCAAGTGAAGGTCAAGGATATTCTGTCAAGGTCACTGTACAGATCAAGGTCATCCAAAGATTTATTTTTTGGGGGCATAATACAACTTTTGCTGTAATTTATTTAATCTCGTGAATGCATTTAGAACTAGAGGTTAAGGTCATCTCAAGGCCAAGAGCATCAAAAGGTATACTATAAGTCAGTATTACTTTGCCTTTTATTGCCACCATTTCATTTTGCATTGTTTTCTGGGCACTCATTTTCATGTTAAATATTGCAAGTTCCATAAGGAACATGTGAGTCATAAGGGCTTTTCCATTCTAGTTCAAACAAGTAGTAGTAACAAGGGCAGAAAAGTTAAAATATTTGGGGGGGGGGGGGGATAAATTACCTTAAAGGCATGTCCGTGTAATAAGTTTTATGCATGGTTCTTCTTTTGTCACATCAACTTTAAAAAAAAAGTTTTCGTTTGACACTTTATTGTCTCTTTTTTATCGGAAAAATATTTGTTACAAGTCAGAGTTTAGTTTTTCCTGAATGTTATAGCTTGCGAAGCCAGAGCCTACAACTACAAGTGAAAGCAGTCAGCATGAAAGAAATACTGCCAAGCATAAAACTGATGAAGCTTCAACTGTGCCTGAGGGAAAACGAACTGTATCAGCCTTTGGGCCTGGCCTCACCTGTATTACTATCGCTTCTGAGGTATTACCATTTCTGTGTTGTTGTTTTTTCTGGTGGTGGGTGAAGATAATGTTCACTTTTATGAATATACACATTTACTGAGTACAAGAGCACAGAAAATAATGAAAATTATGCAAAAGGTGGGGGATTAGGGTACAGCCAAACACGAGAATATGAACACGTTTTCAGCAAACTACTTTTCTACCGAAAGGATAAGAATTCCCCACCAGATTGTTCTTATTTATTTCTTAGAACTTTCTGGATACAATGACCACAGTTACAATGTAGCTTCACTTACACCAAATGTGTTTTTTTTTATTCCAGACACCAAATTTCGATGGACATTACAAAGTTGAAGTACGAAAACATCGTAAATTCACGGAAATGAGTAAAATCCGCATAAGAAATTCTGATGTCATTCATGTATCTGTAGAAGCACATGCTTTATGGGCATGTTTCTTCTTAACATTTTGAAGACAGCGTCATTTTGCAAACTACTACCCCAGTTGGGGTGCCGGCGGTTTCAGTATAAATAGTATCCCCACTTTCTGGAAATTTAGTGCTTTAAATTCCCACTGTCGCTGTCTTTCTCATTTGCTCTTTCTCGTTCCTGCTCTGTTCTATCAATCTGCTATACTATCTTCTTCTTCACTAGACCAGTCACCTACCTTTTTTCTTGAAAACTCTTCCGGGACAAAACTCCTTATTTGTGTATGAGGCCTGTTGGATCAGCTTGGAAATATTGGACGCTTTCTGCCAGGTGGTCACTAGGACTTCCTATGATGTTATTATTTAGCAGTGTAGGCATTTTATATGTATGTGTTTTGTTGATAATTTATAATGATGTTTGTATTCTATTTTGTTTTTGTAAAACGGGGGTTCAATAAATTAGAGTATAGCCTCAGCGTCCCCTGCGTGGGATGTCTTTATTGTAAAGTGACTGGCTGGTGGAGAGCTTTCAGTTTTACCACTAGGGTTGTTTCAGCAGATCTTTTATGCGGATCAGGGGTTGTCCGGTCCTGATTTGGCTCGGAAGAGTCCGCTGTAACTAAAGCAATAATCATGTAATGTAATGTAATTGCAAAGTACTAGTTTAAAAGATGTCATTTTAAGATCTTGCAGAAAGTGACAGGCCTAACTTTTTTTTTTTTTTTTTGGCACCAAGTAACTTTTCACAAGTACAGGCATGCCTACCCGTACAGAATTTTCATATTTTTTTCCTAAAATTTGAAAACTCGGCAAGCGCTACGGAAAATCCAGATACTTGTTTCACAGTCCAGAAATAAATAAAAACAACATTGGGAAAAAAATTGAACTCGTTGGCCTGTGGTAATGCACCGCGTGACGTTTTTCCGAAGACAGACGAACTCGGTTTAAAGCCGCAATGCGCAGTCACAGTAGAGACTCGTGGCATCGAAGTTTCTGGTAGAGGCACCGAAGTTTGCCAAACCAGTTTTTGCTCAGTCGCAGTGAAGATCTGTGCTCGTGAAACCGAATTCAAAACATGGCGTCCAAATGAATGGCTAAGCAAAGTGATTGTGAATCTGAATCTTCAAAGAAATGGCGCAAGGGGCAGACATATATTGCCTCGTATTCTGAAAAGTGTTTTTTTATTATTCGCGGCAGCACTGACTCAAAAGTACAATTTGTGCCAACCAGTTTGGCATCTCCGCTGGTGGTATGAACAACATCAAGCGGCACATGGAAGGCCTACAGCATATCAAGAATTATGAGGCTTTGGAGAGGAAAAAGAAGATTGTGGCAGCAAATCAATCTATCACTGGATTCTTCACATAATCTCAAAAAGGATGAGTGCAAAAACAATAGGTAGTAAAAGTAAATACGGAAATTGTAATAGTAATACTGAAATTTGAAAAAGCTAATACTGAAACTTCCAATTGAGGGTAGGCATGCCTGCAAGTATAGAATAATTTAACAATTTTTAAAATAGACTGAATTTTTAAAAATTATAAGAATAAAATACATGAATGTGTATTTTGTGAAAATATACAAGGTTGTTACCATCTTTTAATTCCAATACAGAACGAAGGACATATGTGGCTCACAACCGTCACCATTATAACTGTCTGCTTTACAAAGGCTAAACCGAAGCATTCACTTTCATATTATTTACAGTAAAAATACAGAAGACAAGATTTCACTGCTATAGTGGACGATTGGCAGTCGTGCATCTTTCACACTTCACAATAAATCCACTGGAAATTAGTTTGGAACCCGTCAAAACGATCACCGATAACAATTAATTATTTGCAAGACAGGAAGTCCATTCTTAGACACAAAGCATGTGGCTTAACTGGTTCAGCTCTTTGAGAGCAAATCCGAGGCAATTCTCCGACCCTCAGTTTCATATAGGCTGCAATCCTACAATAAATACAGTAAATAATGAACCTTTATGTTCACCACCACCACCATTATCTACACCACTAGGCCTATCAAGCCTACCGAGCCTGCTGAATTTTGATCGTGGGGTTTTGCGTCTCACGGTTACAAGCGGTTTATTGTTTGCAGGGTTAATGGAAATTTACTATTTTCAGTAACCAGAGTAATATTATTATAAACAAATACCACAGATGCTCAGACGCCCAAACGACTTTAGAAGCAGTATTAAATACCCATGAAAATACAGAACCTAATATTCCTGGAAGTGCGTCTACAAGTTTGTCACCTAGGCGTTTCAGTAAGTTAGCTGTTTTGTAATGCAGACATGCCTACCCTAACGGAATTTCCGTATTTTTTCCGGAAATTTGAAAAACTCGGCTGGAAAATACGGATATTTGTTTTACGGTACGGAAATTTAAAAAAATGATAAAGGAAAAAAAATCGAAATCGTTGGCCTGTGGTAATGCACCGCATGACCTTTTTCCGAAGGTTTAATGCCGCAATGCGCAGTCGCAGTGGAGACCTGTGACCTTCGAAGTTTCCGGTAGAGGCACCGAAGTTTGCCGAACCCGTTTTTGCACAGTCGTAGTAAAGATCAGTGCTCGTGAGACAGAATTTAAAACATGGCGTTCAAACGAATGGCTAAGCAAAGTGATTGTGAATCTGAATCTTCAAAAAAAAAACGCGCAATGGGCAGACATTTCTTGCCTCGTATTCGGAAAAGTGTCCTTTCATTATTCGCGGCAGCTGACTCAAAAGTACGATTTGTGCCAACCAGTTTGGCATCTCCACCGGTGATATGAACGACATCAAGCGGCACGCGGAAGGCCCACAGTATATGAAGAATTACGAGGCTTTGGATAAGAAAAAGAACATTGTGGCAGCAAATCAATCTATCACTGAATTCTTCGCATAATATCAAAAAGGATGAGTGCTAAAACAATAGGTAGTAAAAGTAAATACGGAAATCGTAATAGTAATACTGAAATTTGAAAAAGCTAATACGGAAACTTCAAATTGAGGGTAGGCATGTCTGTTCTAGTGAGAGCCAGGACTATTGTGCTACTTTTGCGCATTATGAGCGTATTGTAATTTTGTTGATCTTAAGTTAATTTTAGTATATATTATGATACATCGCTGGGCAGTGAGTGGTTGGGATTAGTGTCCCACCATGCTCTAAAATCCCACTGCGCAATATTAGCGTATTTTAATCTTGTCTGGTTTAGTCTCTATTAATGGCAGTTTGTATGACTGTTGGAACATGATCTTAATATGATCTTAAACTATTCAATTTGCTTTTAAATCATTGGTCCTGAATTTTATCATGCTGTCTTATTCACTTCCCCTATATGCGCAAGTGTGCAGGAACTAAAATTTAATAAACGAACGATTGTACAGAGGCTTGACACACCTCATAATAATAAGTAATAATAGAAATAAGTGCAGAGAAGACCAAAATGATGACCAACAACACCAAAGGCATCGACATGGACATCAAAGTCCAAGACCAATCCCTCAACACAGGGCATAGCTTCAAATATTTAGGAGCCATTGTATCAGACAATGGGTCCCGACGGGAAGTCCTCTCCAGGATCGCACAAACTGCTGCCCTGACAAGGTTGAAGCCCATTTGCAAAGACAGGACTATCAGTCTACATTTCAAGGTAAGGCTGCTGCGCTCCCTTGTCATCTCCATATTCCTATACGCTTGCGAGACATGGACCCTCACAGCAGATCTACAACGAGGAATACAAAGGGTGGACATGAGGTGTTACAGAAGACTTCTGGGCATTTCCTATACACAGCACATCACCAACAACGAAGTCCGAAATAATACCACAAAAGCCATTGGACAAGATATTGACATGCTCACAGTGATCACGAGAGCATCAGGCCTTGCAAAAACCATCCTGCAAGGCACGGTACAAGGAAGAAGAAGAAGAGGGACAGAAAAAGAGGTGGGAGGACAACATTCGAGATGGACTGGTTTGAGATTGAACGAAGCCATGAGGGTTGCTGAGAACAGAGAAAGATGGAATACACTGGTTAAACGATCATCTGTTGTGCCCCAGCGACCTTTGAGTTACCGGATAGGATAGGAATTGTACAGTGGAATGGTTGTATATTTAACCTATAATATGCAACAACATTGGGTTATTTGATCATACATGAGCATCAGCGGTTCAGTGGTCAAGATCATGTGAAGATCACTAAAGGACATTATACCAAGGTTTTTTTTTGGTGTGCATAATACAACTATTGCTGTAGTTTATTTGTCTGTACATGGGTGTATGTGGAGCCAGAGGTAAAAGTCATCTCAAGGTCAGTAGCATCCAAAAGATCAAATTTGGTATTATTTTGCATTTTAATACCACCCTTTCATTTTGTTTTCTGTGGGCATTCATTTTCATGTTCCATATTGCAAGTTGCATAAGGAGCATGTGAGTCATATGGGCTTTGCACTTTTAGTTAGGGTTATTAAGAATGTTGAGGGGCACTATTATATGCCTGGATTAGCTAACAACCACAGTGAAATGCAATTGCAGCCCACGAGTCATGAATGGATGAATTTGAATGAGTTCAACAGAAATTATGTGCTGTATGACTATAATTTAGTGCCTCACCAGGGCTTGGAAAGTAGTGTGTCGGATTAGATTTCTGTGTGTTACATACGCACATCTGTGCATAATTATTATCTCTGAGAAAGAATCTATAAAGCCTGATGTTTTGCTCAAACCTAACAATTTAATTACTTCAGATTTTGGTGAATCACAGCCAAGGAGGAAGGTTGAGAAATAAGCAAATTGTACAGTCGTGACATGAGTTACAATTATGTTTTTGTACACATTTTTTGTGACGATTGGAATATGATAGATGTATGTTTTTGTACACATTTTCCATGATGAGTGGAATATGATAGAAGTGTTTTTGTACGCATTTTCCATGACGATTGGAATGTGATAAAAGTATGTTTTTGTACACATTTTCCATGATGAGTATAATATGATAGAAGTATATTTTTGTACACATTTTCCATGACGACTGGAATATGATAGAAGTATGTTTTCACTACAATTTCCATGACGATTAGAACAAGATTGAATGCTTCTGCTTTTTTTGTTTTTAAGCACCTTTCATTCTTTTGGGGTATACCTTGCAGTTTTAATTATTCCTTTTATAATAATTGTGAACAGGTACACATATTATAATGATTTATATATTGTATTGCTAGGAAAATGAGAGTGGAAAGCTTCATGGCAATGTGTACACTGGAGCCACCCCACCTTGGCTGATAGAGGATAACAGTTCACCAACCTCGGAAATCGGACCAACAGCACAGACTTTTCAAAAGCACTGTAAGTTATGCTACTAGGAATATGTTATTGAAGAATTATTTAGGGAGAAAGCTTACTAGCATTGCACTGACTCAAATGGATGCAGCACTTTGAGTATTCACTCCCCAAAATCAAAATTTTCTAGATTTTTGCAAATCTGTGCCAGATATACATAGTCCAATAATGATATTAGGAAAAAATGGCCTTCAGCGTGTTCCTCTGTCAGTCTGTGGAAAACTTGGACTCACATACCGAACTGATGCCTGAACAGATTTTCAACCTCAGAATAATCTGCGAGAAATACCTACAGCACCAACAACATCTATATCATGTGTTTGTAGAGTTCAAGAAAGCATTTGGCAGAGTCTGGCATGCAGCCCTCTGGCCAACCATTAGAGTGTACAACATCAGCCCTAAAATTATTGAAGTCGTCAAAAGCCTATATGACAAGGCTACCAGTGCAGTCGTCCACAACAGCACCATCAGGAACATCAAGGATGCCTACTCTCTTCAACACTCTTTAACATCTTCCTAGAGTGCATCATGTCAGATGCTCTTGCAGATCACGAAGGCATAGTCAGCATAGGGGTAGAGCAATCTCCAACCTCCATTTTGCGGATGACATTGATGGATTGACTGGAGAGGAACAAGAACTTGAACAGCTTGTACAGAGGCTTGACACCACCTCCAGAGCCTATAGAATGGAAATAAGTGCAGAGAAGACCAAAATGATGACTAACAACACCAGTGGCATCAACATGGACATCAAAGTCCAAGGCTAATCCCTCAACACAGTGCATAGCTTCAAATATTTAGGAGCCATTGTATCAGACAATGGGTCCCGACAGGAAGTCCTCTCCAAGATCGCACAAACAACTGCTGCCCTGACAGGTTGAAGCCCATTTGGAAAGACAGGACCATCAGTCTACATTCCAAGGTAAGGCTGCTGCACTCCCTTGTCATCTCCATCTTCCTATATTCTTGCAAAATATAAACCCTCACAGCAAATCTACAATGAAGTATACAATGCATGGAGATGAGGTGCTACAGAAGACTTCTGGGCATTTCCTATAGTATACCCAGCACATCACCAACAACGAAGTCCAACAGACCATCACACAAGCCATTGGACAGCATGCTGACATGCTCACAGTGGTGAAGAAACTGAAACTCAGATGTTATGGCCATGTGATCAGAGAATTAGGCCTTGCAAAAACCATTCTGCACGGTGCAAGGAAGCAGAAGGAGAGGGACAGAAAAAGAGGTGGGAGGACAACATTCGAGAATGGACTTGTTTGACACTGAACGAAGCCGTGAGGGTTGCTGAGAACAGAGAAAGATGGAGTACGCTGGTTAAACCATCATCTGTTGTGCCCCAACGACCTTTGAGTTACGGGATAGGATAGGATAGGACATACTGAACAACTTGTTCTGCTCTTTCCAGTCTGCCTACCATCCTGACCACTGTACTGAAACTGCTCTTCTGCATATCACCAACAACCTTCTTTCAGCCATGGATTCTGGAAAACTCTTCCTCCTGATCCTTATTGATCTTTCTGCCGCTTTTGATACCATTCCATTCCCCTTTGTCGGCTTGAAAACAGTTTCAGCAACAAAGATGTTGCTCTCAGCTGGTTCCGCTTCTGCCTCACTGATCGCTTTCAAACTGTCTCTGTATACAACCTTTTTGTTCCATCAAAGCTTACCAGTGGTGTACCACAAGGATCAGTTCCAGGACCCATTCTTTTATCCCCACATCACCACTGTCTGAGATCATTCAGGAACATAGTGTTGACCATCACTTTTGTGCTACATTCTGTGCTACATTCTAAAATCCTCAACCGACGGCTTCTCAGTGAGCACTGTGGCCAAGTGGGCTAAGGCAGGACTAACTTGACTTGTCCACAGGCCAGAAACCAGTGGCACATGACAGGTGTGGGATCAGTCCAGAGCCTGGGCGTTATGTTTCTCCAAATATTATTTACTTTCAACTCAGGCAACGTCTCGGTGGTTTTCTCTGGGTACTCTGGATTGCTCCCCCAGCAAAATTTAAAAAAAAACAAAAAAAAACACAAAACCTAATATTAGGTAGGTTGGGTTTGGGTGCGCCACAGGCTGCGACTACGCCTTCCCCAGGGGAGGCGACCCATTTTGATACGATAAAAAGGGACATTAAAGCGTTACGCCTTCCCCCCCACCCACCCACCCCCCTCAAGAAAAACCAACTCATCCTGGATTGGATGACAGCAAACAAATTACAACTCAGTGCAGACATAACAGGTCATGCTCATTGGCTTTAAGCAAAAACTGTCCACCTTTATTGACGCAATATCTCTTAGGTCATAACATAATACCTCTGTCTTCTAATGTGAGGAACCTGGGTGTTGTCCTGAACAATACCTTTGATATTTCAGATTTCATCCAAAAAAACATGTCAAGCCTTCCACTACCAACTCTGTCGCATTGGATTTTTCCCTAAATACCTGACAATCTAAACTTGTGAGGTCTTTCATTCTCTCGATTTGACTAGTGCAACTCTTTTCTTTCTGGTCTGCCTCCTTCTTCCATCCACCATCTGAAACGTGTTCAAAATGCTGCTGCTCACCTCATTCTCAAAAAGACAAAATCAATCTGACCACATCACTTAACAGTTAACTTCTTCACTCACTCCACTGGCTTCCCATACCACAAAGAATTCTTTACAAAACCTGTCTTTTCTGTTAAGTGTCTCCATGGCTCCACTCCTTCATACCTTGCTGATGATGTCCGTCATTACACTCCCTCTCGCAACTTGCGCTCTTCATCTGACACTCTTTCTCAGGATACCCCGTCACAAACTGGCCTCTGTTCTGGATCTTTTTCTGTCTTTGGACCAATTGCATGGAATTCATTACCACTTTCTCTCCGCAGCATATCAAATATTAACACCTTCAAAGCAAACCTCAAAGCTCATTTCTTCTCTAAAGTCTTCTCCTGATCTGTTCTGTCTTCAAATTGCTTCTTCCATATAGCCTCATATTTTGTGTGTGTGTGTGTGTACCTGTTTGTGTGTGCATCCTTCGGATGAGAGTATAAAACAAGGTCTGCTCTGCATGCACTCATTCTAACGCATGGACTTTAAAAGATCTGAGGCTCATTTCCTAGACGGGTGAGTGTCGGCTACACAAATACACCCAGCACTCACGAGGTCACTTCCACCTCCCCTCCTTCACCTCTGGTTGCACAGGATAGTGCTCAGATCTGGGTGTCAGACTATGCGCCCAAAAACCTGCAAATGGGTGCCTCAGGCGGCTGGAAATAGATCCTGTATTGGCCCACACACTGAGCATTCCACAGTGGATGGAGACATGCGTTATAAATGGACATCATAATCATCATGTGTGTGGAATCACATTATTACTTTCTCTCCCCAAGTTCGCTTTGATTTCTCCTCTCAGCCATTCTCTGTATAGATATATATAAATATTGATAGATAGAGATATATAGACATCACAAAAAGTTAAGTACCACCATGAAAATTCGACCAAATTTAAATTTTGTTACCAGTACCCTTTAAATTAATTTTTAATCTTCACAGTCACTTTGCTTTGGTGCACAGGGTTGTAAAGTGTACAATGACTGCAACTGCAGCTGCACGTGCACCACGAGCAGTTTGAGGGAGACGCCTAAAGGCTGCGTATTTGACCCAAAAAATACTGGTTTTCCGTGCTCCACGCCCGATATATCAAACTTTTTTGTGAGCAAAGATATAGATAGATATTATTAATCGGAACTTATTTCATCTCACACTTATTGGGTAGGTTTGTGTGTATCCATGAGGGCTTGAATGTGATCAGTGAATAAATTACTTCAAGTTCAAGGTCACAGGGTCAGTAAATGTTTGTTGACAAAAACACATTATCAAAGAATGTCATTGTTTTCTAAACCATTCATATTGGATATGATTGAGGCATGATATATATTTATTTAATATTATTTATTTTATTAAAAAAGATGTTTGTCGATCAGCAGGATTATGTCCAAAACGACAACTTTAACATTACAATCATAACTATTTTAAAGTGCCTTTGAAACCTAAAAACTTGCATAGGCTGAAATGTTCATCGTTTATGGATGAATGTGTTGCCTTTTGTTAGGTCTAACAGACAACACTGAGGTGTGCAATAGAAAATATTGTGGCAACTGGCGCTGATGACAGTTTATGCAATTTTATATGCCACTGGGGCAAGACGTTCCCCAAAATGACCACTGGGACTGTTTTGGGGGAAAAAATGTGAACACACGCAATTTATGTATCCAAAAAAAAATGTCTGAATTGGACATCGATTCTCATTCTTTTTGTGAATGTAGAAAAAGTAGGTCACATTATGTTTAGAAAATATGACCTACAGAAACAGTTAAAATATGACCTTTAGTGCAACGGATGTGCATTATCCTTCCATGACTCGAAAATCTCTCAAGGAAAGCATTTATTAATTTAGTTGGGCTTTGGTGTTTGTCAGGTTGGCAATGTTTATGGGTGCACACATTTTAGGTTGAACAAGTGTTTATGGAATTAAGTGTTCTGTGCGCAGTGAAGGTTGTTGAGAAGCGGAAACTACCTACATGTCGTGTGGGAGCAACGTTCAACCACAGTGTAAGAACATCACAGAAGTGGTTGCCTTCCTTTGGTAGTGTGTGGAGCAAAGAACGACGTCTCAATTCACAGTAAGTGGCGTAAACTTAGCTAGAGTTGTAAAGCATTACATCGCCTACAGTGATTGATTTTGTTGATTAAAGAAGCACATTATTGTAGAAAAACGTATTGGAGATGAATTTCTATTTATTTTAGCGTATTAGAATTTCTGAATGTTCACATGAAAGGCATTTTCCTTGCACTAATATAACAACAACAAAAACAATGTTCTTCAGCTTACAATTGGATTATTTTATATTTGTTAGCACATCTCGGTGCAACCACTAAGAGTAGAAAATCTGGCATAATACTTATCATCAAGGTTTGGTTTTGGTGCTGGTAATATATTCTTATGTCTGTTCCGCATGAGAATCAGAGTATTAGTTCCCGATTGAAAAGCTTGGTAAGTATTGTTTTTGGTGTTGTCCGTCCAGCGTCCATCTGTCCAGAGGTGACATTTATGCACTTTTCTCTGGAACTAATGGACAATTCTTTGAAACTTTGTAGAAAATGGTGATCCCTACCAGATTAAAAAAATTATGGATATTGGGTGCCGTCATCATGGTTACATCATAATTTGTTGTTTTTTCTCATCCTATTTTCTCCCAAATTACTGGAGGGATTTGGTTCAGTTTACTTAGACATTACTTATGCCTCTAAGGTAAAACAAAAATTAATTACACATACTGACCATGACTCAACAAGTGCAAACAATCGGCAGATTTGTGAGGTCACATTAGACAGTTAAAAATGAAAGTAACAGAAACTAAATTACCCAGAGTAATCTCCCTCCATCCCCAATAACAAACTGTGCATGCACACCGACCACATCTGCCTGAAAAGACCCAATAGTTATCTGATCTTCTTTGGTCTGCATGTAGCATGGTCGCACCTTGTAGTTGTTTCAAATTTTCATGGCTGATAAGTGGTCTAAATGTTTTTCTCCTGTTTCTAAGGCTTCTGCCTGGTCAGGAAAGAAAACTAAGGTTTCTAGTGCTGCTGTTTCTCATAGCTGTTCTTTTTCAAATTTCAGTAGTAGTTTTAAGTTGATTTCTGCAACTGTGGTTTCGGATTCTAATGTGCATCGACCACATGTCCTGGTCCGTCGATGGTTTCTGTTCGCATTCAGGACAGATTGGATTTGCTTGTACCTGTTTCAAAGTCCAATGTTGTGAGCTCCAATTCGGCGACGAAGGATTCGCTGCGGTAGCAGAGCAGTTTGCGGTTTCTCGGCCTGTGACTTC
Organism: Oncomelania hupensis; assembly: GCA_036898135.1. NCBI lineage: Eukaryota > Metazoa > Mollusca > Gastropoda > Littorinimorpha > Pomatiopsidae > Oncomelania > Oncomelania hupensis. Next base: position 39,548,774 of record CM072520.1, on the reverse strand, counting down.
GTCGGCATCTTTTCCTTTAGCAAAAAGGGTAAGTCCTTGTCTCGAGGCGGAGCTGAGGGTAGCCAAGAGACGGTTTTAGATTCAGGGAGGGTTGAATTGGAAACGGGACCACAGCTCTATTGGGCTTGCTCCGAACCAGGGGAAAAGTACCTCGTCCTCTCAACATGGTACGTGGTTCTATTTGTCTTGTTGCAGTTGGTAGTGCTTTGTCGATTATCAAATAATAGTACCCTTAGTATCTGATGAAGTAGCTACCCTTTGTCACTTGTTGGTTTTGTTGGGATCTGCTGCTTCCGGAGGTTTGATTTCCGGTGTGGGCTCTTTGGCCTCGGTCCTTTCCGGTGATGTATTGGCCCAGCCACTCCAGTCCCTTCTTCTTCCAGCTTCGGGAGAGGTTTGGGCTTCCCTTTGAGGGCTGAGATTGCTCAAACTCCTCTTCTCAGGGCTTCCAATCTTCCGCCGTTCAGCGAATTTCCGCCATTTAAAAAAAATTTCAGCCGAAAAATTTTAAAGTTCCGCCGTATAAAACTGCCGAGGTAAAAATTTCATAGGGGCTCCAAAATATCCGTAACACAGTCTCAGTTTGGTTGATCTGTAATTGGCTGGTTTCGAAGACTGGAAACGGATCATCGTTCTGTTTGCGAATAGGCAAAAATGGCGGGTCAAATTTTTGTTCAACGCGGCCAAAAGTTTGACGATGTTTCTTGCAAAAACAAGTGGAGATGGGACTGGATGGAGGTGGAGGTAGAAGAAGAAAAATTGAGTCAACATATCCGAAAGATTCCACGTGTCGGACACTCTCACTAATAAAATTGTTTCTTTTATAGCAGACAGTGTTGTGACAGTGTTTGGGGTTGTGCGCTCGTGACCTCGTCACTCGGTCATTTTCCTCCTTTTTTATCTCAGACCATTGTACGCCCTGCTTCTTCTTTGGGACCCTGTGTAATGAAGCAGCGTTTGTTATATATAATAAAGAAACAAAAAACTTATTCTAAGGAAAAACTGAAATTTTGAATAATAAACAAAAGAAGACTATTTTGGATTGAATACTTCATTCACACAAATGCATATATTCCTTACGAAGACTTCAACGTCGTGCCATGTCTAACATGACACGACGTTGAATTAAAAATCATAACAACCATTTTCAAGGTGATGAAGGCGTCAGTCCTATGGAAAGAAGATGAGTGGCTCCCCAGTGTCAATGAACAGATCACAGCATGATTTTCCCTTGATACAGCCCCGATTACATCAAATATAAAAACCCTAAAGCAGATAAAGTGAACAAAATCCTTAATGTTTATGTCATAAAATTATCTCCACATTAAATCTATCAATAATGAACATTCGCCGCTCTTCTTAGGGCAAAACAAGGTCATTTTCTCCATTCTATGACCTTGAATTTTCAAGTCCCTATTCTAAATACATTTCCATCAAAATCTATATTATTATTATCCCTTAATATCAACAGAGGTGCCAACCAGTACGGATTGACCGTATTTAATTCCGGTGAAGTGAATTAAATACGGAAATAAGGTAGCTTTTATAAAAATACGGAGGAGAAGTTGCCGATCCTTTATCTTTGCCAGCGGTGCTTCTGTACCGGTTTCTGGTCTCAAAATAGTACTCCTGCACTCACCTGCATGGGATGTCTGTTGTAAAGTGACCGGCTGGTGGGGTGCCTTCAATGTTGCCACTGGGGTTGTTTTGGCAGATTTTTTTGCGGATCAGGGGCGAGTCTTCTTTCAGCGAAGTTGTGGTCTTGATTGTGTGGTCCTGATTCGGCTATACTGGTCCTGATTTGACTCGGAAGAGTCCGCTGGACCTAAAGCAATAATCATGTAATGTAATGTCCAATTGTTAAAACAGAAAAAAATTAATAGTTTACAATAAGCAGCAGAAAACTTGCTTGATCGCCCTGTATCATAGCAGATGACGTACGAGCAGCTGGAGTGCTTTCCCTTCTGTCACTTTTGTTTGCAGTCATCCTGGACTTTCATTCTCTGAAAGAATTCTTCCACGTGTTGAAAGTTGTGCTGATACTGTTTTGAATTTGATTAAATTGACTAACTCAAGAAGTAATGTTACCATGTCCACACTGTTACTCGACATTTGTAGCTTTGTATTTTGCTCTTGATTTCTGTTAGTAGGTACTCCAAACATTTTTAAGAACATTGACTATTAAAAAGAAAATGCATTTAAATGAAAGGAAATGTCATGCTGATTCCAATGGTGTATTTGCTTTTTCTGTATGTGCATTAGTTTTCTAGCTATGAATTTTTGTTTATTTATTTAACGTTTGTTTTTTTCCCCAAAACTTGAAATTGCATATTTTGACATTTTCTGACCACTGCCAGACATTAAATATGAAAGTGAATGGTCACTAAATCATTTTTCCAGAGCTTCTATATTCCATACAACAAAAATAATTTATGTTTAGTCCATGAAGAAACATAATTATTCTTCAAGCACACCTTTAAAATCATGAAAAATGCAAAAAACTGTATAACAAATGCGATGAAACGACAACGCTAAATTTGTAAAACGCCAATATTTCACAACTCTGCTTCTAATTGACCTACAGAAAAGTATAATATACCAATGGAATCAGCAGGCTGAGAGAAATTTAATTAAATACCTTGTAAATGCTTTTCACAGCATAGAAAACATTTTAAATTTGCTTTACTTTTGTAACAATTTCATGTACGCTGCACTAATATCATCCACATCACGAACACCCCATATTCTTAAGTCATTTGTCACTGGCAGGCACTCAAAATCCCATCTAAACACAAAATGGGAGCTGACATCAAAATCTATGTCCTCTTTTTTGGGCCAACGAAACAAGTCTTGTTCTGAGAGAGCGACCAGCTGGAGAAGTAGTCGATTCGTACACAAGTCTGATGGGGGGCGTGGTGGAGCATCTCACTTGGTTGGCAGAAAACTCAGTTTCAGTTTGTTGTATGTTTCATCAGTAAAAAAAAAAAAAAAAAAAAAAAAAAAAAAAAAAAGGGACAGCATTGCATTAATATGACACAGGAGGCAAAATATAAAACAAAACAAAAAGAAAGAAAAAGAAACCTTCAAGAAAAAAAAGCAGTGGGGTGGTGAGTGAATAGAGGAAAGGGCAAATCAAAATAGTATGACAAGAAATATGGATCATCAATATAATAACAATAATAATAAATCTTTACAATGGCAACCATAAACATTAAAACTATACAACATAGTTTTTCATATCAAACAACTGTTATAACTTAAATTTAAATAACATACAAATGAACAACAATGGCATAAATGTAAAGTTAAAACCAAAGTAAAATGTAATCACTAAAATTGCTTTTTTTTTTTTTTTTTTTATTATCGCATATATCAGTAAAATTAATGTACACAAAAAAAATATCCTCAATCCTGGCTAAGTAAAAGTACTAAAACTAAAAGATAAGTTAAAATTATATTTGGCTGCAATTTAATTTATGTTTAAAAACATTGGGTCTTGAAGTAATTGGGAGAGATTTGGATGCTTGCAGAACAGCTCAAATAAAAAATCAATAACAAAAATAGCTTCAACACAAATTGCCCTAAAACATATAGGCCTAACCACTGCCACAAGTTTCTAGCTCACTAGCTGTAAATGAAAATGAAAGTAAACAGTGCTGAAGTCACGTGACTTAGCAAGATCGTTTTTTCTTAAGTCCCTGTGCATATTTTACCCCAATGGAATATATGCTAAGAATCTTTAATATATGCAGATAAAATTTGTTACCAGTTAAATCTGGTGGAAAAGGTGTATCTTAATTAATTTCACATATTTTTTACCAGACCATTCAACCTACATCGATTCTCGATTGTCAACTTCCGGTCTTCAAATAATTGCTAAACAATTGGCCTATCATTTGAAAAAATATATTTATCGACAATACAAATGTTATTAACAAGTATTTAAAGGCTAAACTTACCAACAAGTGCCTTTAGATTGACTTGTGACGACGTGCAAGAAGATAGACTGTCGATCGACTGAAGCGGTTCAGTCTCCTTGTTTACATTGTACTCCGCCATTACCGACGCACATTGGTAGCTGTCGCGCTCAACACCACTCTCCATTTCTAAATAATCTCAGCTAGTGTGAACTCAAAAATCCTAAACTGATTACATATTATTGTAGCAAAAAGATTTGCCTTTCCAACGAGCTACTTTTTAAACAGATCGATTCAGTAGAAGCTATCTAAAAAAAGCAACAAAAAGTTCCACAACAGATCACAAAATGAATTTCCCACTGAATTAAAAAAAAAATTGCACCGGAAGAAAGCCAAAATAGTACAGATTCTTTCATTGGTCGATTTTTTTGTTGGAGACTAATTCCCTAACTGAGATTTCATTTTGTATGGAGGTGGGGTTGAGAGCGCCCTGTGAAGATGGCGTCTGACACAACCGAGGCAGTGCATCGCAAAACACGTTTCATACTTTGAAACTTGGATATCTTTCACTCAAAGAAACACACGCATAAAAGATAAAAGGCTCGGGCATTTATTTGGTATGTTTTTATTCAACATCAGGCAAAACAATCAAGAGAACAACTGCAGTGAAAGTGGCCCTTTTGGCCCATAGGGCGGACACAGTAATGGCGACATTTGGAGTACCTACTGTTAGAAGGTCTTGAAAAAGTCTGTGAATTTTAAGAAGATGACGGATTTGTATTTTAGCATGGATATTGCAGTTTGTGAAAATTTGTAAACTTGATTCTAAGCTGAATTGGATTTGTTACAGGAACAGGTTTTTGAGAAAACAGCTTGGAAATGGAAAATTGACATTTGGCAGCGCAAGCAGGTCTACAACAAATAGTCAGAATAATGGAAACGATGCAACATCAAAACCACCAATAGCATCTTCAACCTACCATATGAGGTCACCAAATGACCCAGAAAGTTCCTATACCATTGGATCTGCAGCTCATTACATGGAGTCTGCTGTGAAACATTCAGGACAGTTTTCCAACAATATTACCCGAAACAACACTGTACCTGCACCACAACAAAGTTCTACATATTCTTCAGCCGAAGGCTATGAAAAAGACTATATGTATTTTCCATCAACTTCAAACTCTAAGAGTGATGCAAGCTGGTCAGATAGACTAAGCACTGCAGCTTCGTTTGTGCCCACGCCTTCATTTTCAGCAATATCAGAACCTGTGAAAAATTATAATAGAGAAATAGATATGAGTAATGAAAGCAGAGATTTTTTAAGCTGCAGACCATACAAGCGCCAAAGAGGTTCACAATTTTCTTTACCTTCAGACTTTTTCATCCCCATCACATCCAAACTGTTGTCCGAATCAAAGCTTAAAAAAAACTTGGAAAAGTGAAAAGTATGTGAGGAAGATTTCTTGAATCTCACACACTTTATAGGTTTTTTTTATAACTTTATAAGGCTGGGTGCATCACAAAGAGGGAAAAATGTCTTATTGAGGGCTGGTGACTACTGAATTTGATCATGTTTGAAGTGTTGCGCCAATATACAGGGTGGGCCAATAAAATGTTACCACTTTTTAATTGTACATAAGTTTTTACAATGCGAACGTTTTTGAAAGTTTTCTTCACAGAAATGTCATGGAAGCACCAAATAATCATTTGATACCAAAGGTTTCCCACTTTTTCACTCGTTCTGTACACAATTTATTGATGATAATGCTCAATCCATGTTCCTTTTCTCTGGATTACAGTTGCAACACGCACATTGAAGTTTGTGATGACATTGCCACACATCTCAAGTGGGATTCTCTGAATTTCATGAAGGATGTTGGTCTTCAGGGCCTCAATGGTCTGTGGGTTGTTGTACTTTCTCTCCTTCATGTTCCCCCATAAGAAATAGTCTGCGGGAGAAAGATCAGGGGAGTAGGCAGGTCACGAGTTGTCTATGCGCCCTGAGATAAGCCTATCTCCAGGAAAGAATTGTTTGAGGAAATCCAGTGACAAAATTAATTATGTTTGGTATCTAATAATAATTTGGACATTTTTGTGAATACAATTTTCGAAAACGTTCTCACTTAAAAAACGTATTTACGATTAAAAAGTGGTAACATTTTATTGGCCCACCCTGTAGATTATAACAATAGTACCTCACGCCTGTGCTTTCTTTCACTGGAAAGGACTTTCCAGTGGAGCAACTAGGCTAATTATAGCTGGCAAGCTCTGCAGCCAGCCGGCTAGCCTCATATCATGCCTGCAGTCTCGCTTCCCGCGCTGCACGCTAACATACTAGACAAAGAACGGCGTACGACTGAATGGATATCATTCTCTAACTCTGTGCTATAGAATTGATCATATTATGTGAAATATCGTTTGTATTGTGGTAGTCCTTTTGCATTTTAGTTACTTTCATATCTGTGTTTTGTGTTAGCATAAACTAAATCTCAGAATACCATTTCGTTTGTCTTATATTTTAGTCGATTTGACCATGTGTACTGATCGGCCCTTCATTGCCTTGCAACGGAGCGGTTTTCGATCTAGTGTATATACGCGTTTTAATTACACATTTAAATCCTTTCTACAATGTTCACCATTTGAAGTCACTTAGTACACAGTTTGAACTTTCTGGTGATGTGGTCGACATTTTAAAATATTTTCTTGTGTTTGATTGCTGGCCTCTGTAATTGTAGCAAATTTACGAAAGTCTCGTGGTGCTAATGGTGCAAGCTATAGGCACTCAATTGCATGTAGCGCAGCTGCCCGGCCATTCCCCCTTCCTGGCCCTATACAGTACAGAGCTTGGCGCGCGGTTAAAGTAATTATAAGCTTCCAGGCGAGTGCCAGTTGCATAGCTTGTGCTGTGGGTCGCTGGCCGTCTCTCAGCAGGTTATAAGCAGTCCAGCCTGCGTTAAGGGACCCTACGAGGCGGAACTAAGGGAGTTTTTAGACACAGTCTGAAAGGTACTTAAATGCACTGCCGTGACCTATACGTGTTGTCCATTATGGTCTGGGTGGTTTGTTTGGACTGCTGTTCACAATCATTGTTAGTAAACCTGTAATCTCAGTCTGCCACTGGACAAGTATGTCAATATTTCAGATACTCTGCCAATTAATTAAGACCACACACATTCACACATCCACAGGCATTCAAAGTTAGAGAGAGAGAAACAGAAGTTTTGATAGATGGGCAGCTTCACGCCTGCAGCTTTGTGCAGCATCTGCAACATTGTACATGATTTTATCATTGACATGTCCATTTCACAACGTACTAAACAGATATATACCCCTTGGGGTCATGAGCAATCTTGCCTCTGTAGATTGTTCAAACCTATAAAGGGAAAAGTGAAAGCCACAGTTGAAAACCTGTCTTTCCTTTATAGGCAAGACAGATTCACTGCGGCAACAGTACCCCCGTTGGAGTGCTGGGGGTTTTCAGTATAAATATTATCCCCACTTTATGGAAATTTAGTGCTTTAAATTCCCACTGTCGCTGCCTTTCTCATTTGCTCTTTCTCATTCCTGCTCTGTTCTATCAATCTGCTATACTATCGTCTTCTTCGCTAGACCAGTCTCCTACCTTTTTTCTTGAAAACTCCTCCGGGACAAGACTCCTTGTTGGTGTATGAGGTTTGTTGGATCAGCTTGGGAATATTGGACGCTTTCTGCCAGGTGGTCACTAGGGCTTCCTATGATGTTATTATTTAGCAATGTAGGCATTTTATATGTATGTGTTTTGTTGATAATTTATAATGATGTTTGTATTCTATTTTGTTTTTGTAAACGGGGGTTCGATAAGTTGGGGTGAAGCTTCAGCCGTCCCCTGCGTGGGATGTCTTTATTGTAAAGTGACTGGCTGGTGGAGGGCATTCAGTTTTCCCACTAGGGTTGTTTTAGCAGATCTTTTATGCGGATTGGGAGTTGTCCGGTCCTGATTTGGCTCGGAAGAATCCGCTGGACCTAAAGCAACAATTATGTAATGTAATGTAATGTAACCTGTCAAGTCTCATGCTTTTGACGTAATTACGGAATTTTGGCGATCGCTAAGGTTCGTGAATGTGACAATCCATGCATTTTCACACATTTCTTATGGTATTTTGTTCAAACTTATGGTATGGGAAGTAAAACCTTATGGTAGTCCACAAGAGCGTGACAGGTATGTATCCTATCCTATCCTATGCCCTAACTCGACGATCGTTGGGGCACCACAGATGATCGTTTAACAAGCGTACTCCATCTTTCTACATAGCTGCCAACTGTTACGGAAAAAACGGAAAAAATCGTTTTTTTAATATCTGTCGTCGTTTTCGTTGTGTTTTAACAAAAATACGGTTTCCGATTTCACACACAAAAAAAAACCAAAAAAAAACAAAAAAAACCCCGAAATTTTAAACGAAGCATCTTTGGCTTTCAACATGTTGCGCTAGTCTATCGAGTGAAGTTTTTGTGTTCTCGTTTTCCGCGTCTAGCTGACCACCTTTGAACGCACTAGGCCTAGCCTACTGGCTGGAATCTTCTTCTTCTTCTTGTTATTATTACTAATAATGAAGTTGATGGAATGGGCTTTAAGAATGTAAGGTGTAGCTATAGACTCCTAGAACTGAGAATGTTCAGCGTTTCGAAGGGCTGTGCATCAATGTTCATTCAACACCATTCAAAAGAATAAAGCAGTTTGTGTAACCTAAAAGCTGATCTTTTGTGTGTTGTGTATAGTAATCTACATAAAATAATGAATGCTTTGTAATATAATGGGCTTTCTTCTTCTTTTTCTTCTTCTTCTTGTTCTTCTTCTTCGTCTTCTTCTTCTTTTTCTTCTTGTTGTTGTTGTTATTATTATTATTATTATTATTATTATTATTATTATAAGTTTTCCTTTCAGGAGATGAGAAATGTGCCTTTCAGATTGCAAAAAAGGCTTCAGCGTACCCTCCTCCCGGACCCATCCCCCACATGTTACTCTTTTTAACTTTGGAAGGTTGGCAGCTATGTTTCTATGTTTTCAGCAACCCTCATGGCTTCGCTCTGTGTCAAATGTCTCGAATGTTGTTCTCCCATCTTTTTTCTGTCTCCCTCTTCTGCCTCCTTGCACCATGGCTTGCAGGAGGGTCTTTGCAAGGCCTGATGCTTCCGGAGTTTCCGTTTCTTCACCACTGTGAGTATGTCATCGTGTTGTCCAATGGCTTGTGTGATGGCCTGTCGGACTTCGTTGTTGGTGATTTGCTGGGTGTAGGAAAATGCCCAGAAGTCTTCTGTAGCACCTCATCTCCATGCTTTTTATTCTTCATCGTAGATCTGCTGTAACGGTCCATGTTTCACAAGTGTATAGGGAGATGGAGTTGACACAGGGTTCGCACACGCCCTAAAAATTGAGATTGAGGTACGTGAAAATTATTGTCTGTGTTAGTAACGGTCATCAATTGGGAGTTTCTTCAACCCATGTTGAAGAAATATATCTGTTCCGCGCTTTTTTGGAATCTGGGCAATTCTAGAATTGGCCTGCGCAATTCTAGAATTGGCCTGCGCAATTCTAGAATTGGCCTGCCCATTTTTGGAATTCCAACATTGGTTAGGGTTCGGGTTAGGGTTAGGGTTAGGGTTACGGAAAGGTTAGGGGTTAGGTCCCTAACCCTTTCCCTAACCCTAACCTTAACCCTAACCCTGGCGGCCAATGTTTTCATTAAAACAATGGGCAGCCCCTTCTATAATACTACTAATTCCCAAAATGCCCAGATTCCAAAAAAGCGCAGAACATATCTATTCCTGGACCTTGTTTGTAACAAGTAAACTTTTGTGTTTTACACCTATTTTTAATGTCTCTTAGTGCTGAGATTGCCAGAGAATGCCAACATTTCATGATTTTTTTTCATCAACATAAAACCTCCCTCTCCCCCTTCCGTCCCTATGTTCTTGACTTATACACATTGTCCTCTTTTTTTAAAGTCAGGTGTTTGGACCCCTGATGACGTGACAGTAACAAACACAAGCCCTTTTGTCATCTGTGCAAAAAAACTGCATTTCTTGCTGGAAGCAGGAAGAGTGCGGGAATCTTCCTGTGACATGGTTGTTAGTCAGTTCTTCAGTTTGATTGATCAATGATGGCACAACCAGAACCAAGTTCATCGAGTTCAGATGAGATGAAGACAGAAAGTTGACAAACTACTACTCTCTTGTGTAACTGGTCAGAAACAACATGAGAAACTGTGGGTGGGGATGAAACAGTCCCAGCAAACCAGCCCGATCTGAGCCCCACTCGTGCCGCGTAGGGCATCTCGACTTTGTCTGGCTATAGTAGGGACCCACATATCCCTACAAAAACCCGATGCTTAGCGGAGTCCAGAAATGTGGATGCGTTACGATTCGCCCTCCCGTGTGCTGCCCGATTCTGCCCCACCACAAAGCCACGCTGCGCACATGCTAACATAGGCCTACTCTCGCTTCTCATTGGCTAAACTGTCTGTGGAATGTTTCGTCTGCTTAACATTTGCTGCGGCGTACGTATGTGAAAAATATTTATGCAAAATCAATTCAGCAAGATATCATTATTTAATTGTGCTTATAATTCTTAATTTTTATCATACAATATGTAAAATATTGTTAGTTTCTTTTAACTATTGTATTTATTTATACATTATAAGCCAAGGGTAAATTTATGTGCCCATTACTGCTGGTCTTTTCCGGTTGTCCTTAGGCGCCAATTTTCTAGTTATTTTCTTCTACAGTTGCATGTGCTCGGATATTGTGTTTGTCTGCGAAAACCTATTCCGCTGTGGTTGTTTTTTGGGGCTTTGCCTTTCGTTTATGTATTCACACACGATTTCGATAGCGATGAAGATCACGTTAATATATATCGTTATCGAAATGGTGTGTAAATACTTCAGTGGGGACACACCAAGGACTTCCGAAAACAAAAACGCCTGTGCCGACAGTCCCTATTAACACCAGACACCTCAATTCTTTCTTCATGCAATCGCATATCATAAACAATAGGCCTATGTGGGATATAATTTTAGGGTAAATCAGCATTGGCCAGGGATGGGCATTATCGGGGGGGTTTCTGGTTTAAGATGGGTTACAATAGGGTGGGCTTTGGGTATCCTGACGTATGCCCGATATTTGCCGGAATCTGGTTACCGTTCGGCAAAGGTGGGGTTATGGTCGGGTAAGTTTTGGGTATCCCGACGATCGCCCCATCTTTACCGGACATTGGGCTACTGTTCGGCGAACGTTGGGTTATGATCGGGTAAGTTTCGGGTAGCCCGACGATCGCCCGATCTTTGCCCGAATCGGGCCCGAGTCGGTTCCAATTTCCGTTTGCCCGATCTGGGCCCCATCGGGCCCCGAAATTGTGGTTAGCTGGGGTTGCTACTGCTATTTCGTTGGCAAGTATCAGTTGAGAAAGGCTTTTCTGTTAACGAGGAATTGACTTTAGAGATGATTTCACAGAAAGCTCTTGTTGCTGAGAGGCTAATTTTGGAATATGTTCGCAGAGCTGGCGGTGTAGAGAAAGCAGCAGTGACCAAGGAATGGCTTCTCTCTGCATCATCTGCAAGAAGCAAATACCAGCAGCACCTTGATGATGACAAAAATTCAGAAGAAGTTGCAATTGACCAAAAAGTAAAGATGTTGAGGACAAGCTTGCTGTCTTAAAAACTAAAAAGCCCAGAGCTGAGGAAGATATCAGACATCTAAGAATGAGGGCAGACAAGCTATCTGAAGAAACCGAGCGCAAGAGTGAGCTAGCACTTTTAAGAGAAAGCAACGCTCTCATAAAAAAAAATGGAAAGAATTGAAACAAGTCTTCCAAAACTGGAGAAAGAAATTGAAGATGAGATGAGCCATCTTAAAGATCTGAATTAAATTAAAGTTAGAAGTCTTGACCTTTTAAAAAAAATCAATTCACAATCTTGATGTTTCATTTTCAAAGTGTACATTGGTGATTGTAACATCCACACCCACAATGGGCAGACATGTTTCATTTTTAAGTGATGGTGGTTCTACAACCAAGAGAAATAACCAAGGTAACTCAAAAATTATCTTAGTCATACACTTTTTACTTCCCTCTTCCTCCTCCTCCTCCTCATCTCTCTCTCTCTCTCTCTCTCTCTCTGTCTGTCTAATTACCACTAAGGCACATCAGACAAAATAAAGAAGAATAGTGAGAATGAAACAGAATGGAGATTGTTAGTCAGCATGGGTTTATGTCTTCAAATGCAACACGGACATCAAAGTCCAAGGCCAATCCCTCAACACAGTGCATAGCTTCAAATATTTAGGAGCCATTGTATCAGACAGTGGGTCCCGACAGACAGGAGGTCCTCTTCAGGATCGCACAAACAACTGCTGCCCTGACAAGGTTGAAGCCCATTTGGAAAGACAGGACCATCAGTCAACATTCCAAAGAGTGCTGCGCTCCCTTGTCATCTCTATCTTCCTATATGCTTACAAAGCATGGACCCTCACAGCAGATCTGCAACGAAGAATACAAAGCATGGAGATGAGGTGCTACAGAAGACTTCTGGGCATTTTCTATACCCAACACATCACCAATGACGAAGTCCGACAGACCATCACACAAGCCATTGGACAACACGATGACCTGCTCACAGTGGTGAAGAAACGGAAACTCCGATGGTATGGCCACGTCACCTGATCATCAGGCCTTGCAAAAACTATTCTGCAAGGCACAGTGCAAGGAGGTAGAAGAAGAGGGAGACTGAAAAAGAGGTGGGAGGACAACATTCGAGAATGGACTGGTTTGACACTGAGCGAAGCCATCAGGGCTGCTGAGGACAGAGAAAGATGGAGTATGCTGGTTAAACGATCATCTGTGGTGCCCCTACGACCTCCGGGTTACGGGACAGGATAGGATAGGAAAGGGAAATAACCTCGAGCATACTGGCAAACACACTACCTAACTCATTAAAAAATTCTGCCGGTAACACACACACACACACACACACACACACACACATATATATATATATATATATATATATATATATATATATATATATATATATATATATATATATATATATACTCTTATACGCACCGGAATGTGTCAACATTTTACTTTGTGACGGAAAGAGCGCTATTTAAGGGGAAGGGTTCGGGTAAGGGTTAGTTGCAGTTCTATCACTAGCCCTTGCCCTAACTCTTTCCGCTCTTTCCGTCCCAAAAACCCATCTGCCTTCTTGGATTCTTAAATTGTATGAAACCAAGTGAGGACGCTATCCGGCGTCAATAAACGGTTCGAAAATATTCCCAAACGGTTCGCAAAAGTCTCCTGACCTAGATACAACTAAGCGTGACCTAATTCGTCGCCTAGAGGGGACGAAAGTTGCTTTTTTCTCAAGTTTCCGTAGCTACTTTAAGTCCTCCCGTAATCTGTCAACTTGCGATGTTGACACTTTCCGGGAGGCCGTATCACAACGGCCGTTGTACTAACGGTTGTGCAGGTTGACACATTCCGGTAAATATGAGACTATATATATATATATATATATATATATATATATATATATATATATATATATATATATATATATATATATATATGTGTGTGTGTGTGTGTGTGTATACCCCCGAAATTAAAACATTGCTAGACTAATTGTTAGAAGTTTAAACAACAAACACACTAGAAAAAATTGAATAATTCATGACTTCTAATTAAATCTATGAGCATTAAGCTCAATGATCAATCAGAATGTTCTTCTGAATATATACAATACTTGAGATTGACATATTTAGTTTATTGAATCTAATGAGTAAAGGCTTAAAATGGTTATAATTTTGTTGACATTCAAATATTAAGTGATTTACATTCAAAATGCTACCACAATTTCAAAGTACTGGAGGATTTATTAAACGAGCACCCCAAGCATTTAGCCTTATTCTGTGAAATAAACTGTTAATATGAAAAGATTTTGAAATAGATATATCATTTTTTGATACTGTGAATTAACCAAGTATTAATTTTCAATGACCTCTTGCTTGTATTTCTCATTCCACTGATTCTGAGCACATCATTTTAGTTGGTTGTTAATTTCATTTGTTGTCAAGTTGAAAAATAATTTATAAAGATGCAGCACTCTTTGCCATGTGGTCAACAATTACATTTTCTAATATATGTAAATGACTAGGTATCAAAATTAATGAAATATTCGATCTCCTGGTGATGACATAACATCTTTAGTTCTGTTAGCAGTTCCTGTCTCTCTTTACTAAACCAAGATGACAAAGCCGATAATGCTGATTTTGAATCAGAAAAGATTGTTATTTTTAAAGGAATACTAGCCAAATCAGTTATGAAAGACTCATTAATATTTTGCAATTAGTTCAGCTGTAAAAATCGTACTACCTTTCTGTAAAAAATATTGTCGGGATATTTTAAAATCGGGAATATAAACTGCTGCTCCAATATTTCCATTTTCTAAAACTGATCCATCAGTATATATGTGCAACGAATTTTGAGAATACAAATGAATATATTCTTGTGCAATTGTTGCCAATAAAAAGAAATGTTTTTATTTTTTTCTAAATATCTCCATAATCCAAAATTATGTCCGGAGCTAAAAGAAGCCAAAGCGGATATAGGCTGCAAGGAATAACACTTGGTGACGTTGTATCAATTGATGTGGAGTCTGTTAAAGGAAATATATATTCATTAATTGAAATAAAAACTCTTTTATTTTTAAATCATTTGTTAATTTCCATATTTTCACCTAGCTCAATTGTTGTTGAATTTACAATTGACTTTGCCCATGTAACATTTATAATGTTAATATATTACAAGCAAGATAAACTAAGACTTTTTTTTATATATGTCCCTATGTTTGTTTTTATTTATTTTTTAAAGTTTCAATGTATTGAGCAAGTAGTTAATTTTTCCTTTCCATGGCTTGAGAAAGACTTTTAAGAATGTCGTTCTGCTCCTTGAGGAGGTCTTGTGTTCTATCTCCTGCCTCTGTTCTCCTTCTCTTTCTTGATTCGCTGGATAATGTCTGTGGTACTGATGATGGAGATGGTGACTGTGCACCTTCTGAATTAAGTGGGGAGCTACTGTCTTTATTGGAGATGAGTCCGGAGGAAGAACCTGCAAGATTTTCAGGGCCGTCTTCTGCGAGGTTGGCAGTCAGCGCATTGGTCAACATCCTTGGGCAAGATTTTTCTATTCTCACTGTTAATAAATGCAAAAAATAAAAGTTTAGAAAGCTGCAAAAAATATAAAACCCTGTCGTAGTAGAATTATAACTAATATTGTACACTGGTTTTGTACTCTTAAAGACATTAAGCAACCAAATACACCCAAACCTGGCCAACATAACAAGTGACTTATGTATGGCACGCTTAATATACCAAAAAAATACTACCATGGCATTGTATGTTGTACACAAAGTAGGAATGTTTGGGTGGGTGAATAGAGCAGCTAGCACGCTCTCTTTGAAAGCGAGCAGTTCGGCGTTCGTGCCCTGTCTGGGCCACTGATGTTTTTCCAACACCCTACTCTTATGACTGAGAGTAAAAACAGAGGTCAAGCGTTTTGATATTGCTTAAGTGCAATACAAGGCGCTATATAAAATTTAATATATTTTTTGTAAGGGAATATAAAAGTTCTCACTTACCACCACTAATTGATCCAGAGACTTTGCTAGGGACACAACTAGGGTCCAGGTATAACTGGTCATCAATCACATCATAAAACTCCCAGGTGATGCGACCTGCACTAGTCTTCGAATGCGCTTTTTGATTGATTGATTGTTGCTTTAGGTCCAGCGGACTCTTCCGAGCCAAATCAGGACCAGACAACCCCCGATCCGCATAAAAGATCTGCCGAAACAACCCTAGTGGGAAAATTGAATGCCCTCCACCGGCCAGTCACTTTACAATAAAGACATCCCACGCAGGGGACGGCTGAGGCTTTACCCCAACTACTCGAACCTCCGGTTACAAAAACAAAATAGAATACAAACATCTTTATAAATCATCAACAAAACACATACATATAAAATGCCTATAGTGCTAAATAATACAATCATAGGAAGCCCTAGTGACCACCCGGCAGAAAGCTGATCCAACTCCGAATGCGCTGTGCGAATCTTCTTGTACCTGTAAAATACAATCACTAAAAATCAGGGCCTGATTATGCCAAAATGTCAACATTTACCAATTTGTCTTTGTCTCTGACATAACGGATAAACATTAATTCCCACAATTTTTTTTGTGTTTTTTTTTTTTAGAAAAAAAGTTTTATTGTTTATCAACAATGTGTTTGCACTATAACTCATGGCCAATCATTCAGTGGCAATCCTGTTGTCGGGCTGTTGTCTGGAAATATATTTGAATGGCTAGCCATCTTGTTTATTGCGATAATTTAAATTTGTTAGTGCAGTCAAACAAGTAATTTTAACACAGTAACACATTACACTGACCGATCTTTGAGATTCCTCCACTTTTTGTCACAGTCTGGATCTGTCACAGGGTAGCCACTCTGTTGCAGAGTCTTGGCAATCTTTTGCCAGACTTCCGCTTTTGCTATGGCTGAATTATTAAATAGCTCTATATTTCGACCTCTCTGCTCAATCAATAGGAGAACGGCAGCGTGAGTCCAATGCCCGCTTTTCCCTTGACCTGAAAGCAACCATAAAATGATACTGTTGATATCATTTATTTCTTTTTAAAAACCTATTCACGTTTGGTGAAAGTATACTAGGCAGTGAGTCTGTAATTAAATTATTCAACAGATCATTGGAGAACAGATTTACATTGACAAACTCAATATAAATGTCTTAAAACTTCTCAATACAGAGAGAGCTATGCAAGGTAATAGCATTAGGTCCTGGGGACTTTACAACTATCCTTGGACTAAATATGTACTATAATATTGAGACATACGATTGTTTTCTATTCTATAATAGTAATACATTTGTAGCACATGTAAATCACCATGAATTATTTTTTCAAACTTAAAAGCAAACCCTGAAAATCCTGCTTATGATTGTGGTCAAACCCGTTATATACACTTGAGTACTCCAACAAACCGACAGAAATCCCCCCTTTTGATATCAGAATACGTACGTGTCCTCACTTTGACACTGCAGGCACAGATGTTGACTCTGTTAATGATGATCAATTGCTAACTGTACTTCCACCTTGGAACCTCATCAACCCCATTATCAACACTTACATCTTTCAAAAAGACCGAAACTTCCGAAGCTGTTTATATCTCGAATAATGTTCATTGTATAAAGGATATGAAAAACCTTTTACAGACGAATCGAAGAAAGGAGACTCGGTTGCTGCTGCGTCGGTCTCTGGGAAACACCTAGACCAGCCATTGCAACAGCGTATACCTGATTTTTGTTCTATTAATGCAGCTGAGCTGAAGGCAATTCATCTAGCTCTGAAACAGGCTTATTAATCCAAAAGAACGTCATTTGTAATCATGTCTGATTCACTGTCAGCCACGAGAAAGATATCGCACCCTTTTCTGGCAGAGAGCCATTACCTCCACACACAAATTTTCTGAGAGACAAAGTGGCTAATGAAGCTCTGCATCTAGATTTCTCTTCTGAGATTTTCCAGTTTGTTCCATACTTTGACCTGCATTATATGACTGGATCTTATTGGAAATGGCTGTGGCAGACTGAATGGTCTAATCAAATCAATAACACATTATTTCAAATTCTTCCAGATTTGTCTGCTTCTTTGTCTAACTTTGCATCCACCCGCAAAGAAGAAACTGTCGTGGCTTGCCTTCATTTTGGGCATACTTATAATAATAATAATAATAATAATAATAATAATAATAATAATAATAATAATACGGTAGATTTATATAGCGTGGTACCCCAACAAACATGGGCTCGCCACGTTTTACAATGCAATAAAAAAGCAATAGTATTAAAAACAAAACAAAATAAAATATGTAAAACAAAAACATGCCTAGTAAAAACTGCTAAACCAGAAGTATGTACATTAATTAACAGTACACACACAGACACACGCACACACACACAGGCGCACGAGCGCCTGGCCAAAGTACATGTCCACAATAAAAGCATTCATTATCACATCATTTGACAAAGCAATACAACTAAAAATATTACACACCTTAAAAACAAAACATATAATTGTAAACATTTCTTAAAACAGTAAATTACAATTATGTCACCCATAGTTTTCCCTTTGAAAGGAGAAGAACCACCTTGGTGCTTTGCATGTGAGAAATGCTTTTCCGTTCGCCATTTTATGCCTGAATGTGCTGGTCTGGTTGATGGAAGGGAAAGATATTTTGGTTCAATACCTTTTAATGTGATTTTTAAAGTATGCAATAGTCAACACATATTCAAAGACCACGTGTCCTCAACTCAAACGAAGCGTCAGCAGAGGCTCCACGTCCTGCGAAGACTAAAATCCTTTGACCTTGACCCCAAGCTGCTTCTCAAGGAGCATGATAGAGCCCCTTCTGCTGTACTGCAGCCCTATGTTCTTCCAGACGCTGTCGGTCACAGAAAAGAACAGCTCCTAAAAGTAGTGCAAACTGCCTCAAAGATCATAGGCCTCCCCGTACCCCCTCTGCCCGATCTTTGTGAAAAAGCCCTCCTTCGCAGAGCGCGTCCATGGGGTCTTGGCCGACACTTCGCACCCTCTAAACAGTGAGTTTGAGATCTTGTCATCGCAGTGCAGGTACAGAGTACCCAAATGCAACATAGTCATACTCATTACATTACATTACATCATTATTGATTTAGGTACAGCGGATTCTTCCGAGCCAAATAGACAACCCCTGATCCGCATAAAAGATCTGCTGAAACAATCCTAGTGGTAAAACTGAAAGCTCTCCACCAGCCAGTCACTTTACAATAAAGACATCCCACGCAGCTACAGGGGCGTCGCACGGTCCAAAATATTGGGGGGGGGGGGGGGGGGGCAACCCTGTCGACGGGGAGGTGGGGGGGGGGGGGGGCTGACAAGCGGGACGTCATTTGGTCTACAAACACCAGAGATCTTTTTACAGACCAAAAAAGGAGCCAAAGGTCAGGTTTTGACCTTTTTGACCTAGCTGTGACCTTGGATTTTGGGAAGGATCGAGATGATCTTACTAGTAGTCCATGAACAAAATCTCAGCTAGTTCAGTCCACAAACATCGGAGATCTATTCGCGGACACATAAACAAACAAAACAAACAAACAAACAAACCAACCAAGTGAAACCTATAATGGGGGGTGTGGGGTGGGGGTGGTGGTGTAATAATCAAAGCAGTCAAGACCACGTTATCTGTCCCCAGAAAAGCGAACGGGTCCTTTTTTTCCCCCTTTTGCGATCAAAGCACGTGCACGTGTAGGCCTATCAACAAACTAAATCTAAATTAAAAAATATCGCGCACCTCAACTATTTATTGACACTTGCACATTCACCCTTGCCTTACTCATTTTACAGACTAAAGTAAATAATTGATATCAACAAACCTGGAAAACAGACGATTCCATTGTTTTGTTAATTTTGCTCTTTGCGTGATGAAATGACACTTCTTTCAAACAGCGAAAGCCAGCTCTGCTGCCCGGTGATTGCGTTAGCGCCACGAAATATTTTGTTGTGAAACACAGGCACATGCTAATAGATTATTGTAATATTATTTCGTACGTTAGCCCTTTACACTACGGTTTAAAAATATGGTGATTTGTTTAATTATTGAGTCTTCCTGCCTTCCTCTATCGTTTGAAATCTTCTTCTTCTTCTTCTTCTTCTTCTTCTTCTTCTTCTTCTTCTTCTTCTTCTTCTTCTTCTTCTTCTTCTTCTTCTTCTTCTTCTTCTTACTTCTTCTTTTCTTCTTTCTCTCTCTCTTTCTTTTTTTTTTTTTGGCCAAATTATTGGGGGGGGGCAGGTGCCCCCCTTGCCCCCCCCGTGTGCGACGCCCCTGAGCTAGGGGACGCTGAGGCTGTACTCTAATTTATCGAACACCCGTTTACAAAAACAAAATAGAATACAAACATCATGATATATTATCAACAAAACATATAAAATGCCTGCATTGCTAAATAATAACATCATAGGAAGCCCTATAGTGACCACCTGGCAGAAAGCATCCAATATTCCCAAGCTGATCCAACAGACCTCATACACAAACTTTAAGGAGTCTTGTCCCGGAAGAGTTTTCAAGAAAAAAGGCAGGTGACTGTTCCAGCGAAGAAGACGATAGTATAGCAGATTGATAGAACAGAGCAGGAATGAGAAAGAGCAAATGAGAAAGACAGCGACAGTGGGAATTTAAAGCACTAAATTTCCAGAAAGTGGGGATACTATTTATACTGAAACCCTCGGCACCCCAACAGGGATAAAAAAAAAAGAAAAAAAGGAACAGCTTTGTTCCTAACGCAGTCAAATGCTTTAATGCGTTAGTCGGGCGGCGCCGAGTAGGCTACAGCGTTAGGTCAGAATCACCCCAGATGGACTATTGTCTGTATATGTTAAACCCACCCACTTCCCCGCACTGTTTTGCTATCAACGACCCATTTCCACCACTTAATTACCCCTTCCAAGAGTGCTAATTCGCGTAACCTCTTCCACCTGCTATGAACTTATTTGTTGTAATGTAACCTATGACAATGTAATATTGTGCGGGTGTGTGTGTGTGAGCGGGTGTGTGTGTGTGATTACATGTATATGTACGCGAGGGTACAAATGTAGTGTATCTGGTATGTCTGTTAAAACGAAGAGCTGAATATTATATTGTAATAACGCAATTGGGTGGGTGTGGGTGTTTTTTTTCCAATGTTATGTTACTATTCCATTGCTGTCACTGTGTTTATTGCCACTATGAAATCCTGTCTTGTCTTGTCTTCCAAAGCGACAATCCACATTTTTCTTTCTGAGAAATAAAGAATGCATTGACTTGACTTGACTTGACACCTGTTTCAATTTTTACATGATGTTGGTTTGTTTTATCACATATAAATCACATTGTCTTGTTTTGTATTCTTTGTTGGATTTTATTGATGAGACGGATTTTATTTACAACTTTTATCATATTTAAATGTTAACAGTTTAGTCTGATTTTACTTAATTTTGTGTGGTCCTGATTCGGCTCTTACCCCCGTTGGGGTGCCGGGGGTTTCAGTATAAATGGTATCCCCACTTTCTGGAAATTTAGTGCTTTAAATTCCCACTGTCGCTGTCTTTCTCATTTGCTCTGTCTCATTCCTGCTCTGTTCTATCAATCTGCTATACTATCGTCTTCTTCGCTAGACCAGTCTCCTACCTTTTTTCTTGAAAACTCTTCCGGGACAAGACTCCTTAAAGTTTGTGTATGAGGTCTGTTGGATCAGCTTGGGAATATTGGACGCTTTCTGCCAGGTGGTCACTAGGGCTTCCAATGATGTTATTATTTAGCAATGTAGGCATTTTATATGTATGTGTTTTGTTGATAATTTATAATGATGTTTGTATTCTATTTTGTTTTTGTAAACGGGGGTTCGATAAGTTGGGGTGAAGCCTCAGCCGTCCCCTGCGTGGGATGTCTTTATTGTAAAGTGACTGGCTGGTGGAGGGCATTCAGTTTTCCCACTAGGGTTGTTTCAGCAGATCTTTTATGCGGATTGGGGGTTGTCCGGTCCTGATTTGGCTCGGAAGAGTCCGCTGGACCTAAAGCAACAATTATGTAATGTAATGTAATGTGATTAGGCTCTTGGCAGTCCGCTGGACCCTGTAAGCACTATCTTGTAACAAGTCACTCTGCGTTTATCCCCACCATTCTCTTTGAGTTTGTTGTCCCCCTTTCTGCCCTTTCAGGATGGCTATTCGGCCTAGACCCCCTATTCTGTGCGGTCTCTTACTGCTCGTTTAGCATCAATATGGAGTTGAGCTAATTAACTCTGCTGCTTTCTCGACCCTCACAGGAATTCTCTCCCTTACGAATAGCTCTAATTTAGGACTCATCACTGAATAAAGTTGCTCGGTGACAAAGACATCCAAGACATCTTTCACATCTTCTATGTCATTCTTGGCTTCTCTTAACGAGAACCTGCAGCCGACTCAAGAAATGGAGCAACGTCTTTGACCCCTCTATACGTACTTCCCTGAACTGTTCGCGATAGTACCCATGCAAAGTCTCTCCTAAACCTTTACAGTAGTGCATGCGCACAGCAAAGGAGAACTGGACAGAAGATCAATGCCAGGAAATAGAGAACAGTCTGAACAAGAACAACAGCAAGAAGGCCTACCAGACTGTGAAGCGGCTGACAAGTGTTAAACGGCTCAAGGTCTCCACGATCCAAAGCAAGTCTGACATATGCCTTTATCCCTCGGATATTCCATTCTAAAATGGCCATAAAAATGAAGTAAAAGAAAGCTAAAATTTTCATCTCTGAGAGCACAATTACGTCTTTTTAGTTTTCGGACCCTCGTCCATCTCCTCATGGTCCATCAACTCCCCGAAACGGTTCTCCGTTTCGAGAGGTTGATGGTGCTTGGAAGAAAGAGGTCCGGGCTTTTGATTTTTTTTCAAAGCCCCGGAACCCAAACTGCCAGCCAACTTCCTCCCCTTCTCCCCAGCACCGGGTCTTAGATCATCCTTCTCCCTTTGACCTTTTCCAACCTTTCCCTATCCTCCTCTGACGCTCCTCTGCTGAGCCACTAGAATCTTTGCCGCCTCAGCAACTACCCGGTCGCTAAAACCTGTCGTTGCTGGTGCGGCGGCCTGAGGCATAGCCTCTTTTGCAGCAGGTGTGACGGCTTTAGACACGGCCGTCTGCGTGTTGTGGGTGACGGTTGGGGACGTGCCCGTCGGCACGTTCTCCAGTGTAATCGGTGGGGCTGGAGAACCCCCCTTTTGAGCAAACAAAGTGAGCATTTTTTCTAGAGCATCCATCCGTCTGCACAACGTTTCCAAGATCTGCGTCATTTTATTCATAGCAGTGTCCATTGACGGGTGTGCGCTAGGTTCCACATGAGATGTGGAACCCGCCACAGACGCATAGGACCTCTCTTTAAGAACCGGCCTACTTTCTAGAACTTTTTTCCTTGCGTCTCCGAAGGAGCACCTCTCAGTGGCCTGAACCTTTTGAATTTCCAGCTCCAACTGCCACTGAGGGCAATCTTTGGAGCTGGAAGCATGCTGCCCCGTGCAATTTACGCAGCAAATAGGATTTTTGCAATCACCTTCATTTTTATCTTTTCCGCATTCACTGCAAATTTCTCTATTTTTGCAGGTCTTGCTCCCGTGGCCAAACCTTTGGCAACGGTAGCATCGCAACTTATCCTCTTAGCCTCTTAACCTCTTTCGGTCCTCTTAGCCTCTTTCGGTATTTCCCCACACCCGTCTTCACCGCCTTTCGGAGTGTTTCAAAATGGCTGTTGTGGAGGACTGCACTGGTAGCCTTGTCATACAGGCTTTTGATGACTTCAATAATTTTAGGGCTGATGTTGTACACTCTCATGGTTGCCCACAGACAGGGCCGGATTAAGACGAAATTGGGCCTGATGCTGCAGCGCAAAAAAGGCCTACTTTTCCTCGGCATTGGTGCATGTGCATTCGACAATCACACCGTACATGTGCACTAAGACCGACCAAGGAGCCTCAATTGCAACGGTGACGGTGTGAAGGGCGTCACCTTCACCCTAAGGTATCCCACCTTGAGTGACTCCGGCAACTTGGCCATGGCAAAGGTCACAAAAAGTGTGTTGGTAGGGATACGTTTGGGTCCTTTGGTGACGCATACCCTCTGCACTGCCGTGCCCCCCTGGCTGGAGAGCTCATCGCGTATTTCCACCTCGGACATATCACATAGGTCCTGACATCGGATGACTCCCTTTGAGGAATTCAACCGTCCATGAACAGAAACTTTTATTTGTCTATCAACGAAGATGGCTAAATTCCTCTTTAGAAGACAGTCCTATGCCCTTTTAGTCGAGCACTCCACCAGGTAGGCACCAGATCTACGTTTTTTAACATCCTTGAAACCAGTTGTGCAGACGGATTGGAAACCCTTCTGGATGGCGAACGGAGACAGCTTTCCTAGTGGCATAGCCGGATCCGCCCCCTCCACAACCAAGAAACGAGGCCAGGCCCCTTCCACCCCCGATGCACAAGCTTTTTGTCTCGTATCCATGTCACTGTCCGTATCCGTGTCAGAGTCGTCACCGTGAAGTCGTTTTTTGTGTGTTGATGCCATGTTATTAATTTGTTAATTCACCCCCCCTGCTCCCCACCCACCACGGAGTCCAACAAGGGGATGCGTCCAAGCGGAAAATCCAGCAAGGGAACGCTCCAGGGATACAGGGGGGGATTATACACCCAGACAATCCCGCACTGCCACTACGGTTTTGTTCAAGTTTGACCCATGAGCCGCAGCCTTCTAGCAGAGCTAGGGCAATACACGACCAGCCGCTTAACCAGCCTCCCGTCTAGGAGAAGTCCGGGCCAAAGAGGTGTGTTAGTGTGAGGGACCGCAGACCCTCAGTGACCTCAACCTCCAGGATCCCATTCTCCCCCGACACGCAAGGGGCCAAGAGAAGGCCACAGAGAAAAAGGAGGGTGGAAAAAGAAGAAATGATTGGGAAAAAGAAGACAGGAAAAGTCCGGTAAGGCAGAAGAGAGGAAGTCAAAACTGCAGTTTAGTGGGAGAATTTACGGGTGAAGAGAATATAGGTGAAAGGACCAATAAGACAGAAACAGAAAAGAAGAAAAAGGGGTACTAGGCAACTTTGTCACCCAGCCAGAGAGAGGCATGGGGTCCACCCCCGGCGCGCGGAGCCGATCCCGTGGGGGCTCACACACACACACCCCCACGCACACCCACCCACACACACCCACCTACCCACACACTGAAAATGAAATTTATTTCTAATTAATTAAACACTAACACCGGTATGTCGTATTTATGTGTACTGTAGGGAAAGCGCCGAAGTCGCATTTCTGTGATGGGACTACCCATGGGAGAGAACACAAGACTCTAGCCATTCTGGGCCTAGGCCTCTCTCATGCAGAAATGTGACTTCGGCGCTCTGCCCTTCACAGTAGTGACTATTTTATTATTGTGTAGCTGTAGGTGAGTGAACACTGTCGATCTGCGGTTCCAGACATGCGGCGCTGGGAATGACTGTGATTCAGACAGCTGAATGCGAAGGGGTTTGCAAAATATTTTTTCAAACACTCACTGCCTGTGTTTGCATAATCATTGTCCAAATGAAAAAAGTTGGTTGGCGCTGTGTCAGCCATTGTCAAATAAGTATTAATCCGAATAATGAGCAGTTTTGCTTTCGTTTTTAACAGTTGCAGCTCCGCAGTACCTAAAAAGTATGCCTTCCTAGCCTACCCTTGGCAGTGTTTCAGTGAAACTAATTTGCAATTTGGTTAAATTGCTTACTTTTTTAAATATTAATAATTTACAAGGAACTTCAAATTAGAAATATATATAAAATCCAGCCAATGAATTTGCAGGAAATTTGTGTCAAGATTACGGTCAACTGAAAGCGTACACTCCCAATCAGCCAACTCCATTCTCGCGGCTCTTGCTGTGGTTTTATTTGCGATATGTTTTAGACTTTGCACGGTTACTATAAAGTGAGTATTTCTGGCAATTTTTACGTGTATTGTTCGCTTGCATGGAGCGGTATTCTTTTCAAGAGTGTCCTTGATTAGTTTCCGTCGTATTCCGGAAAATTATGTATTCAAAATGGCGGAGCCACTAAACGAGAAACGAGGTGGGTGATGGGTTTTCTTACATATTCATAAATTAGAGTTAGCATAATTGATTATATATTCAGTCTTTGCAAATTGGGCTTTAGTTGTGCGTAATTTGCTTAGAATTGATGTTTAGATCTCGAATTTGACCGATGCCTTGTTGTGTCACCACTAACAAAGGAGCCAAGAGGAGAATAGTTCAATGCACTGGTATGGGACTTGAATTAGTTTCTACCGTATAACTATAAGCGTATGCATGCAAACGAGGTCATCATTAATAAGACATTATGCTTTGGAAAAAATATAGAAAAATATAAGCACGTGCAAGTCAAATTTCTGACTTCAGTTGTGAATATCAGCATGCAGAAAGAAAATGAAATGCAAATCTGTCACAGTGTCAGTGTTAGAGTTGTATAGCTATACTATTATTTTATAGTTTATAGAACTTTATAGTATAATATTATGCGTGTGTATATATGCGTGTGTATGTGTGTGTGTGTATATATGAATAGAGATCAAAAGGTGACAGTCACAGACGTCAAAAATAAAAATGATATTAAATGTGCAAGATGATCATTTTTATACTGGAAAAGCATTACAGTACTTATATAGTGTGGTAAAGGAATTTGCGCTCGATTGCTTAGTTCTTGAGTAATTGAGTTTTGAATGAGACTGCTTGCAGAATGTCATTTGTGACATGTGACACCAAACTGTGTATAGTTGTGATAATCCAGCTGGGACCATACAACATATGATAGTACGAACAAACTATGTTACTTGTTAGTGATTCTGTTGACAGGGATGGAGAAAAAAATCAAAGTTTCAAACTAGTTTAATAAGAAAAATGGGTTTGTTTGTCGTCACAGTCACAAATGACATTCACCATGTAGGAGACGATTCTATTCCAACAAAACAAGACATGCATTTGAAGTGATTCTATTATTTATTCATAACTTATAAAAAGTGAGTTTGACAACATATGTGAAGAAAACCAGCACAATGATACTGAAGCCAGAAATGGTAGTTCTACTGCCATTGTGACAACTGTGGGAGTGACGAGACAGATTTTGCAGTCACACGTCACAAATAACACTAGAAATACCTTATTGTATGAAAATATACCACATGCACTCCTTGTGACATTCGATAAACAAATCATCCTTAAAATCAAACATATTGAAACACCAGCAAACTTGTTAATAAAAGTATTAACTGTGTCATTTGCGACATTATGGGTGTAATATTATGCCAAAGTAAGATGCCGTCACACGTCACAAATGACTAAATCATGAAAATGCATCAGTTGAAAAATGTCATGCAATTCAAAAATAAAAATGGAAACGTGAATCCATAGTCACCGTGGGATCAAGGAAAACAAGTTCATCTATCCTTTTTTAAAATTTTTATTTTTATTTATTTTTTCTTTTTTCCTTGAATTTATATAAATGTTTTGTTGTTTCCTTTTGTCCGCCAGTAATATTTTGAATAAATTATTTATTATTTGGGTAGCACTCATTTAAGCCTTGTGCTTTTGTGCACCATGATGTTTAACCTTTTATTATCTGGTTTGTTGAATACATAAATGTTTAAACCATCTATCCCCACACCATGGTCAAGGTAATCTTTTTCGAGAAAAGTGAAATATTGTCCCCATGACTGGAGAAACTTCAGTGGCCAGTCTTGTTGTATGATCAAAAGCAATGACCTGCAACAGTCCCATACAGCACATTTTAACATTATGTAATCAAGACTAAAATACTTGAGTAGTAAGTTTGGATCCGATTGTTACAATTTCCTAAAAAATTCTTGACAATCTGAAAGAAAACTGTGGACAGCGTAATTTTATGGATGTAATTTATTTTCATAACAAATATAATATTAAAAGTACAGAATCAGATATGAGATTATTTTCCAAATGCAGTAAGAAGGAATTATGTAAATATTCACATACTTGGCCATAATAAAATTTCTGGCCTTTCTTTCTCTTATACTGTTTTTGTACCGAACTGCCAACCGCTTGATTTTGGCGTTCCTCTGTGCTTGGCCCTATTCTGTTCATTCTGTACACCTCTCCTCTCTCACGTCTCATTAACTCACATTCTGTCTGCCACGAAATGTATGCTGATGACACCCAACTTAATCACTCTGACTCTCCTTCTAACTACAATCATTTAGTTCAGACCCTTCAAGATTGTTTTACTGAGGTAAAATCTTGTATGTCAAACAACCGTCTCAAGCTAAATGATAACAAAACTGAGGCCCTCTGTGTTTCTCCGTCATCTGCAGACCCCTCTTCTCTTCCCTCAACTATCACTGTTGGAACTACTTCTATTTCTTTTTCTGACACTGTTCGCGATCTTGGGTTTTTTCTCGATCAGGATCTCTCCATGCAGCAACACATTGCAAAAACTTGTCAGATTGCATACATTGAACTTAGACGCATAAGCTCCATTCGACAGTATCTCACATAAGAAGCAACAAAAACACTAGTTAGCGCATGCATTCTGTCTAGATTGGATTATTGTAATTCACTCCTTGTAGGTTGCACACAGAAAGTCCTTAGACCTCTTCAGCAAGTCCAAAACTCTGCAGCTAAACTCATCTTCAAAGCCCGGAAATCACAGCATTGCACGCCTCTCCTTGAAAAGCTACACTGGCTCCCAATTGAACAACGAATTAAATATAAAACCTCACGTCTCTGCTACCTCATCATCTCTGGAACTGCTCCTAGCTATCTTTCCGAACTTTTGACTGTCTATGTTCCTTCTTGGTCTCTCCGCTCCTCTGCAGATGAAAGGATGTTCCGTGTACCAGAATACCACAGGGTGAGACACGGTGGTAGAGCTTCCAGTTTCTTCTCCGTTCAGACCTGGAACTCGCTACCTCGGTCCGTCCGTCACAGTCCTTCACTAGCGTCTTTTAAAACGAACTTGAAGACGCATCTTTTTAGAGAGGCCTTTTCTTAGGCGCCATGAATGAGTGTTGTTAGTTATTTTGGTGTTGAGATGTATATGTGGTTGCGTGTTATTGACCAATGTACGCATGTTGTGTTTACATTTGTTTGTGTAAAGCGCTTTGTGATTTTGGAAAGCGCTGTATAAATTGCCTGTTATTATTATTAATATTATTATAATTTCCTACAAATTTCTTGACACTCGGGGAGAAAACTGGACAGAGTAATTTGATGAATGTAATTTAAGTATTTTCGCTACAAAATTAACAAAAGTACAGAATCAGATATTAAACTATTTTTCCAATGCAGTAACAACGAATTATGTAAATATTCATACACCTGGCCATAATAAACTTCTTTCTGGACTTTCTTTCTCTTGTACTGTTTTTGTACCCAACAGCCATACTGGATCCCAAAACAAAGTGTAATGTTCCAGGCCAGTTGGTTTGTATCCATAAATATTTTAAGTTTATTGTTTTGTGGTTTTTTAAGTGCCATTGCACAAGGTATAATTGTAAATGAAAAACCAACTGTGGAAGGAAGTAATGATAATATGTAGAATAGAATACTATATATTATACCTGGATTTGGGAGACCCTGCCAAAGGCACAGACTGCTCCAAGCAATGAGTTACAGGTGCTGGTTCATTATCGTGTCTGCCGAGACTTCATAGTTCATTGTTGATACGACATTGTAACAGTGGCCATTTGGTCAATTCTTTCTTCAAGCACCTACTGATCATCTGTGGCTGGCTTTTGTAGTTTTTCCTGTGCTTTCTTGAAGAAAGGCCTTAGTTGACATTCTTGTGGTAGATATTTTTGGTTTTGCGGGTTAACCCATCCTGTGTCTTTTGCTCGGATGGATTTTAATACCATCATTTTAACACTTCTTTCTGTTTAGGTCTCCTGAAAGGCGCCCCATCTGTCAGGATCAACTAAGTCGCTCTCGATATTCAGAACGTGTACCTCAGATTATTTGGTTTTGGGGCCGGGAGAGGTATTTGCAAAGCTGGCCTCAGAGACCTAAGACCTTAAAGAAGAAATTAAACAAAAATAAAAATGGAAAATTTTATTTCAATAATAACAATAAAATGTGTCGTCACAAACATATGACACACACAACTAAGTACTTAAAATGAAAAGGTTATTCAATGCAAATGTTTTTAACTTAAAACAATGTTGCAATAAAACTCATGAAACTGAGCAAGCATATTAATAATCTGAACAGCATATTTTGTACAAACTTAAACATTTTGTGTCATTTGTGATATGTTACACAAAACCAAATTGTGTCACAAAATAGCAGTATATCAGAAAAATAATCCTAGACTGCTAAGGTAGCTTTTTGTTAAGATATGCACACAAACACCCTAAAATCTAATTTATTTCATGTAATCTGTGATTTATCTATAATAATACATATTTTATAATGTCATTTGTGACATATGAGTGGTCAATGTTTCATTCGTGACTAAAATATAAGTGTGACACAAAAGACTTACATTCTCTCCTTCTCGCCATTGTTACTGTACCAATCGAAATCGTCTGTTTTGTCAGGTGCCATGCAACTTTGAGTTACTTTAAATTCAGGATTTAAAAATAAACTGCCTTTTATTATTATAATAACAATACATATGTCATTTGTGACAAATGTGACACAGAAGCTAAAAAGTACTGTATTTTATAGTGTACTTATGCATACAAACAGCATTTTTGTTTAGAATAGTTATTCTATGCCAAACAAAATAAAAACAATGTTTTCCATTCGATCCAACTTTTGTAAACCCTTTTTTGATTACTTTAAACTTAGGCTGTGTGACACGAAAGTGTCACAAATAACATGACTTTTTAAAGGGTAGTTTCTTAATTAAAAAATCCTATTTAAAGCAAATATCCTGTTAAAATGATCCCTTTACTATCCAAACAAACAGAAGTAAACAAATGGCTAGCCCCTGTTTTAAGACAGAAGTGATCATTATGAACCATGTTGTCTCTCCATCATTTTGCACATTCTCAGTAAAGCTCTGCCTGGATTAAAATCCCAAATCTTCAACTTGGATGTTGCTTTTACCAAATCCAATACTGTTTTATCTGCTAAAGCTATGTTTCTTATGTCTATTCAAGCAAATTCCTTCACATAATATTTTAAAATAAAATAGTTGGAAGTGTTTGAAGTATGTGATTATGCACCTTTTGACATCCAGTCAAGTATGATGCAGTATTTCAACCTCTAGTACTATTAACAGATGCACATACGCACGCTTCCATACATATTTATATTTATAATAGCTATGTGAACTTTATCTTATGTGCCATTACCCCTGAGGAATAGGTGAATAAAACCCTTAAAATTTGGATTACATAAAATGTGACAGTGTTTCATTTAAATTCGCTCTCTCTCTTTCTCTCTCTCTCTTTCTCTTTCTCTCTCTCACTCTCTTTCTCTCTCTATATATAATATAATAAATTATTGATTTGAAATATTTTGGAAAGTTTTTTGACTCGCATGCATAGCAGTGAATTTATGCACAAAACAATTTTTCCAGATTTTTGTGCTAAATGGTCCAAAAATGACAACGGCAACAACAAAAAATGAGTCCCTCTGTCTGTCCGCCATCAGTTGTCCTCCATCTGCCTGTGCAAATCTTGCAAGTGGATTAATATCTCGGAATCTATTTGTATTTTGTTTTTCTTTTCTTGACAGTCATTTTCATGTTAAATATTGCAAGTTACACAGGAGCATGTGAGTTATATGGGCTTTGCCCTTCTGGTTGTTTTAACCTGATTTGTTCCAATGGGGCAACATACTTTAAATTTTAAAACGACCTTTGATGCTGAATGCGCAAAACCTAATAACTTTCATACATGTACAACACATCTCGCTTCTCTCAAATGCACAAACACATTAGATAACTATTAACTCTGACACTTTAAATGCAATAAAAATCATAATGTTTATTTTATGCACATAACCATACCATGTTTAGTAAAAAACAAAAAATTAAATAGTTAAGAAATAAACAGCTTTTTAAGAAATCTTTCAGTTTATGGTGCCAAATCAAAGACAGAATGTGCAGAAAGTATTATAATTACCTGAGCTTCAGTATCATCTCTGTTTGCAAGGTCAAAAGAACAATATTACATACATATCATAATATTGGCAGTTCAGAATATTACAGAAAAGAAAAATAAAACAACCCTTATTTATTACCATTACATTTTATGTTTAAATCTGTTACTTATACAGATTTATGAAACATAATAATAAACTTATAAGGTTTGTTAGTTTGAAAATAACAAGAAAAACTAAAATTTTAAGTTAGTTTGAAAGCAACAAGAAAGATAAAACATAACATTTATATTAATGTCATTATAATTTGATTTTGGATTAAAAAAAAAACAACTATCAAAAGCCACAAGAAAAAACCACATATGATACACACATAAATATATCTATTTGATTTCACTTGGAATGTTATCTGTGGAAGCCATAGGGGCACAAATTTAGAAGATCAATGCCAGGAAATAGAGCCTATGGAATGGAAATAAGTGCAGAGAAGACCAAAATGAGGACCAACAACACCAATGGCATCAACACGGACATCAAATTCCAAGGCCAATCCCTCAACACAGTGCATTGCTTCAAATATTTAGAAGCCATTGTATCAGACAATGGGTCCCGACAGGAAGTCCTCTCCAAGATTGCACAATCAACTTCTGCCCTGGCAAGCTTGCAGCTTGAAGCCAATTTGGAAAGACAGGACCATCAGTCTTCATTCCAAGGTAAGCCTGCTGCGCTCCCTTGTCATCTCCATCTTCCTATATGCTTGCGAAACATGGACCCTCACAGCAGATCTCCAACGAAGAATAAAAAGCATGGAGATGAGGTGCTACAGAAGACTTCTGGGCATTTCCTACACCCAGCACATCACCAACGACGAAGTCCGACAGACCATCACACAAGCCATTGGACAATACGATGACATGCTCACAGTGGTGAAAAAACGTAAACTCCGATGGTATAGCCACGTCACCAGATCATCAGGTCTTGCAAAGACCATCCTGCAAGGCACAGTGCAAGGAGGTATAAGAGGGAGACCGAAAAAGAGGTGGGAGGACAACATTCGAGAATGGACTGGTTTGACTCTGAGCGAAACATTCAGGGTTGATGAGGACAGAGAAAGATGGAGTACGCTGGTTAAACGATCATCTGTGGTGCCCCTACGACCTCCGAGGTATGGAAAAGGTTAGGATAGGAAGGAGTGTCTGCAATACATATGAATGATTTACTATCTTATTGTTTGTGTGTGTTATTCCAGGAGATAACAAGATGAACGGTGAATCCCAGCACATTGATGGGACAGTATCATCTTCAGGCAAAGGGGTAATGTTCTTAACTTTATTTGTTGTTTGGAGTGGCATTTGTAGATCAGTAAGTATGGTTGGTGTGTGTAAGTGCATGGGCGGTGTGTTTTTATTTTCCAAATAATATTAGTGTAACATTTATTTTATAAAGGCTTATTTTGTACTGTTTTGTAAACATTTTCCAATTTCTGCTGGTGTTTTTTTTATTCTCACATGCGAACAGCAATGTGAGCCTATGTACTCATCATGTATGATCAAATAAATTATAGCAAATGTTCCATAGCCGTAGCTCAAGTGGTAGAGTATTCACCTGGCGCACTGATAACCCATGTTAGAATCCATTGATAGGCAAGACAAAAGCGGCCATTTACCACTGTCCATTTTTACACAGTATTGCTCTGGTAGTTCAGTGTATTTAGATCCAATCGCCTTGTGCCCTGGGATGGTTATCCCCATCTGCAATATCACCAATGGTGGATGTAGACATTAAACTTAAATGTTAATTCATTCATGATTATCCAATTGGATCCGGAGATCAAGGTAATCTCAAAGACAAGGTCATCGTAAGATCAAAATCATTATTTGAATTTTGAGGTCATCGATTTGCTTCTTTTTTTTCTGAGAACTTATCTTCATGTAGAATAATCCAAGTTCCATGAGGTGCATGTGAGCCTTGCTCTTCTGGTTAATGTACCTATGCATAATAATAATAATAATAATAATAATAATAATAATAATAATAATAATTCTGTAATGTACTCTGTAAAGTTTAGCATTAAACATAAGTACTGCTTCAGTGCTTGCTAAAATATATTTTTTCTTCCCTAAACACATTAAAACTAAATTAACTAATTAAAGTATTTATTATTATTGATTTATTAATTCATTATTTCCTCAGATGAAAAATGTTTTATTCAAATAACATAATAAACAAACATAATTTCAATTCTAAACAATACAGAAAAATGCAGTTGGGTTGAATGCAAAACAATTTAGAATCAATTATGCAAATGTAGTGAATATTATTCACAGCACCATCAATAAAAATGCAAACTAGAATTTGTTCCAAGCTTATTGTGGGATAGACACACACATAATACTAAAGCACACACCTAAACAACACTCATTAGTTTGTCCTTATGCCAAGCTGTAGGAGACAGCCATATTTTTATGCAGTTGTATAGAAAAGCACAATGTAGAATGTAGGATCAATATGCAGGGGTTGTGAACTTGTTTTATAACATGTGATTTGATACACTTCCCTAACAATGACTGCTATGGCTATGCTACTCTCCTCACATGCTTTATTCATTTTAAACATGGCAGGTTTAAACAATTAACCGATTTTGTGAAGCAAAGTTGTGGTTGATCTTAGTTATTTTCTTTTGCACTACCTCTCTTTCAAGGTAAAAAGTGTGTTTGGGGGAAAAAAAAGTGACATGCAGAGAGATGCACTACCCAACAACCAGATTGCTACAGACAGATAGCGCATTTAAAGTACCTATATACCAAAACAACAATGCTCAGCCATTTGTGATATTGAACAAAATGTGTTTAGCAACAAAATCAAAATGAGTCCAGTGACCTTGGTCTTAGTGGCAGAACAAATATGAAGGCATGGGAGGCAGGTCACTAACCTACGAAATGCTTCTATGAAGTTTGGTCAAAATCCATTAAGTTCTTGAGATATGGTTTCCCACAGACTGACGCATCGGGCGTAGTTACTTTTTAGATACAGCGCAAAATGTGTTTAGAAAATGGTGAAGCAGAATGAATTGGGCCTTTGAGAAAGTACAAATACGAATGATACATGTTTAGAATATTTGCAAGATATCCACAAAGTAAAAATGAATTTCGGGTCAGTTATTTTAGAGATAAGGCAAAAAGTGGGGTTTAAACAAAAAAGTTAAATGGAATGTGACAAACCTGCCCAACTGACCGACAGCTGGACATTGAAGGATGGCCCATGATTTGATTTATCATACCAAAATTCTACAAAATCACTTCAACCATTTTAGAAGTATTGAGCAAAATGCGTTTAGCTACAAAATGACTCCAGTGACCTTGATCTTGTGGTAGAGCAAATATTGATGGCACAGGAGACACGCCACTAACCTATGTAATGTTCCTGTGAAGTTTAGTCAAAATCCATTCAGTGTTTCTAAAACAACAGCTTCCAACAAACTGACAGACATTTGGTATGGAAATACAAAAATGCTGAATGAATGTAAATATATATTGTTCACATTTTTTAATCCTATCCTATCCCGTAACTCGAAGGTCGTTGGGGCACCACAGATGATCATTTAACCAGCGTACTCCATCTTTCTCTGTCCTCAGCAACCCTCATGGCTTTGCTCAGGGTCAAACCAGTCCATTCTTGAATGCTGTGTACCCCAACCTCTTTCTCTGCCTCCGTTCTCTTCTGCCACTTTGCTCCCCTTAAAAACTTCTGCCAGGGTGGTCTTTGCAAGGCTCTGGTCATATGGCCACACCAACGGAGTTTCTGTTCCCCAACCACTGCGAGCATGTTACTGTGTTGTCCAATGGCTTGCGCGATGGTCTGTCGGACTTCGTTGCCGGTGATGCGCCGGACATAGGAAATGCCTAGAAGCCTTCTGTAGCACCACACCCACATACCCTGAATTCCCCACTGTAGATCTGCTGTAAGGGTCCATGTTTCGCAAGATTATAGGAAGATGGAGATGACAAGGGAGCGCAGCAGCCTTACCTTGAAGAAAACCCACATATTTAGCCTGCAAAATATTATTTAACTATGGGTTTGGCAATCCTATCCTATCCTATCCTATCCTATCCCGTAACTCGGAGGTCGTTGGGGCACCAAAGATGATCGTTTAACCAGCATACTCCATCTTTCTCTGTCCTCAGCAACCCTGATGGCTTCGCTCAGTGTCAAGCCAGTCCATTCTCGTATGTTGTCCTAGAAGTCTTCCGTAGCACCTCATCTCCAAGCTTTGTATTCTTCGTTGGAGATCTGCTGTGAGGGTCCATGTATCGCAAGCGTATAGGAAAGGACAAGGGAGCGCGGCAGCCTTACCTTGGAATGTAAACTTAAGGTCCCGTCTTTCCAAATGGGCTTCAACCTTGCCAGGGCGACAGATGTCTGTGTGATTCTGGAGAGGACTTCCTGTCGGGACTCATTGTCTGATACAATGGCTCCTAAATATTTGAAGCTATGCACTGTGTTAATGATTGGCCTTGGACTTTGATGTCCATGTTGATGCCATTGGTGTTGTTGGTCATCATTTAGGTCTTCTCTGCACTATTTCCATTCCATAGGCTCTGGAGGTGGTGTCAAGCCTCTGTACCAGCTGTTCTTGTTCTTCTCCAGCCAATCCATCAATGTCGTCCGCAAAACGAAGGTTGGAGATTGCTCTACCCCTATGCTTACTGTGGGTTTGGCAATATGAATCTATATTTCTAGAAAACATTTCCATAAGTAGTAACATATATATATATAGATAGATAGATAGATAGATAGATAGATAGATAGATAGATAGATAGATAGATAGATAGATAGATAGATAGATAGATAGATAGGTAGGTAGGTAGGTAGGTAGGTAGGTAGGTAGGTAGGTAGGTAGGTAGGTAGGTAGGTAGGTAGGTAGGTAGGTAGGTAGGTAGGTAGGTAGGTAGGTAGGTAGGTAGGTAGGTAGGTAGGTAGGTAGGTAGGTAGGTAGGTAGATAGATAGATAGATAGATAGATAGATAGATAGATAGATAGATAGATAGATAATTGATTGTAAAGTCATATAGTATATATAACTACAGGGTTGATTTTTACGTCTCGCCGATGCATTCTGCCAAAAGTTTAGCTCATTGACTAGGTAATAAGAACACTTTTTTCTTTTACCTCAACCATCCTGCCCACTCAGTCCCATCTCTTTATGCAAAGTATTTGTGTTCAGAATAGCAGTACTCCTTTAGTTTAGTACTGTTGTGATGTAAGACAGAAAGGCTACATCTCCATGTACAGATCCGCTGGATAGCTTCAGTCTGCTCTCATGCATACTAATGAGAAGATTTGCAAATGAGGTGGTGATCTCATACTGTGTGAGACCAAGCTGCATAGCATAGAGAGGGGGGCATTGTGCTGCCTGCTACATGAATAATAATTCCCAATTGATTCTCTTCAGCACCCACAAGTGAACAATGTTTTCAAAGAGTAACACAATCCACTTTTTGGCTCACATGCATAGCAATGTGAGTCTGTGTACTTACCCTCATTCACTTCCTCTATCCCTCCCCCCAACCTTCCACACACCCCACCCCCCCAAAAAAAAAATAATAATAAAAATAAATAAATAAAAAGTTCAAGATGAGTCCAAAAGTCCAGCTGTCCTCTGTTCGATGTCTGTTTGTGTAAAAACTTTAAAGTGTCTAAGTACTCCCTACCTATTTCAACTATCACAACCAGACTTGGTAAGGTGGTATATACCCATGAGACCCCATAAATGATCAGTGAATGATATCACAGTCAATGTCACAGGGTCAACAAATCTTAGTAAAAAAAATGACAGTTTTTCGCAGAATTTCATTTTTTCTAGGTTATTAATCTTGAATTTATTATTCTTTGATGCATGATAGATACAAATACTATACAAATTTGGTCAACCTTACTCCAAGGTCAAGGTCATTGGAGCTGTCCAAAGTTGGTTAGTATAGGTATTTTGAAGTGACCTTGACCCTAAACTATGAGTCCAAACTTGTATTTAAAGATGATAGATTGATCTTTCATGTATTTTCTGTTTTTGTTTTGATATTGAAGGTCAAGGTCATTTTAGGCCTTGCAAAAACATACAAAAAATAGTTCATTGTACAGTGGAATGGCTGTTTATTTAACACATTGCAACAACATTGGGTTATTTGATCAGACATGCATGAGAGGTCACGTTAGAGCCAAAGTCATCCCCAGTTTAAAATCACTGGGTCATCCCAAGGTCACTTTTTTGTTGTTGACATAATAAAATTTTTGCTGTATTTTATTTGATAGTACATAATTGTATTTAGAGCCAGAGGTCAAGGCCATCAAGTTCCATAAGGAGCATGTTAGTCATATGGGCTTTGCCTGTCTAGTTCTTGGATGTTTTGAATCCTGTTTTGCAATAAATATGCAGCAGTGTGTTTGTTACTTGAATATGAATGCATACAAAATTTCCTAATGGTGAAAATAATGTTAAACAATGTGGCAAAATATTTCAAATCAAATGTATTTTCAGACAGCAGAAATCAATTATTTGCAAATTGTGTTGTGTTCTGACGTTTGTTTTTTCACACACACACACACACACACACACACACACACACACCCACACACACACACACATACACAAGCATGTAAAAATGACGTTGATATGACTTTCTTAAAAGGCCACATACATTATATTGACATGTTTTTACATTTGTCCTTTTGTTTCTACCTAACCCAACCCTAAGCCAGCCCTAACTCCAACGGAACATTGTTTTGATGTCAAAATAACGGGGCCGTCAAAACAACGTAGGTAGATTTTCAATTGTTTGTCAAAGTAACGGCATTTCGACACATTCACACACACACACAACCGTGTAAAAATGCTGTTGTTATGACTTCATAAAACTCCACATATGCTGTTTTGACATTTTTTGAAATTTGTCTATTTTTTCATCTCAAGGTCAAGAACTTTGAAAGATCAAAGTTGGTATTTGTGTTCCATAAGGAGCATGTGTCATATGGGCCTTGCCTCTCTAATTTGTTTTCTACAACATTTCAACACAGTACAAAAGCAGCCATTACCCAGTTATAAGAAATAAACAGATAGTTTCTTAAATAGCAAAATACAATTTTTTAAAAAATACATAGTGTGATATTGGATTTATCCCATGTTAGAAATTATGACTGAAAGTAGATTCATTATAATGAAGTAAAATTCTGTGAGGTTTGTAACACAGTGCTATGCCATGTGTTGCAGGAGAACATTGCTAGTGTCAGTGTTAGTCAGTCGATGCTGCCAATCAGTATGCCTTCCACTGGAATCATCATCCAGAACCAGTATGGACATCAAGCTGTGGTAAATATACTGGTGTTCCAGTTTTGTAGCCATGTCTGTTCATTCCAGCAAATTTATATGTGTTGCTCTTAAGTGTTCAGTTTTGGCTTATCTAATTTTTGTTGTATTC
Organism: Oncomelania hupensis; assembly: GCA_036898135.1. Lineage (NCBI taxonomy): Eukaryota > Metazoa > Mollusca > Gastropoda > Littorinimorpha > Pomatiopsidae > Oncomelania > Oncomelania hupensis. The sequence continues at coordinate 39,509,635 of CM072520.1, read as the reverse complement.
TTCTTCAGTTTCTTATAGTATGTCACTCTTTGGTTTGCCATTTTTATTTCATTCCCGTTTTTATTCCAGCTTTGTCAATTTTCTCAAAAAGCAGTGTTCCAAGTTTACTTTTATCCCAGGTCTGTTTTATTTTAGTTTTGTCAGTTTTCTGAAAGAGTGGTTACTGTTTGTTTGTTTGTAGATTATAGTCACATGACACTTTCGCATATAGGTGACTACTGGACCGATTTATACTGACACCAGCGGGCCAGGTGTTGGTAAAGGGGAAAATAATATGATCATATGTTGACCAATCCGGGATTCAAACCAGCGACCTTTCGGTTACTAGCAAGACGCTCTTACCAACTGAGCTACCCGGCCCCTCAGAGTGGTTACATGCAACGGCAGCTTTTTATGCTAGGTTTATGACGGTGACCAAGAAATTGAGAAAAATAAAACATTTTGTAAACTTTTTTTTAAAGGTCTCATCTGTTGAAGGGCAAGTTTGGGAGGGGTAATATTATATTATTCAGGGATGGATTTAACCGGAAATTACCGGTATTTTACCGGTTTGAGAATAAAAATACTGGTTGAAAAATCAGTAGCCGGTAGAGCCTACCGGTTCTTATTTTGTTTGACTGGTTTCAAAAATAAAGGAAAAGAGAAAGAAAAACAAGAGAAATGGAGAGAGACAAATGGAGAGAGAGAGAGAGAGAGAGAGAGAGAGAGAGAGAGAGAGAGAGCCAGCCAGCCACGCTGATTATGTGTTTAGGGAGTGTAGACGAGAGGCCTGCGAATGCGTTCAGTAGCCTTGCCATATTCTTTGAGGTAATTAATACAGAATGATATAACATTGGCGGGCGCAAGGCTATCGTGAATACGGATAAATTCAACTCGCGCACTTTTCGATTTTTTTCTTTCCTCGTGCTCGTCAGTATGTATTGCGAGAGTGGCAGATAGGCTAGTAATAAAGAAGAAGCAAAAATATCTTTTTTCATTTTTTGCTAGGGGAGGAGAGGGGCGATAAAAGAAGTTTATGTGAAGACAAAGATGTTTAGGTAAGAAAGGCCTGTTATTTACTTTTATTTTTGGCAAACATCGTTTCAGTTATAATTAGTAGGCTTTACTGTGAGCAATAAATTAATCACTGCATTCGTCGGCAGATTTTCGGTGGCAAAAATAGTGACGCATTATTAAGCTTTGCAATGGGTCATACCGGTTTCCGTGACTGGCCTACCGGTTTGCGTTTGAGTGGGTTTGTTTACTGTGACGTACCAGTTTTGCAAATCCCTAGGACGATCACTGTTATTATACTTATAGCTATATATAAAGTAACTTGATTCAACCCATTCTTGATCAGCAGATTTTGAAAAGAATTTTGCTTCACTCTTTTGTAGCCCAAAGTGGTTTATTCTTGCGAACACACAAAGACTGTGAGTATTCTATTTAGGACAGAACACACAAATGGTGAATCCTGCTGTACGTCAAAGCACCCTGTGCATTTGTTAGATGGTTGGAGAACTTTCCAGCAGAAATGCAGTGTAGCTGGTAGTTGCTGAGATAATGTGAATCCACCACACTGGAACGATGAGGAATAGGCCTAACACAGGTTCTGTTTTTCAGTCAAAACCTCCAGACACTGACGCTATAGCTTTTCAGCCCATCAATACAATAGGTTAAAGTCACAAAAATTGACAACTTACTAGAGTGCAATTTAGTTGTCGACAGAGTAGAAACGGCTTTAATTTTCACCCCCTGTGTGGTTGCCTGGGGTTTCAGTATAAATAGTGTACCCACTTTCTGGAAATTTAGTGCTTTAAATTCCCACTGTCGCTGTCTTTCTCCTTTGTTATTTTTCATTCCTACTCTGTTCTATCAATCTACTATATTATCTTCTTCTTTGCTTAAAAACTCTTCCTGGACAAAACTCCTCATTTGTGTGTAAGGTCTGTTGGATCAGCTTGGGAATATTGGACGTTTTCTGCCAAATGGTCACTAGGGCTTCCTATGATGTTATTATTTGGCAATGTAGGCATTTTATATGTATGTGTTTTGTTGATATTTTATAATGATGTTTGTATTCTATTTTGTTTTTGTAAACGGGGGTTCAATAAATTAGAGTATAGCCTCGGCGTCCCCTGCTGGGATGTCTTTATTGTAAAGTGACCAGCTGGTGGAGTGCCTTCAGTTTTGCCACTAGGGTTGTTTCGGCAGATCTTTTATGTGGATCAGGGGTGAATCCTGAGAAAGATATTTTGGTTCAATACCTTTTAATGAGATTTTGTAAGTATGCAATGGTCAACACCTGTTTCGGTTTTTACATGATGTTGGTTTGTTTTATCGCATATACTATAGATAATGTCTTCTTGTGATTCGGCTCTTGGTGGACCGCTGGACCCTATAAACATTGAATATCTATCTATCTATCCTCTTTTAGCGAAGTGGTGGTCTTGATTTTGTGGTCCTGATTCGGCTCTTTGCAGTCCGCTGGACCCTGTAAGCAATAAATAACTACATGTACAGTGTAACTAACTTTGATTTTCAGCCATTCTCTATCACGGTCCTACATATGTACTTGGACCATTACTGTGACACTATCAGCAGGACTTATTTACATCATTGGCATTCTTGTGTGAAATTCAACCTGTTTCATAAATGCTAATCTATCCATACATAATTCATGATCTTTCCACTTCTGTGTTTCTTTCTCATATCCAGTTGTTGTTTTTTTAGACCTAGAGCATATATTATTATTAGTTCCCGGGCTTTAAAGCTTTGCCCATCCATCCGGAGGTGATATTTGCGTGCTTTTCTCTAAAACTAATATTATTATTAGTTCCCGGGCTTTAAAGCTTTGCCCATCCATCCGGAGGTGATATTTGCGTGCTTTTCTCTAAAACTAATGGTTGAATTTCTTTGAAACTTGGTATAGTTAGGAAAAAGTTAACCCTAGCTGATGACAAAATAGTATGCATATCAGGTGACATCATCATGGTGACATAATTTGTTGTTTTTTTTCTAGTCCTATTTTCTCCCAAACTGCTTGAGGGATTTGGTTCAAGTTTGGTATATACTTAGATTTTACCTGTGACTCCAAGGTAAAAACAAACGTATGCAAATCAAATGACATAATCATCAGAGATCATTTTTAAAAGAAATTTAAAATTTTGAAAAACTTCCTATGTAATTAGAGTGTACAGATGCCTAGAGCCATGAAACTATGGTATGTTGAGTAACGTCGTCATGGTAACACCATGTGATGTCATAGAACAAACTAATGTGAAACTCATGGTGACATAATAATTTGCTGTTGTTTTTTCTAATCCTATTTTCTCCCAAACTACTGTAGGGATTTGGTTCAAGTTTGGTATATATTTATAGACTTTCCTAATGCCTCCAACGACTGACACGTAATCATGATGGTCACTTTTTATTGAAGCATGCAAAGCAGTGTGAGTCTATATACTCACCCCACAAAATAAATTTTCAGATTTATGCAAATTTGTGCGAGATGAGTCCTAAATTCAGGGGTCCAACTTTTTCCGTTTCCAGACGGAAACCGTATTTTAAAGATCTATTAAAACGGAAATTCCGTATTTTTGAAAAAGAACAACAACCAAAACAAAAAAAAACAAACAAAAAAAAAAAAGCAAAAACCCCGTAATATAGAAAAACTGAGAAGAGTAGGCCTACGGAAAACACTCTTTAAAAAAAGGCGATCTTTCTTTGCTGACAGGAAACGGAAACAACCCGTGCTGTGCAATTGTGTAAACCCCGTAGATATTTTGCCGCACAATTTGATTCAATACGAAGTTACAAAGAATTCATCTTAGAAAAAAATGCCTTGGATGAAGGAAGGAGACTTGGTCACAGATGTAGATTCAAATGTAAAAAATAACAAACGTGAAACTGTTACTTTTGTTCAGATTGAAAGAGTCTTTTAAATAAATCTTTTCGAAAATTAACTCTTTAAATGCTAAAAAGTCATTTTTTTCTGGGGTGGGGTGAGGGTGGGGGGCTTCGGCCCATCACAGGGGGCCCCTGGACCCCGGCCTTTCCGTTTTTTTACTTTTGGCCAGTTGGACCCATGTAAATTGTCCTAAAATGAAATAGAAAAAAAGGTCAGTCTGTCCGCTGTCTTTCTGTGCAAAGACTTTTAAGTGACTCAGAACCTATTTCAGCGAACACAAAGCAAATTTGGTGAGATCTAATAAATTATCAGTGAATGAATTATTTCGCTTAAAGGTCAAGGTTACAGGGTCATCAAATGTTAGTTTAAAAAATGACAATTTATAAGAAAAGAAACTTTTTTTTTCTAGGTTATTAATCTTGAATTTATTATTCTTTGATGCATGATAGATATCAATGAGACACACATACTGTGCAAATTTGGTCAACCTCACTCCAAGGTCGAAGTCACTGGAGCTGTTCAAAGTTGGTTAGTATAGGTACTTTGAAGTGACCTTGACCATAAACTATGAGAGATATGAAGTCCAAACTTTTTGTATTTGGAGATGATAGATTGATCTTTCATATGTGTTCTGTTTGTGAGTTGATCTTGCAAACACATACAAAAATAGGTATTTATACAGTTGGAATGGCTGTTTATTTAACCCATAGTATGCAACTACATTGGGTTATTTGATCATATATGAGCATGAGAGATCATGTGAGGGTCAAGGTCATCCCAAGGTCAGCATTTTAGCATAACACAACTTTTGCTGTACTTTATTTGCTAGCACATGAGTTTATTTCTATTTCTACTCAATCATATGCTGACGACACGCAGCTTCAAAAATCCTGTCCTCCTTCTGAAGTCACAACCACTGTCCAAGGCATTCAGACCTGTGCGTCTGATATCAAGTCATGGATGATAGAAAATAAACTATGCTTGAACGATGACAAGACTGAAGCAATGTTTATAAAGAAAAAGAGCACAATTCTTTCAGATGGTGAACCACACTCAATACAAATTGGCAATTCCGACGTTCCTTTCAGCACCTCTGCTCGTAACCTAGGATTCATTATGACATCTGACACATCTCTTGACACTCACATCTCCAACACATGTAAATCTGCATATTTTGAACTTCGCAAAATCAGTTCTATTTGCTCTTGTCTTTCACAACAAACCACGATCATCTTAGTTTGCTCTTTTGTTCTTTCAAAACTGGATTACTGCAATTCTCTTCTTGCAGGCTGCTCCCAAGATCTTCTCTACAAACTTCAAAAAATACAAAATGCAGCTGCACGCCTTGTTCTCAAGGCTTGCAGAAGAGATCATGTCACTCCCCTACTACGTTCCTTGCACTGGTTGCCCATATCTGCACGTATAGAATATAAAATTTCCACACTCTGCTTCAACTTTTTCTTCGGCACTTCCCCTGCATACTTTTCTGACATGCTCATACCCTACGTACCACGCAGACAGCTCCGTTCCGCATCAGACCAACGCACCTTCATCATCCCACTTGTCAAAACAAAAACCTATGGAGAACGCACCTTTGCTTTCTGTGCATCCACTCAATGGAATTCCCTTCCACACAATATCCGCCATGCGCAAACACAACAGGCGTTTAAACGACAACTCAAAACATATCTTTTCCATAAACACCTTCTATAGCTCCTTCTCAATAACACACATGAATTAATCTCATCATCAGTCTAGTATGCACACATGTCGTGGCGCTCCAGGCACGGGCAATGGTGTTCGCTTTTTAATGGTGTTCGCTTTTTATAATTGTTATAAGTGTTGGTTGCCTTTTACAAGTTAATAATAGTTTTAGTTGCCTTTTTATGTGTTTCAATGTAATATTTTTATTGAATCTTTTTAACATTATGTTGTACATTTTTAGTGAATTTATTCAGACTTTATATACCTACTGTTGTTGTGTAGTATAAATGGTGTATGAATGTGTCAAGCGCGGAGAGCACAGCCACTTGTGGCTGTGATGCGGCGCTATATAAATCTACATTTATTATTATTTTATTATTATTATTTGGAGCCGCAGGTCAAGGTCATCTCAAGGTCAAGAGCATAAAAAGATCAAAGTCGGTATTATTTTGCATTTTAATACCATCATGTCATTTTGCTTTTTTCTGTTAAATTTTTTTTTCATGTTAAATATTTTTTTCATTTTAAATATTGGCAGCTTTATAAGAAGCATATGAATCATATGGACTTTGCCCTATTTTTTTAATTACAATTTTTTTTTTTTTTACATTTCATGTAAAATTTGTATGTAATGAGAGTGTACAGAGGCGTTGCGCCTTAGTCAAAACTTAAGTATATCGATTGATATCATCGTTGTGAGGTAATATTTTTATTTTCATTTAGTTATTTATTTTGTGTACTTTTCTTTGAAACTCATGGATGGATTTCTTTGAAACTTGGTATTTAGTTAGAAAATAGTGAACACTAACAGATGACTAAACATTATGCATTCCTGATGATGGCATCATGGTGATGTCATAATTTGTTGTGTTTATTTTTTTTTAAATCTTATTTTCTGCCAAACTACTGGTGAAGTTTCCGGTTCAAGAGCTGCTTTAGGCACTGGTTGATATAGAATCTAACTTAAGCCATCCGAGGCACCAGCTTTGTTAGGCGCATCATCTAACGTCTCAATCATCGTATTTATGTAACTGGCATTCTCCTGCCTAGTTTGTATTATTATTATATTGTTGTTATTATTATTAATGTTTTTATATTGAGCTTTTCCAGTTCTAGGCAATGTTCGATACAGAATTCAACTCAAGTTGCCCGAGGCGCTATCTTGCATTGTTAGGCACATCGTCTAATTAATGCCTTAATAGTCGTATTTTTGTAACTGGCACTCACTCCTTAGGACATAAACGTCCCTAACTTTACACTCCGGGAATAGTATCTTCGTAATCCTCTTCTCCCTCCTCCAACTTCTTCTGCCTTTGTCTTTCTTCTTCTTTATTGTCTGAAATACTCTCTGTGTGTGTGTGTGTTTATGTGTGGGAGAGAGAGAGAGAGAGAGACAGTACCGGAGGGAACTCTGCAGCCATGAAGGCCAGCATGTTATTATTATTAGTAGTAGTAGTACTAGGCTATAGGAGTAGTAGTGTGTTGGTGGTGGTGGTGGTCCCATAGCCTTGTGGCCGTAGGGGAGCGTGATGTTGGAGATCACACTTATCTTGGGCCAGCGTAATGAGGGTGATGCCCATCTCTCTCCCTCGCTGCTTTCCTTCCCCACCCTTAAGAGAGTAGGTACTCAGTGTCACAGTTGAATCAACTGGGGGCATTGTTATTTGTCGCTTCACGGTTTGCAGTCACCCATCCAAGTGCTAACCGCACGGAACGGTGCTTAACTTGTGACACAGTAGCAAGTGCTCCAACCACTGCGCTATCCGACACCCCCCTATTCGTAGTAGTGTAGGACATATTACTTATTTCTTAACTGTTCGTGGAATATTATAAAGTATTCTTTCTGTCTTCTTCTTCTTCTTCTTTTTCTTCTTCTTCTTCTTCTTCTTTTCTTGAAGCTGTGACCTTCAAGATTCTGCAATGAGTATATGCATGTCCATGGCAAAGTTGTTTTTTTCCAAATCAGTAGTGTTGTAGTCACATTATGGAATTTTTTCAATAGGACAGTATGCCTTCAGAAACCTAGCACCGTTATAAGACTATTATCCCCTGGACACTACCCCGCTGGACTTTTCCCTCCCAGACAACCTGCCTGTGGCCAATTCTCCCCTAGGACAATTTTCACTAGAACTTATCCCTCCAGGTCAATCTCTCTCTCTCTCTCTCTCTCTCTCTCTCTCTCTCTCTCTCTCTCTATCTCTCTCTCTCTCTCTCTCTCTCTCTCTTTCTCTCTCTCTCTCAGAAGAACACGTCCTGAGTGATGCCTTGCAAGTAAGAATCTATGTCTCGGTCGTTGTATGAACGCACAATGAGAAATTTAATGTTGCCTAGGTGATGTGAGGGGGTATCCGGGACAGTGGGGTGGGATGGGGTATGGTCATAGGGGGAAGATGGGGGGAGGGGTAAAAGAAGGGAGTTATTCTGGGGATTGGGGATTGTCTTAGGGGCAAAATTGTCCAGGGGGGGGGTGGGGGGGGGATTATTGGGCCGGAAAGTTCAAGGGTATGTCCAGGGAAAAATTGTCCTGATATTAGCACAGATAGCATGTATGCAGTGCTTGCAACAATATGCTACATTGCAATTCACAGCGTTGTTATAGATTTGTCTGCCCCACACATGCTCACACACACAGATGTGCCAACCCTTACGATTTCGCCGTAAGATCTTATGGTCAAATTTATATCTTACGGTCTTACGGTCAAACTGAAAATTTTCCGGCCAAGAAGTTATACAAATTGTACGGTTTGCGAACACAGCATTGACGCAAACATTTTGTGAAAACTGGGTTAAGTTGCACAAGGCTAGTATAGAACAAGCAGCTCGTAAAGCCAATGACATCGAGCTTTACGTTAATATAATCAACCGCGCCTGTTCATTGGTTACCTAGCTTAGTAACCATTTGCGAGTAACTTTTCTAGCTGCAATAGCGCCATCTAGATAGAAAATAGCGTTAAGTTCATATCTGGAAATGTAGTGACTTCACATCGATGAATTTGACATGTTTTTGGTTATCAATTAGCATACCAATAGTGCATTTTGATGCTGGTAATTTTTGCCCTCGGGATGAACTTTTGGGAGTGCTAGACTATCGGTTTTTGGTAACTAATTTTGGTCTCGTGCTTTGTCATTCTGAACACATGGTAAAACAAGAATTGTGGAGACATGCAGAGGTTGCTGATATTAGGTTGAGAGAGAATGCCCGAGTCTCGTCCTTAGACTATTTCATAGATCGCTTTCCATGCATGCTTCAAGAGGCGGCCAGTCGAGATGAAGTTCATAGTGAATTTCTGGACTACCAGGCAGAGACATCCCTACCATTGGAAGTGACCGAACAGCAGAATGCTAAGGAACAATGGCAGGTGATGTCAAGACTGAAAGACCACAAGGGAAGTCTCAGATTCAAGAACCTAGTCAGGGTCATGCATGGAATCCTGCTGATTCCAGTGTCTAACTGTGCTTGTGAGTGCATTTTTTCCATGGTGAGGAAAAACGAGACTGACTTTAGAGGAACTATGCAGCCTAGCACTTTAAGTGCCCTCATGGTTCTGAAGTCTTGCAATTCTGATCCTTGCCACCAGACTCAGCTGTCTGACGACTTGTTGCGGACCTGCAAGTCTGCAACTAAGATGACCCAGTAGTAATCCCTTTTGCAGCTATGTACAGTGTATATATTTTGTATATACTATTGGTGAGTTTTTACTTTCTTTATTTTTTCAATATTCACTTTCATTTTGAGAACAAAAACATATTGGCAAAACATTGCGTGTTCTTGAGCATGTGAAAAAAAATCTTACCGACAGATTTTGGATTTTACTGACAAATTTACAAAATCTTACTGCGAAATCATATAAGGGGTTGGCACCTCTGCACACAAGGGAGGTAGGTGTCGCGGTGTTTTCGGAATTCAACAAATATTATTTTGATACTATAAACACAACTTATTGGAGCACAGTAGACAGAGCATACTGATTTAGAATTTTATAAAGAATTGTTTGTTTAGCTTTACATGTGACTTTTAAATATTTGTCCAGATACCAGTAACAGCGGCACTGTCAGCAGGCATACCATTGTCAACTCAGGACCTGAACAATTTGCTGGCACATTTCCAGCAGCAGAACAGTCAAAAGGTGCTACAGACTGTTCTGTCTACACAGGCACAGGTAAGCAGACACACATATTTATTCAGGTTCACTGATTTATAATGTCAAACACATTGAAACATCACCAAAACAACAAGAATCAAAGTACACAATCACACACTCACATACCTGTGCATACATCTTTAGTTTCTGATCATGTACAAACATGTGTAACTGTGGATTGTGAAACAGAGAAGGCTTTAGCAGGCCTAGGAATCGTATATCTTTTGTTGTATTTACGAAGAATGCATTTTAAAAGTACAAAGCATTTTGAGAATGATGAACCAATACATCTTTTAATCTGTTTCTGTAATAATTGTTAGTTGTGATCTACAAGGGCATCTGACATTATGCGCTTATCCGTGGCAATATTGCAGAGGACAAAGCGGCTAAAGAAGCTCTGCAGCTAAATTTCCCTTCAGAGATTTTCCAGTTTGCTCCATACTCTGACCTGCGTTGTATGACTGGATCTTATTGTAAACGGCTGTGGCAGACTGAATGGTCTAATCAAATCAATAACAAATTATTTCAAATTCTTCCAGATTTGTCTGCTTCTTTGCCTAACTTTGCATCCACCCGCGAAAAAGAAACTGTTTTGTCTCGCCTTCATATTGGGCATACTTATGTCACCCATAGTTTCCTTTTGAAAGGAGAAGAACCACCATGGTACTTTGCAAGTGACTAATCCTTTTCCGTTCGCCATTTTATGTCTGAATGTGCTGGTCTGGTTGATGAAAGGGAAAGATATTTTGGTTCAATACCTTTTAATGAGATTTTTAAAGTATGCAATAGTCAACATCTGTTTTAATTTTTACATGATGTTGGTTTGTTTTATTGCATATAAATAATATCGTCTTGTTTTGTATTCTTGGTTGGATTTTATTGGTGAGACTGATTTTATTTACATCTTTTATCATATGCACATGTTAACAGTTTAGTCTGATTTTACTTAATTTTGTGTGGTCCTGATTCGGCTCTTGGGAGTCTGCTGGACCCTATAAGCACTGAGCAGTGTTTTAGATCCTAAAAAATGTGAGGGTATTCATACCTCCTGAGTAAAAATGTAAAGGGTATTCATACCTCCAACTGGATTTTCAAAGGGTACAACCGTTCGCAAGTACTTTGTTGTTTTTGCTTCATTAATTTGTATGCAATTTTCTTCACATCATGACTTATGATATTGTGACAGTGTCTAGTGTGTTGCGAAGCAAAACAGAGACTGTTCTTGACAATAAAATTTTGAAATATCCAAGATGAAAATATTGTTTCATGTACATGCCTACTGTTTAGTGTACACAACAACAAAAAAAAAAGAAAAAAAGAGAGAGATGCTCTCTTCACAAAATTAGTACAAAATTAGTTAATACATGTGTAACAATTTTAACTGTCTTTATTGTGTACTATGTTCATCACTTCACACTTGTTAATTGCATAAGTAAGTCTGCAATAACTTTAATTTGTCATTTTGAAATCGCAGAACAGGATGCAACAGTTACATTAATCAGCTCCAGACTTAGTCGCCGGTTTCCTATGCCGAAGGTCGCGGGTGCGATTCCCGCAAGGGGCGAACGTATGTGACTTAGGTACGAGACTATTGAGGTCACCGAGGGTTTTCTCCGGGCACTCCGGTTTCCTCCCTCCCTTCAAAATAATATTGGATGCAGTCAAATTAATCTTTAAAAAATACAAAACTATTTAACTTTCAGTTTCCTAATAGCGATCTCCCTGCCTTTACACCACGTGTTTGCCTTGTATACTGTTGTCCTTGTTGTGTGTCTGTAATATATTTGTTGCACGTGAATGTGTATGTTGGTATAGGTCGCCGCGCTTTGAGTTTGAAATCATTCGAAGTAAAGCGCGTATTAGCATCCGGTAGTATTATTATTATTAATACTTATCGCATGCTATTCATAGCATGAACTGAATTAAAACACATTCTAAACTCCCATACAGAAGCAAACAATGCACTGCAAGAGACCACCAGGTGTAGTTTCCAGCCAGGAGAATTCCATCTTCCATTTGTTTTGGAACGTTTTCACATCCTGCTCATTTGTGCTGGATGACGACGTGGAAGCACAAGGGTCAAACTCGTTGGTAGAAGTGTTTCCTTGCGTAACAGAAGCCTTCTGAGATAGATTGATTTTAGGCAGATTTCTCTGCTGATCAGATGGTGATCCAGTTTTATCACCTTCTACTACTTTCAAAAACTTCAACATACTTATACTTTCTTGTTGATTCCCCGGCACAGCTTCTTCTGCTTTCCTTTTCTTTGCTGGTTTTGACGGAAGCTACATGATTGTTGAATTGAAACAAAGCCACAGTGCAACAACAACAAAAATCAAAACTCGGCGCCATGCACATATGGAACGAAAGGAAGTGACCGAAACCGAAGTAGGGTTTCTTCCCTTGTGGATACGTCATGATCGGTCGCCTGCTACAGAAGCGCATAGGCACTTGAACGTTGCAATTCCTGCTAGTGATCGTCGAATCTCAGAACAGACAACAACTTCAAAAAATGTGGAACTTACGTAAGTACGTTGCGCAAGTTGCAATAGCCTCCATGACCGTACCTCCGCTGATAAATTTCGTTACGTTTTCAGACCTCTTCCAAGAAAAACAATTACGTGATCAGACCCCCTCTCTGGCACTCTTTTACGTGATTTCGGACACCAAGAGGTATAATACCTCCAAATGTACAGGATCTAAAACATTGACCGAGTATCTATCTATCTTGCTGGGATGGCTGAAGAGGCTGATGTTGCGGTAATTTTAACCCTACTGAAGGTCACCTTTTTTGAAAGAGTGATGACAAGCGACTGGGTCCATAGTGTAGGCCACTCCCCACTGCCAGATATTGTTACAGATAATGGTGAGGGCGTCAATCGTTGCTTCTGCTCCTGCTTGAAACAATTCCGCGGGTATGTTGTCCACTCCCGCTGACTTCCCTTTCTTCAGTGAAAACACTGCTGCCTCAACTTCTTCTCGGAGAATTGGGAGGATTTCTTCTTCTCTGTTCTCGGGACATGCTAGAACTGATGGGTCTCCGTTTGGTGTAAAGGTCAGTGCAGTACTCAGTCCATCTGTCCAAGACTTCTTGTTCTTCTGTAAGGCATATGCCAGACTTGCTTTGGGCTGTTTAACACTTGTCAGCCGCTTCACAGTCTGGTAGGCCTTCTTGCTGTTGTTCTTGTTCAGATTGTTCTCTATTTCCTGGCATTCATCTTCTATCCAGTTCTCATGTGCTGTGCGCATTCCTTTTCGGATGTCATTGTTGAGTTTTTGGTAGGCATCAGCTCCCTTAAGGTGTTCTTTTTCTTTTTCATCTCTCTTTGTTTATCACACAGATCCAAAAGTTCAGGTGTGATCGACGGTTTCTTCTTTGGCCGGTGCTGTCCAAGGATTTCAGTAGCGGCATGTGTCACAGCTGAGTTGAAGGTGGTGGTCATGGTGTTGACATCTACTTCACTAACTCCCAAAATGAGCAGTGGCGCAAATTTCCCTCCAATTCACACTTTTCTGCTATCCTATGCACCAACGGGAATCCCCTCAATGAAACATACTTCCTGTTTCTTTCTCCGCGTGTTTTCTGTTTATACAGTTGAGCTCAAGGCAATTCATCTAGCTCTGAAACAGGTTTACCAATCCAAAAAACCTCGTATATCTGATTCACTGTCAGCACTTCAGGCTTTTCCCACGAGAAAGATATCACACCCTTTTCTGGCAGAGATCCATGACGTCCACACACAACTTGTTTCTGAGGGTAAAAAGAGAGTTTTTATGTGGGTACCTAGTCACATGGGCATCTGCGGCAATACTGCAGTGGACAAAGCGGCTAAAGAAGCTCTGCATCTCGATTTCCATCCAGAGATTTTCCAGTTTGTTCCATACTCTGAACTGCATTGTATGACTGGATCTTATTGTAAACGGCTGTGATCACATTTAAATGTTAATAGTTTAGTCTGATTTTACTTAATTTTGTGTGGTCCTGATTCGGCTCTTGGCAGTCCGCTGGACCCTATAAGCACTGAATATCTATCTATCCCCTGCGTGGGATGCCTTTATTGTACAGTGGCTGGCTGGTGGAGTGCGTTCAGTGTTACCACTGGGGTTGTTTCAGCAGATCTTATATGCGGATCAGGTGTGAGTCCTCTTTCAGCCAAGTTGTGGTCTTGATTTTGTGGTCCTGATTCGGCTCTGCAGTCCGCTGGACCCTGTAAGCAATGAATAACTATCGCTCTCACACTCATCGCTTCCAGCACTCAATACATCTAAAGCACATTTCTTGTTTGCCAGGACTGCTTTTAAGAAAACAATAAAATATACACACTATGTGCATTGTTAACATTGTATGAAGATAAAGAACTGTTTGATGCAGATAAACACAGAACAGCAACAACAGAGGCCAGTGCTGTCAGTGAAACAGACTCCACAGCCTGTACACTTGACCATCCCCACTGCTGCATCTACTTCCGCTGTCACAGTCAGCCATGCATCACAGCCAGCCACAATACAGACTCTGCAGATACCAACTGCAACCCTGCAGACAGCACAAGGACTGCAGCAGATTGTTCTTGTCAACCCAGCGCAGCTCAGTGCTTTGCAACCACAGCTTTTAGTCCAGAGCCAGGTAAGTGGTGTATCTTACAGCCTTGTTCTTTATACTATACTAGAGAATGTTATGAGAAAAGAAAAGACCTACATATATTTCAGTATTTGTTAACTGATATACTGGAGCCAAACACCAGACCAGCAAAGTGAGCCCACTTATTTTGGGATATGATGTAGTCTACAAAATACATCATATATTCAATTGATTCATGTTTTGATCAGTGATCAGAATACATTCATACCTCTCAGCCCAGAGTATAAACCAAAGTCCAGTACATGCACACATCATTCCATTACATGGACTGGAGATCCTGATGCTCACACAAAACCCAAAGCATAATCAAAATCCAGCAAGCACTAGTTCCTATTGTCCCTCAGTCTTTTAGGAACACTCAATTCTGGGGCATTAGATGATGGGTATCAAGCAGCAAGTTGCATACATTGTAACCTGAAGTATGTGTGATGTGTTGCTTATTTGAAAGAACTTATTTGTCCTGTTCTGCAAAATGTTGACCTGAACTCTTCAGGTCCGTTCGTTTTTATACTTCGTAATATCATTTGCTTAGTAAACACGCATTTCTATATCTATTTCAGTGCACAATGTCAATATTAATGTGTTACAAGAAGACACAAAGTCTGTTATACATCAGTCATATAAAGTTATGGAGTCACACACCCTGCAAGTAAAACAAAAGGCAGCAGTAAAACAATTTAACAGCATTAAATAAAATGATGAGAATAATTAAGAATGTTAAGCTTCATATCCAAATCTACAAACACCACAACACAACACCACACACACACACACACACACACACACACACACACACACACACAACATAGCATACTCCTATTGCACAAAGGTACAAATCAAGCAATGGATGTGAGTTTCCAGTTTATACAGATCATTCCATGGTTTGTGATGTACTGAGGACAGCGTCTGGGAAGAAACTGTTTCTGAATCGAGAAGTTCTGGCTCTTAAAGCACGGAACCGATGGCCAGAGGGCAGAAGCTTGAAGAGACTGTTGGCTGGGTGTGATGGATCGCAGACTATCTTTCCCGTTTTCCATTTCATTCGTGTTGTGAAAATGGAGGCGACAGATGGAAAGTCGCAACCAGTTATTTTGGAGGCAGTCTTAACAATGTGCTCGAGCTGTTTCTTTTCTATCACAGTTGTGCTGCCGTACCAGACAGTGATAGAGAAGCACAAAATGCTCTCTATCACCGCGCGATAGAACTGTGCCATAATTTTACTAGACATACCGAACTTTCGCAGCTGTCTCAGAAAGTGGAGACGCTGTTGGCACTTTTTCACAATAGACGTTGTGTTATTGTTCCAACTCAGGTTGCTCGAGATGACGGAACCGAGAAATTTGAACAAGTTGACCTGCTCAATGGTTTCCCCATTGATGACAAGGGGCAATACCGGGACCTTTATTCAGCGAGAGTCGATCACGACCTCCCTTGTCTTCTAGACGTTCAGTTCCAGGTCGTTGTCCGAGCACCAGCCAACCATTCTCTGAACCTCGTCCAGATACGCAGTCTTGTCCGTATCATAGATCAGACCTTCGAGGGTAGTGTCATCGGAAAATTTCAACATTTTCACAAACGGGGTTGCAGATACACAGTTTGTGAACAGAGTAAAGAGTAGTGGAGAGAACGCATCCTTGTGGAGCACAAGTGTTTAGTGTTACAGAGGCAGAGAATGAGTTGTTGAGTCTGACGACCTGAGGACGGTCTAGAAGAAAGTCAAGAATCCAGTGACAGATAGAGGGGTGAACATTGAGTTGGGAGAGTTTGTCAAAAAGCTTGTGAGGCATGATCGTGTTGAAAGCACTGGAGTAGTCAATAAACAAAACTCTGGCATAGGTACGTGGGGTCTCCAAATGCTGCAAGATGAAGTGCAGGCCAAGAGCGACTGCATCATCAACTGACTGGTTCGCTTGGTAGGCAAACTGGAGTGGGTCAAGCAAGTGAACCGTGGAGGCCTTCAGGTAGCGAAGGACAAACTGCTCCAAAACCTTCATGACAACAGACGTCAGCGCCATGGGGCTGTAGTCATTCAGCTGGGTGACCTTGGATTTCTTAGGAACAGGGAGGATCATGGATGACTTGAAGCACCGCGGCACCGACATCTGCTGTAGGGACGTGTTGATGATGTCGGTGAAGACAGGAGCGAGCTGGTCAGCACAGGACCTCAAGGCAGCCATAGACACGTGGTCGGGACCAGAAGCTTTCCTGGGATTCTGCCTCTGGAAGAGACGCTTCACATCCACCTCCTATACACCATCATGCAAAGTTTGGTTGTGATACATGAAATGGGTTCTGAGGAATTAAGCTACTTGCAAATTTTTCACAGGTGAAAGGCAGAACAGTTTGTTTTTTTTTAAAAATATAATATTTTGACTAATTAGGACTTGTTATGTATAGGTGTTTTGGGACATTGCTTCACATGAAAGAGATGGGGATGGGGACGGGAATATAAGGCTGTGATACTTTTAAAGTTAGAGTCTAATTGAAGTTGACTGGTACAGGCTCAGGCATGCTATAGTAGTGTGGACAATTATCTTTTGAACTTGTATTATTGCTATTATTATTAATTATTATTAAAAACAATTTGTTACTTATTATCAATACATTGTGCAGCAAGCAACTAGCACTATCCCAGTGTTGCAAAACATGACTACTGCTGTCTTGGCACCTCCAGCACATCAGCAGCAGCATCAACAACAGCAACAGGTGGTCACCACTTTGTCTCAGCCACTAACTATACATACCACCATGGCTACTCCGCAGTCACCAGAACTTGGGTCTCCCATAGATGACACCCCAACTGTTGTTTATCCTGCTTCTGTGCAGAGTCTTCCTGCTATACCTGTGAGTAGCTCTTTATCATTTTTCAGAAGAATTTGTAATAGAAGCCTCGTTCAGTAGGATGGAGGTCTACAGACTACACACTGAATACAGAAAGCATGAAGCAAATTCTACACAAAGACAAGCTGATTCTATGTGTCATAATGCACCAATTTGGAAAATCCTTTTACATAACAGACGAACTGAACCAGTTAGTTTTGCCAAAAATTCCAGAAATGCTTATCAGACATGATGGGCATATATGATTTTCATTTGAAATGATTGGTTGCCAGTTCCCATGCTCCGATTGTTATTTTCATTAAAAGGTTACAAATACACACAACATGGGCTTGGTTGTGTAGATTGTTGCTGGCCCTATTTGGCAAATCAATATAATTCAAATAACATGAAAAGCACATTGTTGCATGCAAAGGTGGACAATTACTGGTCACAGTATTTTCTTGATTTGTTGTCCTTCCCTCCCTTACCCCCAACAAAATGTTTTCCAGATTTTTTTCAGAAATCTGTGCGCGATGAGTCCTAAATCCAAAAATGATTAAAAAAACAAAACTGTTTGTGCAAAACTTTAAAGTCGGGAGGCACAGTGGCCTAATGGTAGAGCTTTGGCTTGCGGATCTGAAGGTCCCAGGTTCGAGCCCAGGCCGGGGCATTGTGTTGTGTCCTTGGGAAAGACGCTTTACTCCCGTTTTCTACTCCTTTGTGTTACGTTGAAACGCGAACGATAATATGTCTGAAACGCGCACGATAGATCTAATCGTTTCGCTTTGCAAAGTTTTCAATAATGGAGTGTATTTACCTTTGATTTGAGTTTGCATTGTTGTTAGAAGAAGCTTTGTATAACGTTGGTAATTTTAGTTGGTCGATATTATTGGAGAATTCTCTAGATTTGCTTGTTTACTGTCGATCGAAACTTCACGATAGGTTTAGATATTTGAGAACATTCTTGGACCGAAAAGAATGTTGTATGACGTAAGTCAGTGATGACAAACTTTAGTTTGATTGGTTGTAAAGCGTCATTGGGAACATTCTGACGTTATGTCGAGGTGAGAGAAAAACTATATATTCGGTGCTCTGTGAAAAGTAAGAGGAAGAAAAAGTGATTGAGTGATTGAATGCAGTTGTTGATGTACGCTGAATAAAGTTTGAAAACTTCATACGACGACTCTGTGCCTTGTTGCTGATTGAACGGGTTGCGTGGATAAACGAATTCGAGTTAAACTTTATCAGGACTTAAGCATTGGGGCTGAATCAACTACTGATAGAAAAACACCAACATCAAACGAGTGTAACACTTTGGATGAGAGTATAAACTGAGGTCTAGTCTGTGTCGCATACATTCCATAATAACGAACTTTAAAGATCCTGATGCTCATGTCCTAGACAGGTGAGTGCCAGTGACAAGAACACACTCAGCATGCACCTAGGTCCTTCTCCCCCATCCCTGGCTGGCCAGGATTGTGCTCAGTTGTCTGGAGCGTTATTTCAATGCGCCCAAAGGCTGCAAGTTGGCGCCTCGGGCAGCTTGAGTTAGATCCTCTATCGGCCAGCGCCTTGAGCAGCTCTTGAGCTGGAAAAGCGCTATATAAGTTTGATTAAATAAATAAATAAATAAATAAAGTGGCCCAGTACTCTGAACCTATTTCATGTCACAATCAAACTCGGTAGGATAGTGAGTCTAGTGTATATCCATAAGACCTCGAAAATGATCGGTAAATGAATTGACCACTTTAAGGTCAAGGTCACAAGGTCAACAAATGTTAAAGACCATTTTTCACAAAATTTTGTTTCCTTACGTTATTGGACTAACAATTGTTTGAGGTATAATAGATAGAAATGAGACACACATACTAAACTTGACCCTAAACTATGAGAAATAAAAAGTACAAGCCTGTTGTTGGTAGAGATCACAGCTTGATCGTTCATATTTGTGACATTTTTGCATTCATCTTGAAGGTCAAGGTTAGGCCTTACAAAAACATTTTTAAAATTCTCATCGTCCAGTGGAATGGCTGTATATTTGACCCATAGTATGAATTGGGTTATTTGATCATACATCATTGGTCATGTGAAGATCAAGGTCATGTAAAGGTCAAGGTCATCCCAAGGTTACTGTTTTTTGACATTACATTTGCTAAAGTTTATTTGGTAATACATGAAGGTGTGTCAAGGTCATCTTAAGGTCAAGATCATTGCAAGATCAAAGTCAGTATTTGCATTTTGATGCCACCATTTTGCTTCATTTTTCCTGGACACTCATTTCCATGTAGAATATTGCAAGTTCCATAAGGAACATGCGTCATATCAGCTTTGCCCTTCTAGTTTTAATGTTAATAGTGTAAGTGACTGCTTTCAGGAGGAAAACATTGATCTTGAAGAGTTGGAGCAATTTGCGAAAAATTTCAAACGAAGGAGAATTGAACTTGGTATGTATCTGATTTGTTGGAATTCCTCTGACCATCATTTTTAAACATTTATGAAATGGACTGTAAACTCTTATCGCATTTCAAGACATGTTAAACTACAGCAGACTTTGTATTTGAATATTGAATACTTTTTGACAGGCGTCAAAAATTACATTTGAATTTGTTTGATGTTTTTATTTGTCTGTTCTTCTGTCTGTCCATTATCTGCTGCCCACCGTATGTCTGTGCAAAACTTGTAAGAGGCTTAATATTTCTGAGCCTATTTGAACTATCACAACCAAACTTGGTAAGATGGTGTGAGACTTCATAAATGATTAGTTAATGAATGACTTCACTTCAAAATCAAGGTCACAGTGTCAGCAAATATTAGTCACAATATTTCACTTTTTTGGGGTTAGATTAATATTGAAGATGATTCTTTGATGCATAATAGATTTAAATTAGACACACATCCTACACAAATTTGGTCAACCTCACTCTAAGTTCACTGATTCTGTCCAAAGTACTTTGAAATGATCTTGACCCTAAACTATGAGATACATCCCAAAACTTTTGTATTTAGAGATCATAGATTGATCATTTATATTTGTTCCGTTTTTATGTAGATCTTGAAGGTCAAGGTAACTTTAGACCTCACAAAAACATTAAAACATTTGTAGTTGTGAAGTGGAATAGCTCTATATTTGACCCATAGTATGCATCAACTTTGGGTTATTTGATCATGCATGAACATCAAAGGTTGAATGAAGGTCATCCCAAGGTCAAGGTCACACTGTCAAGGTCATCCCAAGGTAAATGTTTTTTGGCATAATACAACTTTTGCTGTAGTTTTATTTGATCGTACATGAGTGTATTTGGAGCTGGAGGTCAAGGTCATCTCACAGTCAAGAGCATTGAAAGATCAGTCTGTATTTGCATTTTAATATTGTTTGTTTCTTTTTTTTTTTTCTGAGCATTTATTTTCATATTAAATATTGCAAGTTCCACAAGGAGCATGTGAGTAATATGAGCTTTGCCCTTTTACTTCAGATTGCATGACAAGGTCTCCTTGAGGGAGGAAAACTGAAGTTATTATTAATATAATGACAGGATTGATTGAAATATATGCAATAAAATAATACTTTTGTATTTGATATGCAGGTTTCACTCAGGGAGATGTGGGTATTGCTATGGGCAAGCTTTATGGTAACGACTTCAGCCAGACTACAATTTCTCGCTTTGAGGCGCTCAACCTCAGCTTTAAAAACATGTGCAAACTCAAACCTCTGCTACAGAAATGGCTACAGGATGCAGATGCTATGTCCCGAAATCCCCAAGTGATGTCTGGTGGCAGTGGCATGGGGGGAGGACTCTCAGCAGATGCTATGGGCAGACGCAGAAAAAAACGCACCAGCATCGACACTTCCATTCGTGTAGCATTAGAAAAAAGCTTCCTGCAAAACTCCAAACCATCTTCAGATGAGATATCTCTGTTGGCAGATACTCTCAATATGGAGAAAGAGGTGGTGCGTGTGTGGTTTTGTAACCGAAGGCAGAAAGAAAAACGAATAAACCCTCCTTCATCATACGCTGCCCATGCGGTACAGGTGGTGCCAGGGTCTCAAAGTTTGTTGAACTCTATTACAGTGCAGCAAGTCAACGCGACAACAGCCACTGTCACAACCCCCACCCCTGCTGCCACCTTAGCAACTGTAGCTAATGCCGCGCTGCTACAGTCAACAAGTAAAGTAGACAACACACAATTTGCATCCGCAGCAGCAGCGCTAGTGAATGCAGCGACAGGCAGCATTCCTATTGTGTCATTAGCCCCCACACTACTCATGGGGCCAAACGCTAACTCTCCTCTCCTCATCCCTGCTCTATCAGCCAGCAAAGAGCAGCAGATGACCTCTACAGCTCAGCTACTGGCTAATGTGGTTAAAGTGAACAGTCAAGTGGGAACCACTACTTCAACATCTTAGTGGTCACTAGACTGCTATGTTTGATGGTCACTCTGTTCACTAAACTTGAGGTTGATGGTCACTTACATTACTAGACCGTACACAGGCATGCCTACCCTCAATTTGAAGTTTCCGTATTGGCTTTTTCAAACTTCAGTATTACCAGTGTTCCCTCCACACACACAAAAATGAGAGTCCTTGGGACTCCCAGGTATAAAATTTTAGTAGTCCTTGTGCAAATTTTGAGAGTCCCCAAATCGGAAAAAGAAATGTAAAAACAAGTCCAAGCCTCACTTTTTTTCTTTAGTTTTTTTTTTACTCTGTTAAAGCGTCACATTAGTTATCATAATCATTAAAAACAACAAAAAATTAAAACATGTTTCTTTGGACACTTTACTTCAGTTTGAGTTTCATCATTTATTTGTTTATCCTTGCTTTGGAGTTCCGTATTTTCGATAATGACAGGATCTGTACTTGATGTTGCTGTGGATGAACTGGTTTTGGGCCCAGTCAACCAAGTCAGAAGTGACATGATCGTGTATGATAGAATCAAAGAATGGATTCACGAAGATTTCTTCTGTTCAGTGAATGGATTGCTTGGAGGAAGTTTACAATGCGCGCGCATGCGATTTTTAAGGACAACTCCCGACACAATCTTTAATCGTCTGCATTGGCAGTCTCAGTTGGGTTCTTATTCTGATTATGCCGTGAATTAGTTCGCCACTCGTAGGTCGTATGTTTGACTTCAGCGATTAGAAAAAAAATGTGTGCGTCCATACATGCAAATTTTTCTGCGTCATTTTTCATATTTTGTGCGTAATTGACGCACTACTGTGCGTAATCGGGAACACTGTATTACTACTACGATTTCCGTATTTACTTTTATTACCTATTGCTTTTGCACTCATCCTTTTTGATATTATGCGAAGAATCCAGTGAGATTGATTTGCTGCCACAATTTTCTTTTTCTTCTCCAAAGCCTCGTAATTCTTGATATGCTGTGGGCCTTCCACGTGCCGCTTGATGTCGTTCATATCACCGGCGTAGATGCCAAACTCGTTGGCACAAATCGTACTTTTGAGTCAGTGCTGCTGCAAATAACGAAAGGATACTTTTCCGAATACAAGGCAAGAAATGTCTGCCCCTTGCGCGGTTTCTTTGAAGATTCAGATTCACAATCACTTTGCTTAGCCATTTGTTTGGACGCCATGTTTTGAATTCTGTCTCACGAGCACCGTTCTTCGCTGCGACTGTGCAAAAACTGGTTCGGCAAACTTCGGTGCCCTTACCGGAAACTTCGATGCCACGTGTCTCTACTGCGACTGCGCATTGCGGCATTAAACCGGGTTCGTCCGTCTTTGGAAAAAGGTCACGCGGTGCATTACCACAGGCCAACAAAATCTATATTCAGAGGTGCCAACCAGTATGGATTGACTGTATTTAATTCCGGCGAAGTTAATTAAATACGGAAATACGGTAGCTTTTATAAGAATACGGAGGAGAAGTTGCCAAGCGTTTATCTTTGCCAGTGGTGCTTCTGTACCGGTTTCTGGTCTCAGAATAGTACTCATGCACTCACTGAACATCGCTGTGTGCTTGCGGTATTTTCCGACACGCTTTTCGATTCATGACTGTACCAGTACTCCTTGGACTGTACCCTAATCAATTACGTGATGAAAGCCGAATCAAGCAAGCGCGACCCAAATCAAATACGTGATCCATTTGTCCAATGAAAACACTCGTTCTTAGCCTTTCGGGGTGAAGACTATAATGGAGGGAACTCGTACAGATCTATTTTTAGACTGACGTCAACTAAGTTTAGGGTAGGGTTGGGTTAGGGTTACCCTACCCAACCCATCCCAACCCTACCATACCCATACCTTACCCTTAGTCTAAAAATAGACCTGTACGAGTTCCCTCCATAATAGTCTTCACCGCCTTTCAGAGTGTTTCAAAATCGCAAAAACGGCAGGAGGTAGTAGACCCAGAAAAGGAAAATCTGCTAAGTCTGATGACGAAGCCAATTCCTCATCAAAGAAAACAAAGCCGGCAACTAAACGAGTGCAAGATTTTCTGCATTCATACACAGAAGCACATCCATGCATCATTGCGTCGAAACTGTCAACAAAGTATGCATGCTGTACTGTCTGTAGCTTCGATTTTTTGATAAGTCATGGTGGCTTTGACGATGTTGCCAGGCATGTTGCATCTGCTAGACACAAAGCTTACTTACTGTCCAAGATCATACTGAGGATTCTCCTGATCCCTGTGTCCAACTGTTCATGTGAAAGGGTCTTTTCTCTGGTTAGAAAATATAAAACTGACTTTAGAGGGACTATGGGAAGTAAGACACTGAATGCAATGCTGCAGTTGAAATCAAGAAATTCAAATATTGACTGCTACAAAACAAAACTCTCTCCAACACTTCAGAAAAAGGCAACTGCTAAGTCCTTGAAACAATAGAACTGTTTTGTTGCTGACATTGCTTTTATTGGAAAGACTATCAGTATCATTCATTAAGTAAAACAAATTTTCATGGTGATTTTAGAGTAAAACAAGTATGGTGTTCAACAAGCTGATTTTCATGGTGATTTTAGAGGACTGAAAATAGCGTGCTATTTTAGAGGCAAGACTGTCGTTATAATGTAGGCTGGGTTTTGTGAGAAAAAAAAATACTGACAAGTGTTAAAAAATACTAACAAACGGGTCCGGAAATACTGACAAGAAGATTAGGGGGTTGACACCTCTGTATATTTTTTCCAATGTTGTTTTTATGTATTTCCGGACTGTGAAACAAGTCTCCGTATTTTCCGTAGCGCTTGCTGAGTTTTTCAAATTTCCGGAAAAAATATGGAAATTCCGTACGGGTAGGCATGCCTGCGTACATTAGACTGAGTAGTTAGTAAGTAGTAGTTGTGTGAAATAAAGGAAATAGTACTATACAAAATCACCCCAGAAATCCTGCTTTATACTATACATGTAACATGCCAGTACATTTTACCCCATCTCCACCTTCCATTACGAATTCCTGATAGTTCTGTGCTTTGTACAATAATCTAGAATGATGAATAACATCACGGGCTGTTCTTCAGGCAATGCAAGTTTTTGTTCAACAAATTATTACCTCAAGGTAGTTTGAACAGGTACTTTGCTTTGCGCTTCAAACTTTGTAACTGTGCAAAGTTCAGCTTGCATACTGCTATTCAACAGACCATGTGGATTTGCATAGAGTGAATCGTTACAGTGTGTTTTGTATACAGTGCAGTTTAAACATTGCTGATTCTGTACTGAGATAGTTTAGCATAGTTATATTGTATAATATTACGACTTTTCATTACTGCAACCAGTTATATTGAGTATATAATTAGCCATAATTAGGTGCATTTCATTTCTTCCCTGTAATTACTGCTAAGGTTGTGATTGATATCTATTCACACAAAAGCATTGATCATGCTCGTTAAACTTTAGAAAATAAAGAGACTTTGAATATGACTATAGAGAGTAGCACAGAAGTCTGCAGTGTAATATTTTGTTTTTTTAACTAGGCTGTCATGAGTATGGACCATCAACATAAGTATCGTTTAATGGGTGCTGCCTGGAAGCTGCATGCTTGCATGGCAGCAATAGTGCATCATATGATTTGGACAGTTAAAGAGCTTTATAGCATGTGATTTATAGTGTGTGTGTGTGTGTGTGTACATGCATGATCCTTGTGTGTAGCTATACATGCATGTGTTTTTTATTTAATCAGGGACCTCGGTGGCAATGATCAATCAAAAATGTGCAACTTATGCAAGTTGCACATCTGCAAATCCACGTGAATTCAAATTTGAATTAATTTCACTATAATAATGATAATGTACATATGTAAAGCATGAGTTTTAATGCACTGTAAATGGCTTGAGATGTAATTAGATGTTTTTCAAAAAAGTGTACACATGTTTAAATGTAGAGTAGTTGTACAGAAAAATTAAAATAAAAAAATCAAAGAATATATAAACGAAACTATGCCATTAAAAAAAGGTGCTGCTGATTTCTGTAATTTTATCCATTTTGCAAAATGATCGCACAAAAAAGCAAAATTGTGTGGATTATTTTGTTGTGATGAAATAATGTGTAGTTCTGCCTATGGATGAAATAATGTGTAGTTCTGCCTGTGGGTTAAGCAGGAGTAACAAAAGGGGGGTATTCAAGTTTGCAGGAAACTTTTTTTTTGTTTTTATTTGGTTTTTTGTTTGTTTTTGTTTTGGTGTTATATTTTCTTCTTCTTCTTCACATAATTTATTTATTTTGTATGTACACAGGGATTTAAACCATATCGAGTTGTCATTTATGTAGTTTTTCAATATTTGTAAGATTTTTAGTCATAACCAGTGGTTACTGTACTTGTGCAAAATAGTTTTGTTTATAGAATTGTTATTTTTGAAAGATGATTCAGTTGTGCTTCCAGTGCACAGCTACTGCATCCCTTACCTCCCCCACTTTACCCTTACCACTATCCTCCCAAGGTTACATTCTAATCCTATGCACTGATGGAATTTTATCATTTTGAATCACTGCAGCAGACAGTTGTGTATGAAGAAGAAGAGGGCCAGGTGTGAGAGGAAAGGAGACTGTTAGAGCTAAGGAAGGGAAAGACAGGGAGTGCTTCAGAAAGTCTGTTTGCTCTGTGAGATATTTGGAAATTGGAAGAAAAAGAACACATGATGGCAAGCCATTCAGATTGTATTTCCAGACATTCACACACACAGCCGAAAAATATACTCGCTTGCATTTAGCGATGTGTCTAGGCAAAGACCTTGATATATAAAGACATGCCATGAGGCCCACTTCAACAAAGTTTACATGTAAAACAGCGATCCTAGCGGTAGTCCTGTTTTTATGTCAAGGGAGGTAATACGCGTTCAATAAACAACTGTGTCGGCAAGGTCTACAGTCGATGCAAAAGCTCTTTTATTTTAAACTTTTCTTTGTTTTGCGTAATTTAAAAAAAAAAAAAAAAATAAATAAAAGTAGTTTGTTATATTAAAATATATACTACTTTAAAACAGCCAAGCTGACCTCATGCTGATAAACAAAAGAAGTAAGTTTGCATGCTACTTTCCTACTTTGATAAGTTCAGCATGCCCCTGCTGTCATATTATTTTATCTGGTATACCCCTATACGCTTATGTGTCCGGGGACGTTAATCTATATTCAACTCATTATCTTTACTTGCTATAAATGTTTAAATAAGCCTGTAGACATTCTAGAGTTTTAACTCTTTGGGTACTATATTTTATAACAAACTGAAATGTAATGTAAACACAGACTGTCCTGTAAAACGTGGACAGAGAGAGTGCATCTTCTCCGCCATCTCAATAGTTTTTCTGTTAGCTCAGATATACTTAGTCGATTTTATCAGTCATTTATATAAATTTTCTTTTATTTGCTGGTTTCGAAGTTTATCTGTATCTGATGGAAACAGCTTGTCAAGTATCGCAAATCTGTACTCAAAGATTACTGGCTTGAGACATCAAGACCTGAGCAGTTCTATTTTTTTGTGTGTGTAGGTGTGTGTTTGTGTTTGTTTTTCTATGAGCACCACCCCACAATGTGTGCCACCTTGTCGTACTTTCTTCTTAGCGCGCGGCATTTTCCCAAGTGACGACAGTTATTTTGCTAGGTGGCGCTTCTCTAATATCGAAAGTAGCGAATTCCCGGAAGTGGGCCTCATGGCATGTCTTTATATATCAAGGTCTTTGGTCTAGGTACTCACACTCACCGCCCTCTCCTCCTGCTCCCTCCTCCCCCCACCCCCCACCAAAATAACAAAAAACAAAACAAATTTCTTCAGATTTTTGCAAATCTGTGCAATACTAATCCTATACAATTTAAAAATTATATTAAAAAAAAAGAAATAAATTAAATTACTGTCCATCTGCCGTCCTTCTGCTGTCTCCCCCAGTGAGGGTGCTGGGGGTTTCTGTATAAATAGTATCCCCACTTTCTGGAAATTTAGTGCTTTAAATTCCCACTGTCGCTGTCTTTCTCCTTTGTTCTTTCTTATTCCTACTCTGTTCTATCAATCTACTATACTATCTTCTTCTTCGCTAGATCAGTCACCTATCTTTTTTCTTGAAAACTCTTCCAGGACAAAACTCCTCATTTGTGTGCGAGGTCTGTTGTATCAGCTTGGGAATATTGAAAGATTTCTGCCAAATGGTCACTAGGGCTTCCTATGATATTATTATTTATCAATGTAGGCATTATATGTTTATGTGTTTTGTTGATATTTTATAATGATGTTTGTATTCTATTTTTATTTTTGTAAACGGGGGTTCGATAAATTAGAGTATAGCTTCAGCGTCCCCTGCGTGGGATGCCTTTAATGTACAGTGACCGGCTGGTGGAGTGCCATCAGTGTTACCACTGGGGTTGTTTTAGCAGATATTTTATGTGGATCAGGTGTGAGTCCTCTTTCAGCCAAGGTGTAGTCTTGATTTTGTGGTCCTGATTCGGCTCTTTGCAGTCTGCTGGACCCTGTAAGCAATGAATAACTAACTTCTGCTGTCTGTCTGTGCAAAACTAGCAAGTGGCATACTTTTTTTTAGAACCTATTTTAACTATTGCAACCAAACTTCATAGGTTGATGTTTACCTGTGAGGCCTCAAAAGTGATCGGTGAATGAATGACTTCAAGGCTATGTGGTCAGCTAATGGCGCTTTTAACCTACCTCTTATAGCATTGCTGCTACAGCAGACAGAAAAACACATACTTTTCTTACAATATCAATCCCCCCATGGGGGTGCCGGGAGTTTCAGTATAAATAGTATCACCACTTTCTGGAAATTTTGTGCTTTAAATTCCCACTGTTGCTGTCTTTCTCCTTTGTTCTTTCTCATTCCTACACTTTTCTATCAATCTACTATACTATCTTCTTCTTTGCTAGACCAGTCACCTACCTTTTTTTCTTGAAAACTCTTCCGGGACAATACTCCTTGTTTGTGCATGAGGTCTGTTGGATCAGCTTGGGAATATTGGACGCTTTCTGCCAAATGGTCACTGGGGCTTCCTATGATGTTATTATTTAGCAATGTAGGCATTTTATATGTATGTCTTTTGTTGATGATGATGTATAATGATGTTTGTATTCTATTTTGTTTTTGTAAACGGGGGTTCGATAAATAAGAGTATAGCCTCAGCGTCCCCTGCATGGGATGTCTTTATTGTAAAGTGACCGGCTGGTAGATTGCCTTCAGTGTTACCACTAGGGTTGTTTCGGCAGATCTTTTATGCGGATCAGGGGTGAGTTCTCTTTCACTTCTCTGATCCTGATTTGGATCGGAAGTGTCTGCAACACCATAGACCAGGAATATTTAGACCGCGCAGTGACGCCATTGGTGTGATGACGCGTCAAGAGTTATGCGACTTGATTGTGGCATACCCCTTGGGGTCATGAGCAATCTTGCCACTGTAGATTGTTCAAACCTATAAAGGGAACAGTGAAAGCCACAGTTGAAAACCTGTCTTTCCTTTATAGGCAAGACAGATTCACTGCGGCAACAGTACCCCCGTTGGAGTGCCGGGGGTTTTCAGTATAAATAGTATCCCCACTTTATGGAAATTTAGTGCTTTAAATTCCCACTGTCGCTGTCTTCCTCATTTACTCTTTCCTATTCCTGCTCTGTCCTTCACTCTGCTATACTATCTTCTTCTTCGCTAGATCAATGACCTACCTTTTTTCTTGAAAACTCTTCCTGGACAAGACTCCTTGTTTGTGTATGAGGTCTGTTGGATCAGCTTGGGAGTGTTGGACGCTTTCTGCTGGGTGGTCACTAGGGCTTCCTATGATTGTACTATTTAGCACTATAGGCATTTTATATGTATGTGTTTTTTTGATGATTTATAATGATGTTTGTATTCTATTTTGTTTTTGTAACCGGGGTGTTCGCGTAGTTGAGGTCAACCCTCAGCCGTCCCCCGCGTGGGATGTCTTTATTGTAAAGTGACTGGCTGTTGGAGGGCATTCAATTTTCCCACTGGGGTTGTTTCAGCAGATCTTTTATGCGGATCGGGGGTTGTCCGGTCCTGATTTGGCTCGGAAGAGTCCGCTGGACCTAAAGCAACAATAAATCAATCAATCAATCAATCGATTGTGGCATGTGTGAAAATGGCTGCTTCACAGAGCGAAGATCTGATGGAGAGGGGGGAAAAAAATCGCAGGAGCAGTTACGGTGACCACTGTGCAGCTTTGAACTGCACAAACGCACGATTAAAGGCTGCATGCAAGGGGAAGAGGTTTTTTTGTTTCCCAAAGGAAGAAGAACGGTAAGTTCTTGAAGAAATTGTAGATCTATTCTGACAGACAACAATCATGATATGAATGAATTATGATGACCAAGACCGGTCAATGAATGGTTGTCAATGATACAAGACGGATTGGAACTAAGGTGATGTTTCGTGTAAGAAACGGTTTGGATTAGCCCAAGGAATTAATAAAGGTTGTGTGTAGGGTTAGTACTTAGTGATAATTAACTTGAACTTAGTTCAGTATCAATAAAAAGTACGCCTACTCACTACTGTCATTGTCAGTGTCAATTAAGCCACAGTAGAACTAAAAAGGGGTGCCCTCTGGCCGTTTGCTGTCATGTGTCATCCTCTGTCTAGATCTAGATTTAAAACGATTTTGGTCCACTGCAAAGTCTTGATATAAAACGTGATTAATGTTATGTTTGTTAAGTAACCCAACTTTATTTGCCGCACTAATTAGCTCACTATTGTCATGTTCTCTGCAAACATATATTAAGCAAAGTTTATTTTGAAACTATTTGAGTTGAATTTATACACCGTTTCTGCTGATCTCTGTGCACCCAGAGAGAGAGAGAGGACTGACTGAGAGAGAGAGAGAGTATAATTATTACGTACCCTAATTATTATGTTGAAATCAATCGAAGCATATTTTTGTAAATAAATGAATTTCCGTGTGCACAACTAGATTTACGTTTCGAATTAGTCAATATCTTTATTTATATTTCGATCTCCATCTCTTTCTATATATCACACACACACACACACACACACATAAATTATACACACTAAAACTGCCAATAAATCCATATGCTGTGTGACCCCATACGGAACAAAAAATAAATTACACATGTATGACACATATTCTAGACTAGTGTGGTTTTTAAAAAAATATTATTATTTTTATTTTAACTCAATTTATCTTACACATACTGTTTATTTCAAGCAACAAAACAATGCAAAAGCCACCTATATCACGGGTTACAGTTTGGGATGCGCTGATAACACCCTTACGGTCAAGAGGCAGCAAGTCATGAAAAAATAAACAGAGGTGCATAAAAAAAATTCTCAAATTTGAAAAGCCTTATTTCAAACATTTTAAACAGCAAAAGGTGAAAATCGCCGTCTAAAACATTTTTTGTTAATATAATTAAAAAAAACTTGTAGACAAGAGACTAAGAACCGAAAGCAAGCCCATGCCACGTTGAAGGGACGCAACTCCTCCACCGTACATCACTTCTCACAGGGGCGATATCGCTAAGTGATTTCTCTCCCTTCTTCCTTTCTCTCTGGTAACACACACCATTCAGTGATAATTAGAAAGAGATAGTTACAGGTTGGTGGCAGGAGGAAATAACACAAGATGGAAAATTGTGTGTGTTGAATCTTTATTTTCGTTTTACAGAATTTAGAACATAAGAATTTAGATGACTAATTAATTTATATCCAAATCAAAATATTACATTACTACATGATACCCAAAATACTAATATGCTAAAAACAATGAGACTAAAGACCAAAATGCTACATGAGACCAACAGATCAAAAATTGCACTAAAACTAGGGCGTTGAGACGCTGAGCAATGGCAGAACTGAAAACCAAATGAAAACTGCGGATGCCCTTGGATTAAGGACAATCCCTGTAGTCCATTTGAATTTCGTGGCCACACAAAGATGGAAGTTATGCTGAAAAAGGAAGTTATAAAATTGCCGACCGGAAATAATAGCAATTGTAATTATATTTTACAACAAGTTGATCCTAGAACAATTTACTAAATATAATCTTTGTTTCAACTTCACATAATATTACTGTTATTTGCATTTGAATATTCTGGAAGAAAAACACTAATTTGTAATTTATAAAAGTTGCATTTCAAAAGAAAGGAAATATCAATCCAGGGGAAACAACTTGCACGAATGACTTCTACTAAGTTACCTTAAAAAAGAGATTGCTCCCCATTAGATCACAAATTAAAACATGAACAGTTTAGTTTCTGGTGACAGGGAAAATTAACCATAATTTGTGACCTGTTACACATTCCCCTCCACAGAGAAAAATTTTCTTCGATTGGAATACAATTTTTAAGTACAAATCCTACACATACATTTACGCCGCACACAAAACTTCCAAGTTTACATCCCCAATGGTAAAAATTCAACACCCATTCTTTGCACACTTTTACAGGACGCAAACATCCAGAATAGATTAAAGTTATAGCAAAGAAAACACATCCATTTTCAACTAAACATTAACCTTTACCTTGCATCACATTTTCACCAAGAATTTTACATTTCTAATACAACGTAATTTCAATTTCTGTTGCAAATCATTTTCAAAAACATTTCTCATCACTTTTCAAAACAAATCTATACGTTTGATATCCAAATCCTTATTTATGATTTTTA
Source organism: Oncomelania hupensis (assembly GCA_036898135.1). NCBI lineage: Eukaryota > Metazoa > Mollusca > Gastropoda > Littorinimorpha > Pomatiopsidae > Oncomelania > Oncomelania hupensis. The sequence goes on along the minus strand of CM072520.1, from coordinate 39,477,362 downwards.
GCAAAAATAATGAAAAAGCAATACTTTTTCAAAACAGATGCCCAATGTTAACTCGTCAATACACACAATGAATAAATGACATGCTATATACTATATTTATAGCAACAGCGATGCACACAAAAGTTCTTCATGACACATTTACTTTTGCAATAACCCAGTTAGCAACAATGCAGACAATTGTCTTTCCAGATATAGCACCGTAATTGGCGCTAAGGATTCATCAACCAATACATGCAATCTGTAAATCACAGATTCAACAAGACCTTCATTCAAGTGAGCTACTGCTCTTGTTCCACGTTTGCTTTTACATCCCTAACAGGAATGTACACAGAAGCCTCAACGCTCAACGTATTAGGTTGGGCTGTAATTTCTATGTCAAAATCCTGCTCTACAATTTCATCTGTGGACTCTGTCTCCTGTTCATTAGGCTCCACCCTAACATTTTCTCTTTTCAGAGCTGGTGCCTTACTTTTAGGTAACCTTTCTGGGCAACATTCTCCATCTAGCACACCTACTGGTAACAGATAGTTCCTGTGTAGAGTTCTTTGGGGTCCTAGCCCTTTCTCATCCTGCACGGTATACACTGGCAATCCATCTTTCCTTGAAATAACCACATGCACATTTTTCTCCCATCTATCTGACCTTTGTATCAAGTCTAGGCCCTAGCCTCCTCATAAGTACTCTATCACCACACTGTAATTCTGCTGCATAGGCAGCAGAATCGTATCTGACCTTGTTTCTATCACTGGCTATCTTCATTTGCTCACCAGCTTTCTTATAAGCGCTAGTCAGTCTCTCTTTCAAATCCCTGACATACTGCCTGCTTGAAACAGTTTTCTTAGACTGATTTATGTCAACACCGAATGCCAAGCATATAGGCAACCTTGGATGCCTACCAAAGAACAGATAGTATGGACTGTGACCAGTGCTCTGGTGAATACAGCTGAGCAGTTATATGCGTGCACAATAGCTGGCAGACTTTTGCGCCAATCAGCCTTCTTTTCATCTTCAAGGCTTCGAATCATGCCCAAAAGAGTCCTATTCTATCTTTCTACTGGATTTCCTGAGGGGTGGTACGGTGTAGTACGACATTTTTGTATGCCTGCTAACTGACAGAGTTCATGTATTAAGTGCGACTCGAAGTCGCATCCTTGGTCTGACAAAATGCGCGCTGGGAACCCATAAACAGCAAACCAATTCGTCCACAATGCTTTAGCAACTGTTTTGGCTGTTTGATCCTTGGTGCAAATTGCTGTAGCAAATTTTGTAAAATGCTCAAGCACTAAAAGTACATTCTGCTTTTGGCCTTTGACTTAAACAGTTAAGTAGTCTATGGAAAGAAGTTCTAAGGGGAAAGTAGTGACTATGGACTGCATAGGAGCCTTCTGAGCTAATGCCCCCTTTTTCACACACCTGCCACAGTGTTTGATCTTTTCCAAATCCCTAGCCATATAGGGCCAGAAAAATCTGCGTCTGAGCTGCAAGATTGCATTATCATAGTGGGTATGGAACAAATCTTGATGAACTCCTGACAATGCTTGCTTTCTGTGGGAACTTGGTAAGACTAACTGCCATTTCACACCCTCTTCATCTTCAACTTTCCTGTACAACACACTGTCACGTGTAACGGATGGATATTTTAGTGTGGGTGCCTGTTTATACTAGCTGAATGAATGCAATATATAATTGACTTCTAAATCAGAAATAAGGGTGCGTGCAAGTTCTCTGTTTACTATCACACCCACAAACGTACGGACTCTCTCCGATACAGGCAAACACCAACACAAGATATCCGTTCCACGTTCTCAAAATTTATATAAATAAACAACAATAATTCTTATCAATCTTTCACTCCAATTCTTTCATACATAGATCCTAACACAGCTAACCATAACACATGTCTCACTCAACACCAGCTTCACACAAGCTTGAAGAAATAGAGCCTGAATGCTCGCGATGGATAAACGAAGCCCGGCAATTACTTCTCCGGGCCAACACAAATAATCAAAATAGCAGTACCTTATTCGACGTGAGAGGCAGTGTTTCACACAAGCTGGCGACAAGATGCCAGAAACCTTGCGACCAGAGCTGTAAGCAAATGCTGTCTTCGACGGGTGGAGGAGCGCTTTCTAGCCCCAGTCCACCCGACCTTGAAATCGTAGTCTGTGGTCAGGCAAAGGGGTACGGCTGACCCTCTCCGATGTCTCTATGGATTGCTCTATCCCGGTTGTACGGGTCACTGCCGCGTCCAGGCGTATGGACCCACGCCCACCCCCCAGGTAGGCAGCTGTAATCTTTACAGCACACTATTATTTCTTCTTTCAGAGAGAAAAACCACAAACCAATTCACCGTGATGTGTTTCAATGCTTTCTACCTCTTTCCTTTTCTTTCTTTTTAAAATCTTTTTTTCCTTTTTCCTGGCCTACCACATACACGACCACGTCGCCTGACATACACAATTCGACTGAGTAATATTGCCCCTATTTCGAACCATTCCTTCTCTCATTGGCTCAAGAATTTTAGCCAATCAAAATACATAAATTAATTTAATTAAAAATACCGGGAAAATCCCGTTCTCTACATCATGCAACTAGCTTTTTTTGCTCCCTACATTTTCAACTCCTGCGAGTCCATTTCACTTGCTACTAATTCCCTATCCTTTTCAAAGCTTGGATTACAAGCCTCAAGTTTTATCATCTGACTGGTATTTTGCCCAATTTCTTGAGATACTGTTTCCCACACAGGGTCTTTGGGGTCTAGGAGGGGTCTTTAGTCACTTGTTCTGCTGTTGGGATAAACCGTGTATCTGCATCATCGTCTGACTTCTCTATCTCATCAGTTTTGTGTACAGCCTGCCGACATGAATGAACCGTGCAAATCACCTGATGTGACTGCAAGATTGCTTGAACGGATCCCTGATCTACAACGCATTCCTCTTCATTGAAAGCTTTGGCCTTATCAACTAGGAATTGAACTTTGTCTAAGGTCCTCACATATTCTTCATCATCTTCTGGAGAAGCATGGGGACGTCGGGACAGAGCATCTGCATCTATATGGGTGATGGGTGGATCCCTTCCTGTATTTCAAATCAAAGTTAAACATGGACAGTGATGTGAGCCAACGATGGCAAGTTGCATCCAACTTTGCGTTTTTCAAAACATAGCACAAAGGATTGTTGTCTGTGACAATGGTTACTGTTGACCCTAGCAGGCAATCTCTGAATTTGTCACCCATTGCCCATTTAAGGGCTAAGAACTCCCTTTTATGTGCTGGGTAATTAAGCTCTGTTTTATTGAGAGACCTGCTTACATAGGCTACTGGTTTTAATTGACCCTCTACTTCCCGATATATGACAGCTCCCAATGCGAAACCACTGGCGTCACAATGTAATGTGAAAGGTTTTGTCCTGTCAGCTAGGATTATCACAGGCTCGTGGAAAGAGCCTCTATCAACTGCTTGAAGGCTTTCTGTTCTCGCTCTCCTCACTTATCTGAAATGTCAGATGAGTGCATCAAAGTGCCTAACCCTTTCTTGCCTTTTACTTTTGTTGTGTTGTAGTCTATCTTCAGATCATTAAGGGGACGGGCCATTTCAGCAAATCCAGGGATGAACCTGCGATAGTATGACACAAACCCGATAAACGACTTGACATCGCGCACTGTTTTTGGAACTGGCCACGTTGCTATTGCAGCTACTTTTTCTGGATCCGGTCGCACACCGTCAGCCGAAATAATGTAGCCCAAATGTTTTACCTATCTTCTTCTTCGCTAGACCAGTCACCTACCTTTTTTCTTGAAAACTCTTCCGGGACAAGACTCCTTTTTGTGTGTGAGGTCTGTTGGATCAGTTTGGAAATATTGGACGCTTTCTGCCAGGTGGTCACTAGGGCTTCCTATGATGTTATTATTTAGCAATATAGGCATTTGTATGTATGTGTTTTGTTGATATTTTATAATGATGTTTGTATTCTATTTTGTTTTTGTAAACGGGGGGGAGGGGGGGGGGTTCGATAAATTAGGGGTGTCGGATAGCGCAGTGGTTGGAGCACTCGCTACTGTGTCGCAAGTTAAGCACCATCCAGTGCGGTTAGCACTTGGATGGGTGACCGCAAAATGTGAAGTGACAAATAACAACGCCCCCAGTTGACTCAACTGTGACTGAGTACCTACTCTCTTAAGGGTGGGGAAGGTAAAGCAGCGAGGGAGAGAGATGGGCATCACCCTCATAACGCTGGCCCAAGATAAGTGTGATCTCCAACATCATGCTCCCCTACGGTCACAAGGCTATGGGACTACCTTTACCTTTACCTAAACGGGGGGGTTCAATAAATTAGAGTAAAGCCTCAGCATCCCCTGCGTGGGATGTCTTTAATGTAAAGTGACTGGCTGGTGGAGTGCCTTCAGTTTTACCACTAGGGTTGTTTCAGCAGATCTTTTATGCAGATCGGGGGTTGTCTGGTCCTGATTTGGCTCGGAAGAGTCCGCTGGATGGTCCTGATTTGGCTCGGAAGAGTCCGCTGGACCTAAAGCAATAATCATGTAATGTAAATCATTTTCATCAACACATGCATCATTATTCAACACACGCAGAAGTTGACTGACGTCATATTCTGCATGAATCACAAACACGTCTGCAACAGTACATTTTCTACTCCATATAATGTCCTTCTCTGTGAAATTTACCACTTCGACGAGTAATGTCTGCAAGGATTCAACCGGCACTTTACAGCTTACCACACCTAAACCCTCTGGTAGGGTATCTACGGTTGGCTCTTGCACCAAGACGTGCGTCAATGTCCTAAGGGCCTGAGGTGGCAACTTAGCATGCAAGACCAAAATGCTACATGAGACCAACAATCAAAAAGTTGCACTAAAACTAGGGCATTGAGACGCTGAGCAATGGCAGAACTGAAAACCAAATGAAAACTGCGGATGCCCTTGGATTAAGGACCATACCTGTAGTCCATTTGAATTTCGTGGCCACACAAAGATGGAAGTTATGCCGAAAAAGGAAGTTATAAAATTGCCGACCGGAAATAATAGCAATTGTAATTAATTATATTTTACAACAAGTTGATCCTAGAACAATTTACTAAATATAATCTTCTGTTTCAACTTCACATAATATTACTGTTATTTGCATTTGAATATTCTGGAAGAAAAACATTATTAATTTGTAATTTATAAAAGTTGCATTTCAAAAGAAAGGAAATATCAATCCAGGGGAAATAACTTGCACGAATGACTTCTACTAAGTTACCTTAAAAAAGAGATTGCTCCCCATTAGATCACAAATTAAAACATGAACAGTTTACAGTTTCTGGTGACAGGGAAAATTAAATTAACCATAATTTGTGACCTGTTACATGTCCGCTGGACCTAAAGCAATAACCATGTAATGTAATGTACTATATCAATCCACCTTTCCTTCTTGCTTCCTCAGAAGCAGAATAGTTGGAGTATATAGGACTATTCTACTTCTGAAGAAGCAAGAAGGAAAGGTGGATTGAAACCCATTCCCTGTCCGCAGCCAGAACGCATGAGATTAAAAGAAAGAAAGAAAGAAAGAATTGATTTATCTTATATAGCGCACTTACAAGCTCAAAGAGCCTCTAAAGGCGCTGGCCCATTATATCCAGCAATCACACAATAGTTTGCTTAAGTCAGTAATCGAACCCACGTCGCCCAAGACACACTCACACAAGTCGTGCGCTCTGACCACTGAGCTATCCCTGCCGACAGGGCAGGGCTTGGGCAGCGTCTCTGGCGTTACATTCGGTTCGAATGGAAGCTCTTTTGGAGACCGCTTTTTAATGTGTTTATTAGTCACTATCTGAGGGAAGCGTCAACAGTGGTGGGGGCGCAACATACGATGTCCAAGCCTTCCATGTAAATGGGTGAGTTAAATGGGTGAGTGGTTCCCTCCTTCCTTTTTGTGCTAGTCTGCGCATGTTGAGCCATGGTCAGTATGTGAAATTGATATTAAAATCTCTAAATTTATTATTAATAAGCATACTTACCATGACTCAAATCTGATTTCCCTCCCTCCATCCCCGCTTAACGCCAGTTAAGATCTGAGCTATCAGCTGTGACCGGCAAGCGGCCAGTGTGCAAGGGTAATTGTAGATTATAGTCACACGACACCGGAGCGTATAGGCGACTACTGGTCACATTATTCTGACACCAGCGAACCAGTTGATGGTAAGTGGAAAATAATATGGTCACACATTGGCCAATCCGGGATTCGAACCAGGTACCTTTCGGTTACTAGTAAGCCGCTCTACCAACTGAGCTACACGGCCCCACGTTGTGTGTAAGCCTGGCACGTGATTATCTTGACTGGCAGGATGGAGGGGAAGACACTCTGGTTTTTGTTGTATTATAACTTCCGTTATGAGGGCGGTTACTAGGCAACGACAAAATTGTTGCACATGTTGAGTCGTGGTAAGTATGCTTATTAATAATAAATTTAGATTTTAATTTGTAATTCATTGTACTACCTACAGAAGTTGGCTTGTAACTCCTGATGTAGCGTTTTAACGAAATACATTTATAGAGAATCTTTTACTCTGCTGTGTTTTTGTCTACAACCTTTTCACTTGTCTTATTAACACAGGAGGATTTTGATTAGTATGCAACTCGCACACACATACTAGCGCTCAGGCACAGAGGAAGTCTTTCTTCTTACAACCTATAAGCCTACAATTTAACAAGTGGCTGAAGAATTATGAATTCCTTAACTAATGATTTGTATAAGATATTAATTATACATAATGTTGTAAACAGTAATAAAATTTTCCAGTGGCTAGAAACTACACCTTAACTAACTAAACATGTGGCTTCTTACAACTGGCAACTGACATATAAATAGTATCCACACTTTCTGGAAATTTAGTGCTTTAAATCCCACTGTCATTTATATTTGTTCTCTCAATCTAGCATCTTCTTCGCTAGGCCAGTCGCCTACCTTTTTTTCTTGAAAACTCCCAAAACTCCCCCGTGGGGGTGCCGTGGATTTCAGTATAAATAGTATCACCACTTTCTGGAAATTTAGTGCTTTAAATTCCCACTGTCGCTTTCTCCATTGTTTTGTCTCATTCCTACTCTGTTCTATCAATCTACTTCTTCTTCGCTAGACCAGTCACCTACCGTTTTTCTTGAAAACTCTTCCAGGACAAAAATCCTCATTTGTGTGTGAGGTCCGACTGAATGAAATGAAGTCACTGACCAATCCATACACACTAGCAATAATAATTGTATTTCTGTTTTTCTTCTTTTTCAATTGTAGCAAATAGTTTCCTAACCCCCGTTGGGGTGCCGGGGGTTTCAGTATAAATAGTATCCCCACTTTCTGGAAATTTAGTGCTTTAAATTCCCACTGTCGCTGTCTTTCTCATTTGCTCTTTCTCATTCCTGCTCTGTTCTATCAATCTGCTATACTATCTTCTTCTTCTCTAGACCAGTCACCTACCTTTTTTCTTGAAAACTCTTCCGGGACAAGACTCCTTATTTGTGTATGAGGTCTGTTGGATCAGCTTGGAAATTATTGGACGCTTTCTGCCAGGTGGTCACTAGGGCTTCCTATGATGTTATTATTTAGCAATGTAGGCATTTTATTATGTATGTGTTTTGTTGATAATTTATAATGATGTTTGTATTCTATTTTGTTTTTGTAAACGGGGGTTCGATAAATTAGAGTAAAGCCTCAGCGTCCCCTGCGTGGGATGTCTTTATTGTAAAGTGACTGGCTGGTGGAGAGCTTTCAGTTTTACCACTAGTGTCGTTTCAGCAGATCTTTTATGCGGATCAAGGGTAGTCCGGTCCTGATTTGGCTCGGAAGAGTCCGCGGGACCTAAAGCAATAATCATGTAATGTAATGTAAAATGGTTTCCTGCTGGTGTTTTCAATATTCAGAGTGTACTTAATCTATTTCTGTCTTGCTCGGCAAGTGTTTCATAACATTTGTTTTCTACAAGCACAAGGTGGAACGAGTGGATGCTACTCCCGATGTCGATTCAACCTGCGACCTCATTCTCCTTTTCCGCGATATGCAGCACAGTCTGTATTACCCTCAAAAGGAATTACAGCAAGCGCAGAATCACATTTTAAATTTATATACAATTACATTAAAAATACACACACCAGACTTTATCTTCCTTGTCGTTTTTTGTTATTCTTTGTTTCTCCTTATCGCGCACTGAGCATTCGACAATGGATGGAGACGCGCGTTATAAATGGACATCATCATCATACGCAATATTCACATTTTAAATTCATACACATTAAGAATTCACAATAATCCTCTTTCATCTACAGCACACTAATCGAAAAACCTTATTCTTTCTCACTCTCTCTCTCCTACACACACCACACACACACACACACACACACACACACACACACCCACACACACACACACACACACAACCAAAACACGTACTGACTTCTGTCACGGGTAATAATTAAACATCACCAACAGTTTCTGTCACGTCATATGCACAGAGACAATGACAGTTATCAGTGTGACATACCCTGAGAACACGCTAGACATTTGTGGTAAGTAAAGGTCACGTTTAGAACGCCATATGAGCAATCGTATACCCTTGTGCGCCAAAGAATGATGATGATGGTGACGACGACGATGTTGTTGTTGTTGTTGTTGTTGATGATGATGATGATGATGATGATGATGATGATGATGATGATGATGTCCACTTCTAAAGCGCAGTTATCCATCCCGAGGCACGCTCGTTGCGTAAATGAAACCCACATAACAAAGAACCTCGTGGGACAAAAGGTCAGGAAGTAGAGCGCGGCGCTAGAATGCCCTTCTATAGATGTGATATTAATAAGAGGGGGCTACATTTCCCTCAGGTTTTCCGGTTATGTTTTGCTCATAACGCACACTCAAACCATAACCCTAGCTCGTTAGATGTTTGGTACGTTTGTAAAGGTTGACTCGCGCTCTGTCAGCATGCTAGGTTACGTAACCTGCTAATGTTTGTATTTAGTTTAGATACATGCATATTTTATTGTGGGAAGCAGCTTCACGTGTTGAAAAGGGAATTAACCGCTGTCTTCTAAAAACAAGAGTAAACATTAGTTGTGCCCCCTCGTTGTTTACTTCGTTGACTACTTTCGCTTCACTGATAGAAGAAAAATAAGGTTTATAGTTGTGCTGTTTTATGCAAAACAGCTTCACGTGTTGAAAAGGGAATTGACCACAGCCTTCGAGAGGCAAGACCATACACTAGTTTGCCCCCTTGTTGTTTACTTCGTTGACTACTGTCGCTTCTTTAAAAGAAAATGGTGTATAATTGTGCTATCTTAATGCAAACCTTTTTGCAGCCCCGGTGAGGTGCCGGGGTTTCTGTATAAATAGTATCCCCACTTTCTGGAAATTTAGTGCTTTAAATTCCCACTGTCGCTGTCTTTCTCCTTTGTTCTTTCTAATTCCTATTCTGTTAAAATTCCTATTCAATCTACTTCTTCGCTAGACCAGTCACCTACCTGTTTTCTTGAAAACTCTTCGGGACAAAACTCCTCATAATTGTGTGAGGTGTGTTGGATCAGCTTGGGAATATTGGATGCTTTCTGTCAAATGGTCACTGGAGCTTTCTATGATATTATTATTTGGCAATGTAGGCATTTTATATGTAGAATATGTGTTTTGTTGATATTTTATAATGTTTGTATTCTATTTCATTTTTGTAAACGGGGGTTCGATAAATTAAGAGTATTGCCTCAGCGTCCCCTGTGTGGGATGCCTTTATTGTAAAGTGACCGGCTGGTGGAGTGCCTTCAATGTTACCAGTAGGGTTGTTTCGGTAGTAGATCTTTTATGCGGATCAGGGTTGAGTCCTCTTGCAGCCAAGTTGTGGTCTTGATTTTGTGGTCCTGATTCGTCTCTTTGCAGTCCGCTGGACCCTGTAAGTAATCAATAATAACTATCTTAATGCAAACTGCATATTAAAAAAACAAAAAACACCAGAGTTGTGGATACCTATAATGGTGGCAATCATTGTAGGTAATTAATATAGGCCTACTTTCGTATTTTTGTTTACTTATTTATTTATGTATGTTAGTCGTTAACCTATATTTTGTATTTCTTTTATTGTGTATTAATCACAAAAGTGACTTAGACGTTGAAAATAAGAAATTAACATATTAATATACAAATGTAAAAACCTAATTATAACAAATAATCAACTCATTAAATAGAAGAACTTTTAGCAACTCTCTCTCTCTCTCTCTCTCTCTCTCTCTCTCTCTCTCTCTCTCTCTCTCTCTCTCTCTCTCTTTCTCTCTCTCTCTTTTTCGTTCCCACATTCCTATGATTATACACAGATTAATAAATAAAAAAATAATTGCAGGTTTTAAGCGAATTAAAACAGTTATGCCACTTAGTATCTTAATGTTTTTAATTTCCACTGGTAGTAAAATATGAAAATCGTAACCAAGACTTATTGAGGCACTAACAAACGTTTGTTGCTAGGTACCTTGCAAGGTAATTTTTGACATGTTTTTAATTGTAATATTATGTAGTCTATTATTAATTCTTTTTGTTTCAGTGAAGACTTCTTGAGTAGTTCTTCAGTGCAGCAATAAACTGTTTTTAACTGCGTATTTTGTTGTATTTATGCTTAATTTCTGTAGAAAATATTTGCATCATGAGACACGTACTGTGTTTTGAAATCTAACACTTTTGTTATGCAAAGTACTAATATACCGGACGTTTGTTTTCATTTCCGGGCTTAGAGCAGGCTGTAAGTTTATATTTAGCGTTTTATAAAATAAGGAAATTCGTCTTATTATTATTCGACGTCGTGTCTCCTTCTCCTTCGACGTCGTCGTCTTTTTCTTCGACGCGACGCCGTCGTCGTTTTCTTCTTTATCTTCTTCTTGTTTTTATTATTATTAATTAGTATCATCATCATCATCATCATCATCATCATCATCATCATCATCATCATCATCATCATCATCATCATCATCATCATCATCATCAGTAGTAGTAGTAGTAGTAGTAGTAGTAGCAGTACTAGTAGTAGTAGTGGTAGCAGTAGTAGTAGTAGTAATAGTTGCAGTAATAGTAGTAGTAGTAGCAGCAGTAAGATATTCGTGAGCGTGCACGCATGTTTATACTGAGAAAAGGTACTGACAGAGACTTCACAAAGATAAAAAATAAGAACGCATTCTGATTCAATAATTGTGTATTCCCCTTGATAGAAATACACACAGGTGAACATTTTATTGAAAACTATCGTTAACATACCAACATTCCAAATACGATCGATAATCGGTCCGCGCGCTGCAGCACTTCTAACTTCCCCCTCTCCCTCCCCCTTTCGTGGTTGGTGATGAAGCGCTAGATAAAAGTGTTAAAATAAATAAGTACTGTTCTTTCTTTTTAATAACTGTCAAGAATGAAATAAATAAGTACTGTCCTTTTTTTTAAATAACTGTCAAGAATGAAATAAATAAGTACTGTCCTTTTTTTAAATAACTGTCAAGAATTAAATAAATAAGTACTGTCCTTTTTAATAACTGTCAAGAATTAAATAAATAAGTACTGTCCTTTCTTTTTAATAACTGTCAAGAATTAAATAAATAAGTACTGTCCGTTCTTTTTAATACGTGTCAAGAATTAAATAAATAAGTACTGTCCGTTCTTTCTAAATACTGTATGTGATTAAATAAATAAGTACTGTCATTTCATTTTTCCTTTACATTAAAGTTCACGTGTTTAATTAACTAATAATTAATTAATTAATAATTAACTGCAACAATATACCAAGAACAGGAAACAAGATTTCAAAAGGCAGCTGATGTTATTGTTGTTTTTTTAAATAATAAAAATAAAATTATAAAGAAGTACAAGGGAGACAAAATGCTTTTCTAGAACATAAGTGGTAAAGTTGTCTCGCCTGAAAGGACTGGAGTTTATTGATAGCACTTTGGATATAATCCTTAGTAGATGTCCTTTGGAGAAAGAGGGAATGATAGGAAAGGTTTATCTCCCCTTCTCTGTTGCCAATGGTTTGCAGTTGTGGGTTTGTGCCATAGATACCACTGATCTAAAAGAAATGGATATACCCTGGCTAGCTCTGTATGAAGCCAAAGTGCCGCCATATTGGTACTCGTATTATAGTTTACTTTCGCTATTGTCGCTAGCAGGCATGAGGCAGTCTATACTCTGTAATTCCTGGTAAATTACTGAATTATTCTTGCACTTTGAAAGAATTACGATAAAATATCATGCTACAACATAGGTTTAGAGTAGACTGTCAAGAACTAAATGATTTACGGATTTTGATATCGTCACATTGGCACTACGATTTCATTTTCGCTAAAAGTAGCTATAGTAGGGCACAGCTTTTAAAAATTTTGTGTGGCTGTTTTTATCTAAACGTCATTTATAAAAGTAGCCCTTGGACTATCCCAGTCAGCTCATTTGCATACTATATCAACTGCTGTAATCTGAATAAAATACTGGGGTTAATTGTAGTGGATGCTTGTTATTGTCAATTTTGTTTTGTTATTTTCTTTTAATTTTAGAACATGGGAGCTTTTTTCAAGATTTCTTATGTGCTATTTATCTTAAGTCCTTGTTTCTAATACACAGCTAATAATGATACATTTTTAGTTGAATATGTATGTGTGTGTTGCAAAGTGCTAAGGAAAAAAAAGCTTGTTTTGAGGAGCAAGTTTCAAAATAAGATCATCCAAACAACTATAGAACAATCAAGCCACATAGAGATGATAGAAGGAGTAGAGAATGAGGACAGCAAAGAGGAGATTGACCAATTTAGGTTGGTTGTAATGTCATTGCTAATTGAAAATTGTATAGAGAAACACAATACCATGTCAACAAAGACACTACTTACAAACAAGTCGGAACAAAAATGAATGTGTGCAAGGTTCGAAAATTTTATTCATTGTAAAAACCCTGTACTCAAAAATTCCATCACGCCAGCAAAGGTGTTTGAACACAATAATTATATCTGTGTGCATGTCCCTATCTCCAAATACTGTTGCCTTTTTAACCAAGATAGCAAAATTCAACACAACTGTACAAAATACACAACAGCAGTACCTATTACAAATATTTATTTAACATCATTAACATGTCATTCAGAACTTTGCTAATTAAGTTTATAATTATAAATGCTGTTTAAAGAACAAATACTTTCTGTTTATAGGTATATAAGCTAAAAGGGCCACACTTTGAAGGCTTTGTTTATTTTGGGGAAAACGGGGTTATTCAAAAATTCAAGCTGTCATTAAACAATGATAAAGCGAACCAACTGCTAAAAGTCTGAATTTTCTATTTCTGTTCTAAAATGGAGTTATTTTCCCTATACCATACACTCTTACAAGTTACAAAGTGACAAGTGATCACAAGGAATGTATTTAATGTTGCAGCATCATAAAAGGAGTACAAATAAAACAAGGTGACAGTACATGCAATATAAGATTAAAAGATTAACCATTAATATTATCTGTACAAGGCAATACAACATTAAACAATAATACAATTAAAATAACATCTTTTTTTTTTTTGCAACAAGTTTTTATTTCAGCCTTTTTAATTCTTCCATTGCAGAGTTTCTTCAGACTCAACGTACAAAAAATTCAACTATCTCATCCCTCAACATATCATACATTACAATAAAGCGATATCACTATGGCAGTATGATTATATTATGATAATGATTAACTGAGGATGATAATAAAATATGATATAAGAGGCTGTTGTTTTATATATTATTAGTGAACTTTCATAATACTACATTCACACCCACACAAATACAAAGTGGACACAACTGAAGTACTCCAAATGAAGATAAATTCACACATTTGTAACAACCGATAAATCCCAACTAACATAAACAAGAACAGGCAAATCATAATTGGAAAGAAATGGTGAAAGATCCTCTCAGGGAATTTACAACAAATAACTGGTGTTGCCATAATAAGTATAAGACACAAATACAAAGAAATATTCAGCTATGACAATATCTCATTCAGTAAAGGGATAGAAAATAACAAACATGATGAATAATAATAATAAAACAATAATAAATAATAACATAACAAGAAAAATATAATAATTAGCATTATTACCAACAGGTTCACTTAAATATTCTCAGATACAAATATTTAATTGAGATTTTAAAAAAAAAATCCAAAACATAATAAAATAAAAATTAAAATGTACAAAAAGAAAAAATAAAATAAATAAATATTAAAAAAATATAAATAAATAAGTAAAATAAAATATAATAATAAATCTAGTAAGGGGAACACTTGAAAAAAACACCATGACATACACAAATTATCATGTCAGTTATGATTCCTACTTTTCAATTCATCATCTGCAACTACCTAGCCATGCAATGGAAACAAAATTGTCAGGGAAGTGTAAAAATAATTATAAGAAGTTAAAGCATTCATGCTTTTTTTTACATTTGCTCCCACAGCATGAAAGTTATTATTTATTTAATAAAAAAAATCAGGTATCACTACACAATAAAAACCTGTGTTGAGTTGCAGGAAATATAAACTATTAATATTCTAGTAGTGGACAAACTTGCTTAAAAACAATGATATCAGCAAATTCAAAACTATCTTTATTTGTGTTCACTTTTGCTAGTGGCCTATTTACTTACTATTCTTGTAACTATTGAGTTGATGGCATAACAAGCAGACAAATGTGGTAAATATATGAAGGTCCAACACAAATAAATGGTGTTAAATTAAAATGTTGAACACAATTGTGTCATTTTTCATAAGTACCTTCTTATTCTTTGTTTGAGACTGACATGTTGACATCCCAAGTGAAGGAGTTCCAGTGGATGACAAAGGATCTGTCATAGGCTGCAAATGTTTTTAGAAAGTGTAACACTAACAGATAAGTTTAAAAAGTTAAAGCATTAATTCTTTTTTTTTACATTTGTTCCTACAGCATGAAAGTTATTATTTATTTTTAACAAATCAGGTATTATGACACCTGCTGTTGAGTTGCAGTAAATGTGAACGATTAAATTATTCTAGTAGTGGACATACTTGCTTATAAACAGTGATATCAGCTAATAAAAAAAACTATATTTGTGTTCACTTTTGCATGAACATCCTTGTGTCATTTTTATGTACCTTCTTTGTTAGGTGACAAAGGATCTGTCATATAGACTGCAAATGTTTTTAATAAGTGTAACAGATAAGTGTAAAAATTAATTATAAGAAGTTAAAGCATTCATTATTTTTTACATTTGTGTACATTTGCTCCTACAGCATGAAAGTTATTATTTATTATAAAAAATCAGTGATCATGTGATATTGACATTTGCTATTGAGTTACAGGAAAGGTAAACTCTTCTGGTTAAAATGTATAATGTACAAAACTAGTGTAGATATTATTTTAAAAATAATATGCAACACTAAACCCACTGGACCAAAAATATTGTTTACGCTAGTTTTATTCAAATTAACACTAAGAAATGTGCACACAATAAGCTCTAACATGCCTAGCATTACATGTTGCTTCTATTGATCTTCTTCAAACAATTGTTTGATATCACACCAATTTTGATGTTCATTTGATTTTGATAAATCCATGTATAACTAAGAAAAAATCAAAATAAATTATAAGAAAATATCAAAATAAAGTAACATGTGTACTGAACCTAGCGTGCCACCTTATGCATAGAGAAAAGTACACAAACTAAACACTTACCTTTAGATAAGAAGGTAGGCCATCAATGTTGGGATGGCTCCATCTTTCAGATGAATACACTGCCCAGTTGCATCAAAGCAACTCTTTTCAAAGTGTTGTGAACAGATCATAGATTTTGAATTGGCCTTAAAACCTGAACGAAAACAATTTCTTTCCCATGCCTTCCAGAACCCAGGGTACTTGAAAGAAAACTGAAGAGAAAAAAAAAACATAATTAAAAAATAAAGTTTGTCAAGAACAATGTTATCTAAGAATGTCAATGAGTACATCTACCAGAAACCTCCCTTACCCCACCCCAATCTCTGACCCAGCAAACAATTTCCCTCTCCACCTTTTTTTTTTTTTAAACTAATAGTGCACATTTGCACAGCAGAACACAGGCTGTGAAGTATCTTCTTTCGTAGGCCTCAATTACATACTATACTACGAGTTTACAAAAACGAAAGTAGATACTTCACAGCCTGTGAACAGAACCCCCACAAAATAACAACCCCCACAAAATAACAGAATAATCGACACGACGATTGCAGAAACACACGTTTGAAAGACCTTCAATCATTACAATAAAACTCATTACTTATTCTAAACTCATCATTGCAAGAGTTTACAACCTAGTCGTGACAAATCTAAAACGCTGAACATTTTACCAAGTGTAGGCCTACGTGACATTAATTAAATTAAAATTAAAAAAAGCTACTTACCGATGAAAGGTGATTCCTATTTTTGCGTTCATCAGGGCAGTCTTGACTTGAACAATTAATAACAGCGCACATAGGCATCGTTTATGCTTAAAAAGAGTTTGTCAAACACTGGACAATCCAGAGATAAAACATCGTAGCATACCACATAATACGAGTACCAATATGGCGTCTTTGAAACTTCCGCCGGCTTCACTATTGGCTAGCGCTTTCTCATTTAGAGGGTACTTCCAGTTTATTTAGTTCAGTGCATAGATACAGACGGCCATTTGGCTGTGTTTTCAGGAATCCCCGTGCAGGTGCCTGGGGTTTCAGTATAAATAGTATCCCCACTTTCTGGAAATTTAGTGCTTTAAATTCCCACTGTCGCTGTCTTTCTCCTTTGTTCTTTTTCATTCCTACTCTGTTCTATCAATCTACTATACTATCTTCTTCTTCGCTAGACCAGTCACCTACCTTTTTTCTTGAAAACTCTTCCGGGACAAAACTCCTCATTTGTGTGCGAGGTCTGTTCGATCAGCTTGGAAATATTGGACGCTTTCTGCCAGGTGGTCACTGGGGCTTTCTATGTTATTATTTGGCAATGTAGGCAATTTATATGTATGCGTTTTGTTGATATTTTATAATGATGTTTATTTTCTAATTTGTTTTTGTAAACGGGGGTTCGATAAAATTAGAGTATAGCCTCAGCGTCCCCTGCGTGGGATGTCTTTATTGTAAAGTGACCGGCTGGTGGAGTGCCTTCAGTGTTGCCACTAGGGTTGTTTCGGCAGATCTTTTATGCGGATCAGGGGCGAGTCCTCTTTTAGCGAAGTTGAGGTCTTGAATTTGTGTTCCTGATTCGTCTTTACTGGTCCTTTTTTGGCTCGGAAGAGTCCGCTGGACCTAAAGCAATAATCATGTAATGTAATGTTTTCAGGAGAGATACCTACTACTTGTTCTGTACGCAAACTTGTTATCTCCCTTGTTCAACTCGCCAGCAGTCATTTTCTAAACAAAACAGAAGTACAGTTTATTGTTTCACTAGTGGTTTTTGTACCCTGGCAAGCCAGGGTACATAGGTTGCTGCTTAAAATGTAGACAGAGAGACAACTGTTGTCTGCGAGTTTCATTTGGACGATGATACCTCCCCATATCCCCCTTGATACCTCACCAACCCCCCCCCCTGATATCTCCCCGTCCCCCCATGATGCCTCACCATACCCCCTTGATACCTCCCCGAACCCACTTGATACCTCCCCATACCCCCTTGATACCTTCCGTACCCCCCTTGTAACCTACCTGTACCCTCCTTGATACTTCCCCGTTGATCGTTTCGCAGGTATGGATGAAAGGAATCGACCAGTTCAGTTCAGTTCAGTGGATAAATTAACGTCCTCGGACACAGTGCGTATAGGGGACAAAAAAATCGACCATCACCATACCCCCTTATATATACCCGTATCTCCGTTATGCCTACCCATGCCCCTTTAAACCTACCCGTAGCCCCCTTTTACCTACACGTACCACCCCATCCCGATCCTTGGTAATAATAATAATAATAATAATAATAATAATATTGAATATAGAATAATACAAATAGAAATCATAAAAAACACCAAGGTTTTAAAAGAAAATTTGATATAAGATATAATAATAATAATAATAATAATAATAATTATTATTATTATTATAATTATTATTATTAGTTTTTAAATAAAAATAATAATAATAATAATAATAATAATAATAATAATAATAATAATAATAATAATAATAATAAATAAGTTAAAAGTAAAAAGCCTAAATTAAAAAGAAAAATATCCATATTGTAGTGTTAAAAAAAATAACATAAAAAAATATGGCCCGCGGGAGATTTGAACTTGGGTCGCCTGCACGGTAGGCGAATGTCTTACTAAGTGAGCTACCAAGGCTTCGTATAAAGACCATCAATTTTTGGGTCTATATAGGAAAACATGCAGAAAACCTCGATTCGATTTTTAATTAATCAAATTTAATTAGTTAAACACAAAATTTTGTAAGATTGGTGACATGAGTGAAAAAGTGTTTTGAATGGAAATAAAACAAAATTTGCGGTATTACGGAACGGCACGTTCTTAACACGGGTTGAATCGAAACCGTGCGCGGAATGAGGCTATTGCAGTTTGTGGACATTTTGTTTATTTATTTATCTCAGAAACGGTTAAACGTTCGGTAAGGAAATGTCAGCTATATCGATTTCGCGGGTTTTAAGCGCACAGCAGGCAGATCCGCAGCGCCCAGCACCTGCCCAGATCAGCGTCCATACCGGACAAACTTTACAGTAGAGGCGAAGAAGGACTTGCGGCTAAGCAATTTATATATATATATATATATATATATATATATAGATCATGCACAGTGGCTGATTTTCACCACAAATGTTTTGTTTTAACGTTCTTATTTTGCGCTCAAGAGCTGCTCAAGGCGCTGGCCGATAAAGAATCTAACTCCAGCCGCCAAGAGCGCCAACTAGGATCTGTTAACCCTTTGGTTTAAACAAATGTTTTAGTCAAGGAAAAACAATGATTTACAGGATAGGCAACAAGCAAGCTTATATAAGCCCACCCTGAATGACAAAATTCCACATAATAATTAAGTGAACCCTTTCACTGTCAAGGGAGAATGTCTCCGAGTTGAAACTGCCAGGCAAATCTGACTCACGATTGTAAAATAAATTACCAAAAAGTTCAAATTGAACAGTAATAGAAATAACTGGGTAACATTTACACACTAATGAAAAGTAATTTAATTTTCTAAACAAATGGGCCTATACTTTTGGAGAAAAAAAAAGTAGCAAATAACATTTTTTTACAGCATTTTTTTTGTTAAAGCCCAAATGAAAGATCATGAGAAAGAGACAGTGTGGCAGCAGTCGCATCATATTTATTGTAAATTTGATGTATGGGTGCGCGTTGTCGCGTTTCGCTTCATCTATGTCCCTATACGTTGGTATAGGCATGTTTCTGGGGTGGAGAGAGGGCGGGGGAGGCGGGCTGCCACCCGACAATGAAAAATGGTTATTTTACCTTAATTTATGCATTTTAAACAGCCGATGCTCTGAGCTTTCCAATCGGTGTGTATTTGTTTTACTGACCGTTTGGCTATACCGAGAAGACAGTGATGATGGCGAGATAACACGTCATTGACATATTTCGTTGCACTAATGCACGACGACTTATCTCGTCATAAGCAGTCAAGGAGTGTCAGTGCGATGAAATGCAAGTATCCAAGGAACAGACCATTTATACTTTCATTTTAAGCGGTAAAACGAGTGCATCAGTTATTAAATGTACTCCACTGGAGGAGTACACTTGAAGATGCTGTACGTAATTAACATTAACTAATAATAATAATAATAATAATAATAATAATAATAATAATAATAATAATAATAATAATAATAAATATGCATATAAATAAAGTATAAGAGTAATAATAATAATTTAATTTTTTTAAGAAGCACGCTTACAAAAAATGATTTTTTGCCATAGCTGATTGCCCATCAAAGACATCGAGATGAGCAAAACAAGGCGTCAGAGCTCTTTATGTAATGAGGGAAAGTCTCCGGCAGTCGATTTTGTGACCGAGAAGGCGCTGGATGAGACTTCGCCATCTGTATCACGTGATCCTCCATCCTATAGTACCCCAGACACCACAGCCGCACTCTTCAAAGCGCGTGTTCATTCAGAAATTAGGGTCAAAGGCCAAACGGCTATGGTATTGGTGTACCGTTAAACATGAAAAAAAGAACAGAAATGGAAAATATAAACTGTAGCGGTTGTTTTGAGCAACAAAAACCCACTTTATCAATGTTTAATGTGATAGCAACGCGAATTTTAGGGTCAACCGTTTTCGTCAAAGGTAAACAAGGCCGTGGAACTTGTGCACTTTAATGTATGTATGTATTTATTTACACAGGATCTAACTCAAGCTGCCAAAGCGCATACTTGCAACCTTTGGGCGCACTGTCTGACGTCCAGACAACCCTGAGCGACCGGAGATGGGGAGAAGGGACTAGTGCTGCCTGGGTGCATCTGTGTAGCCGGCACTCACCCGTTAAGTAACTGAGCGTCAGGATCTTTAAAGTCCGTGCGACGTCCTTTAAACACTCTGTTTGGATCAACACATACAACTAACTACCAGTCAAATTGTTTCATCAAGGTAGATTTCAATAAACACAAAGAAATAACAGAGAAACCGATTTGTGTCAACCCAGTAAAAGCAATGTTTGCTTGGAATACTGTAGACCTATCCTCCTATCCTGTCCCGTAACCCGGAGGTCGTAGGGGCACCACAGATGATCGTTTAACCAGCATACTCCATCTTTCTCTGTCCTCAGCAGCCCTGATGGCTTCGCTCAGTGTCTAACCAGTCCATTCTCGGATGTTGTCCTCCCACCTCTTTTTTGGTCTCCCTCTTCTTCTACCTCCTTGCACTGTGCCTTGCAGAATAGTCTTTGCAAGACCTGATGATCTGGTGACGTGGCCATACCATCGGAGTTTCCGTTTCTTCGCCACTGTGAGCAGGTCATCGTGTTGTCCAATGTAGACAAATGAGATCAATACAGCAAAAGCGAAATAAACTTCATCAGCACAACAAAAGCATAACAAGGTGGTAAGCCATTAAAATGGATTTCCTGGAGATACGCACCACAGATGCATTAACCCAAAAGAATGGACCCTCGGCAAAAATGTACTAAATGAATTTACAAAATATTGCGAGAGTCCATTCTTTTTCATTAATGCGCCTGTGTCCTAATGAAGCAAAAAGAAAACACGGAATGATAGGCCGCGATCTGAACTGTACGCAAATAATCATCCAAATCGCCTGTGTCCTGAGCAGCGTTGACAGTACCAGTAGCACCAAAGTCTTTAGGCACTTCCATGAATTGATGAAAATGAATGGCCTGCAGGGGCTGAAAGATCATATTGGCCTCATGCACGAGTTGTGTTCTCTGGATCTCAATATTACTGGTTGCGCACGCTGGTGCCAGGAGGTTCAAACTTAGGCTTGGTGTTTGATGCCAATGCAGCACTGAAAGTAGGTTTCGAGGTCTTAGTTAAAAACTCCTGCCTGGTTTTGACTCCGTCGCAAACACTGTCCTCTGGGGGGTCAATAGGTCTGTTGTCGGTCATGATCACCTTCCTGTTTTCGGAAAGACTCGCATGGGGTAGTAACGGTTCTTCTGAGTCATCCTTCTCGTCTCGTCTCGTCTTATCCTCCATTTGCAGTTCATTCTCCATTTGCAGTTCATATTTCTTCTTTTTCAATTCATCGTTCTCCCTTTTCAAGTCCCTGTATTTCTTCCACAAGTTCCTGTATTTCTTCCACAAGCATCTGTTGCAAAACAGAAAAAGTAAGATTGCATCTATTAAAACTCAGCCAATAATATTTGGAGAACTGGGTAGGGGCAGGATAGAGGGCGGAGTTGGGGTTCAAACAGAAGAAAGGAAGAAAGAGAATGCAAATCCTCATTAAACATAGCACACACACGCGCGCGCACACACTCACACACACCCACCTACACACACACACACACACACACACACCTACACACCCACATGTGCATACACACGTTAATAAAAATTCAAACCTACAAAATAGTTAAAACGATATTGATTCGACGTACTGTTTCAAGAAATATAGCTTTCACACACATAAAGACTGGATGAAACACATTCACTTACGCCGCTGCGACTGCAAGAACAAGGCAGAGAACAACTAAACCCCCCACAGCTTCACGCAGACCACTGTCTTCTGGTGAAGAAAAAAATGGAAGGAAGAAAGAAATGTGTATTGCATTATTGCTCAGAGTTTATATAAGAAAAGAAAGACAAAAGAGCGAGAGACAGATAATGAGGAAGAGGTAGGCTAACCCACCATCACCCATTCTTAGCTCTCACCTCCTCCCTCCCTACCTCGTTTCTTATTCGTTAGCAAGTGTCTGATTTTATTTTGTATGAAGCCGGATGTTTAGAATGAATGCGTGAGTACTGTGCTTTGAACTGATATTGTTAATTGGGAAAAAGCGCTATATAAATATCCGTATTATTATTATTATTATTATTATTATTATTATTATTATTATTATTATTATTATTATTATTATTTGGGCCTCATTTGGACTTCTGGGCATTTCCTATACCCAACACATCACCAACGACGAAGTCTGACAGACCATCACACAAGCCATTGGACAACACGATGACCTGCTCACAGTGGTGAAGAAACTGAAACTCCGATGGTATGGCCACGTCACCAGATCATCAGGCCTTGCAAAGACCATTCTGCAAGGCACAGTGCAAGGAGGTAGAAGAAGAGGGAGACCGAAAAAGAGGTGGGAGGACAACATTCGAGAATGGACTGGTTTGACACTGAGCGAAGCCATCAGGGCTGCTGAGGACAGAGAAAGATGGAATATGCTGGTTAAACGATCATCTGTGGTGCCCCTACGACCTCCGGGTTACGGGACAGGATATGATGATGATGATGATTATTATTATTATTATTATTATTATTATTATTATTATTATTATTATTATTATTATTATTATTATTAAGAGGTAGGCAAAGTGTGTAGACCTATGTAGGCACGTGTGTGTGTGTGACTGTATGGAATGTGTGTCAGGGGTGTGTGATAGTTGTGTGTGTGAGAGATAGATGATTTGCCTGTTCACCACGACCCCCACCCTCTCTATATCCTCCCTCTTTTCTCCTAAAATAAGTGCTTTTTTGAGTATTTTACATCACTCTTCTCTCTCTCTCTTCAGTTGACCTATTTCTGTTAAAATGTATGATATTTTTAAAGTGTCTTAAATCCTGTCTTGAATTAGGCCCCTCATTTCTCAAATACATCTAAATTTTACTTTTCCTCATCACATAAGCTCCTTTTTGTATAACAGACAAAATAAATTACTGATAATATTACTTTTTTTCAACAGTCAACCAGCAAACCAGGCTTTAACTGAATATTATTAAATCAAAGATTAGATGTTGAGGTCTGCTGGATTTTTTTTTTTTGCTTAACGAGGTACTCTTTTGTTGCCACAGATAATGTTAACATTCCAACAAGCTTGCCAATGTCTGCGAGACCCATTTTTCCTAATTCAAGGTCCTTCATTTTAAACAGAGATTTTGCTATCATTGGGTATGTTGTATTCAGTACAACTACAATACCACTGTGGTAGGCGAGATTCAAAATAGTCTGTTCATATGGCATGCTCATTTTAATATATTAAAAAATAATAAAAAAAAATTACTGCATTTAAAATACATCTAATGATGGCTATTTTTTTATAATGGAGATGATTCAATGGTTTCTTTTTCGATGTGTTTTTGGAGGCTTTTGTTTTTGCTTCTTACCTCTCTAATATTTATACATCAAGTAACCAAAAGCCCCCAGACCAGCACCAGCAACAAAACAATAAACTTGTTTGCTTGAAGAAGAATTTGGCTCTACTGATTCTTAAGGTTTTGTTGCTAATAATTGTTGTTGTGTTATTGGTTATGCTTTTGACTGTTCTTTGTTTAACATATTTGCTTTTGTTTGCCTGCTCCATCTTAGTAATTTATTATATTCTGCTAATTTTTGTACAGCCTTAATTAGTTCAGGACTTTTTTCCTTAGTCACTCTTTGTACAGGGTTCATTGGGGTCTCCTGTAGCATAGTCTTCTGTGTCTCTGGGTTCTGATTCAACTCCAGATTGGAAGAGTCCGCCCCCTTTTATGTTTGATGATGTATTTAAGACCTTAACTCTTACAATTTTTGAAAGCCAAAATGTTCTTAAATCTTTTAAGGATAACTACAAGTTTGTAGAGGATAGCTTTATTTCTATTAAACCAACCGTGAAGATACGCATACGAGCTCTGGTGACTTTTGTTAAACCAGAAAATTCTTACTAGTCTTTCATTGTGTTGGTTTCATCTCATCAAATTGAAGTGTTAAAAATGGCAGATTTAAACAATTCTTATACTGTTATTTTAATTCAGAAGTTTGAAGACAGTGTACAACGAGCCCAGCTCAAAGGTTCTGGATGAACAGAAGGAACTTTAGAATCGCTAGAACTACATATTACAAAGTACAAACCAATTCAAGAAAAGTCTTATATCCTATATCTATCCTATCCCGTAACTCAAAGGTCGTTGGGGCACTACAGATGATCGTTATAACCAGCGTACTCCATCTTTCTCTGTTCTCAGCAACCCTCATGGCTTCGCTCAGTGTCCAACCAGTCCATTCTCGAATGTTGTCCTCCCACCTCTTTTTCTGTCTACCTCTTCTTCTAGTAGTAGTAGTAGTAGTAGTAGTAGTGTAGGGACTAGATCATGATGATCATTAAGCCTCACGGCTTATTTAATGTCCCATCTTTAGCACATATATTTCAGGTCTGATATAAGCCGGCTCAAGACGCTCAACTATCAAAATCATATTTTATGGATTTTAAAATTTCTTGTTCATCAATAAGATTTTTGAAACTGTTCAAAGTTTTTGCCTGTTTAATATTTTGTGGAAGTTTGTTCCATAGAGGTGCAACTCTATTATTAAAAGTATGTTTTCGAAGATTAGTACGGCTATGCTTAATAAATAATTTGTTAACAGAGTTTCTTGTTATATCAAATTTGTTTAGTTCAAAAAATTTGTTAGTATCTAATTCATCAGTGTTATTTAAAATTTTATAAGCTTGTATTAGGTCTCCTCTCACTCTTCTGGCTTTTAGGCTTGGCAGACATAATGATTCCAGTCTGTCTCTGTAAGAAATATCTTTCAGTCCTGGAACCATTTTAGTTGCTCGTCTTTGTACACGCTCAATAGCAGCGGACTGTCTCTTTAATAAAGGGTACCAAATAATATTGCCATATTCTAGAAGAGGTCTAACCAAGGACTTGTAAAGTTGTACAAATGATGATCTATCTAGATACAAAAAACATCGCCGTATAATTCCGAGAGTTTTATTTGCCTTATTAATTACTTCACTAATGTGACAGTCAAAAGTTAACATGGAGTCAAATGTTATTCCTAAATCTTTTTCGCTATCACATTTAGTAACTAACACCTGAACATTGTTCACAGTCATGTAATAATCATTTTGGGGGTTGTTTTTGCCTATGTGAAGGACCTTACATTTGGTAGTATTAAAATATAGTTGCCAGGTTTCTGTCCATTTCTGTAGTTCATTTATATCATTTTGTATAATTTGACTATCTTTTGGAGAACAATATAATTTTGTATCGTCTGCAAATATTTTACATGAAATTTGCACAGAATCTGGCAAGTCATTAATAAAAAGTATAAACAGTATTGGTCCAAGAATGCTACCTTGGGGAATACCGCTGAAAACTTGTTTTTTTTTTAAAATAGAATATTCATTACCAACTCTAACTCTTTGTGTCCGGTCTGTCAAAAAATTTCTTATCCACTGTATGATATTGCCAGTTATACCATATTCTTCAATTTTTAGGAGTAATCTTTCGTGGGGGACAGAGTCGAACGCTTTCTGAAAGTCTAAATAAAGTATATCAATAGTATCTTTGTTATCTAACATTAGTGTAAAGTCTTCCATAACTTCCAAAAGTTGAGTAATACATGATCTATTTTTTCGAAAACCATGCTGGCAGTCAGAAAATAATTTATTGCTACCCATATAATTTACTATAACATCACGTAATATTCCCTCCAGTACCTTGCAAATTACACATGTAAGACTAACAGGGCGATAATTACTAGGTTCACTTCTTGTGCCTTTTTTAAAAATAGCTATTACATTTGCTTCTTTCCAGTCATCTGGGACAATGCCTTCGCCAATAGATTTATTAAATAATTTACACAATGGAATAGAAAGTTCTTTATGCAACTCCATAAGTACTCTCGATGGTATACCATCAGGTCCCTGGGCCTTATTAGGATCTAAATTTTTTAATTTATCTTCAACCAACTTAGGTGTTATGTCAACCTCCGTAATATTTATACCATTGCTTCTACCTGATTTAGTAACAGACGGCATAGTATCTAGCTTCTCTCTTGTAAATACACTTGCAAAAAAGTGATTCAATGTATCAGCTTTATCTTTATCTGTTACAGCAGTATCACCACTACTAGTTGTTAATGGGCTAATACTACATTTTGACTGTTGTTTACTGTTAACATATTTCCAGAAGCTCTTAGCATTTGTTTTGCTACTTTTACACACTTTTTTTTTCATATTCTCGTTTGGCATTTTTGATAACTTTGTTACAGTAGTTTCTTCCCACTATATATCGCTGGTAATCCATTCCCTCTTTAGTTGCTAAGTATCGTTTGTATAGCATATGCTTCTTTTTTATACTTTTTAATGTTTTACTGTTCATCCATATGGGCTTGTTTTGATTTTGTTTTATTCTTACTTTAGGAATATGTGACTCCATGCATTTTAAAATTTTAAATTTAATATCTTTCCAGCAATCATTTATACTTTTATTATCTAATACAGTCCAGTCTGTCATATTTATCTCCTCCCTCATTAAGTCATAACGTCCTCTTTTTAAATTAAATTTGGTATCATTACCAGTTCTGTCCTTATTGTGTTTGCTTCTATCTATATACATAACAAACGACAATGCTTCATGATCACTTTTACCTATGGGGCATAAGTGTTTAATGTCAGAGATAAGTAATTCATCATTTACAATAACGAGGTCTAAAATGTTTGACTGCTGTCCAGCTCTGTGTCTAGTAGGCTGAGTTACCATTTGCGTCAAAAATGAGTCTCTAAGACACTCAACGAACCCAAAGTTTTCTTCTCCTGACCAAGCCCCATTCCAAGAAATATTAGGAAAGTTAAAATCTTCCATAATACATACATATTTAAAATTAGCTATACATTTAGGCTGTAACAGGTCAAACAATTTTAGTTTATTTTCCTCTGTAGAATTTGGGCTTCTGTATATACATCCAATTAATATATTTTCTTCCTTTGGCTCATTTTACCATAACTATCTAGTGCTGTAAATTCTTGTGCGTTTAAAGTTTGTTTAATATATAACACAGTTCCTCTCTTTGGATGACTATTAACAAATGTATCATATCCTTTAATCTCATACTCCGCCATTCAAAGTTCTTTACACCTTTTCGGTACTGTTTCAGTTAATGCTATTATAGAGGGGTTTGATTCCTCTATTATTTTAAGAAGTTCATCTTTTTTATTTGTTAAACCATCTATATTTGTGTATAAGACTCCACATTCATTTTGTGGTATAATGAGTTGTGGTTTTTTGACATTTTTACTTTTCCCTGTCTTGGGTTGTATATGTTTAAAAGTATTTACATCCTGGTTATACTTATAATTTCATTTATCGCCTCCTACCTCGTCGTGACCAGGTCTGGACGACCATTTCACAAACACAATTTTCCCATTTCTCTGTCCAATGTCACGCTCACCATTTTCTATTCTTTGCTTCAGTTCAGCTCTCAACTGTTTGTTTTTTTCACGCTCAATAGGAGTATAATCTTGATTTACATAGACCCTCTTTTCATTTGGAACCCCTTTATTCAGCAGATGGGCACTTCTGAGTATCTTCTGCTTAATCTCCTCACTCTTCACTCTAATTTTGATCAGTCTTGGTTTGTTGCCGCCAGCTCTGCCAAGTCTAGTGAGGTCACTTATTTCCTCTCCTTTCAGCTCTGGGCAGGGTTTAGTTAACAAACTCTTCACTCTCTGCATCTCATCTTTCTTTTTTTCCTCTTGTTCTGTCCTGTTACTTTCTGGCAAGTTAACAATGATCAAATTTAGCTTCCTCTGTTCTCTTTCAAACTTTTCATCAAATGCCTCAGCTAGTTTTTTGTCCACCATTTTTTCTATTTTTTCATCAAGGCTACTGCCAGTGCAGCTTGCTTCCAGGTTCCCTAATTTCTGACTCATTTTTAGGACTAGCTTTGTTAACTCCTCCAACTGTGCCTCAACCTTACTTTTCTTTTCTCCCTTCTCAGAACGGCAAGTGTCGCACACAAACTGTACACTATCATCTGAATGCTTCAAGAGCTGAAAGTTATTATCAGTAATCTTTGCACATTTTCTGTGTGCCCACTGTTTGCAGCAGAAGCATTCAAGCACCCCGTCATCATCTGTCTCTGCAGCTGAGTCACAGTAGTTGCACTTATGGAACCCTGCTCTTGCTCCCCCTATTAGTTTTTCTAAATCTTCCATCCCTGATTCCAATTGACTACTTTTTCTCCCCACTCCGTTTTTTCCACGCCCTTTGGGCCCCCTGTTTGTCATAACTTTGATTGTCTCTGTATCCAGCAATAACTCAAAATAATAAGCTAGTAATTCCTTCTATAATTATTATTAATTTATAATTTTTATTAATTTTATACAGGTCTACAAGTACACTTATTTTTCAAGATCCACAAGTATAAATTATCAACAAAAATTACTTACCTCCTGTTACGAAACATCAGTGCTCGTTTAAACAAAGTGCAAGATAAGAAACCAACGTAAGTAAAGATTAATAATACAGGAATATGAATATATAAATAAGTGAACACAAACTGAAAGTCCGAAAGGTGAGTTGAAAATGGAGGTGAGCGATCTATCTGGCAATGTAAGTATAACTATACCAGGTCTAAAACAAGTATATTTCTTATAATAATTTTTCTGGAACTTATTCCACAAAATATAATTGTTTTTATCAAATTTTAGACAACAATTTTAGATTTTAGAGGCCGTTTTATCAAAAGTTTACTTAGCTTATTTTCTCTCAAACAAAAACACGGCCGCCATCTTGAGCATGCGCAGATCTTCGGCCTCTTTGAACTGTGCATTGCAGGATGGTTTTGCAAGGCCTGATGCTCTGGTGACGTGTCAATACCATCGGAGTTTCCGTTTCTTCCGTTTCTTCACCGCTGTGAACATGTCGTCATAT
The DNA here is from genome assembly GCA_036898135.1 of Oncomelania hupensis. Taxonomy (NCBI): domain Eukaryota; kingdom Metazoa; phylum Mollusca; class Gastropoda; order Littorinimorpha; family Pomatiopsidae; genus Oncomelania; species Oncomelania hupensis. The sequence continues at coordinate 39,448,010 of CM072520.1, read as the reverse complement.
TGTCCAATGTCTTGTGTGATGGTCTCTCGGACTTCATTGTTGGTGATGTGCTTGGTCAAAGTCTACAATTTGGTTGTTTTAGTTTGTTATTTTGAAGCATATACTGTATGATAGCCATGACTTAAGTGCTGTTTTTGAGGCGAAAATTTAATTAAAACTGGATCGCAATAAGATTCTCTTTGAGTTGAAATTATTCTTAACAATGTACTAGAAGTTCCGTCTACTACGTTTTTTCCGATGTCTTTAGCTGATGGAGGTACAGTACACAAACAATCTGTTATTAATTAACAAGTTCATAGAGTTTGTTCCAATAAATTTTAAGTTACTGCCACTAACGAAAGCGAGAATTAGTTCATTAGCAGTGAAAACCTCCTTGTATTTCTTCCAGCTTTGGAGCTAGAGTAACACTAGTAATTTCTTTGTGCGGGGTTTTATTGAAACTCAAAGTTACTCTCAAGTTAGCAGGGTCTATTTTTGCTCGTCTTACTAGGCGAAGGCTGGTACACACAGATGCATGTAGTAGTGACCTGGTTGACTGTGATTGTCATCTCCACACACTCAAAAGAGGTGAAATTAGAAATACGTTTATAGAACACAGAGGATGCCAAACTGTTCTTTACGACTACGAGGATTCCACCACCCCTTTGTCCTGTTGTACGCGGAAAGGGTTCATGGACGTAGCCAGCAGGAGTGATTTTCCTCATGCAACTCTCGTCACCCTTTTCATGAAGCCAGGTTTCAGTTATCACCATTATATCAGCTTTGTGATCAATAATTAAATCATGAATGTCATCAGCTGTCTCCCGACACGACTGTGCATTGAAGCAAAGAACTTTGAGAGCATGCTGTGTTTGTTTACGTTTGTAAAGCTTGCATGGTAGACTTAAATTATGCAGACTAAGCTGGCGATACAATACCAATGACTGGACTCTTACCAAGCTATGTGTTTAAAAGGGGCACCGTGTTTATATAGGAGATAACAGAACACTTAAGTATTCATCAGTCCCCTATTCGCTATTGTGACGTGGGACTTTAATTTATCTAAACGAAACGAAAAAACTTAAGTATTGAAATACTTTTCATTTAAGGAAAAACTGCAGGGGGTAAGGAAGTAATTGGTAAAAAATAAATGTATCTGAGAAATGAGGGTCTTAATTCAAAACAGGATTTAATACACTTTAAAAATAGCATATATTTTAACAGAAATATGGCAATTGAAGAGAGAGAGAAGAAAGATGTAAAATACTCAAAAAGCACTTATATTAGGAAACAAAAAGGATAAAGAGGCGAGTGGGTGTGAACAGCCAAATCCTCTATCTATTGTGTGTGTTGTGTGTGTTAGATAACTGAAGGTTTATGTATAATATAATTTTGAATTCTGTTTAATGACGCTACATTGTTTTATAACATAACGAACATTTTAACCCTTAACAGTTAGTTTGGCTAATTAGTTATTTAGTTATTCATTGTTTATGGGGTCCAGCAGACTGCAAAGAGCCAAATGATGACCACAAAATCAGGACCATAACTTGGTTGAAAGAGGACTCATCCCTGATCCATATAAAAGATCTGGTGAAACAACTCCAACGGTAACACTGAAGGCAGTCCACTAGCCGGTCACTGTACAATTAAGGCATCCCATGCAGGGGACGCTGAGGCTTTACTCTATCCTATCCTATCCTGTCCCATAACCCGAATGTCGTAGGGGCACCACAGATGATCGTTTAACCAGCATACTCCATCTTTCTCTGTCCTCAGCAGCCCTCATGGCTTCGCTCAGTGTCAAACCAGTCCATTCTCGAATGTTGTCCTCCCACCTCTTTTTCGGTCTCCCCCTTCTTCTACCTCCTTGCACTGTGCCTTGCAGAATGGTCTTTGCAAGGCCTGATGATCTGGTGACGTGGCCATACCATCGGAGTTTCCGTTTCTTCACCACTGTGAGCAGGTCATCGTGTTGTCCAATGGCTTGTGTGATGGTCTGTCGGACTTCGTCGTTGGTGATGTGTTGGGTATAGGAAATGCACAGAAGTCTTCTGTAGCACCTCATCTCCATGCTTTGTATTCTTCGTTGGAGATCTGCTGTGGGGGTCCATGCTTCGCAAGCATATAGGAAGATGGAGATGACCAGAGAGCGCAGCACTCTTACTTTGGAATGTAGACTGATGGTTCTGTCTTTCCAAATGGGCTTCAACCTTGTCAGGGCAGCAATTGTTTGTGCGATCCTGGAGAGGACTTCCTGTCGAGACCCATTGTCTGACACAATGGCTCCTTTGAAGCTGTGCACTGTGTTGATGGATTGGCCTTGTACTTTGATGTCCGCGTTGATGCCATTGGTGTTGTTGGTCATCATTTTGGTCTTCTCTGCACTTATTTCCATTCCATAAGCTCTGGAGGTGGTGTCAAGCCTCTGTACAAGCTGTTCAAGTTCTTGTTCCTCTCCAGCCAATCCATCAATATCATCCGCAAAACGAAGATTGGAGATTGCTCTGCCCCCTATGCTGATTGTGCCTTCGTGATCTGCAAGAGCATCTGACATGATGCGCTCTAGGAAGATGTTGAAGAGTGTTGGAGAGAGTAGGCATCCTTGACGCACACCGATTGTTGTTCTGAACCAGTTCCCGATGACGCTGTTATGGAGGACTGCACTGGTAGCCTTGTCATACAGGCTTTTGATGACTTCTATAATTTTAGGGCTGATGTTGTACACTTTCATGGTTGCCCATAGAGCTGCATGCCAGACTCGGTCAAATGCCTTCTTGAAGTCTATGAACACATGATATAGATGTTGTTGGTGCTGTAGGTATTTCTCACAGATTATTCTGAGGTTGAAAATCTGTTCAGTGGTACTTCGCCCTGCCACGAATCCTGCTTGTTCTTCAGCTATGATTTGTTCAGCTTGTGGTTTCAACCTGTTGAGTATTATTTTCAGGAGGACCTTGCTGGGATGGCTGATGAGGCTGATGGTGCGGTAATTTTCACACTCCTGAAGGTTACCTTTTTTGGGAAGAGTGATGACAAGCGACTGGGTCCATGGTGTAGGCCATTCCCCACTCTGCCAGATCTTGTTACAGATAATAGTGAGAGCATCAGTCATCGCTTCTCCTCCTGCTTGTAGCAGTTCCGCTGGTATGTTGTCCACTCCCGCTGACGTCACTTTCTTCAGCGATTGCACTGCTGCCTCAACTTCTTCCCGGAGAATTGGGAGGATTTCTTCTTCTTCTCTGCTCTCGGGACATGCTAGAACTGATGGGTCTCCATTTGGTGTATGGTTGTAAAGGCCAGAGCAGTACTCTGTCCATCTGTCCAAGACTTCTTGTTCTTCTGTAAGGCATTATTATGCCAGACTTGCTTTGGATAGTGGAGACTTTGGGCTGTTTAACACTTGTCAGCCGCTTCACAGTCTGGTAGGCCTTCTTGCTGTTGTTCTTGTTCAGATTGTTCTCTATTTGCTGGCATTGATCTTCTATCCAGTTCTCCTTTGCTGTGCGCATGCCTTTTCGGATGTCATTGTTGATTTTTCGGTAGACATCAGCTCCCTGTGAGGTGTTCTTTTTCTTTTTTAACTCTCTTCGTTTATCACACAGATCCAAAAGTTCAGGTGTGATCCACGGCTTCTTCTTTGGTCGGTGCTTGCCAAGGATCTCAGTGGCGGCATCTGTTACAGCTGAGTTGAAGGTATTGGTCATGGTGTTGACATCTACTTCGCCTGCCCCCAAAATAAGCAGTGGTGCAAATTTCCCTCCAATTGTGGCCTGAAATATTTTTGCCACCTCCGGGTCTTGCAGTTTGTCCAGGTAGAACTTCAGCCTAGTGCACTTTGCTGTATTTACTCTCTTCAAATGGAGCCGGAAAGACATCATCACGAGATCGTGGTCACTTCCAATGTCTGCTCCTGGAAAAGTGCGTGTCCTGCCAATGTTGATGCTTGATCTGAAGCGTTTCTTGACCATGATGTAGTCGATCTGGTTGTGATGTTCCCCGCCGGGACTGTGCCATGTCCATCGTCTGGATTTTTTGTGGAGACCAAGCGTGTTTGCCAGTACCAGATTGTTGTATCTGGCAAACTCCAATAGCCTCAGACCCCTGTCATTTGTTTCGTTGTTGCAGTGGGGTCCACATGTGTCTCCCCAGTTGTGGTGCGCATCTTGGCCAACCTTGGCATTCCAGTCGCCTTGCACTATGACTATGTCCTTCTTCGGCACTTGGTCAAGGACCGCCTGTATATTTTCATAAAAATCCTCCACTTCGCTGTCTTCATAGTCTGATGTTGGGGCATAGGCCTGGATGATGGTAATGTTGAAAGGGGTTGCTCTCAAACGGATGGTAATGAGTCTACAGGAGACTGGGCGGCAACCCATGACAGTGGCTAGAATGTTCTTGTGGACCAAGAATCCAACGCCGTGTTCGTGCCTGTCATCTCTACCGCTGAAATAGAGCTTGTGGCCTTTGTCAGTCGTTGTTTCACCTAGGCCTTTCCAGCGCAGTTCGCTGATACCTAGAACGTTCCATCGATAGTGGTCCAGCTCGTGGGCCAGTTCTTCTAATTTTCCTTCCGCAGTTAGGGTCCTGACATTCCAGGTTCCTATGACGATGTTGTTTCTCGTGCGGATCTTGCTAATTTGTCTAATCTAATCTAATCCCCATTTACAAAAACAAAACAGAATATAAACATCATTATAAAATATTAACAAAACACATACATATAAAATACCTACATTGCTAAGTAATAATACAATAGAAAGCCCTAGTGACCATTTGGCAGAAAGCGTCCAATATCCCCAAGCTGACCCCAACAGACCTCATACACAAAAAAGGAGTTGTGGGAGAGATGCCTAGAAAAAAGGTAGGTGACTGGTCTAGCGAAGAAGATATTTGTAGTAGATTGATAGAACAGAGTAAAAATAAGAAAGAACTAAGGAGAAAGAAAGCGACAGTGGTCTGATACAATGGCTCCTAAATATTTGAAGCTATGCAACGTATTGAGGGATTGGCCTTGGACTTTGATGTCCGTGTTGATGCCATTGGTGTTGTTAGTCACCATTTTGGTCTTCTCTGCACTTATTTCTATTCCAAAGCTCTGGAGGTGGTGTCAAGCCTCTGTACCAGCTGGTCAAGTTCTTGTTCCTCTCCAGCCAATCCATCAATGTCATCCGCAAAACGGAGGTTGGAGATTGCTCTACCCCCTATGCTGACTGTGCCTTCGTGATCTGCAAGGGCATCTGACATGATGCGATCTAGGATGAGGTTGAATCTACTACCATCATAACCATTGGGAGGCAACTACAGCTATGGGTTGAGCGATCGTTATATAAGTACATTATTTTGTCTATTTGTGCGATTTCTAGGTGGAATAAAATCGTTGAATGATTGTGTTGCAACAAAAATCATTATGATTTATGTAAAATTTGTTTTGGGTCCAAGCACATATTTGGACAGGTTCCCCACACTATTATGACAACTGCTTCAGAATGCCCCCATTACAAAAACCTAAAAGGACTTTCGTACCTTGATGGTTGCAACAAGATTCCACGTTGAGGAATGACTTATTCAAACATACCTTGCTTTTCGCTGGCAGAAGTTGGCTGAATGGTAACTTCTTTAGCTGGTTCAGTGCTGCACTCCGGTTTTACAGATGTTGTAAGGGTCTGAACTACACCTTTTTCGGTGGCTGTGGTAACGGAAATAGGTATACAATCAACAAGATGGCAAGCCTAGTCATTCAAATGTATTTCCAGACACCCCGCATAAAGCCGAAAAATGATCATTTTCAAAAATGTTAATTTCGTGGTGGGTGTTGCAACTCTGTTTTATTCTATAAAAGCAAAAGCGAAAACATGGAGCGAGGGGCCACTGTACGAACTATCTGCAAACAAAATGTTATTGAAAATAGTTCAGCCAATGCTTAGATACAGCGCAAAACGTGTTTAGAAAATAAACGACCTTGACCTTTCAAAATAAATTCCAATATGAATTATCTAAAACGTTTAGCAGTAATTAAAATATCTGCATAGTAAGAGTAATAATATTCGGTTCAATTATTCTTGAGTTAAGGTAAACAAAAACGTGTTTTGATTGTTAACACAAGTGAAATTCGGAATGGCAGACCAACTAACCGATAACCAGACTGTTACTGAATTATTGGCCATAAGTCGAAGAGCTGTTTATCCGATTCGAAGTAGCTTTTCCCAAACAGGCCCAACAAGAACACTCTTTCTAAACAATAGGTAACCTACCTTTACGAAAGATCTTATTCAAGTAGATTTAATTAAAATTCACATTAAAATATATTTTCACCAATACCTACGTGGGAAACTGAACATGCAAGTTATGATAATCATGATTGTAAATAAGAGTGATACTTGAAGCACAACATGTTATGTATAAAAAGTATTTTGGACATTTAAGAATATGTACTGATGGATATGTTCTTGAAACAGGTGAAGCAGAATCAGCGTTTGTAATATGGGTTTTAATATATCTGATTCATCTCATTATCTAGTTAAAGGATATTCCATTTTCACCGCTGAATTATTTGCGATAGTAACGGCTTGAAATTTTTAATCTAATGTAGCTATGAGTATATTCAGCACTGTCATCATCCTTAGATTCCATGTCTGCTCTACAGGTACATAATTAAAATTGTCATGGCGAAAGAAAAGAAATTATCTTAGGAATTAAAAATATTATCTACGGTTTGATACGGTATACATGTGAACCTTTGCTGGATTCCATCACATTTGTGGATATCTTTATGATTGGGCTCATCATCCCTGTTTCCTGGTAGTGTTTTGTTCAGCAGGCGTGTCCATGGATTGATCAAAGGGTATATTAAATGAATTAACTTTACTGTACGTGATAAATCATATTGTGCCCGACCACTATTCTTTGTGTGTGTGTGTGGGGGGGGGGGTGGGGTGGGGTGTGTGTGCGTATGGGTGTGTGTTGGTTAATGAATGTGTTTTGGGGTGTATGGCAAATTATTCTTTATTGTTAAAATAAAAAAATATCATATTCAATGGTTTTTTTTCAGTTTGGAGTGCTGTCGTATTTTATCTAAACATGCATATACAGTACTGCAGATTTAATTGGCTCTTTTATTATAGCTTTACAGTTTTTTTGTTGTAGTATTTACATTCTAAAAGCTCTTACGGCCTAAATAGTTCATGACTTTAGCATACGATAATAAAATTACTACTTCTGGGCGGATCGTGCTTCAAATACTAACTCTCAGACAATAACGATGCCGTTGTCTTCTAAAAAAATTGAAAACTCTATAGAATATAAAATGGTCAAAAAACTCAGTTATGATAAACCTTGTGGAATCACCAGATGAGTTTTAAGGACGACATATAGAATACTACTAAGCTCAATTAAACCCAAATATTGTAAATATTTTAACTGCATATGAAATGAAACTCATTTCGATGAAGAAGGCGGTAATAAAACAACCAAACAACCAACAACAAATTCACAGCAGATGCAAATCACCACATCACCACCACTACCACCACCACCACCAACAACAGCAAAAACAACAACAGAACACAATTACAGTAGAAAGAAAATATGTGCACATAGACATCATAATCACCATCTTCTTCCTCCTCCTCCTCCTTCTCATCATCATCATCATCAACAACAAAAACAAACATTTTCTTGAACAGTCATCATGTTATATAAAGAAAAGAATGTCGATGTAAATAGTAAAGAATTCATTGACATTTTGTTGCATAGTCCGGTATTAATAGATATTACCCGTGCAATTTACATTTTTTTGCAGTTGGTAAAATTTTGTAGTATTGTTAGATACTTTGTATGATTATAGTTCAACTTTAAATTGCTATATCTGATTATATGTTTGTCTGTCCATGCAGGACAATGACTGTATGGTCTAAAATTTCATATGTGAAAAGACTTAAAATAAATTATTGAATTGAATTTAATTGAATCGTCATGATCATCGTCCCAACTGCTCCTTTTCATCATCATCACCATGATCTTCTTCTTCTTTTTTTTTCAACAATCACAACTTCTTCTTCTTCTTCTTCTTCTTCTTCTTCTTCTTCTTCTTCTTCTTCTTCTTCTTCTTCTTCTTCAACAGAACAATGAAAATTCTTCTTCTTCTTCTTCTTCTTCTTCTTCTTCTTCTTCTTCTTCTTATTCTTTTTTCTTCTTCTTCAACAACAACAACAACAACCCATGTAAAAGAATGAAAAATACAAAGAGCCAACAACGTGAATCGGAAACGAAAAGGCTCACGATCTAAAATACAAAGAGAGACTAGGGCTTACATGTCTTGTACAATAAGACAGTTAATTAATTAAAGCTTACTTTGAATTTTGGGGAATGTGCAATTGAAGCTCTCTTTCGGGTTTTCACACACGTGCAGACCACCATCTTTTCCCGTGAAGGTTAAGGTCAGACTATTGTGGTCATGGGTATAATTGACTTGGGAGTGTGGACACTCCAGTGACTTCATATTACACCAACAACGTAACAGGTATTTTCCTAAGAAAGAAAAAATACCAAAAGATAAGCTTGTGAAAATACACTAACTAAACAAATAAATCAGTAAACAAGATGGCAAGAAATATAAATAAAACCACATCTATTTAAACAGCCCAAGGTCTCCACGAGCCAAAGCATGTCTGGCATATGCCTCACAGAAGAACAAGAAGTCTTGGATAGATGGACAGGGTACTGCTCTGACCTTTACAACCAAACACCAAACGGAGACCAATCAGTTTCAACCTCAGAATAATCTGTGAGAAATTCCTACAGCACCAACAACATCTATATCGTGTGTTTGTAGACTCGAAGAAAGCGTTTGACCGAATCTGACACGCAGCTCTGTAGGCAACTATGAGAATGTACAACATCACCCCTAACATTATTGAAATCACTAAAAGCCTGCTTGACAAGGCTACCAGTGCAGTCCTCCACAACGGCACCATCGGGAACTGGTTCAGAACAACAATCGGCGTGCGTCAAGGATGCTTACTCTCTCCAACATTCTTGAACATCTTCCTGGAGCGCATCATGTCAGGTGCCCTTGCAGGTCACGAATGCACAGTCAGCTTAGGGAATAAAACAATCTCCAATCTCCGTTTTGCAAATGACATTGATGAGTTGGCTGGAGAGGAACAAGAACTTGAGCTGCTGATACCGAGGCTTGACACCACCTCTAGAGCCTTTGGAATGGAAATAAGTGCAAAGTAGACCAAAATGATGACCAACAACACCAATGGCATCAACACGGACATCAAAGTCCAAAGCCAAGCCCTCAGTACGGTGCATAGCTTCAAATATTTAGGAGCCATTGTATCAGACAATGGGTCCCGACAGGAAATCCTCTCCAGGATCGCACAAACAACTGCTGCCTTGACAAAACTTCCGGTAGGCCTATGAAGTCATTAGGCTGCTTCTGCTTTGAGCTCAGGCTTATTGTTGTTTTCTTTGAGCATAGAAAGGTTTCGAGATCTATTTTTGTGGTGACATTGTATGTGGGTGCATTGGCAGTTGTGTTGTGCTTTCTACAGGATTTTTGTTGGATACAAAGGTTGTTTACTTTGCATTTTGTTGTGTATTCTGAATATTCTGTGAACCTCTTGAACTCAAGATGGCGGGCGTTGAACCGGTGTTCTTGCTCAAAAAAGATTTGCCACTCAGTTATGATGAACGTTATGACACCCTTGAAATTTGTCTTGCGGCTGAGAAAGTCAGTGGACTTGAGACAGTGTTAGGGGCGCAAGAGATACGTGGTTTGTGGAGGGTTTATCCCTTGACCAGAGAAGCCAGAGTAAAACTGCTTGCCAATGGAATAACATTGCGACATATCAGCGTACAAGCTTACGATAAAAACCCTTTCATTCTTAGAGACAATGGTGTGGAAATCCCAGCTACCAAGCTGTGGATTTCTGATATTCCTATATCTTGTGCAGACAAGGATATTGAATCATCTTTGGTTCGATTGGGTTGTACACTCCGATCAAAAATTATGATGGAAAAAATTAGAAACAGGGACGGTAAACTAACTCGATTTCTCACAGGTAGGAGATTTGTTTTCATTGGCATTCCCAGTCAACCACTGGCACATGACATTACAGTAGGGAGTTTTCGCGGACGATTGTATTATAAAGAACAGCCTAAACGAAATCTGACGGAAGCTGAGTGTAATCGCTGTTTGGAGAAAGGGCATCGAGCGGCTATGTGTTCCAATGAAATCCGTTGTAGGGCTTGTAAACAAGAGGGTCACAAAAGGGGGGATCCCCAGTGTGACGACAGTATCAAGGACAAAACCTCGCTATCGCAAAACACAGCAGACGTACATCGTGAGACAACCAATGAAAGCAGTGAGCTAAGTGTTGCAGATGACGCAGACGAGTGGGAGGATACCCAGCCTGACGAACCGGACCAATCACAACCCGCAATAGTCCAGCGTCACTCGAGTGGAAAAAACAAAAATAAAGGGGCTTCCACTATAGAGAGTAAAGAAAACAAACCTTCTTCCAGCAACAGGCCCTCTCGCAGACAGGCGAAGCTGGATTTCGGTCCTCAACCATCACATTCACGATCTGCCACCCCGAAAAGAATGCGGTCAAACGAAGATACAGAAAAAACTAATGAAAAACAAGCACGATTAGACTTGTCAGACCACACAAACAAGTAGGCCTATAAGCCTCACAGGGGGTTTTCTCTACTGGTACGACCTTCGCTATGTCTAACGGACCTTGTTTATGGTATTCGATTCTAGTTTCAGTCTTCTTGCGTTGAACGTAAGAGGCCTAAGAGCTAAAGCAAAAAGAAAGTCTTTATTTGTGTACTTAAAAGAAAAGAAATTTGATTGTGTTTGTTTACAAGAAACTCATGTAACAAAACAAGATGTGGAAGAATGGAAAAAAGAATGGGGAGGGGAGATGGTATGTAGTGATTTCACGGCCCACAGTTCTGGTCAAATGGTGTTGATTAGGAAAGATGTTACTGATAAAGTGACAGTGTTATGTAGCTCTAGAAGAATTGTAGCAATAAAACTTGAAAATGATATCAGAAGTATAGTTGTTGTCAATGTGTATGCACCTAATGACACAACAGAAAAACATAAGTTTTTTCAAGAACTTAGTGGATTAACATTAAAATGGAAATTACATAATGAACATGTACTGGTATGTGGTGATTTCAATTGTGTATTGGATAATGATATGGACATTGTAGCAGGAGAAAAACATGTAGATAAGGTAGTGGTAAGTTTCAATGATTTTTTTCATTCATGTGATCTACATGATGCATGGAGGTTATTTAATCCTTTAGAAAAAGAATACACTTGGAGTAAGAGAAGCCCTTTCATAGCCAGGCGTTTAGATTATATTCTGACTACTTCAGATTTATTTGATAAGACATTAGAATGTAATATACATTCTATGCCAGCTACAGATCATAGAGCCTGCTCAATTTTAATTAAGTTTACAGATACTGTTAAAGGCCCAGGATATTGGAAAATGAATAATTCTCTTCTTACTGATATAGAGTATGTAAAAGAAATGAACAATTTAATTGAAAATTATGGAAATAAGGTGGGAGTTGATGCTGACATGCAGTTTGAATGGGAAATGTTGAAAGTAAAAATAAAGAGTTTCACTATCAATTATAGTAAGACAAAAATAATTCACAAAAAGAATGAAAGTGTTGAATTGTATGCTGAGTTAGACAAAATGGAGAAAAGGTTGGCCTTGGATCCAAACAATATTGAGTTACAGAAGGGAAGGGATCATTTGAAGTTAAAAATTGAAATAATTGAAAAACAAAAATTTCAAGCTGCTTGTGTTCGGGCGCGAGTAAAATGGATTGAGGAGGGGGAAAAAAATACAAAATACTTTCTTAATTTAGAAAAGGCAAAATCGAATGCGAAAGTTATGGACAGTGTTTTAGATGAAAATGGTCAGTTGCACACACAGCAGGATGAGATTATGAATATTCAAAAACAGTTTTACTCTGATTTATATAAAAAGAAAGTTAAAAAAGATGGTATGATGCGGAAGATAGACACTTTTCTATCGGACGTTTCAGTGAAAAAACTCACGGCCGAACAAAAGCAGTCTTGTGAAGGCACAGTCACTGAAGACGAATTGTTGCGAGCGTTAAAAGAAATGAACAATGGCGCAACACCAGGTTGTGATGGCATTACCATGGAATTCTTAAAAATGTTTTGGTGTCAATTGCGTAAAATATTGGTTTTATCGTTTAGCTCGGCATTTAAAAATGGGACTTTATCGTGGACCCAACAAAAAGCAATTATTACACTTATACACAAGGGTAAAGATCTTCCAAGAAATAATCTCAAGAATTGGCGGCCAATTTCACTAACCAACAGTGATTATAAATTACTAACAAAGTGTTTAGCCTTACGTTTAGGGTCAGTTATTCATGATATTGTACATCCAGACCAAGTCGGTTACATAAAAGGTCGCAGAGTTTCAGCCGCACTAAGGCTTGTAGATGACGTTGTAGACCAGATGAATGTATTAAATCAGCCTGGAATACTATTTGCAGCAGACTATTCTCAAGCGTTTGATAGAATTTCTAAAGATTTTATGTTTTCTGCGTTTGTAAAATTTGGTTTTGGGCCAGAATTTTTGCAATGGTTAAAAGTAATTTTAAGCAGTGCACAAAGCTGTATTTTTTACTGCGGCTGGATGTCCGAATACTTTCAAGTTGAATCAGGAATCCGGCAAGGATGTCCTTTTTCACCGTTAGCCTTTGTTGTTAGCATTGAACTCTTGGCAATAAAAATAAGAGCCAGTAAAAATATAAAAGGACTTACTTTTTGTAATGGAAATGATATTAGTGTGGTTAAAATTATATTATATGCAGATGACATAACCCTATTCTTAAAGGATGAAAATGATATGCATTATGTATTAAATATTTTTGAAATGTTTACTTCATTTTCAGGTTTAGAAATAAATGCAAAGAAGTCAGAGGCAATGTGGCTAGGCAGTAGAAAAAATTGTAGAGATAATATTTTGGGAATTAATTGGAAAAAAAATGGTTAGAATTTTGGGTGTCTATTTTTCTAATGACAAATGTGCCTCTGAAGTGTCAGAAAATTGGACACAAAGAATTGCAACTATTAAGCGTTTGATCTGTTCTTGGGAGAAACGCAATTTAAGTATTATGGGAAAAATCTGTGTCACAAAAACGTTTTTGATTTCTCAGTTTGTGTACATTATGCAAGCCATTGTAATCCCTGAAAATGTTCTAGTAGAGGTAAATAGACTTTTATTTAGGTTTATATGGCGAAAAAAAGACTGCAACAAAAAGGCATTTGAAAAGGTTAAAAGAGATGTTATGTGCAGTCACTATAGTAATGGTGGATTAAATATGATAGACTTGAGAACTATGCAGCATTGTTTTCTTTTGCAGTGGGCGGTATGGCTCTGTCAACGGGATAATTCTGAAACTTGGCAAAGTCTGCCAAGATACATTCTAAGAAATTATGGTAATAAATTAATATGTTTTTATTCAAATGTTAAAAGTGCATTGTTAAAGGGCATAGGAACTGTGAAATCTCATTTTTGGCGCACAGTGTTAAAGACATGGTTAGATAAAAATAAATGTGACACTATTTCACTGGTTCTGTGGAATAATGATAAAATCAGGTATCAAAACCAAGTATTATACTTTGATACTTGGATAAAAGGAAATATTTTGTTAGTGTCTGATTTATTTCAATTTGATAGGTTGATGTCATTTGATGATGTTTGTGAAAAAATTGGTTACTCTTCGCAGAGATTGCTTGAGTATAATGTAGTAAGGGCGGCTGTTCATCAGTTTAGACGTAAGTATAATGGTAATGAATTGTCGGTTCCAAATTTTAGTAGACCTCCACAGTTCCATTCAAGATATATTTATAAATGTAGAGATTTTAGGTTTTTACTTTGTGAATATAAGGTGTCTAGCCCATGTTCTGTTGGATTTTGGAAAAAAAAGTTTGGCATTGAAATTAAAAGTGAACACTGGTTAATGCCCATAACAGTAACTGCAGAAACACGTATGCGATTATTACAGTGGAAAATACTACATAATATTTATCCGACAAATATTTTGTTGCAGAAAATGAAAGTTACTGAAACACAGAATTGCACATTTTGTCATGATGATGTGGATTTTATTGAACATTTTTTTTATGATTGTCCGAATGTTAAAGTTTTATGGAAAACTATTGAGCAGTTGGTTTTGGTTAACTATGGAGTTACACTTAAGTTCCAGGTTACAGATATATTGTTTGGCATTCAACAAGGAAAGCTCTCTAAACGTGTTTGTAATAAAGTAAACTATTTGATTTTGCTGGCTAAAATATGTATAAGTATCTACAAGAAAACCAAAGCAACAAGACCTTTAAAAGATATATTTGAAGTTCAGATGCGTTATAGAAAGTTTGTTTAATGTGCTGTTCTAGTTTAAAGGTGTACTTTGCTGTGAAAATGTTTTGCCATGCTTTATACTTGACATAGTTTGTTAAATTGTGACAATGAATGACAAAAAAAAAAAAAAAAAAAAAAAAAAGAATTTGAACAATTCTGCTATCAAACTGTTAGAACAATTAAAAACAGTGCGCAGAGTTTTATTTTAGTGTGTAATTAATATTAATGTCCAGTTGTGATTTATTTATTATGAAACGTGTGCTTTGAATCAAAGATGGAACCGTCTTCAGTGTTGTTTGACCTCGCCATATTTGATTAGAAGGACGTTATTTTCCTGTGCAGTCCTGTGAGGAAAGTGCTGTATGAAACATTGACATTGTTTGAGTAATATTGTTTGATTTTTGTCGTTTCAGAAATACTAAATTCAGTTAATTTAGTTACATGGTTCTAGTGTATTCCTGTAAACAGGGGTACAGTAAGTTCTTGCAATTAGGAAATTTATGAATGTCTTTTCTAAAAAAATTCAGATATCTCATGTACATATTTCAGCAGCTAAATTCTTAAGTTTCCTGAAATTCTTTAAAATTTGCAGGAAATGTATCAATTTCTAGCTGCAAAAACGTATTGTAAAGCATAGCATAATTATTCAAAGTGCTCGCCCTTTTTCACATTGTGTCTTCAATGCTCAGGGGAGTGCATTTAATTACTTCCCTTTATGAAGTCGTTTGTGATGTGTTCAACGAAAATAATTAGTGTTCTTTTGTGATCCAACTTTGTTATTGTGTAAAATATATTGCGTAATGGCGTGATGTATTTATTTATTGTGAAAACATTCCATGCTCTGCAATGTTGTAAAATGTAATTTGGTAATTTAAAAAAAAAAAAAAAAAAAAAAACTGCTGCCTTGACAAGGTTGAAGTCCATTTGGAAAGACAGGACCATCAGTCTACATTCCAAGGTAAGGCTACTGCGCTCCCTTGTCATCTCCATCTTCCTATACGCTTGCGAAACATGGACAATCACAGCAGACCTACAACGAATAATACAAAGCATGGAGATGAGGTGCTACAGAAGACTTCTGGGCATTTCCTATACCCAGCACATCACCAACGACGAAGTTCGACAGACCATCACACAAGCCATTGGACAACACGACGACATGCTCACAATGGTGAAGAAACGAAAACACAGAGCATCAGGCCTTGCAAAGACCATCCTGCAAGGCACGGTGCAAGGAGGCAGAAGAAGATGAAGACAGAAAAAGAGGTGGGAGGACAACATTCGAGAATGGACTGGCTTGACACTGAGCGCCGAGGACAGAAAATATGGAGTACGCTGGTTAAACGATCATCTGTGGTGCACCAACGACTTTCGAGTTACGGGATAGGATAGGATAGGATAGGATAGGACATCTATTTACAAATCGAGTTGAGTCGTGGTCTATTTTATTCATAGACACACACGTACTGGGCTGTGATTCCAACCACAGGCGCCGGCCGGATATCTCTGAATCGCGTTCCTCTCTCTGCGTTCAAGAATATTATATTAGTACGCAGTCACACACACACGCACACACACTTACACACCTTCTCATACACATACATACACACACACATCAACAGCGACCTTCGAAAAATATAAAATAATAACTAAAATTCTAAATAAATGAATTTAACAAAACACACAACTGAAATAAATATTTAAACAACAAAACAACAACAGCAACAACAACAATAATAATAATAATAATAATAATAATAATAATAATAATAATAATAATAATAATAATAATAATAATAATAATAATAATGATAATAATAATAATAAAAAAAAAAAATAATAATAATAATAATAATAATAAGTAGTAGTAGTAGTAGTAGTAGTAGTAGTAGTAGTAGTAGTAGTAGTAGTAGTAGTAGTAGTAGTAGTTGTTGTTGTTGTTGTAGGCTAGTAGTAGTGATGCAACGACACGGGAGAAAACGCCGAACACACACATAATAATATAATAAAACAAAATAAAAACATTTATACTTCAACCGACGAGCACTGAAGCACTAATTTGCCACTAAACTAGTAACGTTATTATGAAGTTTGGTCAAAATACGTTCAATGGTTCTAGAAATATGGCGTCCTATGGGCTAACTCTGCCGGTAAAATCAGCATGTTCAGAAGCTTTAAATTTTGGTGGCGATGTCGTGACAGGACTTTATCCTAACGAAGCCAAAGGAACACATAGAATGATAGGCCACTATCTATCTGCACGCCCATAAAATTATCAATATCAGATCATGAATTGTTTCAGATATAGCGCACAACGTGTGTATAAAATAGTCAAGCACAATGACCTTGCAGAAAGTACAAATACGGATGATCCAACACGCTGAGAAGTAGTTCAATCGATGACCTGCTAGCACAGTGGATAGTGACCTGCTTTCCTAGGCCGAAGGTGGTGGGTTCGAACCCCGCGAACTTACGTGAGTTATGTACGATACTTTTCAGGACACCGAGGGTTTTCTCCGGGTACTCCGGTTTCCTCCCGTCCTTCAATAATGGTATCGTCCGACTCTTCTGTAATAGTGATCCTTACAGATCGCCGCCCTTTGAGTTCGATTGAAGACAAAGCGAGCGGTTGCATTATTATTATTATTATTATTATTATTATTATTATTATTATTATTATTATTATTATTATTATTATTATTATTATCATTACAAAGTCAAAATGATGAATTTCGGTTCAGTTATTCTTGAGATAAGACCAAAAGTGCGTTTTGAAAGAAAAGAAATTGACATTCGGCGTCCGATCGTCCGACAACCGGACAGCTAATGAACGATGGCCCATGATTTGAAGTACCCGAATACCCAAGCTCAAATGGGTTACCCGGATCGTTTTTAGCAACAAAATGACTCCAGTAACCTTGACCTTTGTGGCAGATCACATATGATGGCACTGTAGGCAGACCACTAACCTAGGTAATCACACCAGCTCAATGCCTATGTGAGAAGTACTGTTTAGTGCCTCCACATTTTGCTTGCTGCGGGCTATTTATAGCTTGCCTGCACCCTCCCTTCCAGTGAAAGGAAAGGAAAGGAAGCATCGGCGAAGCTATTTATAGCTAGCCTGGCTGATCTCACCTCAAAACTAAAAAGCTTTGGTTGAGTCGGTGTGTAATGTTCCTATGATGCTTGGTCAAAATCCGTTCGGTGGTTCTTGGAATATATGACTTCCAACGGACCGACGGATAGACGGACAAACCGACCGACCTACCGACATTAGGCTCGTTCTGATTCCCCCAACTGTTTCAAACTATTTGCTAAAAAGTCTTGAAATACAATAAATAATAGATTTATAATACACACACAACGACCAAAGAAAGAAAGAAAGAAAGAAAGAAATAGGTGGAAAATAAGCAAACAAATATATAAATAAATATAAGGGTCTACATATTCACAACGACTCCAAAGCCAACAACTACTCACCTGATGCGTAGTGTAGAACGGAGTAAAAGTCCTTAGAATCAGAGCAAATTTCTGATGGAAAAGTACATATCACTTGTACAGATCCGTTCAGAAGATCATTACACTGAGCTGTGCTTTCTTGACCGTCATAGCCAGCAAAGGAATATTGAAAACCTATACACATCAGGACCAAAACGAAAGAAAAAACCAGCAGGATCCATTTTGAATCATCAGACATTGTTGCACCTTGAAAAGTACTGTGTGGAACCCCCGTGGTGTCGGGTCTTTTAGAAATTCTAGAGCTTTGGTATGTAGCCTATGCTTAGTTGATGCAGGTTCTTTGCAGGAAATAGGTCAACATTTAAAAGCCAAGTCTCAACAAAATAAGAAAAAATACAAAAGAACAGATCAACAAGTTCAAATTTCTTAAATGTCATGCGTTGACTGAGTCTTATTTTTAACACAAAGAACACCGTTAAACTTGTGATTTCTTTGAGTATCCAAGAGCGTTTTACAATAATTTGTTATCACTCTCTGATCTACTCATTTCAGCGACGCCGCTCTCTCTAATCATAGGCCTACGAGTGGCAAACTTACTAGGAACTATTATTAGCCATTGGCGAAATTAGTATCAAAACCTCTCATGGTGGACACCTTAAAGTAAAAACAAAACTAAATTACAAAATTGGCTATAAAAACCTCAAAACAAAACTAACTGCTACTCGTCTGTACGTCTTGATGTCTGAACTAATGTTCGTCGTACAAATCGCTAGACATAGGCGACACAGTACCACTGCAGGTGTGAAGTTCAAAAACTGTGGTCTTCTTATATCTAGCCTAGGCTTAAACCCATGCATATCACATGGCTTGAATAAGGTGAAATCTTACTATGCTGAACTTATCTGGTGAACAATATTAACTTAAATTAAATGTTTTCACCGCTATCATATAAGCAGATCCAATAAAAGATGAGTAGTTTCACATACTTCTTTTAATCGTTGTTATATAGCGCTATTCCAGCCCAAGAGCTGCTCAAGGCGCTGGCCGATACAGGCTTTTACTCAAGCCGCCCGAGGCGCTCATTGGCAACCTTTGGGCGCATAGTCTGACGCCCAGACGACTGAGCACAATTCTTGGGGACCGGAGATGGAGCGAATTGACCTGTTGCGTGTTGGGTGTATTTTTGTAGCCGGTACTCACCCGTCCAGGACATAAGCATCAGGAACTTCAAAGTCCGTAATATGGAATGCGTGCGTGCACAGAATAGACCTCGGTTAATACTCTTATCCGAAGGATACACGCCTTTTCACTAAACAATATATTTTTCTTTACAGATGAGGTATTAAATAGTGGCACTAAAGTTTCCTTGTTATCGTTGGTCAATGAGGTACATGCAATCTACACGTTTTTAAACTGCGTCATAATGTGGAGATCAAATTTGAGAAGAAACCAACTCAGGGTGGTGTAAACGGTACGCTTGTCTGTGATTCGAATCACCCGGATCTCTCTGAATAACGTCCCTAGCTCTGCTATCAAAAATACAATATGGGTATTCAGACTGCATTCCACTCTCGCTCACATCACGATATTGGCGCCTGCGATTCGAACCGCGGTCAGCGTGTTTGGTAGCTGCTTACCACCACCGCCACTACCCCAACCCGTCTATCTGTCTGTCTCTCTCTCTCTCTCTCTCTCTCTCTCTCTCTCTCTCTCTCTCTCTCTCTCTCTCTCTCTCTCTCTCTCTGTCTGTCTCTCTGTCTCTCGTTCTCTCTCTCTCCCTCTCTCTCTCTGTCTGTCTCTCTGTCTCTCGTTCTCTCTCTCTCCCTCTCTCTCTCTCTCTCTCTCTCTCTCTCTCTCTCTCTCTCTGCCGTCAGTTTGTTAGCAGTCAGTCGTTTATCCCACTCGGCTGGAACTTGCCCCCACCCCACCCCTAATATAGTTTAATAGGGTATAATTTGACATAATAGTGCAGGTTACCAAAACCAATAACAAGCACACACAGATTTTAAATTTTCGTATCTCCCCCTACCCCATTCTTCATTCCCCCTACCCCTCCCTCTCACTCCCCCTCCACTCCCCCCCCCCCGGGATTTCAAGGCGTCGAGTTCAGTCCAAATAATAAGGCTAAAGTACTCGTTACCAGTTCAGTATGACGGAACTGTTATATTTTATAATCTGACGTTTTAATTTTAGTGTAAGAGGTGGGAGGAGGAGGGGAAGAAAATCAGAACGTGCCAAATGTCGCTCTCTCGGTCCGATGGACGTCATATCTCAAAATCCACTGAACGTATTTCCATAGGAACGTTACCTTGGTTAGTTGGTCTGCCTTCCCTGCCATCATATTTGCTCTTCTGCAAAGGTCAAGGTCACTGGGGTCATGTTGTTGCTGAACACCTTTTGGTCATTACTTAAAAGAACGGGTAAAGCGATTTGGTTGATTTTTTGGTATACAGGTACTCCAAGTCATGGGCCATCCTCCAGTAGCAACCCTGTTGTCCGTCGGTTTGTCGCTCCGAATGTCACTGCTTTGTTCAAAGCGCACTGTGTCTATCCTATCCTGTCCCATAACCCGAAGGTCGTAGGGGCACCACAGATGATCGTTTAACCAGCATACTCCATCTTTCTCTGTCCTCAGCAGCCCTCACGGCCTCGCTCAGTGCCAGTCCATTCTCGAATGTTGTCCTCCCACCTCTTTTTCGGTCTCCCCCTTCTTCTACCTCCTTGCACTGAGGTAGAAGAAGGGGGAGACCGAAAAAGAGGTGGGAGGACAACATTCGAGAATGGACTGTGTGCCTTATCTTAAAAATAACTGAACCTAAATTAATCATTTTTATATTCGGGATACTTTATCTACTGCTAAGCCTGTTATATCATTCGTATTTCGTACTTTCTTAAAGGTCAAGGTTATTGCGCTTCACCATTGTCTAAACACTTTTTTTAGCTGTATCTAAACATTGGCTGAGCCGATTTTTGATCCTTTTTCTTCCTGCAAATAGTCTAGATAGTGGCGGCTTATCATTCCATTATTTTTTTATGCTTCGTTAAGATTAAACCGAGGCACAACGCCGACAACAAAATTAACACTTTTGAAAAAGTTTATTTTTCGGCTATATGGGTGAGTGTTTTGCTATCTGGTAAATTTTTTAATTGGTTTTTGGTGAATGTTTTTGTTTATATAGTTTGTTGATTAGTAATGTTTTATGTAATATTTTTATTCAATAAGGTACATTAGGAATAGAAGAAACATCAATAAAAGGTCATTAATAAATACATCCACGAAATATAACTTGCAGTCCTACAAAATTGCAGTATTGATAATTTTTGTTGCTACTAATGCACGTTTCTTTAAGCATGTATAAGATTATATGTAGAAGAAAATGGGGGCAAGATACAAAAACTCTAGTTCATCTAGCTACTTCTTTGGTAAGATCAAAATTGACATATGGACAAGAGGGCTATTTTTCATCATCAAAAACTTATTTGAAAAAGCTGCAAAGCCTTGACAGTAAAGCCGTTAAATTAGCTTTAGGAGTTCCCGTTCACACTAAAACATCCAAAGTCTATGAACTAGCAGGTATTTTATCTCTTGATGAGCATAGGAAATTGTCATGTGCAAAGTATATTGTTCGAGCAAGCTCCATTCCTAATAGTAACAGTGATGAAATTTTTATAAGATCTGATATAGAATTAAAGGAGCTAAAAATATTCCTTTCCTTCAAACTATTGCTACATATATTTATGACATTATTGAGGCAAATATAAAAGATATTAAAAGCATTAAAAAATATGTTTTATCACAAGCTCCCCCTTGGGAGTTAGAAAGTAGTTTTGTTGATTGTCATTACAATCATGAAAAAAAGAGTGATAACATTAATGTCTTGGCTACAGAAGCTAAAGAACATTTGCACTTAAATTATCTGAGTCACCTAAAAGTTTATACTGACGGTTCAGTTTTAGATTCAGGGGACACTGGGGCAGCCTTTGTTATTCCTGATTTTAAAATAATGAAATCATTTTATTTAGGCAAAGGAAGATCAATATTTTCTGCCGAGTTAATTGCAATTCTTATGGCTTTGACATGTTTATCTAGTTTAGCGGTAAATATAATTAAAATTGTTATTTGTGTAGACTCAATGTCTGTTTTAGAAGCAATAAAAGCAAATCATCACAGTGAAAGAAGAGAAATAATCACTGAAATAAAACACACAATTCATGAACTGATTATTAATGGTTCTGATATTAGCTTTTGTTGGGTACCATCTCATTGTGGTCTTGTATACAATGACTGGGCAGACAGATATGCAAAAAGGGTGCTTTAAATATTGACTCTCAATTTATTAAACTGCCCATGTCTACTAAAGAGATTCAAAGTATGATAGAAAAATGGTCTAAGCAAATCCATCTCAACACATATTTTGAGCGACATGGTAATCACACTCGAGTCGTCTTATCTTTGGCTTATAGATTACTGTCAAATTCCATTCGAACAAAATACTGCAAAAATGTTTCCTGTGTATGTTCCAACCCTTTAAGTCTTCAACATGTATTATTGGAATGTACAGTTTTGAAACCACTGTTACCCAATAATGTTTCGCTTACTTTTGACTTCGATCAAAGCGTTCAATTAGCAAAAATATTTTTGAACTCAGAAATTGCTATCATGCTTTAACCCTCGTTCTGGCGGAAGCAGGATTGTCTTTCCTCGGCCGGGCGCTGGTATGGGTTGGGCAGTATCAAACAAACAGCTGGGTCTGCGGAACTTTCAGGAGGCACCTGTACTGGTGTACGCTCTGGTTGCTCCCTGGATGTATTGCAGGCCCTGCCATCCACTGGGGACTGTCCGGCTCGTGCCGGTGCCTGGTATGTTTGGAACTGATCTGCTCTTGCCGGGAGTAGGGTTAACCCACTCAACCACCCTCCCCTCCTATCTTTTTCTTTTGTTTATAAACTTCAATTTTGTTTTAGTTTCAACGTCTTATCATCTTTGGTGTAAAAGACGATAATAAATCAACCAACCAACCAACCTATAAGATTTCGGATCTGGATTTTGAATAGAATACTATCTGCTACCTATTCGGGAAGAAAGGAGAGCGACATTAGGGACCAAGAACCAACACTGGATCATGTGAACTCGAATCTGGAAGGTCCCACCGCCGTAGCTCAAGTGGTGGAGCGTTCGCCTGGCACACCGATGACCCAGGTTCGAATCCCGTGGTGGACGAAATAAAAAGTGACAATTTTTCACTGTCCATTTTTGCAGTATGATTGCCCTTGTAGTTCCTGCTCTTTTTAAATAGCAATTTTCTTGTTAAACCTCTTGTACATATATATCTTCCCCCCCCCCCCCAGCTACCTCCAGCGATATCTAAATGTTTTAGACCTCATTGATTAATGTTTGATGAACTTTAATAAAGATCTACTACTACTACTACTACTACTACTACTACTACTACTACTACTACTACCACCACCACCACCTCCACCTCCACCACCACCACCACCACCACCACTACTACTACTATTACTAGTTCATATTAAAATAAAATAAAACACGGACATCAAAAAACACCTTCGTATTTGGGAACATATTAAGCAACATCACCGTGTATAATGCATAATATACAGTGCAGTCTCTTAATTATGCGAGTGCTTGTGTAAAAGTATGCATGTGAGCGTTTTGAGCTAACTTTTTTAGCCTGGAATCGTGCTTTACAAAAATATTATTATTATTATTATTATTATTATTATTATTATTATTATTATTATTATTATTATTATTGTTGTTGTTGTTGTTGTTGTTGTTGTTGTTGTTGTTGTTGTTGTTGTTAGACCGCTGCATTACTCGTAGAGGGAAGTCCCGTTTTCTCCATAACGTAGCACAGACGTACAATCGTTGATACAATGAAGGTAGAGCTACATTACTCGTAGAGGGACAACCCGTTTTCTCAGTAACGTCAGACAGCTTCTACTATAATTATAGTATAAGCTGTCTGGTAACGTAACGCAAAGAGTTCTAAAGAACGAAGCATACGTCGGCTACTGTCTTGCCTCAAAACTACAAGCTGTAACACTAAGAAGGTATCTTCTTCAATGACCAACTTTGGCGTCGCGCTCTTGAAAGATCATAACATGCGGTCAACATTCACAGTGAATGTTGTCCCATTGAAAAAACACACCAAAAACAGCTATTTTTGTAATCAATAAATTTAGTATTTTGTGTGTGTGTCTATAAATAACAGCCGCTAGCTACCGCATTAGCGCTAACTAAATGTCATATAGTAGCGCGTAGAGCGTATTGGTGTACCGTTAAACATGAAAAAAATCACTCCCTGTCAGAACAGAAATGGAAAATTTAAGTCAAACTTTAGCGGTTGGCTGGAGCAACGAAAGCCCACTTTTGATCATAGTTTAATGTAATAACCATGCGAATGTTACGGTAATTGATTGATTGATTGATTGTTGCTTTAGGTCCAGCGGAGGCAAATCAGGACCGGACAACCCCCGATCCGCATAAAAGATCTGCTGAAACAACCCTAGTGGGAAAATTGAATGCCCTCCACCGGCCAGTTACTTTACAATAAAGACATCCCACGCAGGGGACGGCTGAGGCTTTACCCCAACTAATCAAACCCCCGGTTACAAAAACAAAATAGAATACAAACATCATTATAAATTATCAACAAAACACATACATATAAAATGCCTATATTGCTAAATAATAACATCATAGGAAGCCCTAGTGACCACCCGGCAGAAAGCGTCCAACATTCCCAAGCTGATCCAACAGACCTCATACACAAACAAGGAGTCTTGTCCAGGAAGAGTTTTCAAGAAAAAAGGTAGGTCACTGATCTAGCGAAAAAAAAAATAGTATAGCAGATTGATAGGACAGAGCAGGAATGAGAAAGAACAAATGAGAAAGACAGCGACAGTGGGAATTTAAAGCACTAAATTTCCAGAAAGTGGGGGTACTATTTATACTGAAACCCCCGGCACTCCAACGGGGGTACTGTTGCCGCATTGAATCGGTCATGCCTATAAAGGAAAGACAGGTTTTCAAATGGGGCTTTCACTTTTCCCTGTAAAGGTTAGAACAATCTACAGTGGCAAGATTGCTCATGACCCCAAGGGGTATGTTACGGTAAAGACGTGTTCGCCAAAAGTAAACAAATACTTCAACTCGGGGCCATTTCAGTTAAATGTTACACCTGCTTCTGTTCACACGCATTTGAAATGGAACAAAGCAACCCATTAAACGTTGCAGACCAGATAAGACACATTATTGCCAACAGGTGTTTTCCCGACAGCGCAAAATATTACAAAATGTAACGTGTAGCTTGTTGCATGAAAAAAAAATCAATAAACAGGCTGAATATAGATTTTGAATACATATTATAATGTAACCCACTTCCAATCCTCACCCACCGCTTCACTAAATATAGACTGAGTTGTTGGTGCCTACACTTTTAACAGAAGTTAAGAAAACCATATCTTGAGTAACTATTAGGGAAAAAAAAGAGGTAGGGAGGAGGGTGGGGGATGGAACCAACGGGTTTTGTTTACCAAGCTTTTCGAAGTGATGTGGTTTCTGAAAAAATCCGGTATTCGTGTTAGCGGTATAAGACCTAAAGGTACAGTCGCTCTTGCAGCGACTTTTTCATTTGACATTGCAACAGCATTTGAGTAGGCCTAGTGATACATCAAGAGTCTTTGTGTTCTTTCGTATTCCAACCTTCAATGAAAAAAAAAATTGTACAAGACGATGCTTGAAACTAAAATCTGATAGTTTATCTTATAAATATAGACTAATTAATTCGCTAATATTAAAATAACATAACGTTCTTATTGACTAGCTCGCTCTATGTGTGTAGTGTGTGTGGGGGGAGGGGTGTGGGGGGGGGGTTGTGTGTGTGCGTCATTTTTTAGGCAGCATTGCAACAATATGCATTGTGAAAAGAGTTGTTGCTTTAGGTTGACATTACTGTTTTCTTCCTGTTACACAACCATGGCCTCGTCAAACACACTCACACCCCTCCCCCCCCCACACACACAGGCCATGGTTGTGTAACAGGAAGAAAACAATATCTATCTAAGCTTACAAGGCATTTAAAATGACTGAGTTAACGATTTCCTAAGGCGTTGTTGGTTTTGTTTTCTCTGATTGTCTGTTATATAATTATGTTTATCTTGTTTTTTAAATTCATTGTACACGCTCCTTCAATAGGGGACATAGGCCTTATACTGAATAAACATTCGTATTCCTATTCTCTCTCTCACCCCTTGGGGTCATGAGCAATCTTGCCACTGTAGATTGTTCTAACCTATAAAGGGAACAGTGAAAGCCCCAGTTGAAAACCTGTCTTGCCTTTGTAGGCATGACAGATTCACTGCGGCAACAGTACCCCCGTTGGAGTGCCGGGGGTTTCAGTATAAATAGTATCCCCACTTTATGGAAATTTAGTGCTTTAAATTCCCACTGTTGCTATCTTCCTCATATACTCTTTCCCATTCCTGCTCTGTCCTATCACTCTGCTATACTGTCTTCTTCTTCGCTAGATCAATGACCTACCTTTTTTCTTGAAAACTCTTCCTGGACAAGACTCCTTGTTTGTGTATGGGGTCTGTTGGATCAGCTTGGGAGTGTTGGACGCTTTCTGCTGGGTGGTCACTAGGGCTTCCTATGATGTTAGTATTTAGCAATATAGGCATTTTATATGTATATGTTTCGTTGATGATTTGTAATGATGGTTGTATTCTATTTTGTTTTTGTAACCGGGGGTTCGCGTAGTTGAGGTAAAGCCTCAGCCGTCCCCCGCGTGGGATGTCTTTATTGTAAAGTGACTGGCCGGTGGAGGGCGTTCAATTTTCCCACTAGGGTTGTTTCAGCAGATCTTTTATGCGGATCGGGGGTTGTCCGGTCCTGATTTGGCTCGGAGGAGTCCGCTGGACCTAAAGCAACAATCAATCAATCAATCAATCAATTCTCTCTCTCTCTCTCTCTCTCTCTCTCTCTCTCTCTTTCTCTCTCTCTCTATCTCAGCAAATGGATGGTGGTAGGTTGCCTAAGAAAGCTTATTCTATGCTGTATAATTTGGATTCTAGGGGAAAGAAGAATTGGGTTACGAACGTTCGTATGCGTTTATGCAGGAATGGATTTGGTCATGTATGGATGAATCAAGGAGTTGGTAGTGTGAAAGTGTTTTTAAGAGAATTTAAACAAAGATTGATTGATTGTAGATGGCAAGTATGGAGTGAGCATGTAAATAACAGTGAACGTTTTCAAATGTATAATATGTTTTGTAACTCTGAACACAACAGTCTGCCTAAATATTTGCAATTAAATATTAATAAGCATTTAAAGTTTGTGATGACAAAATTTAGGTTTGGTGTTTCAGAATTATTTGTTCACTTTTATAGACACAGAGTGCATGCTGTTAATGATACTATTTGTCCTATGTGTAAAACGGCTGAAGAAAACGAATTATATTTTGTATTGTTTTGTCCATTCCTAAGGAACTTAAGGAAACAGATAATAGCCCCAAAATATTATAGAATGCCTTGTGCAACACGTCTCATTCTACTGTTAGCCTCTGACAACGAAGAGACTGTTAGAAAACTATGTATTTATTTATATAAAGCCATGAGACTTCGGGGACTAGCAGTATCGTAACCTGTTTGTATTTATATGTAAGTTATTATATATTCAATGTTTGTTGTTGTTTTTTATGTACACACCCTTCCAAAGGGGCGATGCCCTGAATTTTTTGGAATAAAAGATTCTTATTCGTAAATATTCGTATTCGTATTCTCTCTCTTTCTCTCTCTCTCTCTCTCTCTCTCTCTCTCTCTCTCTCTCTCTCTCTCTCTCTCTCTCTCTCTCTCTCTCTCTCTCTCTTTCTTTCTCTCTCTTCTCTCTGCGTCTCTCTGTCTCTGTCTCTGTCTCTCTCTCTGTCTCTCTCTCTCTCTCTCTCTCTCATTTTCTCTGAGGTTTGTTATAATAAAATTATCAAAAGTGATACACAAGTTTAATTGCAATGGCTTTTTCTTGAGAACAAGACAGGGAGTCGTTTCAATACAAAGCTGAGATTAGTCACAATTTCATATTAGGAAATATTTTCGAACCACCGTCCACCCTCTCCGCCCTCTCATCTCCCATCTCACCCTAAAGCCGCGCTGTTGTTGTTGCCGATAGATCTATTGCACTTACATACTTGATGCAAACTATGTTCTAGAGAGAGAGAGAGAGAGAGAAAGAAAAAAAACCCACCAAATAAACACTTGAAAGTAACACCACCTCCCGTTACCCATTATCGGATCCCTTTGTTCGCGTTTCATCCTTTCTCCTGCTAAAAGTATTAAACTTAAAAATGTAATATTGTATCCAAAATGACCCAACTCACAGCGACTCAACCAAAGCTTTTTAGATTTTGAGGTTAGGTCAGCCAGGCTAGCTATAAATAGCTTCGCCGATGCTTCCTTTCCTTTCCTTTTACTGGAAGGGAGGAAGGAAGGAAAAACGAGGCTTTACGTCCTATATTTTACAAAAAGTTAAGGACAATAAAATTGGGCTAAAAAGCCCTCATCATACATATTTA
The DNA here is from genome assembly GCA_036898135.1 of Oncomelania hupensis. Classification (NCBI taxonomy): domain Eukaryota; kingdom Metazoa; phylum Mollusca; class Gastropoda; order Littorinimorpha; family Pomatiopsidae; genus Oncomelania; species Oncomelania hupensis. The sequence goes on along the minus strand of CM072520.1, from coordinate 39,419,536 downwards.
CCAGACCATTTGGTCTGGCTCTGTATTGTAACTACTGGAAGGGAGGGTGCAGGCAAGCTATAAATAGCCCGCAGCCAGCAAAATGTGGAGGCACTAAACAGTGCTGCTCACATAGGAATTGAGCTGGTGTGAACTCAAGGATTTTTTTGGTTTGCAAATGGAATGCGTTTGTGCACAGAATAGGCCTTGGTTTATACTCTCATCCGAAGGACTAGGAGCGCAGCGTCTCAGGATATTTTGTATTTTTTGTTAATATACTGTGGCCGTTAACGGGGTTTGAACCACTGTCTGTCCAGGCTGCAGTGTTGAGACCATTCACGTCACCCAGAGTTTCCTTACGGGTACTCCGGTTCCTCCCTCCATTCAATAATGGTATTGGATGCAGTCAACCCAATAACAAATATTAAAAAATAATAACATTCCATTTCCTTTCCGTCTTCTAATAGCAATCTCCCTGCCTTTACACCACCCTATTTGAGCGATAGGTATGCGTTTGTTGTGTATATGGGAGGGAGTGAAACATTTGAGAATATTATGTTGGTACGGATCGCCGAGCTTTTAGCCCGATTTGTGATTTTGGGAAAAGTGCATATATAACGTCCACATTTTAAAAAATTATTATTACTATTAAATTGATGTTTCAGCTACTAAAAAAATATTTTAAACAGTTGTGCAACCATGATACCCGATAATTTTGGGAAAAGCGGGGATTTGTTCAGGAAGAAACGATCGGGAAATGTTTCTCTATCGGCCAAACGCTTTTGTTGTTTTTTTAAAAAGTGTGGCATGAGAACTGGTGCATTTTGTAATGCTTTCATCATATCTGGGTTGTGTGAGTGACTGGGTGTGTGTGTGTGTGTGTGTGTGTGTGTGTGTGTGTGTGTGTGGCGCGCCTTTGAAACGGTTAATTATACCAATGCATCAGTCTTTAGTAACAACATAGTATTGTTTAGTAATGTAAAGCTATTGAGCTACTGGCCCTGTTACAATAACATATCCTTCTCGTAGTATAGTAAGCGAGAATGGGGATAAACTAAATAATGGCCAGACACTTAGTAGTACCAGGGCTTATAATTTTCCTCCTTGTGGAACGTTATCGTTGTGCAGAGTCGTGTAAGTAAAGGCATTGATTGATTGTACACTAATTGTTTTAATATAGTAGTCAAGGAGTTGCGGTATTTACTGGCATGACCTCCGAGTCCACACTGAGGACATGAAACGACGTGAGTCACCACAACACATTTCTCTGAGAAATATCGGTCGCCATCATCGAAATTGGAAACTAGCGTAAATAATTATTACATAGATGAAATTTATTTATTTATTTATTTATTTATTGATTTCTTCTTGTTCTTATCCTTCTTCTTGATGTTGTGGTTGTAATATGTATTTTTATTTGTATTTTCCCATAGGTTTCAAACTTGGACCAATAAAAACTCCCGTTTTCGTTCAGCCCGACACTAACGTCACTATAAACTTTCACATCTCCAATGAAGAGTGCAAGGACCGTTTTCTCTCCCCTGACATTGTCACGGTGCGTCTGAGAAAGGCATTGTCAACCCTGGACACCATCTGCCCCATCTTCCATGGAGACAACGCTACGTGTCACGGCACCGGCCCCTGCATGTGCCACAATGACGACAGTGGATTCACGTACACGGTGACAAAGGAGGTGAAGACGGACCAGACTTGGCAGCTGTCCGCCGAAACCGGAAGTAAGGTGATTCTTCAGACAGAGGTGCAGTTCAGAATGCAAGGTAAAGGATGATGATGATGACGACGACGACGACGATGCATTTTAGGACATGTGCACATTACACCGTCTTCCATGATGATGATGCTGCTGATGATATTGTTGTTATTGTTGTTGTTGATAATGATGATGAGGATGATGGATGATGGATGATTGATTGATGATTGATTGATGATTAATTGATTGATTTATTGATTTATGATGATGATGATGATGATGATGATGATGATGATGATGATGATGATGATGATGATGATTACAGATCCTACGACGATTGCTCAGCCTCAACCTATGAACGCCACTGCAGACCAGACCAGTCCGGCATTTGGGCAACCATCAACATCCGAACAACTACAAGAACACGCTACAAAGCTCGATAACTCAGGTTACATTACACTACATGATAATTGCTTTAGGTCCAGCAGACCCTTCCGAGTCAAATCAGGACCAGAGAAACGGTATCTTAAAATATCACATTAGATTAGATACTTAGTGCCCACAGGGCCCACACAAAATTAAGTAAAATCAGACTAACTTGTTAACAGTTAATTGTGATTAAAAAATGTCACTAAAATCAGTCTTACCAATAAAATCTAACCATCAATACAAAACAAGACGCTATTATTTATATGCGGTAAAACAAACCAACATCATGTAAAAATTGAAACAGGTGTTGACCGTTGCGTACTTTAAAAATCTCTTTAAAAGGTATTGGACTAAAATATCTTTCTCTTTCATCAATCAGATCAGCACATTCAGACAGGAAATGGCGAACGGAAATGGATTTCTCACACCCAAAGCCCCGTGGTGGTTCTTCTTCTTTTAAGAGGAAACTGTGGGTGGCTTAAGTATGCCCAGTATGAAGGCGAGACAAAACTGTTTCTTCCTTGCGAGTGGGTGCAAAGTTAGGCAAAGAAGCAGACAAATCTGGAAGAATTTGAAATAATTTGTTATTGATTCGAGTAGACCAGTCAGTGCCACTCAGGTAATCTGAGTTAAATTACAGTCTTACATTACACTAACGACGTCGATGATTATGATAATGTGGTTTATGCTCAGTATACCACCTTCAAACAACAGGTGTTCTTTTTAATTATTTTTGTTAGAAGCTGAACTAGTTGACACTGCTACGACAACGACGGCAGACAACCAGCCAGCTGCACTTCCAGACGTCGGCGGATTACCGTTCCTCATTCTTGGCGGAGTCGTGTGCTTTGTGGTCATCACCTTTGCAACGCTGATCGGCATTCTCTTCAAGATTAAAGGTGGGTGGACATTTTCCACAGGAAAGGTCAAGCAAGCTATAACAAGTGTAACGCAATAAAAGGTGTGCGGACATATTCCACGGGAAAGGTCAAGCAAGCTATAACAAGTGTAACGCAATAAAAGCTCAAGAGCTGCTCAAGGCGCCGGCCGATACAGGATTGAACTCAAGCCGCCCGTGGCGCCCACTTACAGCCTGCTGGCGCATAGTCTGAAGCCCAGACAACTGAGCACAATATTGAGAGAGCGGGGATGGGCGGGAAGGCCCTTAGGTCTTGCTGGGTATTTGTGTAGCCGGCATTCACCCGTCTAGGACATGAGCGTCAGGACCTTTAAAGTCCGTGCGATAGAATGCGTGCGTGCACAAACTAGACCTCGGTTTATACTCTTATTCGAATGAATATGGGAGCAGTGTCATGGGGTCAGCTCAGTTTTGCTCTTTTATTTAACGGCTGTTCATTTCTTACAATGATTCGATTACACACACACACATAAACACACCCACACGTACACACACCCACACAAATGTAAAAGAAAATGTTGCTATTGTTTCTATTATTGCTTGAAGGTACAATATAGGCTTATTACTAATATCATTAGTGTTTTATAGCATTACATTCTTTGCTGCGTACAATGATAACAAAGAGGTACACTCAAGTAACACATTTTCACAGGGTCATTTTGTATGTTTGTGTTGCTGTTGTCAAGCAGCTTTGAACCACTGACTGTACATGCTACGATGTTTGTCGCTTGACATTCTAACTTCGTTTTCGCCGATGAGTGCATCACAGAGATAATTGTCTTGTTCGTTTGTTTGTTTGTTTCATGCGCACAGACAATAACCCGAGACAACTGGGCTACTCCGATCGACTTAGTTTGAATTGGATTATACTTGTCACCCGCGCGGATAAAGTAGGTCTACGGGACGCTAGTCTTGTCCCGCGCCACGCCAAACAAAAACTGGAAATGGAAATAGGCCCGTTGAAAACATTAGTTCTGACGGTTCATCTGACTCTTAGGACCTTTTAGCTTAGGAGTTTGGCCTTTCGCGTGACCCAAAGCAATGGGCGTTAATTTCAATAAATAAACTATGCACCACTGCTATGTTGTGCGGAAATATTGGTAAGCCTACTGATGGTGCTGTTCTGTTCCTCACAGCAACTACAATAGTCAAATTCTCACAACAGGCAATCCAGGTTCCACTGTAGCCTTCGTTGTTATCATATGTTAACAGGAAATTCGTCATCACCACCACCGGCGGTTCACAACTCTCGAATTGACGCCGACACTATCGCTGCTGTCATGTTACGTCACCTGCAGCCGCCCGATCACGCCAGGCCACGTCATCATGCAGCAGACAATGCAGTTTTGCCTTATCGTCGCCCTCTGCCACATCCAGCGGAAGGACTACGGCAGCTCGAGGGCGAGGCAGCCTGGCGAGACGGTGACGACAATTTCCTGGTGCGAAATCATGACGTCACATTCGGTCTGCATGTGGAAGAGCATGAGTACGACAGACGGGAACCGCCGATCTACTCCGATCACGTTTATGAAGAGATCCCGGAGGTGAAGCGACGCAAAGGTTTGAGATTTTTTTGGTCAGATTTATTCGGTTTGAAAAGTGATGAATAGTTGATAGTAATAGAGATGCATTATAAACCCCATTTTCAGTTCTGGGTCTCAACCGATAGAACTGGCCACTTTACTGAACAGAGCGGTCTCCGCTGAAACAGTCGACCTTGAGGCTGGCTGAGTGTCAGATATCTATCAAGCAAAGGCCGTGTGTAGGCCTATGTCCTGGCCACACTGTTGACACTCACACTTTCGGGCCTGTATAACTTTAGTAAAGAGCCCGATAGCGTACAGTACACGGTACAGTGCTGATTGCCTGGTTGCCAACATGGAGCGTGCATGTGAATGTGTTCGTGTGTTCGTGTGTAGGCCGACTGGTTGGTACTCTGGATGGCTCAAGTTAGATCTTGTTTTCGCCAGCGCCTTAAGCTGCTCTTTGAGCTGGAAACGTACGCTAGACAGGAACAAATCACTAAGGGGACATGGCGTATTGATAACAGACAGACAGCCTAACAGAGCACAAAGAGAACCAGTGCATTCAGCAGTTCGTTTTTCACTACCGTCTTCTAAGTCTGGTTCATGTATTGTTTGATCAGTTATTGACCGGTATCATTGATTGGATGATTCATCTTGTCTGTTGTTTAAGAAATACCACCAATTCCAGTCTCTTCCTCCTCCCCATCCGCTTCATCAGTGCATGACTTTAAGGCTTCGGGCGCGCTCGCCATCTTCGACGATGACCCTGCCCTTGGGAAATCCTCTGCCCCTCCCTCGCCTACTGAGCCACTCCCCTTCGACGACCTTCGCCCTGTGGCCTCCCAAGACAACAAGTCTTTGATCTTGAGACCTGAGAAAGAAATGCACTCGACCTTGACCTTGCAGCGCGACATCCCAGGACCCGAACATGCCAGTGACCTTGACGAACCGGAAGAGAGTCCGCGGTCTTCCAACTCGCAGCCAGATGACTATTTGACTCCTGTCAACAGCTAGGAGGGTCCTTAAAGATTCCACTGGCTGCACACTATGTAGTTGGGTACCCCATTCCCTACTCCCACTTTTCCCTAAAATTGGACTTCTATCATATCTAAACTCATGATGTTAGTATTGTTTTTAATGATGATCATCATCAATATCATCATTAATAGCATTATTCTTATTATTCTTATTCTTATTATTATTATTATTGTTACTAATATTATTGTTATTATTATTATTATTATTATTATTATTATTATTATTATTATTATTATTATTATTATTGTTGTTGTTGTTGTTGTTGTTGTTGTTGTTGTTGTTGTTGTTATTATTATTATTATTATTATTATTATTATTAAATGCTAATATGACATTTTGAGGTTCGTGAGAAGAGTCAATGCATGACACAGTTTGTTTGTTTTAACTGTTGCTTGACGTTCATACTTGTCAGCAAACGTGTCTTTGTCTATGCTTTGTGATAACAAAATATTCTTTACATTTAGGCTTCAATACATGTTGCCATGACAATCCAATAAAAAAGAAGAGCGAGAGAATTTGTAATTTATTCATTAAGGCATTGCTCCTTTATGAAGGGTGTATACAATGTCTTCATGCATTCCCAAAGTAAGGACATAATTACATATCCATAATTCATCATATCAGATATGAGTCTGTTATTATATGCATATAAGCAATATGATAGCACAATTTCTCTTAACCTAAATGCTCAATATAAAAAGATACATACATTTTTATTGTGACCCTGTGACATGATGACTGTAAGGAATTGACTTACATAAAAGTCTGTTCAACTCTCGTTAGTTAGTTAGTTAGTTAGTTAAAATAGATTAACGTCCCCGGACACATAAGCGTAAAGGGGACGATTCAACTCAACTCTCGATACTAGCAAAGAGCTTATAAAATAAAATTGTTTTACGTCATTGTCGTACATGATGACGCACATCCGGTGTTCGTTATAATGATATGAAGAAAATGGGCGTGTGAATGTAGAGCTGTGTGTTTGTTAATGTAATATTTGTGTCCAGCCCTCTTTGGTTTTTATGGATTTTTATGTTGGATGTAATCAAGGGAAAATAATGCAGTAATATATTCATCGACATTGGGGAGCTGATCATCATCATCGTGCCATAGCCATAGGACTGCCATCTTCATCGAACATTGACTGTGCAACTGAGACAAGATCATCTGCCATCCATACAAGTTCTTCATCATCCTGAAAATTTATAATGTGATTAATTCTAATTCAACGTCAATGTCGTCTTCGTGAGGAATAAATGAGTGTGAATGAAGTATTCAATCAAAAACCACAAAAGTCTTCTTTTGTTTTTATCATTCCAAGTTTCAGTATGTAGTATAAGTTTATTATTTATTTAATATATATAACGAACGCTGCTTCGTTACAATGACATCAAAATGCTCAAGTTAAAAATACATGGGTTTGTATAATATTTTACAGCAATGAACTGCGTTCTTAATTTATGCAGCACTGGACAACATAATACAAAGTGCGATTCATCTTCTTCATTTGTTTTACAAAGTGGGCACAAGTTATCAGCTGGTTTAACATTTTTATATCTATCATAGTGGACAGAAATAGTCGAAACACTAAAACGGAACTTTGATATTATAAATCTTAAATGCATGTCCATTCATATGGTCAGATTAGTTCTTAAAAAGTTATTAAAACCCATAATTAAACTATACATCTTGTATCTATCACTGTTTTGTCTATAACTCCAGTCTCGTCATCTGCAATCCACAAGTCTTTGTTTAAAATATCTCTAAAATCTTTTATCTTGAACACCTTGATTCAGCCACACAAATCCATATTCATACAGAAAAAGACACATCCGCACATTTGATGGAGAGAGAGAGAGAGAGAGAGAGAGAGAGAGAGAGAGAGAGAGAGAGAGAGTAGATTTATCAAATTTAAAAAGAAGAGTCCAAGGAACAAAAGAAAAAAAGAAAAAGGACAAAATCAAACAACACAACAAAAAGGCATGGAAATAGGACAGACGTAATATAACAATAAGTCTAAAGAATACTTTTCAAACGCACAGGCATAACGACACATAATAGTGTAAAGACTTACATTTTTATTTTACTGCGATCAAACAATAAAACAAAACCGCAGCAAGCAAGTTGAGGCGTAGGTTCGCAGATCCTCTACACAGCGACTCAACCAAAGCTTTTTAGATTTTGAGGTTAGGTCAGCCAGGCTAGCTATAAATAGATTCGCCGATGCTTCCTTTCATTTCCTTTCACTGGAAGGGAGGGTGCAGGCAAGCTATAAATAGTCCGCAGCAAGGGGGTTTCAGTATAAATAGTATCCCCACTTTCTGGAAATTTAGTGCTTTAAATTCCCACTGTCGCTGTCTTCCTCATTTGCTCTTTCCCATTCCCGATCTGTCCTACCACTCTGCTATACTATCTTCTTCTTCGCTAGATCAATGACCTACCTTTTTTCTTGAAAACTCTTCCTGGACAAGACTCCTTGTTTGTGTATGAGGTCTGTTGGATCAGCTTGGGAATGTTGGACGCTTTCTGCCGGGTGGTCACTAGGGCTTCCTATGAATGTACTATTTAGCACTATAGGCATTTTATATGTATGTTTTTTGTTGATGATTTATAATGATGTTTGTATTCTATTTTGTTTTTGTAATCGGGGAGTTCGCGTAGTTGAGGTCAACCCTCAGCCGTCCCTCGCGTGGGATGTCTTTATTGTAAAGTGACTGGCCGGTGGAGGGCATTCAATTTTCCCACTGGGGTTGTTTCAACAGATCTTTTATGCGGATCGGGGGTTGTCCGGTCCTGATTTGGCTCGGAAGAGTCCGCTGGACCTAAAGCAATAATAAATCAAATCAAATCAATCAAGCTCACATAAAAATTGAGCATTACGCATCACAAACACGTACTCGCCTACATTCTAAACAAATTAATTGTGAACACACTTCAATGTAGGTAATGCTGACTAGGTTTACTTAGCAACAGTTTTCCCCCACAGTAGAACTCGCTACATTAGTCAAATTTTTACAGAATTATCTCCCTGTCTAAATGTCGTTCATTGTACCAATAGGAAGACTTTGAACACACTCTTCAATGTAATGCTGACTAGGTTTACTTAGCAACAGTTCCCACCACCGTAGAACTCACTACATTGGTAAAATATTTACAGAATTATTTCCCTGTCTAAATGTCGTTCATTCTACCAATAGGAAGACTTTGAACACACTCTTCAATGTAATGCTGACTAGGTTTACTTAGCAACAGTTCCCACCACCGTAGAACTCGCTACATTGGTAAAATATTTACAGAATTATCTCCCTGTCTAAATGTCGTTCATTCTACCAATAGGTAGACTTTGAACACACTCTTCAATGTAATGCTGACTAGGTTTACTTAGCAACAGTTCCCACCACCGTAGAACTCGCTACATTTGGTAAAATATTTACAGAATTATTTCCCTGTCTAAATGTCGTTCATTAAGAGGCACCAATAGGAAGACTTTGAGCACACTTCAATGTAAAGCTGACTAGGTTTACATAGCAACAGTTTCCCACCACCGTAGAACTCGCTACCTTTGTGTCAAACTTTTACAGAATTATCTCCCTGTTTAAACGTTGCTCATTAAAAGGCACAATAGGAAGACTTTGTTTACTTCTGGCGGACATGGTTTTATCCTAAAATTCGCATTGGTATCTCATTGAACACAATGTTGTATTGCCAAGTGAACACACAAGAAATGCATTTTAGCCAAGCTGCAGCACAACCAAATTGCATACATAAAACGTAATGAACACGCTGACAGCACAATTAAAAAAACCAGATAAAAACATTAAACGGTAAAAAAGACACACAAAAAAGAACTATACAAAATGCAAATTAGTTGTCTGTCAACACACACATACACACACACACGCACACACACACAAAGGTGCGCGCGCGCTCTTGCGCGTGTGAGCGCGCGTACCGCTAAAATTATAACAATAAATTAACATAGCAAAAAAAAAAAAAAAACACCGAATTGTTCTTATTCTTATGTGGTTTTTAAACAGCGCTTTTCCAGTGGAAGGTTGCTCAAGGCGATGGTGGTTAAGCTATACAGGATCTAACTCCAGCCGCCCGATGCGCCCACTTGGCGACCTTAGGGGCGCCGTCTCACGCCCCAAACAACTGAGTACTATACTGGACGACCTGATATCGGGGAGAAAGGACCTAGTGCTTGCTGGGTGTTTGTGTGTAGCCGGCACTCAACCGTCTAGGGCATGAGCGTCAGGATCTTTAAAGTCCGTCTACGAGGTCATATTTTGGATTTTAAACTTTTGACACTAGCAAGCAGGATCATAGAAGAAGTTTAGACCCCAAAAATAAATGTCTGTTTACGATATCCCGACCGACCCTAATATTTTGGCTCGAGCTTAAACTTATTTTGGGATCGTGTGGAAAAAAAATTGAAAAAAGAACCCCCACCCACCCCCTCTCCCCCCCCCCCAAAAAAAAAAATCGCACCCAAAGTGGAAAAAGAAGGAAAAACAGATTTTGACCTACCGACCGTACCTATGTTTTTTTTTTCCTTCCACTGAGGTGAAAGCTGTCGCAAAAACCAAGTCCGTAGGCAGTTTACTAGCCGTCCTCATCTTGACGTCATCCTACCATGAAGTCATTACGAATCAAACGCTACAATAATAGGCTCAGAACACATTCGCGTAAAAACAGCCAAAAGCCAAGCCGCTGAAATTGCATACCTGTCAAGGGTTTTTGGGGTTGTGGTGTAGCAATTTATCAGAAAAACCATAGCAAATGGAGGTTTGGTGTAGCACTAATGTGAATCACGCGATTCGCAACAAAACTGGAAACTTCTGCATCCAATATAAACACACACATCCAATGTGTTTACAAATTTATTGTAAAATCTTGTTAATGCACAACACTTTAGCTATTACCATTATCATTATCATTATAAACATTTTCAAATTTCATGTACGTTTTTCAAAATAAAAGTAAAAATGCAACAAAAAAAAAAAAGAAAATAAAAAAAAGAGAGAAAAGAAATTGGTAGGAAAATCTCCTATTTTGTCTCAAGACCAGGTTCAGCATCACATCATTTACATGGCTTCCATGTAGATCTAAACTTTCCTAGCACTGGTAAGGAAAACAATTTTTAATGCATCAGTAGACTCAATAAAGTTTAATAATAGCATATGAGTAACTCATATGCTATTACTAAACTTTATTGAGTCTACTTTGGACTTCTCCACTAGGCCTTCAAAATCCTAATTGGTTTCCCATTCAGGCAGGTGCCTTCCTGGTCTTTTGAGTTTTTTTAGGTGGAGGCTTTGCCATTTTCTTTGTTCAACTCTGTCTGTCTCTCCCTCACAAAGACTGATCGTAGACTGAAGTTCTGAACGAACACGTGTTGCGGAAGTGCGGTGCTTTTACTGAGTGTCTTTAAACCGGACTCGACCGGAACAGACTACTTTCGCGCGAAAACCCCCTTGGTTAAAAAGTATTATCGTCACTTTTGAAAAATTGCGTAGCAGCTTTGTGATACGCCGTAGCAATGGGAAAATGTTTAAAATGCGTAGCGCTACGCAAAAATCCGTAGCACTTGACAGGTATGAAATTGTAAATGTGTCGGTCACGCACCTATAACTCCAAGTTTTTCTCGCCTGTATTATTTTCTAAGGTCACCCAGTGCCTACCTTAACGTGAATTATACAGTTTACAACATTCGCGCAATTTTCATCTCGCCCTCAGTTCGCACTTCAAAGTCCGTCCAACGGAATGCGTAGAGCACAGACTAGAACTCGGTGTATACTCTCCTCTGAAGAAGTAAAATGTATTTATTCAAGGAACTTGAATCGAACGGGACACCAATGACCACGACTAGATACTTTCAACCACGAAACCACCAATCAATCAATCAATATTTCATTTATTGTCTATTCACACATTCAGGTGATATTAGACATTAATTAAGAACAACAACAATATAAAGAAAATCACAATTAAGAAACCTTGTAACAAAATGGAATGAAATGGGAAGAAGGATTTAACACCAAACTATAAAAGTCTACCAATAGGAGTCTGTGCAATAATTTTCACAACTGCTGTTATCTGTGAATGATGTAATACATCATCTAAAGAATGTCCATATTCAGTCAAATGATGTCCTTGGTTTTTATACATTGCATTTAAAACTGGACATTCAAAAAAAAATGTGGTAAACTGATATATTTTCGCCACACATACACTGGATATCTGCCGAATATTTAGTATTCCATGAGTTCATTCTTAACTTGTATATTAATTTTGACAACTGTCGTGAACAGTTTGGTATAGTAACCTTGTTAATGCTATTATCTTGACATACTGCTTTTTCTAATAAGGAATACATTTCATGACAACACATACTCAAATTGTTGACAGAAATAGAATCTAATGATCTTAGCGCTCCCTCTTTGGCTAACTTGTCACATACTTCATTCCAATGAATTCCACAATGTGCTGGAACCCAACAGAAATCAACAACTATACCTCTAGAAAACATACAATGGATCATATGTTTAATTTCATATATAAATTCATTTCTTACTTTGGAATTACCCTGTTTTAAAGCATACAAAACCGATTTTGAATCTACACAAATCAGTAAACCAAAGAGCTCTAACGGTAAAGTCATAATGTAGTTGAGAGCCATTACAATAGCATAAAGCTCACTCGTAAATATAGAAAACCCCTTTCCTAGATAATATGAGCGTCTTACATTTAATGCAGGAATGATAAAAGCCGATCCACTATCTAAAGAATCTAATACCGAACCATCTGTAAAAATCTTCAAATGGTTTAAATAATTATTTTCAATTTGCTCTTTTACCTCAGTAACTAAGAGATTAGTGTCGTCATCTTTTTTAGTTACACTATAATCAATGTTAAAATTTGCATTTCTGTGCTCCCATGGTGGAATAGGTGATATTAATGGCATAACGGGAATTGCTGTGATATCAATGTTACACTTTTCAAAAAGATCTTTTGTATAGTTCTTAATTGGCTTCAAGTAATTAATATGTTTAGTTCTTTTTGGATAGTCTTCTGCATCTATAAAAATTTCTTCCTGTACTGAATTAGGGACAGATAAACATCTTAATACATATTTTGAAGTAGCTAATTGACGTTGTTGGTTTAATGGTAATATTCCAGCCTCTTGGTATGTTTTAATTGTATTAGCATGAACTGGAACACCTAATGCAACTTTAATAGCTCTACTGTCGATGCTTTGTAATTTATTTAATAATGTATTGTTTGATGAAAAGTACACCTCCTGACCATAAACAAGCTTTGAACGGACTAGTGATATTGCTAAATGTAAGAGGGATTTGGTATCCTGCCCCCAATTTTGTACACTAATAATTTTTAATAAATTTAGTGATTTTCTTGCCTTTGTTATTAAATGTTCAATATGTAATTTCCAGTTTAATTTAGAAGTTAGCTGAACACCAAGAAATTTAACCTGTTTCTTGTATATCAGAATCTCATCATTTAATTTTAGAACAGGTAAACATTTAGGATTAATACCATTATTAAAAAGCATTAAAAACGTTTTTTCAGATGACAATTCCAGACCATTATTTTTCATAAAGAGATTAAGGTTTTTCAGTTCTTCTTGAAACAGTTTTTGTAAATGTGTTATTACTCTCTGCTTAGTATGTTTTCGAATAGATGTATTAATCCACATGGCAATATCATCAGCGTACTGAACAACATTTATTGGATTAGAAATAACAGTGGGAAGATCGTGAATTAGTATTGAAAACAATAATGGTGCAATTATAGAGCCCTGAGGAATTCCCATGTCAATGTTATGATAAGATGAATAAGTGTTTCCTACTCGTGTACATATAGATCTGCCATTTAAATAATTTTTTATATAATTATACATATGACCACTTATTCCAATATTTTTTAACTTATATAACAATCTTGCATGCCACACACTGTCATATGCTTTTTTGACATCGAAAAATGCAGCAAGAGTACTTTTTCTATGAGCAAACTGTTTTTTAATATGACTCGTTAATTTCACCAAATGGTCAGTTGTGCATCGACCTTTTCTAAATCCTGCCTGATTTTTAGGAATTACGTTGTTCTTTTCACAAAAATATGTTATTCTTTTCTGAATTATTTTTTCAAATACTTTCCCTACATGTGAGTTCAATGCAATTGGTCTATAATTAAGAATTGAGGAACGAGATTTACCTTGCTTATGTACTGGAATAACTACTGACTTCTTCCAGATAATAGGGAGAGTTCCACTCTGCCAACACTGTTGGCATAATGAATGTAGTAATTTTTTCCATTTCAAAGGCAAATGCGTTAATAATTGATATGACATTCCATCAATCCCAACTGCAGTCCTGTTTGATGAAAATGATTGTAAACAGTCTAAGAACTCTTCAAATTCAATAGGGGCATTTATAAAATGAGAATTATTTGGCAAAGGATCTTCATATTCTTTCTCATTTTCTTTTTCTTTTCTTAATTGTTGAACTGATGGATCAAGACTTGATGATAAAGAATATTCTGCAAAAATCTTTACAAAAGCATCAGCCTTCTCTTTAGCACTTGGAAAATTATTATTGCTTAATTTAATTGGATACGACTGAAGTTTAAATCCATTTTTCATTTCTTTTACTTTTTTCCATACCTTTTGCATATCCTTTGACTCTGAAACCTCTTTAACACAAAATTCAGACCAATACTGTTTTTTTGCCTGAGCTATAACCCTATTACATTGTATCTTAGCATATTTCATCTTTGTGAAATTTTCTTCCGTTTTATTTTTTATCCAATGCTTATATAAGTCTTTTTTTAAATTTACAGCTGTTTCACATTCACTGTTCCACCAAGAATTTCCAGAATGGTTATTTAGTTTCTTAGATTTACACTTTGGTATATATTTTTCTGCTGCTGTTAATATATTATTTCTAAAATTTGAATAAAACACATCTACATCAACATGAATAATACTGTCAGTATCGATGGCATTGAGATGTGCTTGAAAATCTTCCCATATTGCAAATTTATATTTAAATTTAGGAATGATGTCTTCTGTTTTATCATCTTTATCATAATCAACATCCTTGAGCTTAATAATAATTGGTATATGATCACTTCCTAGACAATCGTCTAGCGGAGACCAAGTGCAAGTTATTGCTAAGTCAGGTGTTGTAAATGACAGATCAATTGCCGTGGGCCTGTGGTATGAAACATCAGGGATTCTTGTATACTGACCGTCATTTAAGAGGCATAATTTAGAGTCCAAAATATTTTCAACTAAACGGCTACTTGTTACTATAGTACAACCTGGCTCCCACCACGGCGAATGCGCATTAAAGTCCCCCATTATTAACCACTTAGCATTTGAATTTACTAATGTTTTTAACCAATCTGTATTTTCTTCTTTCGGACCTTCTGGTAAATATACAGACAAAACATTTAAAACAATATGCTTGTTAATTTTCAACACTGCAGCAGTACTATAAATATTCTTTAATGACGTAGGTACAGGCGATGGAAATAAGCAATAATCTAAATCACATCTAATATATAAAGCTGTCTGTACTTTTCTTTTGTCATCGAATTCAAGAGCATGAAACAAAGGAGGATAATAATAATTCTTTAACTTAGGGAGCCTCTTCGGGTCAATATTCAATGACTGTAATGCTAGAACGTGAAAATTCTCATCCGCTATATATTTTTCAAAATATAATAAATTTGTACCCAGTGACCTGCAGTTCCACTGGAAAAATGTTATTTCATTTTGCTTCATAATTATTCTAACTTATTGAACTTACACTTACTTTTAATGAGGAATAGATATATAGTCTGTATTTATTTATTTTAACAAAAAATGCGTTCGTATTATAATTCTTCATGAATAATTTACATGTTATTGTTTTCATGTAATTATGTGTTGGTTTGTCTTCTTCACTTTTTGGTAAATGTGAAATCCAGTCTTTGTATTTTGCATGATGTTTAGTAGAACTGCCAGTTTTTGTTCCACCAATTTTCCCTTCGACGATCATTTTTTGATCTAACTTTTTCCCATAGGAGCCAATTCAGGTGACGCCCAATGTTCTTCGCCAGGGTTGCTGTAGCTCTTCGGTTGGGGTGTACTCCATCAGGACAATCATACTTTGAGATATTCTCATGTTGAACGAATGAAATGTTCTTGATTTCAAACAATTCCGACACCAATACAGCATTAAATAGACATCTTTTTCTCTCCAAATCCTGATGACCAGTTGGCGCGATTTTGCTTACTACGAACTTGGTCAAAGGCTTCTCTGTTACAACCTTTTTGATCTTGGTAGCCAAGTTCAATGCAGCTGCTCTCGGCTCCTTCTTTTTCAAATCGTTGAGCCCCACGTGAATAACGGCAGCATCAATATGATCCTCAATGGTAGTTGGAACGTATTCTGCAGTGAACATCTTCTTGTGTACAGGGTTCTTGTCAGCCGATGTCTCTTCAAGGATTTTCGATAGATCTTCTGTTGTAGATGCCTTCTTGTGAAACGCATGGAACCCGTACGATCTTCCAAGCCTTTTTCCATCAACATTTCTGATCACAGAATCTCCTATATATACGAAACCACCACAAATATAGAGCGGACTTGAGACGTAAACATTAAACATCACATTGTTGTCTATAGTTAATAACAACTTTTTTAAAACAGGCGATTACTGATGTAATATTAAAGATAATACCTGAATACAGAACAAAACAGAAGAAAAACAGCATTGCACTAGTGCTGAACAGAGAGATCAGGGACAGACTAGGGAAGGGTAATTTGACAATTACTCTCAAAGAAAGAAACACTACCGTTCAAATGCATCTTTCATATCACGGACGAGTGTCATGAATCAATGGTATGTTAGGTATCTCCATTTGCTGTCACCCCCTCCCCCATTTGTGGTCATACCCCCCCCCCCCCCTCCACTTCTCCCCGTCTACGCTTTCCGTACGTCACGATATATTAATGACGGAACAGTTTTTTATGCGATTGACCAACCTTTTCGGTTGTAGTTTTGTTTTTTTCCAGGTAAGCTTACATTGCAATATATTTTAGCTGTCAGTTTCGTTTATGGGTTCGTGGACTGTCATCCGAAGCATTATTTTACTTAGTAGGGTTACATGGAAGAGTGACCGCTGCTGAGATCGAGAATGAACAAGGGAGACAAGAAACTTTAGGTTGTGATTGTGTCGCCTGTGAACGTGGGACAGGGGTTATAGCATAACATCCTGGACATACTTCTAATTGGAAGCTGTCTTCTTGGGTTAAAGGTGAAAATAGGAAAGATCTTTCTTCCTGTCTCTGCTGCCAGTGCTTTCGTTAAGATTGTGGAATTATTCCAAATATACAGATGGCCATTTGGCTGTGTCGGCTACAACGGGTACACCCAGCACGCATTTCCCGTCCTCGGTCGCCCACAATCGTGCTCAGTCACCTGAGCGTCAGACTATGCGCCCAAAGGTTGCAAGTGGGCGCATCTGAGGCCGTGAGTTAGATCCTGTATCAGTCATCGCCTTGAGCAGTTCTTAAACTGCAGAAGCGCTATATAAGAACGAGGAAATAAATTAAATTTTGAAACAAAAAATACTTATTACAATTTAGGACTGATTTTATCTCATAGACAATGAGGAAATGACAGACCGTCCGCAAATACCAACACCTACACTACGACCGACACCCACATTGGAATCATTTTGATTCCCGAATACATCAAAGTATTTCCAAATATATGCCTGATGTTTGACTAGATACAAAACTATCAGTGCTGGTTGGCTAGATACAAATACTGGTTGACTAGATATAAGTTCTGGTTGGCTAGATACAAATACTGGTTGACTAGATATAAGTTCTGGTTGGCTAGATACAAATACTGGTTGACTAGATATAAGTTCTGGTTGGCTAGATACAAATACTGGTTGACTAGATATAAGTTCTGGTTGGCTAGATACAAATACTGGTTGACTAGATATAAGTTCTGGTTGGCTAGATACAAATACTGGTTGACTAGATATAAGTTCTGGTTGGCTAGATACAAATACTGGTTGACTAGATATAAGTTCTGGTTGGCTAGATACAAATACTGGTTGACTAGATATAAGTTCTGGTTGGCTAGATACAAATACTGGTTGACTAGATATAAGTTCTGGTTGGCTAGATACAAATACTGGTTGACTAGATATAAGTTCTGGTTGGCTAGATACAAATACTGGTTGACTAGATATAAGTTCTGGTTGGCTAGATACAAATACTGGTTGACTAGATATAAGTTCTGGTTGGCTAGATACAAATACTGGTTGACTAGATATAAGTTCTGGTTGGCTAGATACAAATACTGGTTGACTAGATATAAGTTCTGGTTGGCTAGATACAAATACTGGTTGACTAGATATAAGTTCTGGTTGGCTAGATACAAATACTGGTTGACTAGATATAAGTTCTGGTTGGCTAGATACAAATACTGGTTGACTAGATATAAGTTCTGGTTGGCTAGATACAAATACTGGTTGACTAGATATAAGTTCTGGTTGGCTAGATACAAATACTGGTTGACTAGATATAAGTTCTGGTTGACTATATACAAGTACTGGTTGACTAGATATAAGTTCTGGTTGACTATATACAAGTACTGGTTGACTAGGGAATATCAGAACGCATTTATTGCATACGCATTTCTTCAGCTTCTGTTATACGACTCTGGACACCAGATGTTCTCAGTGCTCGACGCAGCTTGAAATGTCTGAAAATCAATAAGTGAGAGAGTGAAACAACAAACTAATGCATCCATTAATAATAACTAAAAGTAGAAATAAAATTACATTCATGTAGTCAAACTCACACACACACACATACACACACTCACACACACACCCATAGTAATAATAATAATAATAGTAATAATAATAGTAATAATAATAGTAATAATAATAATAGTAATAATAATAATAATAATAATAATAATAATAATAATAATAATAATAATAATAATAATAATAATAATAATATTAGTAATAATAATAGTAATAATAATAATAATAATAATAATAATAATAATAATAATAATAATAATAATAATAATAATAATATATATATTTGATATAGCGCGGGTTTTCATACAAATGCTCAAGGCACTTTACAATTACATCCAGTTACACAAAACTTGGAACACATAGGAAGCACGATAATTAAAACCAACATCGGCAAACAATCAAAGCATGCCCAAAGCAAGACATCAACAACATAGCCATACATACAACGCGCGACAGGACATACAAGCAAAGCATAGTTAAACCACGGCAGTACAAACAACAGGTAATAAAGACAAAAGCACTAAAAACATATAAGCAAATCGTAGTACAAGTGCATACAGGGCATCAGCAAACCAGCGAAGCAAACTCCAGGCTAGACATTAAAATCAACACATCAGCAAACCAGCAAAACGACCCCATGCAAGACATTACAGTCAACAACATAGCCATACATACAAAGCATGATACACAAACAAAACATCGCAAGACATGCTCAAAAAGGATACAAGTACAGTGGAACCTCCGGTTTACGACCGTCCAAAATCTGAGAAAAAACGGTCTTATAATAGAGGTGGTCTTATACCGGAAACAAGGGGTGGGGTGGAGGAGAGGAGGGTCAGGCTCGTAGGGGTATGTAGTCATAATTTTCACACTCACCAGCATGTATTCTCTAACAAAGAAAACTATAAAACATGTTTCATTTTTAGCTTTGTCTTTTATTCACAACTTCAAAAATAGAAAACGGTCGTGTCTTCAGACATTTCGAACAGGGAAAAACTTTCTCTCTGCCAAACTCAAAACTTTCCTCTTGCACGACGCCATTTTGACAAACCAGTGTAGGCGAGTAATGTCCCTTACTTGCGAAACGGAAATAGCAGACAACAGCAGGCGAACACTAACCTGAGAGAGAAAAAAAGAAAGGTACAGACAATAAATTAACTAATATCTTTTAAATTGCCTAAGACGGTCGTATAAAGGGCTTTAGACACGGTCGTTGGTCGCATAAACGAGGTTGTCGCAAACCAGAGGTCATTTATTATTGGAAGTGAATCCGTCAGATGTTTTCAGGTCACATAACGGAGGGAGTCGTAAACCAGAGAGACGGATACCGGAGGTTCCACTGTATTACAAAAGGCTTAACAACAAAACCTTAGATACAGAGCAAGGATCAGCAAACATACATGGGATCGGCACACAAGTAACACAATATTCCAGGCAAGACAATACATGCTTCCGCACATAAGCGAAACAGACTAAAAGAGTATATAACATAACCATACATGCAAACACAATACAATTGAAAACTCGGCGACTACGAGCAAGAAGATACAACTAAATAAGCAAAAGAGCGTGACCAAACATATAAAATGTAATACATAACAAGACATTAGCGCTCAAGCAAAACATACCCAGAGCAAGACAACTCAACAAGATCAACAATGAAACCATACAAACAATGAGCATATCACACATAAATAATCAGCAACATACATGGCAAAACACAAGCAGGGCCTACTCGCGGGCAAAGCAGGCAGTACAAACAACAGAACATATATATATATATATATATATATATATATATATATATATATATATATATATATATATATATATATATATATATATATATATATACATCAACATGCATAGGGACATACATAAAGCATACATGCGCGGCGAAGTTGACCATACAGGTTTACACAAGTCACTGAGATGCAGTCATGGGGGTGGCGGGGTGGTAGGGTGCGGGGGGGGGGAGGGAAGAGAGAGCTAGAGGAGGAATGTAGTAGTAGTAGTAGTAGTAGTAGTAGTAGTAGTAGTAGTAGTAGTAGTAGTAGTAGTAGTAGTAGTAGAAGTAGTAGTAGTAGTACCTGAAGTAGAAGATGGCAACCGCGGCCAGAGATAGCAGGAAACAGCTAGCACCAAGAACGGCAACCGCGGCGGTCAGCCCACCTGTAAATGTTTCCTTGCATGAATCTGGTTGACAGAAATGGATAGAGAGTGGGGTGGGCGCGGAAGGGGGTAGGAGGTAGGTGGGTATTACATTACTCTTTCATCAGCACGCCAGTTAATTACGTAATACAAGGACACGCACACTGACAGATTCGTGCATGTGCGCACAAACAGACACACGCAATCATATACACATACATACAAACATACATACATACAAACATACATACATAATACACGTTCAGTGAGTTCACAAACCAACAACAATAACACTAGGAACCACAACTGCTAGAAGAAGAAGAAGAAGAAGAAGAAGAAGCAGAGCAACAACAGCAACAGCAACCACAACAACAACAATCACAACAACAACAACAACAAAAACAACAACAACAAAGAAGAAGAACAACAACAACATCTACTAATATTATTTTTTCAATGATTTTAATTACATTATTAGGTTGATTAGTATAACATTACATTACATGATTATTGCTTTAGGTCCAGCGGACTCTTTCGAGCCAAATCAGGACCGGACCACCCCTGATCCGCACAAAAGATCTGCTGAAACAACCCTAGTGGTAAAACTGAAAGCTCTCCACCAGCCAGTCACTTTACAATAAAGACATCCCACGCAGGGGACGCTGAGGCTGTACTCTAATTTATCGAACCCCCGTTTACAAAAACAAAATAAAATACAAACATCATTATAAATTGTGAACAAAACACATACATGTAAAATGCTTACATTGCTAAATAATAACATCATAGGAAGCCCTAGTAACCACCTGGCAGAAAGCGTCCAATATTCCCAAGCTGATCCAACAGACCTCATACACAAATAGGGAGTCTTGTCCCGGAAGAGTTTTCACGAAAAAAGGTAGATGACTGGTCTAGCAAAGAAAAAGATAGTATAGCAGATTGATAGAACAGAGCAGGAATGAGAAAGAGCAAATGAGAAAGACAGCGACAGTGGGAATTTAAAGCACTAAATTTCCAGAAAGTGGAAATACTATTTATACTGAAACTCCCGACACCCCGACGGGGGGTTGATTAGTATATTATTGCAATACAAATAATGGTGTTTCAAAAAAGCAAGCAGGTTTTAAGAAAGGCAGGCTAATTATTGATCATTTAGTGAAATAAGTACAGATATAGAAATGGAATGCGCGAATAAAAAGACGGAACTAGCTACCTCTTTTGATATCAAAATGGTAGATGACTGGTCTAGCGAAGAAGAAGATAGTATAGCAGATTGATAGAACAGAGCAGGAATGAGAAAGATTGATTGATTGATTGATTGATTTTGTTTATTTCCAATAGGGCACACCCCTTTAGGAAGGAGTATGTGAACCATTACAGTGACAATCCAAATATTACATCAAACAGTAAAAACTATATCGACTTCCTTTATGAAAGTACTATGTCTCTCGATTTCAAAGCCTTGTACAGGTATACACACAAATTTCTAACAGTCGTGGCGTTGGTAGCAGACAATAACAATTGGAGATGAGAAGCACATGGCATCCTGTAATATTTTTTAGCAATGAACTTGTTCCTTAAAGTTTCATAAAATGGACAGCAAAAAAGAAAATGAATTTCATCTTCTACACCATTGTTATATAAAGGGCAAACTAAGTCTTGCGGTCTATGAAATGTATATCTATAAAAATGTACTTTAAGGTCAGAGACTCAAAAACGAAATTTTGTCAGGATATACTTTAGCTGACGATCAACATCCAAAGAAACATAAGTAGGAATGTTATCAAGGGAGTTACAGAACAATCTATACGTGGAAAATCTATCACTTTCATTTATATGACCGAATACATTCTGCCATTTGCAATCGATTAAACGTTGCTTAAAGACACGCACAAAATCTTTTATAAAACCAACACCCTGCTCTTCCCAAACAAAACCATACCCATTTTGAAATAGGCAAGTTCTTATATTTGTAACCCACGTTATCTTTCCCTTGGCGTCCAAATCTTTTAACATTAAATAAGCTTTCTTCGGTATTCTGTCATTTGACATTTGAATCAATTTGAACCAGTAGCGAATACAACAATAGAATTTATAATTATAGGATATCTGTTCAATTCCTTATAAATAAAATCATTAGGGGTGCGTAGATTTACAGGAATGAGAAAGAGCAAATGAGAAAGACAGCGACAGTGGGAATTTAACTAAAGCCCTAAATTTCCAGAAAGTGGGGATACTATTTATACTGAAACCCCCGGCACCCCAACGGGGGTTGATTAGTATATTATTGCACTACAAATAATGGTGAAGCAAAAAAGCAAAGCAGGTTTTAAGAAAGGCAGGCTAATTATTGACCATTTAGTGAAATAAGTACAGATATAGAAATGCAATTCGCGAATAAAAAGACGGAACTAGCTACCTCTTTTGATAACAAAATGGTAGGTGACTGGTCTAGCGAAGAAGAAGATATATAGCAGATTGATAGAACAGAGCAGGAGTGAGAAAGAGCAAATGAGAAAGACAGCGACAGTGGGAATTTAAAGCACTAAATTTCCAGAAAGTGGGGAAACTAAATGTACTGAAACTCCCGGCACCCCAACGGGGGTTGATTAGTATATTATTGTAATACAAATAATGGTGTTTCAAAAAAGCAAGCAGGTTTTAAGAAAGGCAGGCTAATTATTGATCATTTAGTGAAATAATTACGATATAGAAATGCAATTCGCGAATAAAAAGCCGGAACTAGCTACCTCTTTTGATATCAAAAAAGCGTATGATCGAGAATGGCACTCTAGGTTATTCTATAAGAGTTTTACAAAATATAATAGGACTCTTTAAATATATAAAATTACATACATCACTTCCTCATGACAAAGAGTCCATGTGTATAATCATGACAAAGGATTGGGGGTGGGAGAGGAGAAGGGTGAAGAAGGAGAGGGAACTATTATTGCCTCAGTTTCTTCAACCATTCTTGTAATTAACGAGTTCATTATTACTGATTGTTAGCTATTTAAATTTGTTTACTAATATGTTCATATTTTCAATGTCTAAATCACAATGGAGAATAATAGACAATAAATGAGTCGCACACACGTACACACAGACAAACACACACGCACATAGTATCTGCTGTGTCAAAGGATTTGAATTTTCTGTGAAAATCAACCTACAAAATTTGAACTAAAATCAAGTTTAAATTACCAACCCGGAAAGATGCTATTTTTATCGCAAAGAAAGGCAATCTGTTAGGTATTTCAAAATGGGACTTTCACAACCCGGCTGTATGATTTGTATAGGGCAATGTATGCTACTGCCAACGTTGACAGGACATTTTGATTGGGAACTTATTTCTATGCCCCTTTTCTACACGATTCAAACAAATAGTGCCACCAAATTCTACACTGTAGTGAAATATTTTTTTTGCTATTGTATTGTTGTTGTTGGAGAAATCGCACTATAATTCTGAGAAATGAAATTAAAAGGAAACGACCCAAATACAATAAAGCTTTATATAAATGCATACCCCAATTTGAGTCATGCGGAAATGGAACAATTTACGGAAAACAGAGAGACATCATTTGTTACATTGAACTGGGCTTTGAGCTGATCTGGCATTAGGAAACAGCGCTATATAAATAAAATAATAATAATAATAATAATAATAATAATTATTATTATTATTATTATTACTATTACTATTACATAAATAGTTTTGATAATATATGGGTTGTTATAATCTGTTCTAACCCCAATCCAAGCTTGTCAATAATGATTTCACTCCCTACACAAATGACATCCTTATGAAACTTTTTGTGTGTTTTTTTTCTCCCATAAACTAAGCACTATTTACATGTACTTTATTTATATTTGTTACATTTGCCACGATCCCTCGGTAACCCCGCTCCATGACATAAGCACAATCTGTCTGTAGCGAACACCAATTAATCGCTGACATATAACTTACCGCACTTTGGAGACGACCCACTAATTTTACAAGCTGGGCGAATCCCTGGTACGTCTTTGTTCTCACTGGGGTACACTGAAACATGGACAACAAGTCTGAAACATTATTGTGTAACAATATACTACGCGCTTAAGAAATGAAAGTAATTCATTGTTCTTCGATACCAATACGAAAACTGTGCTGGACATATCTCGCAGTGAAATGACATCGTGGCCCCAACATAGATTACAATTAAATTGGCATACAAAACCATACTAAAAATGGCATAAAAATAAAAATGACAGTATAAATAATAATAATAAAGCTGATTTATATAGCGCAGTTTCCTGATCTACGATAAGGCACGCTGGTCTTCACAGTAAAACCATAAAACAATACTGTTGTTGTTGTTGTTGTTGTTGTTGTTGTTGTTGTTGTTTAATAACGGAGCAAACCTAACTACTCTTCCAGTGTTGGTACTTGAGGGTAATGTTTTAAAATATACTCAACAGGTAAAATTTTTGGGTGTATTTTTAACGTCTAAATTAAGCAGGAGTTGCAGGGCGCTGGCCGATACAGGATATTACTCAAGCCACAAGCGAGGCGCCCACTTGCAGCCTTTGGGCGAATAGTCTGATGCCCAGACGACTGAGCACAATCCTGGGCGACTGTGGATAGGGGAGAAGAGACCTAGTGCGTGCTGGGCGTATTTGTGTAACCGGCACTCACCCGTCTAGAACATGAGCGTCAGGATTTTTAAAGTCCCTGCGATGGAATGCGTGCGTGCTCCGACTAGACCTCGGTTTATACTCTCCGGCCCTAAGGCGTAGCAGTGCAATTTGCGTGCACAGCTGCATGCTATCAGCGTGCTCAACAAGCTAGCCTATCCCAGCTTGCCTGAAAGTTGGCACAGGTGAACATCTGCAGTCTCTTCAGGCGGAACCAGATGGCAGCCGTAGAAGCCAGCGAACCGACCCGTGACATTGTGGATGGCAATGGTCAGCGTCTCAGCCTGAAGCTTGGAAATGGGTTCCTCAAGACTGTAGCCTTCCGTCACCTGGCATCGCGGGACTCCTTTCAATGTATCCATGCACAAAAGGGCGTTCTTTTCTACAAACAAAAGAAAGGTGCGGATTTCTTTTTTTTAAATAGTATTCCTTTATATAGTATAGCTCTTAAACTGATGGAATGGCCACGTCACCAAAGATTCAGGTCCTGCAAAGACTATCTTTCAAGGCACGGTGCAGAAGAGGGAGAACATGTCACGAACTGGCTAGTGTTAACTCTGCCCAGTGACTATTTAGCCATGTGTAGTACTTGTAACTTTAGAAGTTAGACTATAACACAGCAGCAATTAAATTACACAGCAGACCACACACAGCGAGCCACCCACATCACAGTGAGTCAGCACTTGAGCTTTGAATCGGACCGTTTTAACCAATCAGAGCAGGCTCAGTGGGTAGAGCAGTTTTGACTGTGTCAGATCTTAGCACAGTTTGAATCAGTCGTGTGTGAGACGAGGTAGAGTCAACATCTCCACAGCTAGAGAAATCTCTACACTCATAGACCAGGAAGCAGGACTTTGAAATCTTAGAATTCTCTCAAGTCATTACGGGCCTGAACTTGTCAAACAGGTAAATGAACACCCTTCTGTTTCATCGTGATATATTTATATTATTGTTGAAATTATGTTTGTGGAATTTGCTATGCATAAATGTGAATTGTTAATCCGAATTTGCCGTACCACGTGGAAGAGCCGAGCACGAGGGGAAACACGACCGGTTGCGCCGCCATGTTGTATCCCGTACGGAACCACTGTTGTTTAACTTATATGTATGTTTGCAGACCAGTGGCTGTACCCGTGAATGTTTATATTATTATTAATTCTGTATGTGTATAGTTAGACACGATTTATATTTATGTATGTATAGGAATTTAGAGTTGAGATTCCAGTGGAACCCGGAAGTAGCAGAATGTTCGTCGCTTATGTATAGAGATGTGGAGCTATCACTGAGGGCTACTTGGCTTTCAGTGAGACGCTCTGCACAAACCGATTATTCAGGGTTGTGCAGAATTTCGTCTCTTATATTACAGACGAGCAGGCGAGCTATCCCGAGCTATCCCGAGCTATCCTGTGCACCCCACTCCACAGAAACGACTAGTTGGTTGAGGAGACTCTACCGCACAAGTCGGAAAGAGATACCTTGAAACACACCCTGTCAGACCTCACAGCGTGGCAAGGGAACCCAACTACACAACGACACAGGTGGACCAGAAGCTACCTCACAGAAGGACTTCGAACACCCCACACATGAGTTAAGTGCATAAGGCGAAGGTGCACTTAAACTGATCATAGCAGGACCACAGTTGTCCAACTCTTCAGAAACTGTAAAACGGACCACAGTAGTCCAACTCTTCAGAAACTGTAAAACGGACCACAGTAGTCCAAATCTACATGAAATATTATAGCAAGTGCCCGAGGAAGAAAAACAGCTGCCTAGACTATCAGCGATCGAACTATTAGCATTGAAAGAGACTTTTTAAGTTAGATTAGTACTTAGAGAATCTTGTATAGAGTAGAAGAAATAAATGTGTGATTTTAACTGTTATCAAGTGGCTGGTCTACATATGATTCATAGCAGTGTGAAAGCTAGTGTGACAGTAATCTCTTACCATTTTTCTATCTATTTCTGTACCCCAACCTTAACACAGAACGAGCTAAACAAATAAATTTATTAAAGTAATTCATAGGGTGACTTACTAGCAGTTCCCACCGAATAAACGTGAGGGTCCATAATTCCATTGTGCAGAGCCCATAAACCCCACGTGACACTTTAATTGGCGAGCCTAGCCAGGATCTGTGTATAATAGGAATTGGGTATAACCGGACCTAAGTACAATAAAATTAGATAACAGTAGGAGTAGTAGAATAACTTAGAATAGTGGTAACAAGGACTGATCAGTTGGGTGCACTATTCTTTAGTTAAAAACTTTTTTGCTTCAAATATTTTTGTGCCTGTATGTTGCATTGTTCTTTTGCAGGTTTTGCTTAAATAACTGTTGTATGCCATTTGACTCTTGTTTTATTATTATTGATTGAGAAGTTTATGGTCTTTGCATTGTTTTTATTGAATTGCAATATTGCTAGTGTTTTGGTATTCCACGTGATTCAGAGGTTGTTCATAGACACGTTTGGTAATGTCGGACCCAGTGGCCTTGAGATTGCGTTTCAAGGAACTAGGAGAAGCTTTACACTTAGCAGGGGCAGACCTAATTGCGTATATAAATGCAGAGGTAGAGAAACAGGAGGCTAAGGCAGAGAGAGCAGCCGAGAGAGAACAGAAGAAACTCGAAGCAGAACAGAGAAAAGCAGAACTAGAAGCAGAGCAGAAGAAATTAGAAGCAGAGCAAAAGAAACTAGAATTAGAAGCAGCAAGAGAACAGAAGAAACTAGAATTAGAAAGAGAAGCAGAAGTTAGGAGATGGGAGTATGAGAGGGCAGAAAAAGAAAAAGAGAGGGCAGAAAAAGAAAAAGAGAGGGAAGAAAAGGAAAAAGAAAGACAGCATGAGTTAGAGCTAAGGAGATTGGGATCAGGAGCTTCAAGTTCTTCCTCAACCCCTTCCCACTCAGATCAGCTAGAGGTAGCATCCAACCCTGTACAAGGAATGTCATTTCCACTGGGAACATTCAATGAGAGAGAAGAAGGTCTAGATCTCTATCTGACTAGGTTTGAGCGTCTAGCAACAGAGTACAAACTAGATCCCACTCATTGGTCCTTTAAGCTTAGTCAAGGGCTTAGAGGAAAGGCTTATGACATCTACAGTAAGCTACCGACTGACAGAGTGACTGACTATCACAAAGTAAAAGAGGCACTCCTAACGGGATTCGAACTGACAGGAGAATGCTACCGGCAAAAGTTCCGCACCAATCGGAGAGTGAAAGGAGAGAGCTATGCGCAGTTCGCGGATCGGTTGTCCACAACGTTGGATAAGTGGATTAGCCAGTCAGCCACGGCTAAGACGTATGATGGACTGACAGAACTGTTAGTATGGGAACAGCTACGGGAAACCATGACCCCCGAGCTGAGAACATTCTCAGTAGAGCAGGGCGCGGAAAGACTGGAGGATCTGGTCAAGGTCGCAGATAGGTACGTGGCCGCACACGGAGAAGCCAAGAGCTTCAGGCGAGACCTAAAGCCTAACGGGAAAAAGGCACAGAAAAGAAGCCCTAACCGGGAAGAGCGCACCGCGAATAAGCCGAATAACCCCAGACCTGGGCAAAATAAAGGACCCACCACGGAATTCGGGAAAAGAGGTCCCGCAGAACAGAGACGGTATTGTTCGTTCTGCAACAGAAACAATCACTCCACCGCAGAATGTTTCAAGTTGGCCGCACAACGTAGGGAAGAGCGCGAAAGCCGGCCAGCGCACAGAGTTCTAACTCAAAGCAGCGGTAACAAGCCACACACGATCGGAGATCACCCATCGGTGACAGACACGGTCAAGGTCAACGGAAAAGAAGCGAACTGTCTGTATGACACAGGTCTATCATACGACGCGATAGTTAGCGAATATCTTGTATCGCGCACGGACTTGACGGACAAGACAGTCGACTTACAAGGAGCAGACTTGACGAAACCGACGACTACTTGCCCAATAGCTTGGATCGAAGTAGAGAGTAGGTACGTCACAGGACGAATCCAAGCAGCTGTTTTACAGAAACCCCTGTATGATCTAGTGCTAGGTTGTAGGTATGTGTTCTTAGTTGAGATTCCAGTGGAACCCGGAAGTAGCAGAATGTTCGTCGCTTATGTATAGAGATGTGGAGCTATCACTGAGGGCTACTTGGCTTTCAGTGAGACGCTCTGCACAAACCGATTATTCAGGGTTGTGCAGAATTTCGTCTCTTATATTACAGACGAGCAGGCGAGCTATCCCGAGCTATCCTGTGCACCCCACTCCACAGAAACGACTAGTTGGTTGAGGAGACTCTACCGCACAAGTCGGAAAGAGATACCTTGAAACACACCCTGTCAGACCCCACAGCGTGGCAAGGGAACCCAACTACACAACGACACAGGTGGACCAGAAGCTACCTCACAGAAGGACTTCGAACACCCCACACATGAGTTAAGTGCATAAGGCGAAGGTGCACTTAAACTGATCATAGCAGGACCACAGTTGTCCAACTCTTCAGAAACTGTAAAACGGACCACAGTAGTCCAACTCTTCAGAAACTGTAAAACGGACCACAGTAGTCCAAATCTACATGAAATATTATAGCAAGTGCCCGAGGAAGAAAAACAGCTGCCTAGACTATCAGCGATCGAACTATTAGCATTGAAAGAGACTTTTTAAGTTAGATTAGTACTTAGAGAATCTTGTATAGAGTAGAAGAAATAAATGTGTGATTTTAACTGTTATCAAGTGGCTGGTCTACATATGATTCATAACAGTGTGAAAGCTAGTGTGACAGTAATCTCTTACCATTTTTCTATCTATTTCTGTACCCCAACCTTAACACAGAACGAGCTAAACAAATAAATTTATTAAAGTAATTCATAGGGTGACTTACTAGCAGTTCCCACCGAATAAACGTGAGGGTCCATAATTCCATTGTGCAGAGCCCATAAACCCCACGTGACAGAACAGAAAAAGAGGTTGGAGGACAACATTCAAGACTGGACTGGTTTGATACTAAGCAAAGCTATGAGGGGTTGCTAAGGACATAGAAAGATGGAGTACGCTGTTTAAACGATCATCTGTGGTACCCCAACAACCGTCGAGTTACGGGATAGGATAGGATAGATAGGAATTCCTTTAAATAGTATTCCAACATCTCCCTCCTTCTTAATTAATCCTTTCCCCCTCCCATCAGGCAACCTGTACATAATTTTGTGTGTGTGTGTGTGTGTGCGTGTTTGTGTGTGTGTGTTTCTGCTCTTATATTATATGCTCTTTACCCACCATATGTGTGTATATCTGAGTTTGAATTGTGTTGAATGCTTCTGATATAACTGAAAGTTTGAGTATGACTGCGACTGCATGTGCTCTGAGAGTAGACCGACAGTTTGGTTTGCGCGCTATATAAATGAAAGTACTATTATTATTATTATTATTATTATTATTATTATTATTATTATTATTATTATTATTATTATTACTACTACTACTACTACTACTACTACTACTACTACTACTACTACTACTACTACTACTACTACTACTACTACTACTACTACTACTACTTACTTACTTACTTACCCTTGGGGTCATGAGCAATCTTGCCACTGTAGATTGTTCTAACCTATACAGGGAAAAGTGAAAGCCCCAGTTGAAAACCTGTCTTTCCTTTATAGGCATGACTGATTCACTGCGGCAACAGTACCCCCGTTGGAGTGCCGGGGGTTTCAGTATAAATAGTGTCCCCATTTTCTGGAAATTTAGTGCTTTAAATTCCCACTGTCGCTGTCTTTCTCATTTGCTCTTTCTCATTCCTGCTCTGTCCTATCAA
Source organism: Oncomelania hupensis (assembly GCA_036898135.1). Lineage (NCBI taxonomy): Eukaryota > Metazoa > Mollusca > Gastropoda > Littorinimorpha > Pomatiopsidae > Oncomelania > Oncomelania hupensis. The sequence goes on along the minus strand of CM072520.1, from coordinate 39,388,461 downwards.
TCTGCTATACTATCTTCTTCTTCGCTAGATCAGTGACCTACCTTTTTTCTTGAAAACTCTTCCTGGACAAGACTCCTTGTTTGTGTATGAGGTCTGTTGGATCAGCTTGGGAATGTTGGACGCTTTCTGCCGGGTGGTCACTAGGGCTTCCTATGACGTTATTATTTAGCAATATAGGCATTTTATATGTATGTGTTTTGTTGATAACTTATAATGATGTTTGTATTCTATTTTGTTTTTGTAACCGGGGGTTTGATTAGTTGGGGTAAAGCCTCAGCCGTCCCCTGCGTGGGATGTCTTTATTGTAAAGTGACTGGCCGGTGGAGGGCATTCAAGTTTCCCACTAGGGTTGTTTCGGCAGATCTTTTATGCGGATCGGGGGTTGTCCGGTCCTGATTTGGCTCGGAAGAGTCCGCTGGACCTAAAGCAACAATCAATCAATCAATCAATCAATCAATCAATCAATCAAACTACTACTACTACTACTACTACTACTACTACTACTACTACTACTACTACTACTACTACTACTACTACTACTACTACTACTACTATTGTTATAAAGCGCTACACTTACGGTTTCTAATCTTGCATGATCATCAGTATTTTTTTTAAACAACACACTCATACACACACACACACACACAGATGATGCTGAATGATGAAAAAATTTTGTACATACACACAACAGACACACACACACTCACACCAACCGTGCTCGCACAGACTCAACCGTACACACCCACCCACACACACACACACACACACACACACACACCCACACACACACACACACACACAGTGCGCAAATACTCGCCCTAAAACAGCATACATGAAGAAGACTTTTTCTCATGGGCCTGTATTTCTCAGAAACGTTCACAACTGACTCATCTTCATCATCATTACCAGAGCACGTTCGCATGAAAACAACCGTAACCACCACGACCATCACTACCACTATCATCATCACCATCATCATCATCATCATCATCATCATCATCATCATCATCATCATCATCATCATCACCATCATATCATCGTCATCATCATCATCGTCGTCATCATCATATCATCATCATTATCACCATCATCGTCACCATCATATGATCATCATCATTATCATCATCATCATCATCGTCAATCTCAACATCATCATCACCCCCACTATTATTATCATCATAATCACCATCATCACAGCAAGCACTGTTATTGATATCCGGATTGTGCACGTCGGCAGCTGATAAATGGATCGTTAGTCCGTATTAAGGGTACAGCTGTACTTCAGCCAGGTGCAAATGACACTGTTCGGTAGGGGCGAGGTGCACTAGATGTCAACAACCACATTTTTCTATTCATATGAGGTAGAGAGGGGGGAGATAAAGAGAGGGAGAGGCGGGGGGGGGGGGGGAGAGAGAGAGAGAGAGAGAGAGAGAGAGAGAGAGTTCTGCATATCTTTTTCATCGACTTATGTAACAAGATGATCCCATCATAAATATGAAACATGCATACCCGTTCCTTTCACGAAAGCTTGTGGGTACTGCACGACAGCCAAAGCACTGAAATTAACCTTCAATTGTTCAAAACGGCAAGTCACGATGGCCATTTCCCCTTCCATATAAGGCCCAGCATCGCAGGTTATTGGTACCTTGTCCATAATTCCTCTTGGTTTTCGTACTACGTGGTGTGGGCCGAAGGCGATATTCCTGTGGCTGTGGCCTGTGGCCTGCAGCATCGACATCATTCCCAAAAGAATCAACTTCAGCCTCATCATCGCGAACAACTTCACCAACCGTGAGGATGAAAAACGTGAGACGGGGAAGAAGCACGATACCCAATGTTATGTGGAGGAGATGGTTCATGGCTGTAATCAAACCAATGGCCAGCCTCTGCAGCTGAGTCACGATTCGCCTATGCCTGTGACGCGTAATATTCTACATAACCAAAGGGAGCCGCGTGTCCTAACGTTCTTTGTGCGTGTTATAGAATACTTAGCTTTATTCTCAGAAGATTCCTACAAACTTGAGATTAGTTTGTAAACAGTTTTTAATGTTCCAATTTCTTGTATTCACGCATTCATTAAAAGGCCTTTCTTATATAATTACACAAGTTGAGACAGAGAGATAAACTTGAAACACTGAAGACATAAAATACACAACAGTTGGAACACAACAAAACTATACGTTTTGCTAATTTTATGAAGTGAATACGATAATATGACAGTGCATGTTTACCGGAAATGTGGGTCGATGCACATTCGCACATACGCGCATCCTCGTGCGAGCATGCAAATGGAACACGGATGTATGATTTACGAACAGGGTCAAACGCGCGATGAAAAGTATCGATGCTTTGCATCGCTCCGTTACGAAAGGATCGATCCTTTTCATCGCGCATTTCCGAGTTCTTCCGAATACACAGTATGCAAAATTTCCAAAAGTTTTATCGGAACTAAAGCGGAACACAAAACAGGCAATCGCGCCAATCTGCTTGCTTTCCTTTCGTTTTGCCTTACTTGAGGCGGGAAGATGGACAATTAATTAATTATTTAATTATTATTTAATTAAAAATTATATTTATTAATTAATTTGCTTTGCAAAGGACAATTGGAACTGCGGAATGTTACATAATACATGTATATTATTTCATTAGCTTGACCGATTTCAGTTTTGCAGAAACAGTGTGTTTCGCCTCGGTAAACTTCGGAACTTCGCGATGAAACTGCTCGAGCTAAAGTATCGATGCAAAGTATCGATACTTTTCAGAAAGCATCGATACTTTCCCAATGGGCCAAAATATTAAAATTATTTCCCTTGAATATGCAAATGTTCAGCCGATAGGTGCGCCAATAGTCGCGTACTTCCATGTTCAGGTCGTGGATCAAAATCTACAGTTTTAAGTCTTTTTTGATGTCGGTATATATCTTCAGCTTTCATAGGCGACCCCAAATGTTTTTTTGCTTGGTGAAATGTTTGTTTGGTGTGATTATGTACATGTTGTCAGTACTACAAACGATTTATTTTGTGAAAAGTCTGTCAGGCCGAGCAAGACACATCTTACATGCTTACAGTGTGCAGAAGGCCCCATACATAATATTTTTTTTTAATAGTCTAGTCATATAATATATTTTATAGAGTTCGGTACTCCAGCAGATGGCGTGACGTTGTTGTTGTTTGTAGATTATAGTCACACGACACTTTCGCATATAGGTGACTACTGGACCGATTTATACTGACACCAGCGGGCCAGTTGTTGGTAAAGGGGAAAATAATATGATCACACGTTGACCAATCCGGGATTCGAACCAGCGACCTTTCGGTTACTAGCAAGACGCTCTTACCAACTGAGCTACCCGGCCCCACATGGCGTGACGCAACACGGTATACAGTTATTACAAGGGGCTTGATCACGTAGGTCTATTTACTACCCGAAGTACGCTACCCTAGGCGCACTCTATCGGATTGTCTTCCCCGAAGGTGGAGTTTTTTGGCTCATTGGCGTTCCATGTGAGAAAATGTGCGATCCTTTTGAGAAAAGTAGCGATACTTTCCTAAACGGATGGATCCTCATTGTTTATACGGTCCAGCGGACTGCGAAGAGCCGAATCAGGACCACAACTTGGTTGAAAAGAGGACTCGCCCCCTATCCGTATAAAAGATCTGCTGAAACGGACTCACCCTCTTGTTTTTGTCCCCTATACGCAATGTGTCCGGGGACGTTAATCTACCCAACGAACGAACGAACGAACTCACCCTCAATCCGTATAAAAGATCTGCTGAAACAACCCTAATGGTAACACTGAAGGCACTCCACCAGCCGGTCACTTTACAATAAAGGCATCCCATGCAGGGAACGCTGAGGCTGCAGACCCCACACACAAATGAAGAGTTTTGGGAGAGTTTTTTTTTAAAAGAAAAAATGTAGATGAATGGTCTAGCCAATAGAAGATAGTAGATTCATAACACAGATTAGCAACGAGAAAGAACAAATGCGAATTAGAGAAACAGTGGTAATTTAAAGCACTAAATTTCCACACAGTGGGGATACTATTTGTACAGAAATCCCCGGCACCCAAACGGCAGAGGAGAGGGGAAGGGGGGGGGAGGGAGGAATAAAATACCCATTTGAACTGTTCCCTTAAAATGATATTAGGATCATCTAGTTCAAAACTATTCCACGCGAAAATATCTGTGATCCCGCAAACTTGACTCAATAGGCTTACGTTTTTTTTTTTTTTTGATGCAGCGTAAAACGCTTGTGAAGCACAACACCTTTAAGAAAGTTCCAGTACCAATACTGGAAAGTGCTTAACAGTAGATAAAGTATACACAGCGTAAAAATTTTGAATTTCCAGTCAGTTATTGCTGAGAGAAGGCAAACAGTGTGTTTCGTACAAAAAAAAAAAAGTGAAAATCGAGCGACAGCCGACAACCGGACTTCTGCTAACGACGAACGACGTGCCCATGCAATACCTGTACACCAAAACTCTGCAACATCGCTTCAGACAGTTTTTGAAATATTGAGCAAAACGTTTTCAGCAACAAAATGACGCCAGTTACCTTGACCTTCGTGATAAAATTCTTTACAATCCCGTTGTTGTTTATTTTTGCTTTATAAGTGTCTCAATGGATCCGCTCCTTCATACCTTGCAATTATGTCCAGCGCTACCACACTCCTTCAGTGATGCCGTTTTCGTCGGCAAATCGGCAATTCACCGATAAAATTCCAAAATGTCCTAAAGAGTCATGTTCTGATCGGCCCGCTGTCCTAAGGTTTTACGCCTCAATCGGCCACCCTTTCTCAGTTTTTTTGTTTGCTTGTCTCGTGTCTGTTTCGTTGTTATTGCTTCCGGCCATATTAATTTCCTGTCGGATAAATTAATGTGTTCTGAGTTATTGTCGAACATCAAGTATCGGAAGCGCCAAGCAGACGACACATGCATCAGCAGAGAGAGTTAGAGTAACGTCCCTTGTTGCGAACGGCGTGCTTCCGGCAATAAAACTGTTCGTTTTCGAAATGCCGCCGAAAAAGAAACCGAATGTTATCAGTGGCCTCTCGTTTGGTGTTGGAAAGAAGTCAAAATGATGGCCGAAAGATTTTCAATCTGTCCTATAGGTTTGTGACTGAATCGGCCAAATGGCTTATGCTGAAAATTTCTAGCAACATCACTGCTCCTTCTCGCCACTTGCGCTCTTCATGCAACACACTCCTTAGCATGATGCCCAACCACAAACTGTCCTCTGTTGGTTCTAGATCTTTTTCTGTCTTTGGACCAACTACCTGGAATTCATGACCACTTTCTCTCCGCAGCATACCGAATATCAACACCTTCAAAGCAAACGTCAAAGCTCATTCCTTCTTAAAGTCTTCTCCTGATCTGTTTTGTCTTCACACTGCTTCTTCCATATTGCCTCAATCATTTTGTGCATGTGTGTGTATGGGTGTGTGTGTGTGTGTGTGCCTTGTGTGTGTGTGTGCCTTGTGTGTGCGTGTCTTGTGTGTGTGTGTGTGCCTATTTTTGTGTGCATCATTTTGTTTATTACTGCCTCTCCCCAAGTCCCTCCCGTGGTGGTTCCGGGGGATTCGGTATAAATAGTATTCCCACTTTCAGGAAATTTAGTGCTTTAAATTCCCACTGTCTCGGTCTTTCTCCTTTGTTCTTTCACATTCCTACTCTGTTCTATCACTCTGCTATACTATCTTCTTCTTCGCTAGACCAGTCTCCTACCTTTTATTCTTGAAAACTCTTCCAACACTCCTTTTTTTTTAATGAGGTCTGTTGGGTCCGCTTAGGAATATTGGACACTTTCTGCCAAAGGGTCACTAGGGCTTCCTATGATATTATTATTTAGCAATGTAGGCATTTTTGATGTGTGTGTTTTATTGATATTTTATAATGAGGTGTATATTCGATTTTTTTAAAAGGGGCTTCGATAAATTAGATTATAGCCTCAGCGACCCCTGCGTGGAAGACCTTTATTGTAAAGTGACCGGCTGGTGGAGTGCCTTCAGTGTCACCACCGGGGTTGTTTCACTTTATACGGATCAGGAGTGAGTCCTCTTTGAACCAAGTTGTGATCTTGATTTTGTGGTCCTGATTCGGCTCTATGAAGTCCGCTGTACTCTGTAAGCAATAAATAACTAACTAAATAACTAACTAACTCTCCTCAAGTCCGCTTTGATTTCTCTTGCTCTCAGTCATTCTGTTTAATGAGCGTGTGAATGTGTGAAAGAGCTCTATGAACTGACCTTTAACCTAAGTAATGTTTCTATGAAGTTTGGTCACAATCCGCTCAGTGATTTTTGTGATATGTCTTCCAACGGACTGGCAGACCAACCGACATTTTTGCTCGTTCGGATTCTTGTATGTTTCAAAGCATTTCCAGATAGGTCTGAAATTTTTTTTTAAAAATAAATACATACATAAAACTCGTATTGAACCCATTAGAAAGTTGCCTATTGAAGTGAAGCAGTGTTCCCGATTACGCACAGTAGTGCGTCAATTACGCACAAAATATAAAAAATGACGCAGGAAAATTTGCATGTCACACATTTTTTTTGAAATCGCTGAAGTCAAAAATACGACCAACGAGTGGCTAACTAATTCACGGCATAATCAGAATCAGAACCCAACTGAGACTGCCATTGCAGACGATTAAAGATTGTGTCGGGAGTTGTCGCCATTAAAAATCGCATGCGCGCGCATTGTAAACTTCCTCCAAGCAATACATTCACTGAACAAAAGAAATCTTCGTTAATCCATTCTTTGATTCTATATCATACACGATCATGTCACTTCTGACTTGGTTGACTGGGCCCAAAACCCGTTCGTCCACCGATTTGGGGACTCTCAAAATTTGCACAAGGACTCTTAAAATTTTATACCTGGGAGTCCCAAGGACCCTCATTTTTTGTGTGTGGAGGGAACACTGGTGAAGTTCAGAACAGTCGTTGGCCTATTTCAAATGAGCACACACAACACTACGACGACCAATGTAGGACTTATACTGCGTAAAGGCCCGGCCACACTTGCGTTTCGTACCCGGCCATATTTGTGTTAGGCTTATGACTTCCTTATGTATTTCCTTGCGTACTTGCTAACGCAAAATTTCACAAGGATAGCGCATGCTTGATTCCTTCTGAAAAAAAACATAAGCCGGGCTTACGAGGACCAATCAGAAGCGAGAGTGTGACGTCACGAGTTTAGAGGTCAACCTAAACTCCTCCCACACGCATGATTACACGCAACAAATGTCTGCTACTGTGACGACACGAGTTTTCAACTCGTGCTAGAGACGGCATATATTGTGCAGAGTTGCACATCTCTAGTATACAGTGTACATAGATATCAGCAGTTTCTTTTACTGCGTATGAAAGATGTAAGTATTTGTGGTTTCACGTGCATAACGCGGAAAGGGCTTATGCGGAATTAGGAAATGGGGTTACTGAGCTCGACTCGAGGTTGTCTTGTGTGCTGGTATGTGATTTAGTTAGCAGAGTCATTTTGGTTGCTTTTGCAAGCAGACGTCTTTTTGACAGAGTAACGTTGTGACTGTGTGTCAGGTTAGACTACGTATTCTGTAAGGGTGCGTTGTCCGCAGAGTTTCGAACCACCCAAGGTCTTGTTGCCCTCGTCGGGACAAGGATGTTAAAAGGTCTGTAGTGGGAGGACTGTGACTGCCATCTTAATATATAGGTGTAGATTCTGTTCTAAAGCTGTGTGGCCCTCATTACCTGCTAATGCTCAAGTACTTCCTATTGAGATGTCCCAGCCATAGCTAGCATTAGCCATAAACGGATTTGAACTCTCAGACAAACAGTGTGCTGTGCTTTTTATAGTATTTTCAGTGTCGTGTACTGTGTGCTAAAGCGAGGACAGTTCTTCAATTTTCCACTTCGATTCTTTGATTCGATGCGATCGATTCAGCACCTTAGCCAACTGTGTATCGACTGCTGCAACTGTTATGCCCTTACTACTGTATAACTCTGCAACGCCCATACAGATCGCATTCACACACCTAAAAACATCAACAGTTAAATTACTTTTTTTTTTTTAACTGCAGTATTACTTTGAGCTCAATTAATCGATAGTATTCAACATTGACAACTATGAGCTAGTTAATTCCATACGATTAAATTTCAAGATTCTTTTCTGATTGTGGATTTATTTTGAATTGTGTTTTTTGAAATTTAACTGATTGTCATTCTTGTTGCATACTGTTGTGGGTATTCTGTTGTGTATTTTCTGGGATTTTCAGTTAGACAAGGGAGGTAATTGTTTATTACTTTGGTCTTGATAGGGGTTGATGGTTTAGTATCCCGTATCCTTTTTTTTTTATTGTTTAAAATTTTTATTGTTCATCTGGCATTTTGTGTTAGTTTTGTTTGTTTGAGTTTCAACCACACTCGTTGTTGTGCTGAACGTCGCTGAACCCGCTCGGGTGACGCGACAGCTACACGCGCTTTGCCGAGCAAAGGCAGTTGAATTCGCTTTTTGGCTGATCTTAATAAAGTTGTTTCATATTATAATCGAATCGTGAAAGAGTACATTACCTATCCTATCCTATCCTATCCTATCCCGTAACTCTGAGGTCGTCGGGGCACCACAGATGATCGTTTAACCAGCGTACTCCATCTTTTTCTGTCCTCAGCAACCCTGATGGCTTCGCTCAATGTCAAGCCAGTCCATTCTCGAATGTTGTCCTCCCGCCTCTTTTTTGGTCTCCCTCTTCTTCTGCCTCATTGCACTGTGCCTTACAGGATGGTCTTTACAAGGCCTGATGATCTGGTGACGTGGCCATACTTTAAATCGTCATAAAACAGTGCCTTGTAGTGAAATTACCCAACTACGCACGTTTATAAATTCTAACCGGACCGTGATAAACATGGCGCCACTACCTCCGACTTCATGTGCAAGCCGAAAAACGTAAACCAAATGTGGCCACTAAACTCAAAAGGTGTGGCCACTCTTCAAAATTCCGGTCAGTGAAAAATCTCATAACCCAATGAGTAAGCCGTAAAACGCAAGCCAAATGTGACCACTACTTAACAGAGACGGCGAGGTTTACGTTCCCTCTCCACTTTCTCTGCGCTGGTCGTTTAGCCTACCTATTACGCCGGGTGGTGTAACATCGTTGGACCTACAGCCTGTTTTTCTTTTTCAGTTCGGGACGGGGCAAGGAGGCAGAAGAAAAAGGAGACACAAAAAGAGGTGGGAGGACAACATTCGAAAATGGACTGGCTTGACACTGAGCGAAGCTGAGGACAGAGATAGATGGAGCGTACTGGTTATAAACGATTATCAGTGGTGCCCCAGCGACCTTAGAGTTACGGGATAGGATACGATAGGATAGGACGGGGAAAGGGATTAAGGGAATATGCTTCGATAAAACCTGCAACCTGTTTTCAATCAGCGGCAGAGATTGTGCAGAGGCGACGTAAGCCATGGCCGTCTCTGCTACGCAGTGTGTGTAAAGTGTAATTGTAGATTATGGTCGCACGACACCGGAGCGCATAGGCGACTACTGGTCACATTATTCTGACACCAGCGAACCAGTTGATGGTAAGGGGTAAATAATGTGCTCACACGTTGGCCAATCCGGGATTCGAACCAGGTAACTTTAGGTTACTAGTAAGCCGCTCTACCCACTGAGCTACCCGGCCCCACAGCAGTATGTGTAGGGCGTAGTTTATCAAAATAGCACTGGTACATTTGTTTAGTCTCGGTCCCACTAAGGAAGCTATTTGCTTTTGATGACATGAATGAGAACAATGTGTGTTATTGCTGGTGGATTGTCTTTGTAGATTAACGGTTACAAGTGAAATACATTGTTTTAGTATGTACGTAGATTCGCGTTTGTAGCTTAGGATTTTTTTAAAAAGGTTTTTAACTTTAAAATATTAAATAGTTTAAACATTTACTTTCAAGTTTGTAAGCTTATTAACCACTCCAACCTCTAAAAGGGCGTTTTAGAAACAAAAAGAAAACACCAAGAATTAAGTGCTTTTGCAACTCCTTTTGTTATAAGCTCTTATTAAAAGATGTTATAAGCACAGGTAGCCTCCTGGTTGTAGTTCGGGAAACGTGGTGCATTTGTTCTTGTTTTGTTTGATTTCGTTTGGCTTTATTTTTAAGGTGGTTTGTATATTCTTAAAATAAAACATTATAAAGTATTATGCTCTCGCTGATTACACTAAAGTTTTTAAATACCGAAATAAATAGGTTTAGACAGTACGATTACGATTTCTAATTCATGTCTTTTCACTGTGCGCTAACCTTCCATTGTATACAAATAAATTAATTAATTCATTAATTCATTAAATAAAGTATTTGAAATAAAATAGCAAAACTAGAATAATTAAGTAATTATACATTATTAAATAAATGGTTTAAATTAAAATAAAATATAATAATTAAAATAAATAAATAAATAAATAAATAAATAAATAAATAAATAAATAAATAAATAAATAATCTGTTTCAAATGTAATGCCAAAAGATAATATCGATATGAGCAATCGACTCCCGCTAATAGTTCATGTAGTTGAAGTCCTATTGTAAATGATGTACATACAGTACCCAGCTCTTCAAGAGGTTGGAAATTGCTGTTTTGGTAATAACGTAATGATTGATATAGGCCTACAGCTGTTGAAAAGTGCCTCCAGATGGACAGGAAAATGACTGCCAGACGAGTGGTGTTAGTAGTTATGCTAGCAAGCTGTCTCAATCTCAAACTTTGCCTTTGCGACAATGGTTGTGGTAAGCGACTTTATTTTAATTTGGGTTGTAATAGCCGTTTAGTATGAACCCGGTGTAACAGGCCGGAATATACCCCTAGCTACTTTATACCCTGGGTATAATGTAGCCTAGGCGGGTTTAACCCCCTGGGTATAGATCAGCCTAGGCCAGGTCATACCCCTCGCGCCCGGAATATACCCCCACCTAAAGAGATTTCACTCATGGGTTTGTTGTACATGACCGTTTGCGTGACCAACTCTCAAGTGCCTTTTGCTTGCGTGTAAAAAAAAAAACAAAAAAAACTGAGTGAACTCAGCTAACAGCCTTTATCTTGCGTGTAAAAAAAAATAATAAACCCTAAAAAAAAACTAACCCTAACCCTAACCCTAACCCTATCTATCTATCTATCTATCTATCTATCTATCTATCTATCTATCTATCTATCTATCTATCTATCTATCTATCTATCTATCTATCTATCTATCTATCTATCTATCTATCTATCTATCTATCTATCTATCTATCTATCTATCTATCTATCTATCTATCTATCTATCTATCTATCTATCTATCTATCTATCTATCTATCTATCTATCTATCTATCTATCTATCTATCTATCTATCTATCTATCTATCTATCTATCTATCTATCTATCTATCTATCTATCTATCTATCTATCTATCTATCTATCTATCTATCTATCTATCTATCTATCTATCTATCTATCTATCTATCTATCTATCTATCTATCTATCTATCTATCTATCTATCTATCTATCTATCTATCTATCTATCTATCTATCTATCTATCTATCTATCTATCTATCTATCTATCTATCTATCTATCTATCTATCTATCTATCTATCTATCTATCTGAGTGCATCAAAACAATTACAACACATAAATTAAAGGGTAACGTGAAGGATAAGGTCTTCCGTTAGTTTTTATAATGGGCAGGAGAGGGTTAAACGAGCCTAGGCCAGATAATACCCAGGGGCATAGTCTGGGCTAGGCCAGTTTATACCCTGGGTATACTTGAGGCGGGGTATAATCTGGCCTGCTACACCGGTTCGAAATCCCGCGGTGGCAAAGAAAACAAGTGGCTTTTTTGTGTGTGTGTGTTTTTTTACGCTTTATTGTCCCTTTTTCTTGGGAAATTCTGGGCCGCCTCCCTTGAGGAAGGCGTAGTCGCAGCCTATGGCACGTCCAAACTCAACCTAACTAATATTAGGAGTACCCGGAGAAAAACCCCGAGACGTCGCCCGAGTCGAAAGTAAATAATATTGGGAGAAACATAACGCCAGATGCTGGATCGATCCCACACCTGTCAGGCGCCATTTGTTTGTGGCCTGTGTACAAGGCAAGTTAGTCCCGCCTTAGACCATTAGGCCCCAACGCTCGCTTAATTTTTCACTGTCCCATTTTATCATTGCGGGTTCGGGCACTGAATAGAATAGCCCCGGCGTTTCCCGGCGTGTCGTAAGAGGCGACTAACAGGGGTGATGTCGGCACGGCATGACTTGGCGAAAGTCTTCTGCACAGAAGTCACCGTCTAGGACGGAGGAACCTCACTGTATTATAGATTCAACGACCACGTGCTCGGGACCATGGCGAGCCACACTTTACTCGTGGGTTTCGGCAGTGGCCAACAGCTTGGAGAGGATTGGGCCCCGCCAGGTCTTTCTTGCCCAAGACACACCCTATGATAAAAAGAACCACTCACTCCATACCGGATCGGTCGTGTGGGTCAACAAGGACCGCGCCTTCTGTTGGCCACCAGGACGGAGGTAATAAGTGGATTACTGATGGACAACTTAGCAAGATTTGCACAAGAGACTACATCGTCATAGAAACCTAGAATGTCAGGAACATACGACGGGGAGGGGGGGGTGGAGGAGAATTAGAAGAACTGGCCCTGAGCTGGATCACTATCGCTGGAATATTTTAGGTATCAGCGAACTGCGCTGGAAAGGCCTGGGTGAAACAACGACCGATAAAGGTCACAATTTATTTCCGCGTGAGAGATGACTGCCACGAACACGGCGTTGCCGCCCAGTCTCTGTAGACTAATTACCACCCGTCTGAGATAGCACTTTCAACATCCCCATAATCCAGCCTACGCTCCAACATTAGACTATGACGACAAACGACGTCGAGGATTTCTATGAACAACTGCAGGCCCTGTGCCGAAGAAGGAAATATTCATAGTGCAAGGCGATTAGAATGCCAAGGTTGGCCAAGATGCGTACCACAACTGGGGAGAAACATGTGGACCCCCTGCTGATACAAAGAAGTCTGAGACTCTTGAGTTTGGGTACAACCTGTTGAGTACCACAAAAAATCCAGACGATGGACCTGGCACAGTCCCAGAGGAGAGCATCACAACCAGATGGATTACATCATGTTCAAGAAACGCTTCAGATCAAGCGTCAATATTGGCAAGATACGCACTTTTTCCAGGGGGCAGACATCGGAAGTGACCACCTTCTCGTGATGATGTCTTTCCGGCTCCACTTAAAGAGAGTAAACACAGCAGTTTTCACCAGACTGAAGCTCGACCTAGACAAACTGCAAGACCTGGCGGTGGCAGAAATATTCAAAGCCATAATTGGAGGGAAATTTGCACCACTAATCTTTTTGGGAGCTGGTGAAGTAGATGTCAGCACCATGACCACCATCTTCAATTCCGCAGCATCATGTGTTTGTAGACTTCAAGAAAGCGTTTGACCGAGTCTGGCACGCAGCTTTGTGGGCAGCCATGAAAGTGTACAATATCAGCCCTAACATTATTAAAGTCATCAAATGCCTGTATGACAAGGTTACCAGTGCAGTTCTCCAAAACAGCGCCATCGGAAATTGGTTCAGAACAACAATCGGCGTGCTTCAAAGATGCCTACTCTCCCCAACACTCTTCAACGTCTTCCTGGAGCGTATCATGTCAGATGCCCTTGCAGATCACGAAGGCACAGTTAGCATAAGGGGAAGAGCAATCTCCATCCTTCTTTTCTTCTGATTGGCTGGAGAGGAACAAGAACTTGAACAGATAGTTCAGAGGCTTCACACCACCTCTAGAGCCTATGGAATGGAAATAAGTTCAGAGAAGACCAAAATGATGACCAGCAACACCAATGGAATCAACACAGACATCAAAGTCCAAGATGAATCCCTCAACGCGGTGCACAGCTTCAAATAACTAAGAGCAATTGTATCGTACCAGGGGTCCCGACAGGAAGCCTCTCCAGGATAGCACCAACAATTGCTGCCCTGACAAGGTTGAAGTCCATTTGGAAAGACCGGACCATCAGTCTACACTCCAAGGTAAGCTTGCTGCGCTCTCTTGTCATCGCGATCTTCCTATACTTTTGTGAAACATGGACCCTCCCAGCAGATCTATAATGAAGAATACAAAGCATGGAGATGAGGTGCTACCGAAGACTTCTGCGTATTTTCAATACCCAGCATATCACCAACGACGAAGTCCGACAGACCATCACACAAGCCATTAGACAACACGATGACATGCTCACAGTGGTAAAGAAACGGAAACTCCGATGGTATGGCCACGTCACCAGATCATCAGGCCTTGCAAAGACCATCCAAGGCACAGTGCAAGGATGCAGAAGAAGAGGGAGACAGGAAAAGAGGTGGGAGGACAACGTTCGAGAATGGACTGAGCTAAGCCATGAGAGTTGTTGAGGACAGAGAAAGATGGCGTTCGCTTGTTAGAAGATCATCTGTGGTGCCCCAACGACCTTCAAGTTACTGGATAAGATAGGATAGGATTTGATCATTATGGTTGTTCTGGTGGTTCAGTGTTGATTTAAATTATGGTTATATTACCCCCTTCCGCCGTATCGCCAATGGCGGGTGTAGATGTTAAACCTTCATTTGTATTCATTCGTTAGTTAGTTAGTCCATTCTTTTTATGTTTGGTACCACGCACAGCATTGAGTCCTATGTGCTCCGCGATTTAAATTCTTGCAATAAGGTGTTGCTTCGTTTGATCACTAATGATGATGATGATGGTAACAGAGGCGAAGATAATGATAGTAGTGAAGACGACGACGGTGATGATGATGATGATGATGATGATGATGATGATGATGGTGATGATAATAATAATAATAATAATAATAATAATAATAATAATAATAATAATAATAATAATAATAATAATAATAATAATAATATTAATAATATTTGTTATAGACCAAAACCAAATTTAAAGCTGGCTCTTTAGCCTCAGCGTCCCCTGCGTGGGATGTCTTTATTATAAAGTGACCGGCTGGCGGAGTGCCTTCAGTGCTACCACTAGGGTTGTTTCAGCAGATCTTTTATGCGGGTCAGGGTTGAGTCTTCTTTCAGCGAAGTTGTGGTCTTGATTTTGTGGTCCTGATTCGGCTCTTTGCAGTCCGCTGGACCATGTAAGCAATGAATAACTAACTAAGCGCTCGCACGCATACACTCGCAGAGATAAATATTTAAAAAATATGAGCGGGATGAGGAGGATGACGACGACGAATATTATGATGATGACGAGGACTACCACGAGAACGACGACGACGATGATGATGATGATGATGACGACGACGACGACGACGACGATGATGATGATGATGATGATGATGATGATGATGATGATGATGATGATGATTATCGATGATTTTCTTTGCCAATTAGTAACCTTCGATACTTAGATCCTTTCTCCCCCCCCTCTCCCCCCCACCCCACCTCTTTCCACCCTCCCTCTACCCATCTGCCACTCACCTAGAATAAAACCTTCATCTGAACAATGTTTTCTCTGAACAGCTGCCAACATCTCCACAAACACGACGGTACAACCAATGGGAAACAAGGTGTTCAGGGCCACCGTAGAGGCCAGCGTAAATCTCACCAAATGTCCGCACCTCTCAGTTTCAAATAACCTTGCATTTATTGTGTACCACTTACAAAGTCCACGTTGCCTATTTTTCATTGAGGATTTCAACTGGATGACTAAAAGCTCAGGCGGATGTTCTGTGAGAAATAACTACACTCTTATCACCAGGATGAATGTCACTGTATCGGAAGTGTGGGAGATCAAATTGGAATTAGCCCTAAACGGAAATAATGTTGCTACTGAGAACGTCACCATTTCTGTGACAGGTGAGTGTGAATGTTTTATATCTGCAATGTTCCTTTCCCCATCCCACTTTTATTTTCTATCCCCTCTTCTCGACCCCAGGCGCTCCCTCCTTCTGCTCTCCCTTACTTCTGCTCTCCCTTACTTCTGCTCTCGCTTACTTCTGCTCTCCCTTACTTCTGCTCTCCCTTACTTCTGCTCTCCCTTACTTCTGCTCTCCCTCCTACTGCTCTCTCTTACTTCTGCTCTCCCTTACTTCTGCTCTCGCTTACTTCTGCTCTCCCTTACTACTGCTCTCCCTTACTTCTGCTCTCCCTTACTTCTGCTCTCCCTTACTTCTGCTCTCCCTTACTTCTGCTCTCCCTTACTTCTGCTCTCCCTTACTTCTGCTCTACCTACTTCTGCTCTCCCTCCTTCTGCTCTCCCTTACTACTGCTCTCCCTTACTTCTGCTCTCCCTTACTTCTGCTCTCCCTTACTTCTGCTCTCCCTTACTACTGCTCTCCCTTACTTCTGCTCTCCCTTACTTCTGCTCTCCCTTACTTCTGCTCTCCCTTACTACTGCTCTCCCTTACTACTGCTCTCCCTTACTTCTGCTCTCGCTTACTTCTGCTCTCGCTTACTTCTGCTCTCCCTTACTACTGCTCTCCCTTACTTCTGCTCTCCCTTACTACTGCTCTCCCTTACTACTGCTCTCCCTTACTTCTGCTCTCCCTTACTACTGCTCTCCCTTACTACTGCTCTCCCTTACTTCTGCTCTCCCTTACTTCTGCTCTCCCTTACTTCTGCTCTCCCTTACTACTGCTCTCCCTCCTTCTGCTCTCCCTTACTTCTGCTCTCCCTTACTTCTGCTCTCCCTTACTTCTGCTCTCCCTTACTACTGCTCTCCCTTACTTCTGCTCTCCTTTACTTCTACTCTCCTTTACTTCTGATCTCCTTACTTCTGCTCTCCCTTACTACTGCTCTCCCTTACTTCTGCCCTCCCTTACTTCTGCTCTCCCTTACTTCTGCTCTCCCTTACTACTGCTCTCCCTTACTACTGCTCTCCCTTACTACTGCTCTCCCTCCTTCTGCTCTCCCTTACTTCTGCTCTCCCTTACTACTGCTCTCCCTCCTTCTACTCTCCCTTACTTCTGCTCTCCCTTACTTCTGCTCTCCCTTACTACTGCTCTCCCTTACTTCTGCTCTCCTTTACTTCTACTCTCCTTTACTTCTGCTCTCCTTACTTCTGCTCTCCCTTACTACTGCTCTCCCTTACTTCTGCTCTCCTTACTACTGCTCTCCCTTACTACTGCTCTTCCTTACTTCTGCTCTCCCTTACTACTGCTCTCCCTTACTTCTGCCCTCCCTTACTTCTGCTTTCCCTTACTTCTGCTCTCCCTTACTTCTGCTCTCCTTTACTTCTACTCTCCCTTACTTCTGCCCTCCCTTACTTCTGCTTTCCCTTACTTCTGCTCTCCCTTACTTCTGCTCTCCCTTACTTCTGCTCTCCCTTACTTCTGCTCTCCTTACTTCTGCTCTCCCTTACTTCTGCTCTCCCTTACTACTGCTCTCCCTTACTTCTGCTCTCCTTTACTTCTACTCTCCTTTACTTCTGATCTCCTTACTTCTGCTCTCCCTTACTACTGCTCTCCCTCCTTCTACTCTCCCTTACTTCTGCTCTCCCTTACTTCTGCTCTCCCTTACTACTGCTCTCCCTTACTTCTGCTCTCCTTTACTTCTACTCTCCTTTACTTCTGCTCTCCTTACTTCTGCTCTCCCTTACTACTGCTCTCCCTTACTTCTGCCCTCCCTTACTTCTGCTCTCCCTTACTTCTGCTCTCCCTTACTTCTGCTCTCCCTTACTACTGCTCTCCCTTACTTCTGCCCTCCCTTACTTCTGCTTTCCCTTACTTCTGCTCTCCCTTACTTCTGCTCTCCCTTACTTCTGCTCTCCCTTACTTCTGCTCTCCTTACTTCTGCTCTCCCTTACTTCTGCTCTCCCTCCTTCTGCTCTCCCTTACTTCTGCTCTCCCTTACTTCTGCTCTCCCTTACTTCTGCTCTCCCTTACTTCTGCTCTCCCTTACTTCTGCTCTCCCTTACTACTGCTCTCCCTTACTTCCGCTCTCCTTTACTTCTACTCTCCTTTACTTCTGCTCTCCCTTACTTCTGCTCTCCCTTACTACTGCTCTCCCTTACTTCTGCTCTCCCTTACTTCTGCTCTCCCTTACTTCTGCTCTCCCTTACTTCTGCTCTCCCTTACTTCTGCTCTCCCTTACTTCTGCTCTCCCTTACTTCTGCTCTCCCTCCTTCTGCTCTCCCTTACTTCTGCTCTCCCTTACTTCTGCTCTCCCTTACTTCTGCTCTCCCTTACTTCTGCTCTCCCTTACTTCTGCTCTCCTTACTTCTGCTCTCCCTTACTTCTGCTCTCCCTTACTTCTGCTCTCCCTTACTTCTGCTCTCCCTTACTTCTGCTCTCCCTCCTTCTGCTCTCCCTTACTTCTGCTCTCCCTTACTTCTGCTCTCCTTTACTACTGCTCTCCATCCTTCTGCTCTCCATCCTTCTGCTCTCCCTCCTTCTGCTCTCCATTTTTTCTGCTCTCCTTACTTCTACTCTCCTTTACTTCTGCTCTTCCTCCTTCTGCTCTCCATCCTTCTGCTCTCCCTTACTTCTGCTCTCCTTTACTTCTGCTCTCCCTCCTTCTGCTCTCCCTTACTTCTGCTCTCCCTTACTTCTGCTCTCCCTTACTTCTGCTCTCCCTTCTGCTCTCCCTTACTTCTGCTCTCTTTTACTTCAGTTCTCCATTACTTACCTCTATGTGCTTGTAATTGTGCTAATAGTTTATGATTTCAGTTAGATTTTGAGTAATATTCAGATTTTGGATTTGTAAATAATTTGACGGGTACTCATAAATAGTTAACTTTCATAAACTTAGTTTGTTTTGCACTGTTCCTGTACACAAAGTAATGTTTGATTTAGAGGTTTCTTTATTCAACTTTTAATTATATTGACAGTGATGTCCCGAGGCCTCGGACATCGGTCATGGTCCGATTCGTTTGGAAAATGACCGAATGCAAACACCTGTGTCCCGTCAAATGTCCGATTCTATTGCGAAATTAGCGGTCAATGTCCGATAGTATTATGACTAGAGCGGTCACTGCAAGAAACATCTGTACAAACTGGAGTGTCAAAGCCGTTAAAACGAGTTTGAATAGTGGACAATGCTAGACTATTATCACACTTTAGTACATTCCGTCGAACAACAAAAGGGCCGCAACTCTCGACACTTTTGAAATGGAAATAACCGACACCATACTTCCTCTGCAACGATCTTACTACGCTCAAAATGCCGCCGAAGAAAAAGCTTTGTGTTGCTAAAGGGTGGTCTGTTTTGACCTCGTTTTTGAAGAAAAAGGAAGAGACAACTGTCTGTAACAACTCTGCTGATATTAAGCTTGCAGGGTCCTAGTGTAATGTGTCAAATATCTAGTCAGTCTGTGTGTGTGTATACGTAAAAATAATCTGGCCAAA
This sequence comes from Oncomelania hupensis, assembly GCA_036898135.1. NCBI lineage: Eukaryota > Metazoa > Mollusca > Gastropoda > Littorinimorpha > Pomatiopsidae > Oncomelania > Oncomelania hupensis. Next base: position 39,369,090 of record CM072520.1, on the reverse strand, counting down.
CATTGCATTAAAAAAATAATACATTTTTAAACTGTTTACACAAAAGAGTTTTTGTTTTACTTTAGTCATATTTATTCTCAGTCACTGTCTTCTAAAGAAGCACCATTAATCGGTTCGCTTCACAATCTGAATGTCCTATTGCTTTTATGTAGTCAGGACATGATGTCCGATTAGTTTTATGATTTAGGACATTTTGTCCTATTGCCCTCTAATCCTAGGAACACCACTGATTGAGATTGATTAATGATGTCCGTTGTGTTCTTTCTGGCTTAGATTATTTTTTATTCGTGTATTTGATAATCTACTTCTTTAAGTGTCCTTAAATGAGTGTGTGTTTCAGATATTTGTTCTGAAGAAGCCTTAAATTGGGACAAATGTTAACAATACAAAAATCTTCGTAGGAAGATTGGAAACCTATTGTTTTATTTTTTAAATTATAATTTAATATAATTTAATTTGATTTGATTTTATATTTATTTTGTCCTCTTTGTTTTGTTTTCCATTACATTTTATGTTTTTCATATTTAATTGTATATAATTTAATATATTTTAATTTTAATTTTATTTCATGGTATTGTATTTGTATTTTTGTTTATCATTTTTGTTTTATTTCTTTTCTTATTTATTTATTTGCTGTATTTTATTATATTTTGTTAATATTTTAATTTATTGTTTTATTTCATTTTTATTTTATTTTAAAATATTTTACAATTTTAAATAATAATGTAATGTATGCATGAATGTATTTATTTATATATTTGTGTTTTGTTTTTTATATTTTTATTTTTTCATGTAGTTTTTTAAACATGCGATTTTAAATTTTTATATTTTCCTCCTTTTTTCTCTATCCTTCTATGAGCACATCTGTACCTTCTTTTACCTGTGGCTGTACAAAAAGTATTTATTTATTCATTCAATCGTTCGGTTATTTAGTAAACACAAAATGCTAATCTACATGTAGTAAATGCAAAATGCTAGTACTGTGGATGTCATGAATTGGCTAGTTTAACTCTGCTCATTGACTATTTAGCATGTGTAGTCATTGTACCCTTAGAGAGTCAGTAAGCTACACAGCAGCAATTAAGATTACACAGCAGACCACACACGGCGAGCGAGCCACCCACATCGCAGTGAGTCAGCACTTGAGTTTTGAATCGGACCGTTTTAACCAATCAGAAGCAGGCTCAGTGGGTAGAGCAGTTTTGAATGTGTCAAAACCTAACACAGTTTGAATCAGTCGTGTGTGAGAAGAGGTAGAGTCAACATCTCCACAGCTAGAGAAATCTCTACACTCATAGACCAGGAAGCAGGATTTTGAAATCTTAGAATTCTATCAAGTCACTACGGGCCTGAACTTGTCAAACAGGTAAATGAACACCCTTCTGTTTCATCGTGATATATTTATATTATTGTTGAAATTATGTTTGTGGAATTTGCTATGCATAAATGTGAATTGTTACTCCGAATTTGCCGTACCATGTGGAAAGGCCGAACACGTGGTGAAACACGACCGGTTACGCCGCCATGTTGTATGCCGTACGGAACCACTGTTGTTTAACTTATATGTATGTTTGCAGACCAGTGGCTGTACCACTGAATGTTTATATTATTATTAATTCTGTATGTGTATAGGTAGCCACGATTGATATTTATGTATGTATAGGAATTTAGAGTGAGATTACAGCGGACCCCGGAAGTAGCAGAATGTTCGTCGCTTATGTATAGAGATGTGGAGCTATCACTGAGGGCTACTTGGCTTTCAGTGAGACGCTCTGCACAAACCGATTATTCAGGGTTGTGCAGAATTTCGTCTCTTATATTACAGACGAGCAGGCGAGCTATCCCGAGCTATCCCGAGCTATCCCGAGCTATCCTGTGCACCCCACTCCACAGAAACGACTAGTTGGTTGAGGAGACTCTGCCGCACAAGCCGGACAGAGCTACCTTGCAAAACCCCCTACAAGACCCCACAGCGTGGCAAGGGAACCCAACTACACAACTACCCAGGTGGACCAGAAGCTACCTCACAGAAGGACTTCGCACGCTCCATCTAGCAGTTAAGTGAACACGCCAAGGTGCACTTAAACTGATCATAACAGGACCACAGTAGTCCAACTCTTCAGAAACTGTAAAACGGACCACAGTAGTCCAAATCTACATGACATATACTAGCAAGTGCCCGAGGAAGAAATAACAGCTGCCTAGACTATCAGCGATCGAACTATTAAGCATTGAAAGAGACTTTTTAAGTTAGATTAGTACTTAGAGAATCTTGTATAGAGTAGAAGAAATAAATGTGTGATTTTAACTGTTATCAAGTGGCTGGACTACATATGATTCATAGCCGTGTGAAAGCTAGTGTGACAGTATCTTTTACCATTTTTCTATCTATTTCTGTACCCCAACCTTAACACAGAACGAGCTAAACAAATAAATTTATTAAAGTAATTCATAGGGTGACTTACTAGCAGTTCCCACCGAATAAACGTGAGGGTCCATAATTCCATTGTGCAGAGCCCATAAACCCCACGTGACACTTTAATTGGCGAGCCTAGCTAGGATCTGTGTATAATAGGAATTGGGTATAACCGGACCTAAGTACAATAAAATTAGATAACAGTAGGAGTAGTAGAATAACTTAGAATAGTGGTAACAAGGACTGATCAGTTGTGGTGCACTATTCTTTAGTTAAAAACTTTTTTGCTTCAATTCTTTTTGTGTCTGTATGTTGCATTGTTCTTTTGCAGGTTTTGCTTAAATAACTGTTGTATGCCATTTGACTCTTGTTTTATTCTATTATTGATTACGAATTTGATTGTCTTTGCATTGTTTTTATTGACTTGCAATATTGCTAGTGTTTTGGTATTCCACTTGATTCAGAGGGTGTTCATAGACACGTTTGGCAATGTCGGACCCAGTGGCCTTGAGATTGCGTTTCAAGGAATTAGGGGAAGCTTTACACTTAGCAGGGGGAGACCTAATTGCGTATATCAATGCAGAGGTAGAGAAGCAGGAGGCTAAGGCAGAGAGGGCAGCAGAGAGAGAGGCAAAGAAATTAGAAGCAGAGCAGAAGAAACTAGAGTTAGAAGCAGCAAGAGAGCAAAAGAAACTGGAACTAGAAGCAGAGCAGAAGAAATTAGAGGCAGAGAGAGAAACGAGGAAATTAGAGCTAGAAGCAGAACAGAAGAAGGTAGCAGCAGAGAGAGAAGCAGAAGTTAGGAGATGGGAGTATGAGAGGGCAGAAAAAGAAAAAGAAAGACAGCATGAGTTAGAGCTAAGAAGATTGGGATCAGGAGCTTCAAGTTCTTCCTCAACCCCTTCCCACTCAGATCAGCTAGAGGTAGCACCCAACCCCGTACAAGGAATGTCATTTCCACTGGGAACATTCAATGAGAGAGAAGAAGGTCTAGATCTCTATCTGACTAGGTTTGAGCGTCTAGCAACAGAGTACAAACTAGATCCCACTCATTGGTCTTTTAAGCTTAGTCAAGGGCTTAGAGGAAAGGCTTATGACATCTACAGTAAGCTACCGACTGACAGAGTGACTGACTATCACAAAGTAAAAGAGGCACTCCTAACGGGATTCGAACTGACAGGAGAATGCTACCGGCAAAAGTTCCGCACCAATCGGAGAGTGAAAGGAGAGAGCTATGCGCAGTTCGCGGATCGGTTGTCCACAATGCTGGATAAGTGGATTAGCCAGTCAGCCACGGCTAAGACGTATGATGGACTGACAGAACTGTTAGTATGGGAACAGCTACGTGAAACCATGACCCCCGAGCTGAGAACATTCTCAGTAGAGCAGGGCGCGGAAAGACTGGAAGATCTGGTCAAGGTCGCAGATAGGTACGTGGCCGCACACGGAGAAGCCAAGAGCTTCAGGCGAGACCTAAAGCCTAACGGGAAAGAGGCACAGAAACGAAGCCCTAACCGGGAAGAGCGCACCGCGAATAAGCCGAATAACCCCAGACCTGGGCAAAATAAAGGACCCAACACGGAATTCGGGAAAAGAGGTCCTGCAGAACAAAGACGGTATTGTTCGTTCTGCAACAGAACCAATCACTCCACCGCAGAATGTTTCAAGTTGGCCGCACAACGTAGGGAAGAGCGCGAAAGCCGGCCAGCGCACAGAGTTCTAACTCAAAGCAGCGGTAACAAGCCTCACACGATCGGAGATCACCCATCGGTGACAGACACGGTCAAGGTCAACGGAAAAGAAGCGAACTGTCTGTATGACACAGGTCTATCTTACGACGCGATAGTTAGCGAATCTCTTGTATCGCGCGCGGACTTGACCGACAAGACAGTCGACTTACAAGGAGCAGACTTGACGAAGCCGACGACTACTTGCCCAATAGCTTGGATCGAAGTAGAGAGTAGGTACGTCACAGGAAGAATCCAAGCAGCTGTTTTACAGAAACCCCTGTATGATCTAGTGCTAGGTTGTAGGTATGTGTTCTTAGGCACGCCCCCTAAAACTGTAGAGATAGCTGCAGTGCAAACCAGGGCCCAAGCTAAAACCCAACCACCCCAGCCCGAGTTCGCTCCGAATCCAGGACTCGAAGAGATCAAAACAGCACAGAAAGAAGACACCTCGATAGCGAAGTGCTTCCAGAAGCTACCCAAGGCGCACACACCCCGCACAAGGGAGACTTCTACATGGAAGAGGGAGTTCTACATCGACAAGGAGATGGAGATCACACCCAACTAGTACTACCAGCCACCCTTCGAGCCCAAGTACTAGAACTAGGCCACAGCATGCCACTCAGCGGACACATGGGAATTGGAGCCACAGTGCAGAGAATCAGCGCACACTACTATTGGCCAGGAATCACGGAGGATGTCAAGCGCTACGTGAAATCTTGCCACCAATGTCAACGATATTCCCCGCGACATCACACCGTACCAGTTACCTTAGGACCATCGGTAGTAGTCGGCGTGCCATTCCAGCAAGTCTCAGTAGACATAGTAGGACCACTGCCCATGACCAAGAAGCGGAACAGATTTCTACTCACACTCGTCGACGCATGTACGATGTGGTGCGAAGCAGTCCCGTTGCCAGCGATCGACACCAAGAAGATTGCAGATGCACTCATCGCCATCTTTACCAGAGTCGGATTCCCGGACAGCATTAGAACGGACAACGGATCTCAGTTCACCGGCCGCCTGATGCAAGACGTGTTCGAGTTGATACAAGTTCATCACATTCGCACACCACCATACCACCCAGCCAGCAACGGACAAGTAGAAAGACTGAATGGAACCCTTCTCACCATCCTCAGGAAAGTCGCCGACGACAATCCAGAAGCGTGGGACACCTACGTGAATGCGGCACTGTTCGCATACCGAGAAACGCCCCATGCAGCCACAGGCTACACCCCGTCAACATTGCTATTCGGCAGACCTCTAGCAGGACCGCTAGAAGCCCTACGCAGAAGTTGGACGGAAGGCCAAGATAGACGACACACCAAGAGGTGCCACCAAGTACGTCGCAGACCTGCAGGAAACCCTCAAAGCAACGTGGAAGAAAGCTGGTGAAGCACTGAAGAAGGCAAGAGCCCGTCAGGCGAAGTACTACAACCGCCACGCGAAGGACAGAGAACTGCAAGTCGGCGATCAAGTGCTACTCTTACTTCCAAGTGGAACCAACAAGCTGGACATCGCTTGGAGAGGACCGTACCGGGTGACTGCCAAGAAATCCAAGACAGTCTACCAAGTAGAGGTGAACGGGAGAGCCCGATACCACCACATCAATCTCCTCAAGAAGTATACGGACCGACCAGCGACCCCCAGCACTCACAACTTGTTAGCCATCGCCATCGCGGAAGAAGGAGAAAGCATGGAGACCAATGCAGTAGAGTACCCCCTGCACTCCAAAGAAACCTACAAAGACGTGATACTCAACGGAGACCTAGCCGCTAAACAGCAACAGCAAGTACTACAGGTCATTCGACAACATCAGACTGTGCTAACAGACCGACCAGGGAGGACAGACCTCGTCGAAGTAACCTTAACGGTGACCGACCCAACACCCGTCCGCCAGAAGCTCTACCCGATGCCACTGTCTCAGCAGCGAGCCATCAAGGAAGAGATAGACACCTTACTGGCAGCCGGAATCATCTCAGAGTCTACTTCACCCTACAGCGCAGGCACGGTATTGTTGCGAAAACCCAACGGAGAGCATCGACTGTGCATCGACTTCAGACTGCTGAATGCCGTAACGCAGTTCCAGCCAGAGCCACTCCCGGACCAGACAGACCTATTTGCCAAGCTACAGCGAGCGAAGTACTTCTCACGCATCGACCTCAGCAAAGGATACTATCAGATACCAGTACAACCACACAAGTCCGAAAGTACCTAGCTTTCAGCACTATGGAAGGACACTTCGAATTCAACGTGCTTCCATTCGGACTCCACAACGCACCCAGCATCTTCAGCGCCATGATGCGAAAACTCCTGGCACCCCTGAGCAGCGAGCACCTACACTCGTTTATGGACGACATCCTCATCGCTACACTACGTGGGAGGAACATGTCACGCTCCTACAACAACTACTCGCCCGCCTCAGAGACACGGGATTGACGGCAAGACCCACCAAATGTCAGATTGGATTCACCGAGCTAGAATTTCTGGGACACACCATCAGTCAAGGAAGCCTGCGACCGGTAGAGAAGACAGTGAAACGCCTACTCGACGCTCCTAGGCCCAAGACAAAGAAGGAAGTGCAGTCGTTTCTAGGACTCTGCGGCTTCTACCAGAAGTTCATCCCCAACTACAACAGCATCGCCGTACCACTGACAAATGGAACCCGGAAAATCGCCCCGGACAAAGTAGTATGGACAGCCGGAATGCGAGACAGCATTCCAAACACTCAAGGACAGAATGACATCGGCGCCAGTACTCCACCTACCCGATTTGACTCAGCCATTCGTTCTTCGCACCGACGCAAGCGACTTAGGCCTCGGAGCAGTACTGCTACAGCGCGACCCCAAGAATGCAGAGACGCTATTCCCTGTCGCCTACGCCAGCAGAAAATTGAGACCCGCCGAGACCCACTACGCCACGTCGGAGAAAGAATGTCTTGGACTAGTCTGGGCCATACAGAAATTCCAACTCTACCTGTATGGGACCCACTTCACAGTTCAGGTGGACCACCAACCACTATCGTTCCTGGCAGCCTCCAAGTCTTTGAACTCTCGCCTGATGAGATGGGCACTCACCCTTCAGGCATACTCATTCCAAATCGAGTACATCCCCGGCAAAGAGAACCACGGAGCCGACTACCTCAGTCGCCATCTCGTGGAGGACACAGCAGCTGTCGCCCACCCAACACAACTAAGGGCCACAGCACCAGAATTCGTCCCCGCCCAGTAATACCCTGTCACTAGTGTCCATAGCTACCTGGCATAGCATTGCAGCTCAGGTAGAGCAACTTAATTAGTTTGTAAATAGGACCCTAGGATAGTGCAGTGTTAAACTAGGCTCTGTAGTAGAAAAAGGTCGAATCCAGTAGTCATCGCCTTTTTTCAGTTGAGGGAGCCTGTCATGAATTGGCTAGTTTAACTCTGCTCATTGACTATTTAGCATGTGTAGTCATTGTACCCTTAGAGAGTCAGTAAGCTACACAGCAGCAATTAAGATTACACAGCAGACCACACACGGCGAGCGAGCCACCCACATCGCAGTGAGTCAGCACTTGAGTTTTGAATCGGACCGTTTTAACCAATCAGAAGCAGGCTCAGTGGGTAGAGCAGTTTTGACTGTGTCAGAGCCTAACACAGTTTGAATCAGTCGTGTGTGAGAAGAGGTAGAGTCAACATCTCCACAGCTAGAGAAATCTCTACACTCATAGACCAGGAAGCAGGACTTGAAATCTTAGAATTCTATCAAGTCACTACGGGCCTGAACTTGTCAAACAGGTAAATGAACACCCTTCTGTTTCATCGTGATATATTTATATTATTGTTGAAATTATGTTTGTGGAATTTGCTATGCATAAATGTGAATTGTTAATCCGAATTTGCCGTACCACGTGGAAGAGCCGAACCACGAGGCGAAACACGACCGGTTGCGCCGCCATGTTGTATCCGTACGGAACCACTGTTGTTTAACTTATATGTATGTTTGCAGACCAGTGGCTGTACCACTGAATGTTTATATTATTATTAATTCTGTATGTGTATAGTTAGCCACGATTGATATTTATGTATGTATAGGAATTTAGAGTGAGATTACAGCGGACCCCGGAAGTAGCAGAATGTTCGTCGCTTATGTATAGAGATGTGGAGCTATCACTGAGGGCTACTTGGCTTTCAGTGAGACGCTCTGCACAAACCGATTATTCAGGGTTGTGCAGAATTTCGTCTCTTATATTACAGACGAGCAGGCGAGCTATCCCGAGCTATCCCGAGCTATCCTGTGCACCCCACTCCACAGAAACGACTAGTTGGTTGAGGAGACTCTGCCGCACAAGCCGGAAAGAGCTACCTTGCAAAACCCCCTACAAGACCCCACAGCGTGGCAAGGGAACCCAACTACACAACTACCCAGGTGGACCAGAAGCTACCTCACAGAAGGACTTCGCACGCTCCATCTAGCAGTTAAGTGAACACGCCAAGGTGCACTTAAACTGATCATAACAGGACCACAGTAGTCCAACTCTTCAGAAACTGTAAAACGGACCACAGTAGTCCAAATCTACATGACATATACTAGCAAGTGCCCGAGGAAGAAATAACAGCTGCCTAGACTATCAGCGATCGAACTATTAAGCATTGAAAGAGACTTTTTAAGTTAGATTAGTACTTAGAGAATCTTGTATAGAGTAGAAGAAATAAATGTGTGATTTTAACTGTTATCAAGTGGCTGGACTACATATGATTCATAGCCGTGTGAAAGCTAGTGTGACAGTATCTTTTACCATTTTTCTATCTATTTCTGTACCCCAACCTTAACACAGAACGAGCTAAACAAATAAATTTATTAAAGTAATTCATAGGGTGACTTACTAGCAGTTCCCACCGAATAAACGTGAGGGTCCATAATTCCATTGTGCAGAGCCCATAAACCCCACGTGACAGTGGACACGTGGCAGTAAATTCGGGGTGATGTGATGTGATGATGTGTTGTGTTGTCATGTGGTGTCATGTGATGATATCATATGATATCACATAATATCATATGATATCATGTTACACTAGTGGTTTTTGTACCCTGGCAAGTCAGGGTACACATGATGCTGTTTAAAATGTAGACAGAGAGAACTTTTGTCTGCGAGTTTCATTTGGACGATGATACCTCCCCATACCCCCCTGATATCTCCCTATCCCCCCCCCAAGATGCCTCATCATACCCCCTTGATACCTCCCCGAACCCACTTGATACCTCCCCATACCCCCTTGATACCTTCCATACCCCCTTGGTTCTTAACTGTACCCTCCTAGATACTTCCCCGTTGATCGTTTCGCAGGTATGGATGAAAGGAATCGACCATCACCATACCCCCTTATATATACCCGTATCCCCGTTATGCCTACCCATGCCCCTTTAAACCTACCCGTAGCCCCCTTTTACCTACCCCTACCACCCCATCCCGATCGTTGGTAGTAATAATAATAATAATAATAATAATAATAATAATATTGAATATAGAATAATACAAATAGAAATTAAAAAAAACACCAAGGTTTTAAAATAAAATTTGATATAAGATATTATAATTGTTATAATAATAATAATAATAATAATTATTATTATTATTATTAGTTTATAAATAATAATGATAATAATAATAATAATAATAATAATAATAATAATAATAATAATAATAATAATAATAATAATAATATAGGATATAGGATATAGAATAATACAAATAGAAATAATAATTAAAAAAAAGGTTTCAAAAGAAAATTTGATATAATAATAATAATAATAATAATAATAATAATAATAATAATAATAATAATAATAATAATGATAATAATAATAATAATAATAATAATAATAATAATAATAATAATAATAATAATAATAATAATAAAAATAATAATAATAAATTAAAGGTAAAAAGCCTAAATTAAAAAGAAAAATATCCATATTGTAGTGTAAAAAAAAAAAAGACCCGCGTGAGATTTGAACCTGAGTCGACCTGGACGGTACGCGAATGTTTTACTCAGTAAGCTACCAAGGCTTCCTAGAAAAATCATCAATTTTTTTGGTCTATATGGGAAAACATGCTGAAACCTCAATTTGATTTTTAATGGAAGCGCGCGGAATGAGGCTATTGCAGTTTGTGGACATTTTGTTTATTTATTTATCTCAGAAACGGTTAAACGTTTGGTAAGGAAATGTCGGCTATAACGATTTCGCTGGTTTTGAGCACACAGCAGGCCGATCCGTAGCCCCGAGCACCTGCCCAGATCAGCGTCCATACCGGACAAACTTTATAGTAGAGGCGAAGAAGGACTTCCGGCTAAGCAATTAATATATATAGATGTATATTATGTGTCATTCATTCGTTCGTGATTTTTGCGATGAAGAGGAAGCCAGTGAAATGGAATCCAGCGGTGGCGACAGCGGTGGTGATGGTGAGAGTATTCCCGTGGCGTTGGTTGCAACAGTCTCTGTCATCGGTGTCATCCTTCTCAGCGCAGCACTCATCCTCTTCTGTTTCTGCCGCTCATTCAAAGGTAAGACCCGCCCCACACGAAGCCTCGCGTTTGTTTGCCCCATTTTGAAAGGATGATGATGATGATGATGATGATGATGATGATGATGATGATGATGATTATCATCATCATCATTATTATCATTATTATTTTGATGTTGTTGATAATAATGACGATGTGGAGAACAAGGAGGAAGAGAAGAAGGGAACGATAGAGTATGATAGTTTTTGTTTTGTCTATAATTATGATAATGATAATGGTGTTCATCTAGATGTTGATGATGATTATGAGGAGGAGGATGAGGAGGAGTAGAAAGATGTGGTTTAGTCTATGATGATGATAATGATGACGACGTTGATGATTAGGAGGAGGAGGATTGTGACTAAGATAGAAAAACATTTGCAATATCCGTGGGTTTTTAAACGAAGCGCACTTGTGTGCTTGCGTGTATGTGTATATGTGTGTGCGTGCATGCGATCGTGTGTATATATGTGTGTGTGCGTGTAAACAATTTCTTTTAAAGGCCCTCGACCATCATGGAGAAAGAAAGATCTCGCGAGATGTGTAGGTGAGTAAAAGGCACACTTAATAATAATAATAATAATAATAATAATAATAATAATAATAATAATAATAATAATAATAATAATAATAATAATCAGGGATGTTGCTAGGAAATTTTTTCTTCGGCGATTTGGCCGAAACAGCCGTGAAACTTTCGGCTTTTTACAGAAAGTTTCGGCTCTCTCTTCCAAAGCAGTCTCACGTGTTTTTTTTTTTTTACTAGATTCACTACGTTAACGTGAACCCTCCACCTCCATATATTAAAGGTATTCTGTTAATGCATATCTTTGTAATAAAACATGATTTTAAGAGTAGAATAAGAACATTGAAAAGAAATTGCATTTTCTTAAATTTTAGACACACAAAAACAATAAAAAGTTTAGACTATCCCTTGACAGACCACAATGCTGTCAGAGTTTCTGGGTTTTACCTTAGTAATTATCGAATCCTCACCTAAACAGCAAGTGTACAGCACAGGAATATCGCAAAAAAATTGACAAAACCGAGCCGATTCACCCGTGAAAACTTCGGTTCGGCGAGCCGACATGACGGACAGTTTATCGGCTTTTTTATAAACATTTCGGCTAAAAGCCGAAGATCCGACCCAAACGACATCCCTGAATAATAGTAGAAGTTGTAGTAGTAATAATAATAATAATAATAATAATAATATTATTATTATTATTATTATTATTAATAGTAGTAGTAGTAGTAGTAGTAGTAGTAGTAGTAGTAGTAGTAGTAGTAGTAGTAGTAGTAATAAAAAATAAAATAATAATAATAATAGTAGTAGTAGTAGTAGTAGTAGTAGTAGTAGTAGTAGTAGTAGTAGTAGTAGTAGTAGTAGTAACAACAACAACAATAATAATAATAATAATAATAATAATAATAATAATAATAATAATAATAATAATAATAATTTATTTTATAAAGCGCAAATTCAAACTGAGAGTTTGCTCTATGTATTTACACGCATCCACGCACACATACACACGCACACACGCGCGCGCGCATATGTTAACAATGCAATACCTAATTTGCTTTCCACTGTTGCTCAGAGGTAGATTTGAGTGAGGCGGGTCGAACAAAACCTACCTCTGAACTATAGTGGAAAGCAAATCGTGTTAGGTCCTATCCTATACCATAACTCAAAGGTCGTTGGGGCACCACAGTTGATCGTTTACCCAGCGTACTCTATCTTTCTCTGTTCTCAGCAGCCCTCATGGCTTCGTTCAGTGTCAAACCAAACCATTCTCGAATGTTGTCCTCCCACCTCTGTTTTTTAGTCTCCCTCTTCTTCGCGTTAGGTACCAATGGTTAAAGCATGACACCTGTACCTAGCTTATCAGGTCGTTCAACGTCACAACCTCCGACCGTTTAAGCTCTTTTTGTGTTTGTGTCGACGACCAGAGACACTAATCAGCTCGTTCATCGTCACCTCCTCTAGCCATTTAGGCTGTTATTTGTGACGACGGACAGACACAATCTACAAGCTTGATTTTTCTATGTACTTATCGGAGAGCTTTCCTGCAGTAAAGCGGATTAAAATTTAGTATCCTGTCCCTCAAATTGAAGATCTTTGGGGCACCACAGATGATCGTTTAACCAGCGTACTCCATCTTTCTCTGTCCTCAGCAGTCCTCATGGCTTTGCTCAGTGTCAAGCCAGTCCATTCTCGAGTGTTGTCTTCCCACCTCTTGTTCTGTCTTTCTCTTCTTCTGCCTCCTTCAACCGTGCCTTGTAGGATGATCTTTGCAGTAAATGATGCTCTGGTGACGTGGCCATACCATCGGAGTTTCCGTTTCTCCACCACTGTGAGCATGTCATCATGTTGTCCAATGGCTTGTGTGATGGTCTGTCGGACCTCGTCACTGGCGATGTGCTGGGTATAGGAAATGCCCAGAAGTCTTCTGTAGCACCTCATCTCTATGCTTTGTATTCTCCGTTGTAGATCTGCTGTGAAGATCCATTTTTCGCAAGGCGTATTGGAAGATGGAAATAACAGGGAATCGCCGCAGCCTTATCTTGGAATGTTGACTGATGGTCTTTTCTTTGCAAATAGGCTTCAACCTTGTCAGGGCAGCAGTTGTTTGTGCGATCCTGGAGAGGACTTCATGTCGGGACCCATTGTTTGATACAAATTTTCTATGGTCGTGTTGTTATTTAGTGGAAATATTTGAAGGAGAAAAAAAAATGTCTAAGAGTAACTTCTTCTTCTTCTTCTTCTTCTTCTTCTTCTTCTTCTTCTTCTTCTTCTTCTTCTTCTTCTTCACCCCTTGGGGTCATGAGAAATCTTGCCACTGTAGATTGTTCTAACCTATAAAGGGAACAGTGAAAGCCCCAGTTGAAAACCTGTCTTGCCTTTGTAGGCATGACAGATTCACTGCGGCAACAGTACCCCCGTTGGAGTGCCGGGGGTTTCAGTATAAATAGTATCCCCACTTTATGGAAATTTAGTGCTTTAAATTCCCACTGTTGCTATCTTCCTCATATACTCTTTCCCATTCCTGCTCTGTCCTATCACTCTGCTATACTATCTTCTTCTTCGCTAGATCAATGACCTACCTTTTTTCTTGAAAACTCTTCCTGGACAATCCTATCCTATCCTATCCTGTCCCATAACCCGAAGGTCGTAGGGGCACCACAGATGATCGCTTAACCAGCATACTCCATCTTTCTCTGTCCTCAGCAGCCCTCATGGCTTCGCTCAGTGTCAAACCAGTCCATTCTCGAATGTTGTCCTCCCACCTCTTTTTCGGTCTCCCCCTCCCTCTACCTCCTTGCACTGTGCCTTGCAGAATGGTCTTTGCAAGGCCTGATGATCTGGTGACGTGGCCATACCATCGGAGTTTCCGTTTCTTCACCACTGTGAGCAGGTCATCGTGTTGTCCAATGGCTTGTGTGATGGTCTGTCGGACTTCAATGTTGGTGATGTGTTGGGTATAGGAAATGCACAGAAGTCTTCTGTAGCACCTCATCTCCATGCTTTGTATTCTTCGTTGGAGATCTGCTGTGAGGGTCCATGCTTCGCAAGCATATAGGAAGATGGAGATGACCAGAGAGCGCAGCAGTCTTACTTTGGAATGTAGACTGATGGTTCTGTCTTTCCAAATGGGCTTCAACCTTATCAGGGCAGCAGTTGTTTGTGCGATCCTGGAGAGGACTTCCTGTCGAGACCCATTGTCTGACACAATGGCTCCTAAATATTTGAAGCTGTGCACTGTGTTGAGGGATTGGCCTAGTACTTTGATGTCCGTGTTGATGCCATTGGTGTTGTTGGTCATCATTTTGGTCTTCTCTGCACTTATTTCCATTCCATAAGCTCTGGAGGTGGTGTCAAGCCTCTGCACAAGCTGTTCAAGTTCTTGTTCCTCTCCAGCCAATCCATCAATATCATCCGCAAAACGAAGATTGGAGATTGCTCTGCCCCCTATGCTGACTGTGCCTTCGTGATCTGCAAGAGCATCTGACATGATGCGCTCTAGGAAGATGTTGAAGAGTGTTGGAGAGAGTAGGCATCCTTGACGCACACCGATTGTTGTTCTGAACCAGTTCCCGATGACGCTGTTATGGAGGACTGCACTGGTAGCCTTGTCATACAGGCTTTTGATGACTTCTATAATTTTAGGGCTGATGTTGTAAACTTTCATGGTTGCCCATAGAGCTGCATGCCAGACTCGGTCAAATGCCTTCTTGAAGTCTATGAACACATGATATAGATGTTGTTGGTGCTGTAGGTATTTCTCACAGATTATTCTGAGGTTGAAAATCTGTTCAGTGGTACTTCGCCCTGCCATGAATCCTGCTTGTTCTTCAGCTATGATTTGTTCAGCTTGTGGTTTCAACCTGTTGAGTATTATTTTCAGGAGGACCTTGCTGGGATGGCTGATGAGGCTGATGGTGCGGTAATTTTCACACTCCTGAAGGTTACCTTTTTTGGGAAGAGTGATGACAAGCGACTGGGTCCATGGTGTAGGCCATTCCCCACTCTGCCAGATCTTGTTACAGATAATGGTGAGAGCATCAGTCATCGCTTCTCCTCCTGCTTGTAGCAGTTCCGCTGGTATGTTGTCCACTCCCGCTGACTTCCCTTTCTTCAGCGATTGCACTGCTGCCTCAACTTCTTCCCGGAGAATTGGGAGGATTTCTTCTTCTTCTCTGCTCTCGGGACATGCTAGAACTGATGGGTCTCCATTTGGTGTATGGTTGTAAAGGTCAGAGCAGTACTCTGTCCATCTGTCCAAGACTTCTTGTTCTTCTGTAAGGCAAATGCCAGACTTGCTTTGGATAGTGGAGGCTTTGGGCTGTTTAACACTTGTCAGCCGCTTCACAGTCTGGTAGGCCTTCTTGCTGTTGTTCTTGTTCAGATTGTTCTCTATTTCCTGGCATTGATCTTCTATCCAGTTCTCCTTTGCTGTGCGCATGCCTTTTCGGATGTCATTGTTGATTTTTCGATAGACATCAGCTCCCTGTGAGGTGTTCTTTTTCTTTTTTAACTCTCTTCGTTTATCACACAGATCCAAAAGTTCAGGTGTGATCCACGGCTTCTTCTTTGGTCGGTGCTTGCCAAGGATCTCAGTGGCGGCATCTGTTACAGCTGAGTTGAAGGTATTGGTCATGGTGTTGACATCTACTTCGCCTGCCCCCAAAATAAGCAGTGGTGCAAATTTCCCTCCAATTGTGGCCTGAAATATTTTTGCCACCTCCGGGTCTTGCAGTTTGTCCAGGTCGAACTTCAGCCTAGTGCACTTTGCTGTATTTACTCTCTTCAAATGGAGCCGGAAAGACATCATCACGAGATCGTGGTCACTTCCAATGTCTGCTCCTGGAAAAGTGCGTGTCCTGCCAATGTTGATGCTTGATCTGAAGCGTTTCTTGACCATGATGTAGTCGATCTGGTTGTGATGTTCCCCGCCGGGACTGTGCCATGTCCATCGTCTGGATTTTTTGTTAAGACCAAGCGTGTTTGCCAGTACCAGATTGTTGTATCTGGCAAACTCCAATAGCCTCAGACCCCTGTCATTTGTCTCGTTGTTGCAGTGGGGTCCGCATGTGTCTCCCCAGTTGTGGTGCGCATCTTGGCCAACCTTGGCATTCCAGTCGCCTTGCACTATGACTATGTCCTTCTTCGGCACTTGGTCAAGGACCGCCTGTATATTTTCATAAAAATCCTCCACTTCGCTGTCTTCATAGTCTGATGTTGGGGCATAGGCCTGGATGATGGTAATGTTGAAAGGGGTTGCTCTCAGACGGATGGTAATGAGTCTACTGGAGACTGGGCGGCAACCCATGACAGTGGCTAGAATGTTCTTGTGGACCAAGAATCCAACGCCGTGTTCGTGCCTGTCATCTCTACCGCTGAAATAGAGCTTGTGTCCTTTGTCAGTCGTTGTTTCACCTAGGCCTTTCCAGCGCAGTTCGCTGATACCTAGAACGTTCCATCGATAGTGGTCCAGCTCGTGGGCCAGTTCTTCTAATTTTCCTTCCGCAGTTAGGGTCCTGACATTCCAGGTTCCTATGACGATGTTGTTTCTCGTGCGGATCTTGCTAATTTGTCCATCAGTAGCATACTTTTCACCTCCGTCCTGGTGGCCAACGGAAGGCGCGGTCCTTGTGTAGCCGGGCGACGACCGATCCGGCATGGAATTAGTGGATAGCCTCATCAAGTGTTGTGTCTTGGGCAAAAAAAAAAAGACCTGGCAGGGCCCAATCCTCTACAGGCTGTTGGCCACAGCCGAAATCCACGAATACAGTGTGGCTCGCCTTGGCCCTGAGCACGTGGTCGTTGAACCTGTAGTAACGTGAGGTTCCTCCGCCCTGGCCGGTGACTTCTGTGTAGAAGACTTTCGCCCAGTGATGCCGTGCTAACATCACCCCTGTTAGTCGCCTCTTACGACACGCCGGGAAACGTTGGGTCTATTCTATTTGCCCGAACCCACAAGACTTTTTGTTTGTGTATGAGGTCTGTTGGATCAGCTTGGGAGTGTTGGACGCTTTCTGCTGGGTGGTCACTAGGGCTTCCTATGATGTTAGTATTTAGCAATATAGGCATTTTATATGTATATGTTTCGTTGATGATTTGTAATGATGGTTGTATTCTATTTTGTTTTTGTAACCGGGGGTTCGCGTAGTTGAGGTAAACCCTCAGCCGTCCCCCGCGTGGGATGTCTTTATTGTAAAGTGACTGGCCGGTGGAGGGCGTTCAATTTTCCCACTAGGGTTGTTTCAGCAGATCTTTTATGCGGATCGGGGATTGTCCGGTCCTGATTTGGCTCGGAGGAGTCCGCTGGACCTAAAGCAACAATAAATCAATCAATCAATCAATTCTTCTTCTTCTTCTTCTTCTTCTTCTCCTCCTCCTCCTTCTCCTCCTTCTCCTTCTCCTCCTCCTTCTTCTCCTTCCTTTAATGTCCATTTTTCTTACTCCACAATTACTGCATGACGTATCACTGAGACTTCTTCGGACTGTATTGTTGTGCTAGTTTCAGCCTCGCTTCGTCAGATGTATCGAGGCTCCAACGTCAGCTTGAACATCACCAACGACCTTTACGAGGAGTCAGGAGACATGCGCAGTCCACCAACATCTTCATCCGGGTATTTGGAAGAGAAGGACGCCATTCAGAGGACAGCGGCAGCTGCGGACGCTTCAGTACATAATGTCAACGCGGTAGTCCGTTTCGTCTACCACGGTAAATTTCCCTAATAATGCACTATGCAGAATATTTCTTTATTTATTTATTTTATTACGTCATTCTTACATAGCGCTTTTTAAGCTCAAGGCGCTGGCCGACACAAGATCTGACTCGAGCTGCCCGATGTGCCCACTTGCAATTTTTGGGCGTATAGTCTGACGCCCAGACAGCTTAGCACAATCCTGGGCGACAGGGGATGGGAGAGAAGCGACCTTGAGCTTGGTGGGTACTAACGACATGAGCGTCAGGATCTTTAAAGTTCGTGCGACGGAACGCGCGCGGGTGCTGATTAGTCCTCAATTGTATACTTTCCTCCGAAGGAGTAGGAGAGCATGAGGATCTCAGGGTGATGGTGTTTGTGGTTTGTGTGCACTCCAGGCCGTCCAACGGGCTTGGGACGCTGCCTGTACAGGCTACAATGGTATCGCCTGACGCAATAGGCGCTTGTATCAGGACACGTGATGTAGCGCGTATATATGGCGCTTTCCGGCTCAAGAGCTGCTCAAGGTCCTTGCCAATGCAGGATCTAACTCGAGCCGTGCTTGTAACATGAACAAAAAACTGAATCGCAATCTACCCTAAAAAAGGCGCTTCGTTTCGCTGCCGTATCCGCCATATAGATTTGTACTCTAATTATTATTATTATTATTAGTAGTAGTAGTAGTAGTAGTAGTAGTAGTAGTAGTAGTAGTAGTAGTAGTAGTAGTAGTAGTAGGAGGAGTAGTAAGCCTAATAACAAAAACAACAACCATAACAACTACAATAATAATAAACGTATTTATGTATGTATCAACAGGAAACGATGACGCTGAGACGGACGGAGATTACGCGGAGGTCCAGCTAGTTTAGTGGCAGTAATCATCTATACAGAAAACTCATCTCTTATTTCAAGTGTTAAGATTGTGCTCAGTTGTCTGGGCGCTATGCGATGCGCCCAAAGGCTGCAAATGGGCATCTCGGGCGGCGTGAGTTAGATCCTGTATCGGCCAGCGACTTGAGCAGCTCTTATGCTCGGAAAAGCGCTATCTAAGAACGAGTCAATCAATAAATAAATAATTGTCCCCAAGTGAAGACTTTTCCTCGAGCTTGACAGTATAACACTGTTTTGGCTGAATCCGTCCGTGGCACAGGCGCTTGATCCTCGACAAAGTCTACCCAGAGAAAAGAGGCGCGTCATAGGCATAGGCGCTGGCGTGTCCAGATAAAAGCGTCTGTGTTCCATGGTTATGCCCAATGCGTAGCACAGTGGTAGAGCGCTCGCCTGGCACAACGATGAACCAGGTTCGAACCAAGCGGTAGGTAAGATAAAAGTGGCCTTTTTTTCCCTGTCCACCTTAGTAGTATGGTGGCTCTGGTGGTTCAGAGTTGATCTAGGTCCCTTACCTCACTCTTCACTGGAATGGTTCAGAGTTGATCTAGGTCCCTTACCTCACTCTTCACTGGAATGGTTCAAAGTTGATCTAGGTCCCTTACCTCACTCTTCACTGGAATGGTTCAAAGTTGATCTAGGTCCCTTACCTCACTCTTCACTGGAATGGTTCAAAGTTGATCTAGGTCCCTACCTCACTCTTCCCTGGAATTGTTATCCCTGTCTGTGGGTGTGGGTGTTAAACATCAATGTTTCTCCCTTTGATGGTTTACTTGATTGGCATTTTGGAATGATTTCCTCCGCTCTGTGTGAGAGGGGGAAGGGCGGGGGAGGAGGGGGGCTATCCTAGCCTGTCCTATCCTGTCCTATCCTATCCTATCCTATTCCGTAACTCGAAAGTCGTAGAGGCACCACAGATGATCGTTTGACCAGCATACTCCATCTTTCTCTGTCCTCAGCAACCCTCATGGCTTCGCTCAGTGTCAAACCAGTCCATTCTCGGATGTTGTCCTCCCACCTCTTTTTCTGTCTTCCTCTTCTATCCCCTCCTTGCACCGTGCCTTGCACTGGTAGTAAAACTCAAAGTACCTGACTGCTTTTTCCACCTTTGACCCTCATCATCACGTGGGCTCCAGCCACCACTTGCTTTAGCAGAGTCACTCATAAATCCTTCTTAAATAGCGCACTTAGCAGAGCTGCTTAAGGCGCTTGCCGAAAACAGATCCTGTTATTGGAGTTATGATTTTGTTTATTGGTATACTCTACTGTTATACGAGTTTTTGTTTATTGGTATACACTACTGTTATACGAGTTTCGATCATTTTTAATGACTTTGTTTATCGTTATAAGCTACTATTATAGAAGTTACAAACATGTATAATAACTTTGCTTTGTGTTATAAACTGTTGTGATACGAGTCCTAAGCATTTGTATGACTATGCCTATTGTTATAAATTGCTGTTATAGAAGTTACAAATAATGTAATGACTTGGCTTATTGTTATAAACTACCGTGTATATACATTTGATACATTGCTATTCTCAGTCAGCATTGTGTTTTAGTATCGTTGTTCAATTTGCCATTTATAATTATTAGGTGTTTGTGATCTAGATTTGCGCATTTTATTAGTGGGGTGTGTGCGTATGTGTGTGTGTGTGTGTAGGTGTGTGTGTATATGTATGATTTATATTCTTATCCTATCATATTCTATCCCGTAACTCCAAAGTCGTCGGGGCACCACAGATGAACGTTCAACCAGTGTACTCCATCTTTCTCTGTCCTCAGCAGCCCTCGTGGATTCGCTCAGTGTGTTACGTTGAAACGCGAACGAAAGTATGTCGGAAGCGTGTACGATAGATCTAATCGTTTCGATTTGCAAAGTATTCAATAATGGAGTTTATTTACCTTTGATTTGAGTTTGCATTGTTGTTAGGAGAGGCTTTGTATAACGTTGATAATTTTCGTTGGTCGATATTGTCGGAGAATACTCTGGATTTCCTTGTTTACCATCGATCGAAGGTTCGGGACGATTGTCGAAGTAAGAGAAGGTTCGGGGTATGTGTGGAGAGATGAATGACGTAAGTCAGTGATGACGATCTTTTATTCGATTGGTGGCAGTGCGTCATTTCTACGGTATTCGAAATCTTTCCGGAAAAGAGAGAGATTATAAAATTGTGTGCCGCACTGTTGTTGAGGGAAATTGTTGATAGAGAAGTTGTTGATGGAGAGTTGCTGTGAAAGTTGTTGAGTTGAGTTGAGAATTGTATGCAGTTGTTGGTGTGTGCTGAATAAAAGTGGAAAACTTCATACGTCGACTTTGTGACTTGTATGCTGTTTGGACGGGTTGCGTGGATAAACGAATCTGAGTTACACCTTATCAGGAATTCAGCATTGGGGCTGAATCGGATACTGATAAAGGAAAACACCAACATCAAACTGAGTGTAACATTTTGGGGGTCAAGCCGCGATTCACGCCATAGCCAAGGGTTCAACTGCTACAACAAGCGAGTCAACGTTACGAGAGGCAGTCATCGAGGGTAGCCGCCAACGAGTTGCGTCGAGAGGGGCCAACATACTGGGACTACATCACCGATAGGTTCGGGTTGACTGCAAGGGCGTGTAGTCGCTGAAGAGTTGCTTCGTGAGCGAACAACAGATCGGGACTACGTGGCTACCGTAAGACTACGTCGAGGGACAGTCTCGGAGCTACATCGCCAGTATTACAGAGAGCGGCGAGCGGACTGTCACGGGTTATTTCCCATAATGTGACTTTGCATGTCAGGAAATGCGTGCTTGGTTCATGTTTCCCATTTCTCTCTCTCTCTCTAACTATTCAAACATAAGAAATATCTAAAGTTTTTATAAAATGATTATTTTGAAATAACTCGCATACAAAAAACGAACAGACCAACAAAATCGAAGCAATGATAATTAAACTTCCCCTCCCCTCTCTTCCACAATGCAAATATATAACACAAATAACATTCAGATTTGGTCTCCACTTCAGACCAGCAGGCAACTGACTCCCCTCTCAACAACCACAAACATTGCAGCAAATTATTGTCACTTGATTCAGTGTCTTTTTCCCAGTTCATTAGTTTCAAGTCAAAACTACCAGAGTCCTTCAGCCGAGTTATAAACAGCCTGAAGAAGGTCTATTCAATTGATAATAACGACGGAAGAACGTAACTTAAATTACGGCGTTACGCTGGCTGCAAGTTGCCGAGAGGGTTGGACGGAGCTCCAAGAGTCAGTGCTGCCCCTCAGTCCGAACTGCACCTCCCCAAGGCCAGGAGAACGGGCTTATAAGCATGCGTGCATAAAGTGCACCGGAACAACCAAAGAAAGCCCAACCTGCAAACAACTCGGTTTACGCGTTACATACTTGAAAAGAAAAACTACTGCATATTAAACAATGAATTATCTCCCTTCCATTGTCAGCACACTGCAATAGAAACATCAAAATGCATCCACATTATCTACAAAGATTAAGCTTCACAAAACAATCTTATTTTGTTCCTCCAGAAAAAAAAAACTAAACAACTAAACATCAACATTCTATAATCTTTAATACTTTATAGTATCGCTTTGCTTAATCCAACAATATATTCCATTATATTTTACCAAAAACATTGGTTGCGTCCCCTGAACATTCGTTTTTCTCAAAACACAACAGAAGCAATGAAATAAATGCTATGCTATGCTAATAAAAAAAAATGCATTTACGATAAGCCTATTAATTAGACTGTAACACATTACAATTCTTGCATACACTTTTTCGACAAGCCCTCCCTAAAATTCCCAACACTCATGACCGGACCGACAGAGACAAAAGTGCAAGCAGCAACCGCATCATTATCACTTACCGGCTCGTGCGATTTCTTACGACCACTAACACAGACGCCCTAGAGCTCTGACGTAGAAGGATGAGACTAGCAACCGAGTCCCCAAATCCAACGGCTTGACGTGGAATCATAAATCAAATTCCCAAAACGTCCCCACCAGTGTTCGAGCTTGCCTTTCTTCCTGCGATCTTCCCCCAACGGTGGCTAAGAAAGAAATGCGACTTGACCCAAACAAGTCTTAGCTACATTGACAGTGATCAGCTATTCATATAATACAGTGTAGTAAGCGTCCACGAAAAGCATGCCTAAGGCCACACGAAACCGACTTCTAAACCACCCTCGTATCTCCCACCTTAACCTTCACCCTGCCCCCGGTTACAAATAGCCTAAAGTGCATAAGGTAGGCCTAAACGTGCAAATTCAGCAAGTACGCTGCTATGTCCGCGTGACACACCTCCCCCTTTAAGTAAAAAAAAAACTGAAAGTTTTTTTTTCCCTTTCCCTATCACGCGTGGACAAAAATCCTTGCCTGACTGACCGATTGACCCAACTTAAGGGTTCCTGCTCAAAAAGTCCGCATCCACGTTCGCCTTCCCCGGTATAACTTCCACTCTGAAATTGAATGGTTGAAGTTGGATTGCCCACCGAAGCAATCTCGGGTTGGTTGGCTTGACCTGGCTCATCAGCCGAAGTGGCTGGTGATCACATTGAATGACAAATGCTCTGCCTGCAACGTATTGCCCGAATTTCTGAACGGCCCACACGATCGCGTAGCACTCTTTTTCGATCGTAGAGTAATTTTTCTCGGCTGAAGTGAGTTTCCTGCTCGCGTAGCTGATCGGCTGAAGCCCGAAACCCTGGTCTTGCAGTAAGACTGCACCGAGACCTACATCAGAGGCGTCCGTACGTACGACGAACGGTACGTTCATGTTTGGCAAACAGCAAACTGGTTGCGAAGCGAGACGCTCTTTCAGTGTCACAAACGCTGTTTCACAACTCTGGGTCCAGTTCAGTTCTTTGACCTTTCCCCCTTTCGTGAGATCCGTCAACGGCAACGCTACTTCGGAGAAATGCGGAATGAACCTGCGGTAGAACCCTACCAATCCGAGAAAAGACCGCACTTGTTTCTTCGTGGTGGGTCTCTCTACAGCTTTAATCTTCTCTACCTTGTCCTCAACAACCGTGATCTGTCCGTTGCCCACCATGTGACCCAAGTATTCGAGTTTCTGGAAACCAAAGTAACACTTGGACGGTCGTGCGGACAGATTGGCTTCCCTCAACCGTCGGAACAAAGCCGCGAGACACTGTAGGTGGCGACAAGGACATCGTCTATGAAATTGTCAATTTCTGTCATGCCCAACGGATCAAGGAGCAATCGCATCATGCGAGTGAAAACTGCGCCAGCCGTCTTCAACCCGAATGGCATGACCTGAAACTGGAACTGTCCTTTGGGGGTCGTGAACGCGGTTTTTATCCTGTCACCCCTCGCGACGGGTATCTGCCAGTACCCACGGCTGAGATCTACCTTTGTCAGGTACCGGGCTTTCCCAAGTTTCGCGAACAAAGCCTCGATATCCGGCATGGGTTCGGCGTCAAAGATCACTAGCTGATTCAACCTCCGAAAATCCACACAGAATCTCGTTTTCCCATCCTTCTTCTGAACCAATACAATTGGAGAGCTGTACGGCGAGTTCGCGCGCTCGATCACGCCTAGCTTGAGCATATCTTCGACCTCCCTATCAATCGTTTCTCGAGCCGCAAACGGGATCTGAAACTGCTTAGTTCGTAGCGGACGGTCATGTTCAAGGCGAATCTGGCACTCAACTAGGTGCGTGCGTAAAGGAAGGTCAGTGAGTATATCTGTGTATTCCCCAGCTAAGTTCTTTATTTCTTGGTGAATCTCGGACATCACTGGATCTAAATGGATGTCATCTACGGACTCTTGTGCGACCAAAGGTACCACTGCGGTGGTGATTGAAGTGGTAGCCACCTCCCACTCTTCAGGTTCCTGAACTACTGCCACAGCGGCAGCGCGAGCCACGTATCTCTTAAGGAGATTGGCATGGTATGTTTTACACTTGTTGCCCATTTGCAATTTATAATCACAAACGCCCACCCTTTCTTTCACTACGTATGGCCCCGTCCATTCCATTTGCAGCTTATTGCGTTTACAGGGTACCATGCGCAATACCTGATCCCCAACCGAAAAAACACGAGCTTTTGCTTTTTTGTCAAAATGTTTTTTCTGCTTCTTCCCTTCTGTTTCCAAATGCCGTTTCGCTATCTCGCACGTTTCCTCAATCCTAGCCCTAAGATCGGTAACGTACTCTGAAGCGGTCTTCACCTCACCCTCCTCGATCTTTCCAGTCCAGAGCTCTCGCAAAATCCTCATCGGACCACGCACCGACCGGCCATAGAGCAATTCGAACGGAGAATAACCCGTGCTGCTCTGTGGGACTTCGCGGTACGCGAATAGTAGCGCCTGTACGAACTGGTCCCACGTACGCGGTTTCTCGTCACACAGTTTTCTGAGCATTTCCTTCAGAGTGGCGTTTAAACCGTTCCACGAGCCCGTTGCATTGGGCATGATAGGGTGTCGTCGTCAACCCCTTAACACCCAAGAAACGCAAAACCTCTTTCATAACCTCTGATGTAAACTGAGACCCATTGTCTGTCAAAATCTGGGCTGGCACGCCTAAACGCGTCCAAATATTCCACAACGCCTCGGCCACTTCCTCTGTGGTGATACCCTTCAGCGGCACCGCCTCCGGGTAGCGAGTAGCATAGTCTACGACGACCAGAATGTACCTGAATCCCCGATTGGAAGCAGGTACAACTGGACCGATCAGGTCCGCGGCCACTCTCTCAAACGGCTCGTCCACTAGCGGCATGTTGACCATCGGCACACGGGGTATCCGACCCCTCGGCTGTGCTTTCTGACAGCGATCACACGAACGCACGTACCTACGGACATCCGCCCCAATCCCCGGCCAGTAAAATTCGGCCCAAACGCGGTCTAAAGTGCGCTGCGTTCCCATGTGTCCTGCCATCGGAGTGTCGTGTGCTAGCCGCATAACCCCTGTCCGCAACTCGGACGGCACACACACTTGCTTAAAGAGGCCACCCTGTCCTTCAAACACTCTGTACAAACGCCGCGGTTCTTCTCATATCGAACCTGTCCTTTCTTCAATCGAGTTTTGACCGCCTCCCCCACACTCGCTCGCGCCCGAGCCAATGTCGGATCGGCGTCCTGCAGCCTAATGAGCTCTGTGGGAGTAACAGCTAAACCCGGAACCTGTTCTACCTCAGGAGCGACGTCTTTCTTCTTGGATTGAGCCCTTGTCTCAACGGCTTCTACCTTCACCGCGGGAGCTAGAGTATCAACGGTCTTAACTTCACCGTCGGCAAATCGGACTCGGTTCCCGATCAAGACATCGTGCGTAGGTGCCTCAAAAACAATTACCTTGACCCTGCCACACACGAGCGGTGACTCCAAGTTGACAACAGCCCTGTCTGCCTCCCTCAATGATCCGTCGGCCAAGGATACGCTAACTCTTTCTGGCAACCGGTCTGACACGTCAACAAGCTTCGCCGCCACGAAAATTTCATCAGCTCCGGTATCGCGAATAGCAAAGGCTGCTCGACCGTTCACGGTTACTAACATGCTTCCCACTGACTCTAACTCATCTACGAGTTCCGATCCCTTGCCACCATCGGACGTGGCGCCTTCCCTGTCCGACTCGACTACACGAGCGCTGTTGACCTTTTTCAACTTTGGGCAGTTTCGTCTAATGTGTCCCTTCTGTTTGCACTCAAAACACTCCTTGCTAGCGTGGGTTGCGCCTTGCTTGACGTCACTGTCTTTACCACCCCCAGCTTTTGATTTGTCCTCCCCCTTAGCAGGTTTACCCCCCGACCTCTTCGTTTCCCACTTTGCCTGAGAATGTTTTTCCGCGAGCTCGGCGGCCTCCTGAGCGGATTTCGGCGCGTGATCGCGAACGAACAGTTCTAACTCTGCGTTCAACGTTTCCATCAGCTGCTCTCTCACAAACAAGTCAACGATCTTTTCAGGGTCTTTTTCATCAATATTAGCCAGACAGAACCATCTAGTCAAAAGGTGTTTAAGTCTCTTAAGGAACTCTGTGAATGACTCAGACGGTTCTTTTCTGACCGACCTGAACTGCTTCCGGTAATACTCTTCGTTCCGGCGGAACCTGTCAAGCAATGCCTGTCTGAGAAGCTTATAGTCCCCCGTTTCTTCTGGCGTCATACGGACATATACATCTCTTGCTGACCCTAGTAACAGAGGAGCTAACTTCCTGGCCCAAATCGCCTCTCTCCATTCATTTAGGATGGCTACACGTTCAAAGTGTGCTAAGTAGGAATCTATGTTTTCCTTCCCATCAAAAGGTTCCATCTTAAGGTTAGAGGAACTGTTTTCCTTCAGGGTCCTAATCTCTTCCTTCCGAAGTTCCCTCTCTTCTCTATCTCTCCGATCCCGTTCCTCCCTCTCATCTGCTTCTTTTTTATCTCTACGTGCCCTCTCCTAAGCCTCCCAGTCCCAACGAGCTTTCTCAGTCTGAATATGAAGCTCCATCTTCTTTAGCTCTAACTCGTCCCTTCTAGCTCTCTCTCGTCTCTCTTCCTCCCTTTCCCTTCTATCCCTCTCTTCTCTCATCCCCTGCGTAATGAACTGCGCAGCTACAGGGCCTGACAACCCATAGTCAGAGACTAGCTTTTGTAGCTTATCCAAGACTGGATCCCCGCTGTAGGACGAAAAGACTTGTTTCACGTCGGTATTTCCTACGGACCGTTTCCCAGAAATCAAGGTTCTAGGGGTCTGGGTCAAACCTTCCCCGCCCAGCTCAAACGGATCAAATCCCTCATCTGACCTTTCGTGACCTTCTGCATCCTCCTGCAACCCCATGGAAGCGAACTTGGCATCTAACCTTCTGGGTGTATCCGTTTCCCTCATTCTGGCCCCTGTATGAATCGTTCCTACTACGGGACTCTGCCTCAACGACGGTGACAGAAAGGTAACCGAACCCCTACCGGCACCCAAACCCGTTACCTTACTACTCGGAGCCCCAGTCATCACCGCCGGCGACGTCGTAGAGACAGTAGGAACAGTAACAACTGAAATCGCTTCAACAGCAGGGAAACCTCTTGTACCCGAACGAAGCTCATAGTTACGTGCCATTTCAACAGAGTATGCGTATTGCACCTAACTGAAAGCTAACCCAGCCACAAACTGGTCGGAAAAAATCGATCCTTTCCTAGAATGAATCAAATATCCCTACCTCCAATCCCGCAGGGACGAAAGAAACGCACGAGCCGCCAGCGACGATGGCCGGTCACCCGGACTGACCATTAACCAAAGTTAACCACCGCACTCCGTCTCCGCCGGTTCTGTTACAGTCCTTTGGAGTTGGCAACACGCTCGCCTCAACGTCACCTGTTACTGAAAGACGCCCAATTACAACACAATAATGCACACAATATACAGCAAAAAATTCTATAAACCTACTAGAAACCTAACTACCCACCTCCAACCCACCTGAACCTATTCCGTTACCCCGCAGGTCCACCAAATTGTCACGGGTTATTTCCCATAATGTGACTTTGCATGTCAGGAAATGCGTGCTTGGTTCATGTTTCCCATTTCTCTCTCTCTCTCTAACTATTCAAACATAAGAAATATCTAAAGTTTTTATAAAATGATTATTTTGAAATAACTCGCATACAAAAAACGAACAGACCAACAAAATCGAAGCAATGATAATTAAACTTCCCCTCCCCTCTCTTCCACAATGCAAATATATAACACAAATAACATTCAGATTTGGTCTCCACTTCAGACCAGCAGGCAACTGACTCCCCTCTCAACAACCACAAACATTGCAGCAAATTATTGTCACTTGATTCAGTGTCTTTTTCCCAGTTCATTAGTTTCAAGTCAAAACTACCAGAGTCCTTCAGCCGAGTTATAAACAGCCTGAAGAAGGTCTATTCAATTGATAATAACGACGGAAGAACGTAACTTAAATTACGGCGTTACGCTGGCTGCAAGTTGCCGAGAGGGTTGGACGGAGCTCCAAGAGTCAGTGCTGCCCCTCAGTCCGAACTGCACCTCCCCAAGGCCAGGAGAACGGGCTTATAAGCATGCGTGCATAAAGTGCACCGGAACAACCAAAGAAAGCCCAACCTGCAAACAACTCGGTTTACGCGTTACATACTTGAAAAGAAAAACTACTGCATATTAAACAATGAATTATCTCCCTTCCATTGTCAGCACACTGCAATAGAAACATCAAAATGCATCCACATTATCTACAAAGATTAAGCTTCACAAAACAATCTTAGTTTGTTCCTCCAGAAAAAAAAAACTAAACAACTAAACATCAACATTCTATAATCTTTAATACTTTATAGTATCGCTTTGCTTAATCCAACAATATATTCCATTATATTTTACCAAAAACATTGGTTGCGTCCCCTGAACATTCGTTTTTCTCAAAACACAACAGAAGCAATGAAATAAATGCTATGCTATGCTAATAAAAAAAAAATGCATTTACGATAAGCCTATTAATTAGACTGTAACACATTACAATTCTTGCATACACTTTTTCGACAAGCCCTCCCTAAAATTCCCAACACTCATGACCGGACCGACAGAGACAAAAGTGCAAGCAGCAACCGCATCATTATCACTTACCGGCTCGTGCGATTTCTTACGACCACTAACACAGACGCCCTAGAGCTCTGACGTAGAAGGATGAGACTAGCAACCGAGTCCCCAAATCCAACGGCTTGACGTGGAATCATAAATCAAATTCCCAAAACGTCCCCACCAGTGTTCGAGCTTGCCTTTCTTCCTGCGATCTTCCCCCAACGGTGGCTAAGAAAGAAATGCGACTTGACCCAAACAAGTCTTAGCTACATTGACAGTGATCAGCTATTCACACAATACAGTGTAGTAAACTTCCACGAAAAGCATGCCTAAGGCCACACGAAACCGACTTCTAAACCACCCTCGTATCTCCCACCTTAACCTTCACCCTGCCCCCGGTTACAAATAGCCTAAAGTGCATAAGGTAGGCCTAAACGTGCAAATTCAGCAAGTACGCTGCTATGTCCGCGTGACACGGACGTCGCGTCTACTTCAGCACAGGAGCGTGTACATCAACACCAGCGTGGTGCAGCGTCGCATACGACGAGGACAGCGGGGCCTGCGTCAGCGAAAGCGACTAGTGACAAGCATCAGCGCTACTGCAGAAAGCGTGCTGTTCTAGAACAGTCTAGAAAGGTACAGCACAGTCAAGAACTTTCCAGAAAAAAAAGAACTCTACAGTCAAGAACTTTCTAGAAAAAGAACCTTCTAGAAAAGAACTTTCTTTAAAAGAACTTTCCAGAAGCATCAAGATGGCTGACTTCTGGCAGAAAGGGGTTGAACTGAATCTAAAAGGCAAGCAGCTGACGGAGTACGTCAAGTCTCAGGAGAGAATACGAGAAAGAGAATTGGAAGAGAAGCGTCTAGAAAAAGAAATAGAACTAGAACAGAAGCGTCTAGAAGTAGAAGAGCAGCGTCGCCGTGAAGAACGAGAATTAGAAGAGCAGCGTCGCCGTGAAGAAAGAGAATTAGAAAAGAAGCGTCTAGAAATTGAACAGCAGCGGCAAGAAAAAGACAGAGAATTCGAGCTGAAGCGTCTTGAGTTCCAGCTAGAAATGGCGCGTATCCAGCAACAGCAGAATGCGCCACAAGTTATCAGTGACAACAAAGCTCCAAAATTGCCAGCATTCGTCGACGGGAAGGACCAGATCGACAGCTATCTGGCGAGATTCGAAAGGTTCGCCGAAAGCTCCAATTGGCAACCTCGAGACTGGGCGATTCGACTATGTGACGACACGAGTTTTCAGATGGTAGGGAGAGATACACTTTTTGCGAAGTTACACTTCTCCGTATATCTGCTGTACATAGAATAGCGTGACCGATTTACTTTTGCGTATGAAAGTGCAGTTTCGTAGAGTCCGTGCGATTCGTAGAAGACAGGGAGTCGGCCAATTTCGAATAGGGGTACGCGTAATAAAGAACGTGCATACTGACGAGAGCTCGACTGTTTTGCTTGTGGCCGGCGCAGATTTTGAAGGGCAGAGTGGTTTGAGATGCTATTGCGTGAGGAAGGAATTCTAACGAGGCAGCAACCCTGTGACAGAGGTCATCGTAGTGTAGGGTACTGTTGGAAGGGTGTGTGTATTGTTTTATAGCCACCCAAGGTCTTATGCCCTCGTCGGGATAAGGATGTTTAGAATTCGTAGGAAGATGGTAACTGCCATTCGCCAGTGAGTGTAGAGTTCCATACTTAAGGTGCGTGTGGTTCTCGATTGAACACCCACCAAGACTTAGTGTCTGTAGCAGAGCTAAGGTGTCCTCATCCTCAGAATAAATGTTATTTGGACAGTGAAATAACGTGCAAGAGCAAGAGAAAGAGACTCTCAAAAGACTAATCCATTGTGTTGTGCCAATGTTGTGACAGTGTTGTGACAGTGTTGTGGTGTTGGGGTAAAGGGCGTCACGAGCCGAGGCCTGTAAGGTGAGCAAACCTTGTCGTTCAATTCTCTAGTGGCGCGCTCCGAGAACTGCGTACGTGTATGAGTGGTAATGAGTGTGGGGAAGGGGATGTATTTTAGGATGTGTAATGAATTTCGTTGATTTTATATGATTTTCTTATGATTTTCTTATTGTATATGTGATAGGGGAAATGTCGTTGCTGTTGTTGTTATGGAAGTGGGTCAAAGGCGACGATGGGGAATATAGAGAGGGAGAGAGAGAGAGTGAGGGTGTATGTATGGAGGGAGCGATAGAATGTAGTATACTGAAGAAAGATGAGGTGATGATTATGAAGGAAGCATGGTTACAGTATGGATGAAGGGAGGTAATCGTGATGTGCTATAATTGTTGGGGGTGACGGTGGTGATGAAGGGGGGCGGAATGAATCAGGACTGTGAGATGGTAGTGTGGTTGCGATAATTATATATATTTATATAAACATTGGTGTGTAAAGAAGATGCGAATTATTTAGCATCAAAGGGTGATTTATATTATTGAAATGTGTGTATAGTATCTTGTATTATTATTATGATATTCATAACTATACAGGTCAAGATGGCGGACGGAGGACGGCGTGTTATGTTATATTATATAGTGTTTATTGTTTGGTGGGCATATTGTTAAGACTATGTATATGTCAACAGGTGTGGGCTGATGATGATTATTTCTTCTACGTGTTTATTTCTGCGCATTATTTCCACGCTGTTGCCTTTGATGTTACCTGTTGTGCTGTACTGATGTTGATGTTGTTGCCGCTGACTGGGTCCTAGCCAGCCTGGGATGTACCTTTGCCTCTACAACAGAGTAGTGTTGTGGTGATTTCTTACACTGCTGCAGGTTTTGCCTATGTATCGAGGCAACACATTTCCAGGAGGTTTTCATACCTAATTCATGCACACACAGACTCACATTACACGCACCTAAAAACATATCCATTTAGTTAGAAGAATCATCCACTTTGTGAAAGAGACTGTTAGCTCTCTGAGCTACTTAACAAGAACATTGAGATATTACTTCTGTGCCACAGCTTTGTCTAGCTAATAGTTTATGATTCAACGCCATTGCTTATTATTTGAAGACTTGCATTTTGAATTGATTTGTTGATTTTGATTTTCCTGTATACACTTTGTAAAGAAACTGCTGTTGTTTAGTTCTGTTGGGGGTTTGTTGCAAGGGGAGGTAATTGTTAGTTAGTATTGGGACGGGGGTCTGTTTAGGGGTTGAGGGGAGGTTAGTTCCCATTTGTCCTGTGTTTGCTTGTTGATTGTTGAATAAAAGAGTGTGTGTTTGTACTCTGGCATTTTGTGTTAGTTTATTTTGTTTGAGTTTTATTCTTTTCACTCGCTTTATGAGCTGACGTCACTGAACCCGCTCGGGGGACGTGACATTTTTGGTGTCAGAAGTGGGATAAACTCATTTATTTTGTTAGGGTATTGCCAGAGGTGTATGTTGTGTGGTTGAGTTGTTGTGTGAAAGGGTACACAGCGGGCGGTTGGCGGGAGTGTGGGTGTATTGCACTAGGGAACACACTCGGAGTGCAGCATTAACGGGGAATTGAGTTGCAGGGTTCACTTGCTCGCCTTCAGGGGTACGACGGTGAACGATTCCTCGGCTCCTGTGACTGTTGTGTTGCGTATTCATTCTGTTAGGTGTTTGTATCAGTTGAGTGTTATTTGTTTTGTGTATACTAACATCTGTTCTTCCCTTCTTTTCCGACATGGCTACGCGGGATGCTCGAGCCGCGATGCGCCGCGACGCTAGGACTCGTAAGGAGGAGGCCGAGCAGGAGGAGCAGGACTTCCGTGATGACGGCTCTGTGACAGGGTTGTTGGAGGAACCTTACGCAGTGAGTACTCAGACCACTGTGCCTAAGATGTATGCCAAATCGCCCGGTGCACAGAGCAAAGTCGAGGTCGCGCTCGGTGATAGTGAGAGATTTAGACAGATTGGGGAAAGTCTGGGTTTCCGTGATGGAGCGTTAGCGCACTATGTCGTTAGTGAGATGAGAAGGGAAGAAGAGCGGAGGGAGAAGGAGGAAGAGAAGAGGGAAAGAATGAGGAAGGAGGCAGCAGAGAGGTTAGTTAGGGAGGAGGAAAGGAAAGAAAGAGAAGAAGATCGTCGGCGGTTGGAGGCTAGATTAGAGGCCAGACTGGACGCGGAAAGAGAAGCTAGACAAGCAGAACAGCGTCAGAGGGAAGCAGACCAACGTCGGTTGGAACAGAGGTTGGAAGACGAGAAGAGGGAAGAAAGAGCGGCTAAGGAAGAGGAAAGGCAAATGTTTGAGATGAGGCTAGAGGAGGAACGTAGAGCCAGAGATGAAGACCGAGCTGATCAGAGGGAGAATAGGGCTAGAGAGAGAGGGGCAGCGTACTCAGTCAAGTTGAAACCCTTGGAGGAGAGGGAGGATGTGGAGTAACATCCTCCAGATGTTCGAACGGGTGGCAGAGATTCAGGGTTGGAGGAGGGAGGTATGGGCGGTTAGGCTAGCGCCTTTGTTACAAGGGGAAGCCCGAGATACGTACCTTCGTCTGACGCCTGAGCAAGCCCAGGATTTCGACATTGTGAGGAATGCGCTATTGAAACGCTTCAGGAAGGACGCCGACTACTATCGTAGGCAGTTTCGAGAGGCCAAGAAGGAAGCCGCAGAGACGTTTCCTCAGCTAGTAGTAAGGCTAGGGTCGTTAGTGAAGAAATGGTTTTTGCTCGCCGGCAAAGACATCACCGACGTAGAGCAGGTACTAGACACTTTCATTGGTGAGCAACTTTTCTCCATCATGACTACCGAGCTAGAGATCTACGTGAGGGAGAATCTACCTGAGACTAGCCATGCCGCAGCAGAGTTGGCGCAGCGCGTGGTAGATGCCAAGCGGGCAGCATCAGCACCGGCACCCGTACTACCCAGTCAGAGACGCGGTTTTCCCAGACGACCGGAGGCTCCTCAGCAACCTAGCAACCGGGGGAGTCAGGGTCAGAAGGTAGGGAGGACGGAAGGGGGTAGTGGGGTACGTCGTTGCTACCGATGTGGGTCGGAAAAGCATGTGGTCAGGGACTGCAAGGTCAAACCTCAGACAGTAGGCCAGGTTACAGTGGGACGGACTATTTCCACGGAGACCGCACCTCGGGCTAGCGTGTGTGCAATCAAACCTTATGATCCATGGGGCCAAGGTAGGGCGAACGGGCAGGACGTTCGAGTATTGAGAGATACGGGGGCGGAGATAGGGGCAGTCGCGAGCAGGTTAGTCAAACCAGCTGATTTGACGGGTCGGACTGTCGAGATTTGCTTGGCGAATCGATCGAACGTGGGTCTGCTACCTACAGCTTGGGTGGAGTTGGATTGTGCGCTGGTCAGGGGGAGAGTAGAGCTGGTGGTTTTCGAGGACGGGGCCGATATCATCCTGGGTAACTGGGTGACGTTTGATAGCGGGGAAAAGAGTCCTGTTTCCTTGTTCGGGGGTGAATGCGCGATGGCTGCAGCAGTGCAGACTCGGGCGCAGGTGAAGGCCGAGAAGAAGAGGGAGGTACCCTTAGCAGTGGTCGAACCATCCCAGATCTCTGTTAGCACCCCAGAGTTAATCAGGATGCAAGAGACCGACGAGACGCTCGCGAAGGCGAGAACGTTGGCACAGAGTGGTGGGGCGATAGCGTCAGGTAGGGCGTCAGCTGAGTTTCGCAAGAAGAAGGGGGTGTTGTACCGGGTACACACGAAGAGAGGTAGCCAGGTCACGCAACTGGTAGTCCCGAAACAGTTGAGAGGGGGGATCCTTCAGTTGGCTCATGATCCACCCATGGCTGGGCATTTGGGAGGGAAACGTACCAGGGAGCGGATCTGGGGAACATTCTATTGGCCGGGAATGTGTGCCGAAGTACGGAGGTATTGCGCCAGTTGTCCAGAATGTCAGAAGGTAGTACCGAGGGGACGGGTGAGGAAGGTACCACTACAGCAACTTCCGCTGGTGGACGAGCCATTTCAGAGGGTGGCGGTAGACATTGTGGGACCCATCAAACCCAAGTCAGATCGGGGTAACATGTACATCCTAGTGGTAGTAGACTATGCCACACGCTATCCCGAGGCTGTACCGCTCAAGGGCATAGAGGCAGAGAGGGTGGCAGAAGCGCTGTGGGAGATTTGGTCGAGGGTGGGCGTTCCTAGGGAAATTTTGACAGATCAAGGGACGCAATTCATGTCTGAAGTCATGCGGGAGATGAACAGACTACTGTCGATCCATGGGAAAGCTACCACACCGTATCATCCACAGTGCAACGGACTGGTTGAGCGATTCAACGGGACGTTAGTGTCCATGCTCAAGAAGTTAGCCACAGAACAACCTACAGCGTGGGACCGCTACATTCCAGCGCTACTATTTGCATACCGAGAAGTAGCACAGGAGTCTACAGGGTTCTCTCCCTTCGAGCTCCTATATGGAAAGACCGTGCGGGGACCGATGGCTGTATTGCGAGACCTCTGGACCAAGGAGATACAAGAGGAGGAGGTGAAATTGAGTAGCCAGTACGTGGTGGATTTGCGTAATCGCATCGAGGAAACATGTAAGTTGGCACAAGGAAACCTCAGAACCGCGTCAGCCAAGCAGAAGCGGCACTTCGACAAGAAGGCGAAACGGCGTTTGTTCAACGCGGGGGATCAAGTGTTGCTGCTGTTACCAGAAAAACACAACAAGTTGCAGCTAGCATGGCGAGGACCGTACGAGGTGATCGAACGTGTGGGAGAGTGCGACTACCGGATCAGGATGCGTGGGAAAAGCAAACTATACCACGCCAATCTCCTGAAGAAATTCCATACCAGAGCGACGGTGGCCACGATCGTCGTAGACGACGAGGGGGTAGAGGAGGAGGAAACTATGCCGGTGTTTGGGGATATTCCCGTAATCACCTTGACAGCATCAGAGACGCCCCGCGACGTGAAGATGGACGACAACTGCCCAGAAATACGGGAAGAATTGCAGGAGCTGGTGTGGCAGTTTGAGGATATCCTAACCGACTTGCCACTACGCACTACACTGGACGTGTGCGAAATACGTGTGGACAGCGACATTCCAGTGAGGACGCGGCAGTACCCACTTCCCCATTCGCATCACGAGACCATCAAGAAGGAAGTGGAAGCGATGCTAGCGATGGGCGTCATTGAGAGGGCCAGTTCGCCATACAGCTCGCCCATCGTATTAGTGAAGAAGAAGGAGGGCACGATGCGTTTCTGTGTTGATTTCCGGAAGTTAAACAAGCACGTTGTATTCGATGCGGAACCATTGCCGAACATCGACTACTTGTTTTCCAAACTGTCAGGGGCCAAGTATCTCATCAAGATCGACTTGACCAAAGGTTACTGGCAAGTGCCTATGAACAAGGGAGATAAAGCGAAGACGGCATTTACAACGCCAGAGGGACAATTTCAGTGGACCGTAATGCCATTTGGGCTGAAGACGGCGGGAGCAGTCTTTTCTCGCATGATGCGGAAGTTATTAGCACCCCTGGGGATGTCGGAGATCGACAATTTCGTCGACGACTTGTTGGTAGCCACTATTACCAAGCAGAGACACCTGGAATGCTTGGCACGTCTTTTCCTTAGGTTGCGTGAGGTGCAGCTATCCGCCAAACCATCAAAGTGTTACCTGGGTTTCCGAAGAGTAGAGTATCTTGGGCACGTGGTTGGACAGGGAGAAATTCGTCCTGAGGTGTCAAAGATGGAGAGGATCCGAGATGCACCACGACCAACGACCAAGCGGCAAGTGCGCTCATTTTTGGGTTTAGCCGGGTACTACAGGCGGTTCGTACCCAACTTTTCAGCGATTGCTTCACCACTACACGATTTGACCAAGGGAGGCAAGCCAGGGGCGGTACAATGGACCGAAGCATGCGAAGCTGCATTTTGCACACTGAAGGAGAAGCTGTGCTCTGACCCTGTGTGCTGTCTGCCGGACTTCACCCTACCGTTTGTGCTACAGACAGATGCGTCGGAGGATGGAGTAGGGGCCATTTTGAGCCAGGACAGGGGACAGGGATTACAGCCTATTGCGTGTGCAAGCAAGAAACTGTCGAAACCCGAGAGAAACTATTCGACCATTGAGAGGGAGTGTCTAGCGTTGGTGTGGGGTGTGCAGAAATTCAGTCAATATCTGTACGGACGTACTTTCGTAGTGCAGACTGACCATATGCCACTGCAGTACCTACAGCAAGTGAAGAACACCAACAGCCGACTGATGAGATGGGCACTTCAGCTGCAACCTTTCTCAATGTCTGTGGAGCACATTTCTGGGAAGGACAACGTTCCAGCAGATTTCCTCAGCAGAAGCGCTCAGTAGGTAGCATAGGGGGTATTGGAAATTCGCGTCGTAGTTAAGGTTCTTCAAGGTGTTAAGAACTGGGGGGGGGGGTTGTGTGACGACACGAGTTTTCAGATGGTAGGGAGAGATACACTTTTTGCGAAGTTACACTTCTCCGTATATCTGCTGTACATAGAATAGCGTGACCGATTTACTTTTGCGTATGAAAGTGCAGTTTCGTAGAGTCCGTGCGATTCGTAGAAGACAGGGAGTCGGCCAATTTCGAATAGGGGTACGCGTAATAAAGAACGTGCATACTGACGAGAGCTCGACTGTTTTGCTTGTGGCCGGCGCAGATTTTGAAGGGCAGAGTGGTTTGAGATGCTATTGCGTGAGGAAGGAATTCTAACGAGGCAGCAACCCTGTGACAGAGGTCATCGTAGTGTAGGGTACTGTTGGAAGGGTGTGTGTATTGTTTTATAGCCACCCAAGGTCTTATGCCCTCGTCGGGATAAGGATGTTTAGAATTCGTAGGAAGATGGTAACTGCCATTCGCCAGTGAGTGTAGAGTTCCATACTTAAGGTGCGTGTGGTTCTCGATTGAACACCCACCAAGACTTAGTGTCTGTAGCAGAGCTAAGGTGTCCTCATCCTCAGAATAAATGTTATTTGGACAGTGAAATAACGTGCAAGAGCAAGAGAAAGAGACTCTCAAAAGACTAATCCATTGTGTTGTGCCAATGTTGTGACAGTGTTGTGACAGTGTTGTGGTGTTGGGGTAAAGGGCGTCACGAGCCGAGGCCTGTAAGGTGAGCAAACCTTGTCGTTCAATTCTCTAGTGGCGCGCTCCGAGAACTGCGTACGTGTATGAGTGGTAATGAGTGTGGGGAAGGGGATGTATTTTAGGATGTGTAATGAATTTCGTTGATTTTATATGATTTTCTTATTGTATATGTGATAGGGGAAATGTCGTTGCTGTTGTTGTTATGGAAGTGGGTCAAAGGCGACGATGGGGAATATAGAGAGGGAGAGAGAGAGAGTGAGGGTGTATGTATGGAGGGAGCGATAGAATGTAGTATACTGAAGAAAGATGAGGTGATGATTATGAAGGAAGCATGGTTACAGTATGGATGAAGGGAGGTAATCGTGATGTGCTATAATTGTTGGGGGTGACGGTGGTGATGAAGGGGGGCGGAATGAATCAGGACTGTGAGATGGTAGTGTGGTTGCGATAATTATATATATTTATATAAACATTGGTGTGTAAAGAAGATGCGAATTATTTAGCATCAAAGGGTGATTTATATTATTGAAATGTGTGTATAGTATCTTGTATTATTATTATGATATTCATAACTATACAGGTCAAGATGGCGGACGGAGGACGGCGTGTTATGTTATATTATATAGTGTTTATTGTTTGGTGGGCATATTGTTAAGACTATGTATATGTCAACAGGTGTGGGCTGATGATGATTATTTCTTCTACGTGTTTATTTCTGCGCATTATTTCCACGCTGTTGCCTTTGATGTTACCTGTTGTGCTGTACTGATGTTGATGTTGTTGCCGCTGACTGGGTCCTAGCCAGCCTGGGATGTACCTTTGCCTCTACAACAGAGTAGTGTTGTGGTGATTTCTTACACTGCTGCAGGTTTTGCCTATGTATCGAGGCAACACATTTCCAGGAGGTTTTCATACCTAATTCATGCACACACAGACTCACATTACACGCACCTAAAAACATATCCATTTAGTTAGAAGAATCATCCACTTTGTGAAAGAGACTGTTAGCTCTCTGAGCTACTTAACAAGAACATTGAGACATTACTTCTGTGCCACAGCTTTGTCTAGCTAATAGTTTATGATTCAACGCCATTGCTTATTATTTGAAGACTTGCATTTTGAATTGATTTGTTGATTTTGATTTTCCTGTATACACTTTGTAAAGAAACTGCTGTTGTTTAGTTCTGTTGGGGGTTTGTTGCAAGGGGAGGTAATTGTTAGTTAGTATTGGGACGGGGGTCTGTTTAGGGGTTGAGGGGAGGTTAGTTCCCATTTGTCCTGTGTTTGCTTGTTGATTGTT
Source organism: Oncomelania hupensis (assembly GCA_036898135.1). Taxonomy (NCBI): domain Eukaryota; kingdom Metazoa; phylum Mollusca; class Gastropoda; order Littorinimorpha; family Pomatiopsidae; genus Oncomelania; species Oncomelania hupensis. The sequence goes on along the minus strand of CM072520.1, from coordinate 39,329,481 downwards.
GAATAAAAGAGTGTGTGTTTGTACTCTGGCATTTTGTGTTAGTTTATTTTGTTTGAGTTTTATTCTTTTCACTCGCTTTATGAGCTGACGTCACTGAACCCGCTCGGGGGACGTGACAGACTAAGTGCACTTCTGACAGGGCAAGCGCTCGAAGTTTACACCAGACTGTCGAACGATGACGCCAAAAACTACGACGTCTTGAAAGAGGCCCTATTGCAGTGCTACAACTTTACAGAGAAGGGCTACCGTAAACGCTTCCGTGAATGCCGGCCTAAGTCAGACGAGACGCCAAAGCAGTTTGTGGAGCGCCTGTCGTCATATCTACACAAGTGGGTGGAGTTATCAGGCGAAAGCAAGTCTTACGACAGTCTCCATGACCTGATCGTGAAGGAACAATTTCTCAATGCCTGTCACAAGGACCTAGCGACCCACTTAGAAGAACAAAAGCTGCAGACGCTTAAAGATGTGACTGAGGCTGCTGAAAGATATCTCATCGCTCATGGGAAGACCCTGGGGCCACCCAGCGCGACGAAACATTTTCAGAAGACTGGAAACCATGTGAACCAGATCCAGGGGAGCCAGACGAACCAGAGACAGACGGACTCCACGCCTCCTCCCAGGGAAGGGCATTCAAGAGGCTGTTTCACTTGCAACGCTACAGACCACAGAGCGGCTAACTGTCCTCAAAACAAAAGTAGCGGACAGCGGAGCAGTACGGACAATGCAGCGGCGGGCAACCGACAGAGACGTTTCTCCAATCTACGGCAAACCAGTAGATCTGACCATCAAGTGTGCGGCGGGAGCGTCATTCTTCCGAGTGAGACCGAGCGCGCAGCTACTCCCGCGGACGTGCAAGAGTGCATAACCGATGGCCAACTTCTCCTTGCCAACGGGAAATCCATCCCCTTCGTCGCCAGTGCAGCGATGACCGTCCAGAACATGCCTGTTTCCAAGAGACGCGTCGGAAATCATGAAGTGACTGTCCTAAGAGACTCTGGTTGCAGTGGGGTCATCGTAAGAGAAGACCTAATCGCTAAAGAACAGTTCACTGGCGATTCAAAATGGACACTTATGGCCGACAGCAAATGTGTGAGAGCGCCAGTTGCGAAGATTCATGTCAACACCCCTTTCTACGTAGGCGAAGTCGAAGCGGTTTGCCTGAAGAAGCCGCTATACGATTTGATGATCGGGAATATCGACGGCGCGAGGCGACCCGACGACCCCGATTCAGAATGGAGTCCTGCCTCAACCCAACATGTCGAAGTTGCGGAGGAGGATCCATTGCCATTTCCCGATGGAGACCTTTCAGAGCTGCTACGGGACAATGTGGTTACTCCGGCTCAGCCCTGCCGACCAGAGATCGTCGGTGCTGTTACTACCAGGGCCCAGGCCAAGAGAGACAAGACGTCTACGCCACTGAAGGTCGCCGACAACTCCAAAGCTGCCATCGTGGACAGAGATAAGCTGATCCAGCTTCAGGAAGCTGATAGCACTTTAAACAAGTACAGGAACCGCCAAGACCACGTGACCAAAGGCAGTGGTACGGTCTATTTTGAGGTGAAGGCCAAGATCCTGTACCGAATCTTCCAGCACCCGAGGGTCAACGGAGGGAAACCACTACGTCAAGTCTTAGTACCGTTACCCCTAAGGCGCCAGGTGATGGAAGTAGCGCATGACTCAATCATGGGAGGTCACCTGGGCATCAAGAAGACGTCGGATAGAATCCAGGCGGTGTTCTACTGGTCAGGACTTCATGCGGACGTCAGCCGTTTCTGCCGATCATGTGACATTTGCCAGAAGACCATACCTCGAGGAAGGGTCCCGAAAGTGCCTATGCAGAGGATGCCTCTGATCGACCGACCTTTCAAGAGGGTGGCCTTAGACTTAATCGGCGAAATAAGACCTCCGAGTGAAGAAGGTCATCGGTGGGTACTGACTTTAGTGGACTATGCGACTCGGTACCCAGAAGCAGTGCCACTGAAGAAGATTGACACTGAAACTGTTGCAGAGGCGCTAGTGGACATGTTCAGTAGACTTGGAGTGCCCGAAGAAATTCTGACAGACCTTGGGACGCAGTTCGTCTCTGACTGCATGAAGGAGGTCAACAGACTGCTAAGCATCCGGCATTTAACTACGACACCCTACCATCCAATGTGCAACGGGCTTGTCGAAAAGTTCAATGCTACGCTGAAGTCCACCTTGAAGAAACTGTGCAGCGAGCAGCCCAGACAATGGCATCGCTATATCAACGCCTTACTTTTCGCCTACAGAGAAGTACCGCAGGAGTCCACCGGCTTTTCTCCGTTCGAGCTGCTGTACGGAAGAACCATCCGAGGGCCGATGCACATCCTAAAAGAACTGGACGAAAGAAGTAGACACCCCAGAGGTGAAGAACAGTTACCAGTACGTGTTTGAGCTACGGGAGAAGCTGGAGCAGACTCTCGAGATAGCCAGAGAAAACCTGAAGAAATCCCAGGACTGTGGAAAGCACTACTATGATCGTAGGGCTGTGAACAGGAAGTTTAAACCTGGCAACAAAGTGCTGGTGCTGCTACCTACTGATCACAATAAGTTGCTGATGCAGTGGAAAGGCCCGTACGAAGTGGAGACCGTGGTGGGAATCAACGACTACAAGGTGAAGGTCGGCCAGCATTCCAAGATATACCACGCCAACCTCCTTAAGCTGTACGTGGAAAGGCCATCAGAGACTGTACATGCAGCAACAGCAGCCGTGACCGACGACAGCTTTGACAGCGAAGAACTGTTGGAACTTGGAGACTTCCACAGCAAAGAAGGCATCGATGATGTTAAGCTAGGACCGAGCTTGACGGAAGGTCAAAAGTTGGAGCTCAAGGACCTTATGGGCGAGTTTCCCCACAACTTCAGCGATGTCCCTGGCTCTACAACTTTGGTCGAACATGAAGTCCACACCCAGACCTGGAAGGAGCATCTGCAGACCTCGATGGAGCTGTTCCACCGTCCCGCAGAAGCCAACCTGACCGTGAGACCCAGCAAATGCATTCTGGGAGCTGACAACGTCGACTGCGTCGGACATCCGACGGGAGAGGAAGACAACGGAGGATGCACTGACTCCAGGAAAGCCCACGAGATCACTGTCTTTGACCCTGGGCCGATGACGACCGCAACTGACGAGGGCGTCGTTTCCTTGCGGTTGAAAGAACATTGACTGTGTGGAGAACAATGGCAATATCTAAACAGACTTGCAGATGAGAAACTTTGACTCTGTGTGAATGAACTGTGAACATTGACAATATCCAGACAGATTTGAAGATGAAAACCATTGACTCTGTGTGAATGGACTGAGAACATTGACAGTATTCAGACAGTCTGAAATAAGTTTTAATTCTGAACTTTGTTTGTGCATTACGTTTCAACGTTGTTGAAAGAAATTGGGTAAATTTCTTCTTGAGTGGGGGGTTATGTTACGTTGAAACGTGAACGAAAGTATGTCGGAAGCGTGTACGATAGATCTAATCGTTTCGATTTGCAAAGTATTCAATAATGGAGTTTATTTACCTTTGATTTGAGTTTGCATTGTTGTTAGGAGAGGCTTTGTATAACGTTGATAATTTTCGTTGGTCGATATTGTCGGAGAATACTCTGGATTTCCTTGTTTACCATCGATCGAAGGTTCGGGACGATTGTCGAAGTAAGAGAAGGTTCGGGGTATGTGTGGAGAGATGAATGACGTAAGTCAGTGATGACGATCTTTTATTCGATTGGTGGCAGTGCGTCATTTCTACGGTATTCGAAATCTTTCCGGAAAAGAGAGAGATTATAAAATTGTGTGCCGCACTGTTGTTGAGGGAAATTGTTGATAGAGAAGTTGTTGATGGAGAGTTGCTGTGAAAGTTGTTGAGTTGAGTTGAGAATTGTATGCAGTTGTTGGTGTGTGCTGAATAAAAGTGGAAAACTTCATACGTCGACTTTGTGACTTGTATGCTGTTTGGACGGGTTGCGTGGATAAACGAATCTGAGTTACACCTTATCAGGAATTCAGCATTGGGGCTGAATCGGATACTGATAAAGGAAAACACCAACATCAAACTGAGTGTAACAGTGTCTCGAATGTTGTCTTCCCACCTCTTTTTTGTATCCCTTTTGTTCTGCCTCCTTGCACCGTGCCTTGCAGGATGGTCTTTGAGAGGCCTGATGACCTGACGTGGCCATACTGCCGAAGTTTATATGACGTGTTTGTGATATAGGCTTTTGCTATTTATTGGTGTGTGTGTGTGCGTGTGTGTGGGTGTGTGTTTGTCAAAGAGAGAGAGAAAGAGTACCCCACATAAACAGCATTAGACCCGACTTGTTTTTGGTTTTAAAATAAATTTGATTCACTAACTCCCTTTTTTGTTATTTTCTGAAGGCTCGTGTGCTGTACTGTGCATATATAATTGCTCAGCACAATTCCTTTAGTTTATGGATTAAAGTTGTCACACAATGGAACTACACTTGCAGCTGTTTGTTTTTGAAGTGAATGCATCCAAAAGGACAAAGTTCCAAAGTTCCAAAGTTCAAAACAACCATGGAACAGTCAAACAAACCTTAAAAGCATTTCACTTAACTAGCTTTAATGCTATCACAATTGCTACGGCGGTTGAATTTAGTTGTAAATTCACATCTCTTTACTTTACCAACCAAATACACCCATACATACATACGCACAAACACACACACACACACACCCACACACACACACACACCCACACACACACACAGCCATCAATTTTTACCACACTTTTCAGAGTGAAGACTTTTAAAGAGGGTAGAAGGAGATACAACACATCAGATTAAAAGATTCCCTAGATATGTTTTACGCTAAAAACGCTTTGTCAGGAGTTGTCCGCTAAGCCACGTGCAGCGGAGCCGAGACTCGCTGAGAACCCCTCACAAGTGTCTTAGTTCTCTCACAAGTTTGTTTGTAGTCTCACAAGTCAATTTGTGGAGAAGCAGACGCAACAGGACAAAAGCTTTATTGCTTAAAATGGTGTGAACCGGAAGTCATGAATTTTAAGAGGCGTCTGTTACGAAAGTCTACGTTATTATAAATATTGTATATAGCAGAAAGTATGTAACTTTTTTCACATAGATGTTTTTTTTCCGGGTAAGGATTTCTGGAAATCTGCCATAATGAGTTACTTGTATTAAATGTAAAATGAAGATTACTTTTACCAGCTTAGGAAGCAAAGGCAGAGAGGGAGACAAGTGTTATAGTAGTTACACCTTCGGGTGAGAGTATAAACCGAGGTCTAGTCTGTGCAAGCGCGCAGTCCATCGCACCGATTTCAAAGATCCTGACGCTCATGTCTTATACGGGTAAGTACCGGCTACACAAGTACCCCCAGCACGCACTAGGTCCCTTCTCCCTCGTCCCCGGTCGTCCGAGATTGGGCTCAGTCGTCTGGGCGTTACACTATGCGCCCGACGGATGCAAGTGGCCTCTCTTGAGTTAGATCCTGTATCGGCCAGCGCCTTGAGCAGCTCTTGAGTTGGAAAAGCGCTATATAAAAGTGATTCAGAAAAAAATTGTGGCCAAGCCCCAAGATGCGGCCAAGGGGTGGCCTCGTGGCGCAGTGGATAAGTCGCCGGTTTCCTATGCCGAATGTCGCGGGTTCGATTCCCGCAAGGGGCGAACGTATGTGACTTAGGTACGAGATTATTGAGGTCACCGAGGGTTTTCTCCGGGCACTCCGGTTTCCTCCCTCCCTTCGATAATGGTACAGGACGCAGTCAATATAAAAATTTCAAAAATAAAAATTCGAATTTCTTTCCGGCTTCTAATAGCGATCTCCCTGCCTTTACACCACTTTGTTTGAGTGATGGATGTGTATTTGGTGTGTGTGAGGGTGGATGAGACAAGTGAGCGTGTATGTTGGTATAGATCGCCGCGCTTTGAGCCTGATTGATTTGGGGGAAGGCGCGTATATAGCATTCTGCATTATTATTATTATTATTATTATTATTATTATTATTATTATTATTATTATTATTATTATTATTAAGATACATTATACTTATCCAGGACAGTGTTTCCAAGGCGTGCATTGGTGCGATAAGAACTTGGACTTAACAAAGCCTTCGTTGTTCCGTTACTTGGCCTAGTTCTCTCGCCCGATAACGGACGAAGCAGAGCAGGCTTTCATGCAGGTCCGCTCCCTTCAGACCAGAGATTCATAGCAAGGCCTCAAAGGTCTCAGACGCGCTGTTTGGCATCACAACTGAGCTCACTGCCATTTGGCTGATGATGATGATGATGATGATGATGATGATGATGATGATGATGATGATGATGATGATGATGATGAAGATGATGTTGTTGTTGTTGATGATGCTGCTGAAGATGAAGATGAAGATGATGACGATGATGATGATGATGATGATGATGACGATGCTAACGATGAAGATGAAGATGATGATGATGATGATGATGATGATGATGATGATGATGATGATGATGATGATGATGACGATGATGATGGTGCCAGTAAGTAACCTAGGTAATGCTTTTATGAAGTTGGATCAAAAATCCGTGCAGTGGTTGTTGAGACAGGGCTCCCAACTGACCTAACAGACCGACATTTGGCTCCTTCTAGTCCACCACCTCACCCCCAACACACTCTACCCCTCTCCCCTTCCTCATCTCTCCCCCACACCCACCCAATTACAACAAGTGTGGAAAGAGAACAACTGGTGTGGCTATACATCAAATGTTTAGAGAGCTCATCGAATTTAAAATCCAATTTCAAAAAGAATCAGTGTCCTTATATTGCTGTTCTATTCATTTCCTGCTGCTGCAAACGTAGTTACACATGTGCCGAAGGGTGGGACTTCGAATATCTGCACGTCAAAGGTCGGATACACAAACATGCGGAAATTGCATTTAAAGCGACATTGGTTTCCTTTTTGTGTTGTTGTTGTTGTGTGTGTGTTTTTTCTCTCGAAAAAGCAACTTTTACACTGAATTATAGTATGGTCGTTGAAGACTTCATCAAGCTTTATTCGAGATACGACAAGGACACGTATCTTGTTGTATTGTTATATCTTGGTTAGTACAACCATAGAAGAGTTTATCAAGCAACGTTATTGCGGTGTCAACTTTAAGATAAGTGTATACACATTTTTTTTAAAGGGAAGTGAGAGGGAAGGGGAATGAGAGGTGGTAGGGAGGGGTGTGTGTGTGCAAGCTGCTAAAATTTTCTGGTCGTTGCCGAAGATTTCCGAGGGCCATTCCCAAGTATTACCGAGGATAACAGCAGAAGCGCTCGAAGGTTGTGACGCCATTCTAGTTATGTGGGAAAGGCACTGCGTTGATGGATCCGCTTAGACTGCGAAAGATGTAGCTTATGCAGTCAGTGGGGTAGAACGAATGTGTCTAACGGTTAATGCCTGTATCTCTGTTACACTCGATGTTGTTTTTTTATCAGTTGATTCAGCCCCGATGCTTGAAACCTGATAAGTGTAACTCAGATTCGTTTATCCACGCAGCCTGCTCACTCAACAACAAGGCAGAAGTCGTCGTATGTAGTTTTCCAACTTTGCAACAACTGCATACAATCGCTTTTCCACTCTCAACTTTTCCTCTTTACAACAGTGCGGTACATATATAGTCTCTCTATACTCGAGAGAACTTTCGAATGATCGAGCGCGACACAATTTTAACCAATCAGAACAAATTTCGTCATCACTGTCTCACGTCATACAACCATTTACGATGGAAGCGTCTCTAGTTACCACTAGAATTATCCACACGCTTCGATCGACAGTAAACAACCAACTCTAGAACATTCTCAAATAATATCGACCAACTAAAATTATCAACGTTATACAAAGCTTCTTCTAACAACAACGCAAATTCAAATCAAAGGTAAATACACTCTATTATTGCATGCTTTGCAAAATAAAACGATCTGATCTATCGCGCGCGTCACACACGAACTATCGTGCGCGTTTCAACGCAACAATCTCCCACTCTAACAGTTTGCAGGAGTAACTATATCATTGGCTGATTCATTTAAACAGGCCATTTGTTGGAACGCCCGGTCATCTTTAGATACAAAAACAAATTAGAATACAAACATCATTATAAATTATCAACAAAACACATATAAAATGCCTACATTGCTAAAAAATAACATCATAGGAAGCCCTAGTGACCACCTGGCAGAAAGCGTCCAATATTCCCAAGCTGATCCAACAGACCTCACACACAAATAAGGAGTCTTGTCCCGGAAGAGTTTTCAAGAAAAAAGTTAGGTGACTGGTCTAGCGAAAAAGAAGATAGAATAGCAGATTGATAGAACAGAGCAGGAATGAGAAAGGACAAATGAGAAAGACAGCGACAGTGGGAATTTAAAGCACTAAATTTCCAGAAAGTGGGGATACTATTTATACTGAAATCCCCGGCACCCCAACAGGGGATGTATCACACACACACATACACACACACAAGCACCCTCACACATTAACACACACACACATATTAACACACACGCACGCACGCACACACACAATGAACGACCTTCACTATATATTGTATAAGCAGTCGCCTATTGGCGTGAATGAGAATATATTGTGTGTAAGTGATAAGTACTCAGGTTCACAATTTTACCTGCCAGTTTTTCTTTGTTTGAATTGTTATAGGGTTAATAGTTGATTTGTTCGTAGTTAATTATGTGTGCATTTTTAATGGTCTAGAATTACACCGTTTACAGACCTTTTTTCCTTCAATTCTGATAAAGGGTTCACACACATTTTAAAATTATGTAGTACTAATAGTAAGCCTATAGTATTCGCGACGTAGGCCTTCAGTCTTTATGACAGTATTATAGGCCCTGTACTGCATAGTCGGTGTCACATTTGATACACAGGAACCTTGTCAACACAGTCAAGTCATTGATGCTAACAGCGACATCGCACGCGGACGTTACTTTGCCACTCACAATGCTCTAGTTGTTGCACTTTGATTCGTTCACAATAATGTCCAAAGTTGGTGAATAATAGTCTTAAATAAGCAGTCCAATCTAGTGACGGAAAAGACTAGAAAGCGATAGATATAGAGAAAGAAAAAGAAGAAGAAGTTAAGTGAATTCTAAATACGCAATCCAACCCAGCAACAACGACAAAAAACTGGACGGCGATAGACAATAGAAGAAGAACAACATCAACGACGAACAAGAACAAGAGCAAGAGGAAGAACAAGACGAACAAGAGCTAATACTAAATAAGTCCGATATCTCAGATCGGTGGTACGGTGTGCCGTGGTTACCAACAAACCATCGCCCAAGACCATGGAGGGTTCTCCAAAGAAAAATGAAAAGAAAATTCCGAGTAACATTCCTGCTGCAGTGCTGAAGGAGGGGGATATTGGCCCTCCCTCACCCGGGGTGGATATCCACGCTGTCTTGGGAGTACCCAAGCCCAAAAGACCCAGTGAACGGTCAGAAGAGGAAGACGAAGATCTTACTGCAGGTTGGTATTTAAACAGTTTCTTAGTCACATGTGATACACGATATGTAATATACAGTGTGCATTTTCCCGTTGCAGTGACTGTTGTTGTTTTTTCTGTTGTTGTTATTGTTGTTGTCGTCGTCCTTTCTTCTTCTTCCTCCTCCTCTTCATCATCATCATCATCATCATCATCATCATCATCATCATCATCATCATCATCATCATCATCATCATCATCTTCTTCTTCTTCTTCTTCTTCTTCTTCTTCTTCTTCTTGAGGTAATGCGCATGGCTATCAGCGCTCTCAAGATACAGTTAAAGTACCTCGCTATGGGGTGGTAGGGATGATGATGATGCTGTTGCTGATGATGATGACGATGATGATGATGATGATGACGATGGTGATGATGATGATGACGATGGAGGGTGGATGATGATGATGGATGATGATGATGATGGATGATGTTGATGGATGGATGATGATTTCATGATAGATGATGATGGATGATGATTGATGATGATGATGATAATGGTTCATGGATGATGATGATGATGATGATGATGACAATAATGATGATGGTGATGATGATGACAATGACGATGGAGGATAACGGTGATGGATGATGATGGTGATGGATGAATGATGATGATTGATGATAGATGATGATGGATGATGATTGATGATGATGACGATGATGATGATGATGATGATGATGATGATGATGATGATGATGATGATGAGTAGTAGTAAAACGTGACTACTGAATTTCAGCTGCTCTTGTTGACGAGACAATTGATAGCGATGACGATGATGCTGAAGACATGCAGGAAGGAGAGTACTTCAATATGGGTATGTTGATGACGACGACGACGACAATGATGATGATGAGGTGGGGAGGAGGAGGAGGAGGAGGAGGAGAAGGAAGAGGATTAGGTGATGGTAGTAAGAGTAGTCTAGTCGAGGAAATGAGGACGACGACGACAATGATGATGATGATGATGATGATGATGATGATGATGATGATGATGATGATGATGATGATGATGATGATGATGATGTGGGCGGTTTCACTGATATTTTCTAAACCTTATACCTATCCTATTTAATAGTATTTGCTTTCTCTCAGAGGAGGCAGATGAAGAAATGACAGAACTGCAAACCATGATGCTATCGGAGAACGCCAGTCTGTCGCGTGACATGCTGGTCCCTATATTCTCAGCTTGCACGAAAGCGGTGAGTATTCACAACTTTCCGGCACCTCTCATAAAAACTCGTGGGTATCGCCATTATAAATTAAAACGAGGTTATATGAAACCAAGTTCCGGTTTGGCTTGTTTTGCTTTTATCAAAGCTTGATGCGTGACTTTTAAATATGGCAAATTGCCGAAAACGACGATTGTTAGAGCCAGAAAACGAGTGGGATAAGTATAAAAACGGTGGAGGAAGTACATGCTCAGTGAAAGAATGCAAAAAACAATCGTAGAGGCCTGTATTTGTGGCGACTTCGGAGGTGCGTCGATCATCGACAGAAAGTGAAACAGGACCTGAAAACTTTTGTAGTTTTCCATAGCTTTGCCGTCGCAACCTTCACAAAACACGAAGTAACTGACTATGTTAGGCTAGCGTTGTGGCCAAGTGGGCTAAGGCGGGACTAACTTGCCTTGTCCACAAGCCAGAAACCAATGGCGCCTGACAGGTGTGGGTTCGAGCCAGCATCTGTGCGTTATGTTTTTGCGAATATTTTTCAAAAATTCACAAATAATGTTAGGTAGGTAGGGTTTAGGCGCGCCACTGGCGATAGAAAGGGATAATAAACTGCAGCAAAAAAAAAAAAAATATGTGAGGGTACGATACAGGTGGCCAGTGACACATGTTATTATTCTTGAATATTTGGAAATAACTCACTAAAACACGCGGAGAAAAAAAAAACGGAAGTATTTTTCATAGAGGGGATTCCCGTTGGTGCATAGGATAGCAGAAAAGTGTGATACGGTGTGTGAAGTGATGTGGGTGTTACTGTAGAAGGGGCATATGTGCGTGAGCTTGCGCGCAAGTCTGTGCGTGTGTGTGTGTGCGTGTGTGTGTGTGTTTGTGTGTTTGTATTCGTGTGTATGTGTGTGTGTTGCTATTTGTATTCTAATTTGTGATTACTGGTCGATAATTAGCTAATTTCTACAGGTAGCCAGTTAATCAAAACTGATTTAGACTATTTTGTTATGCGAGAAAAAGATAATAACTCTGCAGTGATTATTATTATACTCATAATTATCAAATCCACCATAAGGGTAATGAGTGAAGATAGTATTGTTTCGGGCCAGAGATTTAGTTTCATCCGTTTTCCAGTACGAAATTTGGATTCGCAACAACGAGGCTTCGCTGCCAGAAGAGGAAATACAAGGTCGTCGTCAGCAGATAGCGCTGTACCGAAAGGTACTGGACCTTTACGGAAGTGACGCTGAGTGGACCGCCTTGACGCATGCGCAGAGGGTTGAGAAAAACAAAGAGGCGCACGAGGTGTCGATAAAAGCGAAACAACTTTGTCAGCTGCCTGACGCGGTTTCAAAAGTTGTGGTAAGTATTTTGTAATTTTAAACTTCACTGAAAACCTTTTGATTTCGTCAGTTGGTCGGTCTGTCCTCCGTCCGTTCTCCGTCCGTCCGCCGGTTGGTGGGTCCTTTGCAGTAGTATTGTAAACACCACTGGACTTTTTCTTTTCTTAAAATTTCATACAAGGTTCATTGACATACATTCATTATTACAAGGTTAGTGGCCAGATTCCCGCGCCATCATATTTTCTCTACCTCAGAGGTCAAGACCGCTGGGGTATATTCTTGGCTAAGCACGTTTTTTCCCAGTATCGCAGGAAGGGCTAAAAACATTTTGATGATTTTTAGTATACTGCCCCGAGTTGCCTAGAATAAAAGCGCCACAAAACGTTTGCGATGGCTCGGCACGAACTATTTTTGCTTCTGGACAACCTTTTGCCATAAGAAAACATTTTTAAAATGGCGCAGCACATGTTGACTGCACAACAACCAATCAAAGTGAAGTCGGCTGAAAGTTAAAGTTACTGTCAATCACACTGACCACACAACAATACTATATAAAATATACATACTAATTCATACCGATTGCACAAAAACATAATTATTCTTTCAAATAACATGTAACAAATCTTACCAAACTGTAAATGACAAAAAGTCCTCTCTTGCTATTTCACCGTTGAACACATCGCCATTCGTAGGTCGAAAGCCCACCACTGTAGCCGCCATCTTTTTCTCTTCGCAAACAACCTTTCGAGATAACCACAGGGCGCTCTTTCCACGAATATATAATTGCCCAGACTTTCCGCCAAAACAGTATACGTAGCTCTGGCTGGGCAACTCCCGTCAGGTCTACAGTCGTTTTGGGGCAGTCCTTTGATCGACATTTTGGTCAAGACACTTGTTTTCACATCTCAAGAATCCCTCTGGACCTAAAACAACATTTAGGCCTATGTATTTGTGTTTACATATATTTCAAGAATGACTTGATCGATTTGGACAATTTGTATAAGCAAGGTACTCTTTCGTTAACTTCCTTTTATTTTTCTTTCTTTCATCATCATCCTCATCATCATCATCATCATCATCATCATCATCATCATCATCATCATCATCATCATCATCATCATCATCATCATCATCAACAACAACAACAACAACAACAACAACAACAATGTTTTTCTTCTTTTCTTTTTATATTATTTTACAGCTTTAAATTTTGTGTGTTGTAGGAGACGGCGTAACGCAGCAAAGATGATGGACAAGTATCACAAACATCTCTAATCGCTGAGCGACGTCCACGAAAATTTCAAATGATGAAGAGATGTGGGTTTTTTTCTACAAACGTTCAGTCTTCATACATGTTCTAGAGGTCCTTCTTTCAGTTTGACACAATTAATATGACGTTTGGTTTTGTGTGTGCACAATGTTTATGAAATGTTTATAAATAGAATGTTTACAAAAAAAAAAAACAACTTAGATGTACTCAATTATTGCATTGTTTGTGTATGTGTTGTTTGTGTGTGTTTAAGAATGTGTTTGTGTGTGTATGTGTGTGTGTGTGTGTCTGTACGTATGTATGAAGGTGTTTGCTTTGGCTGTTCACATTTTCTGATGGTTCATTTATAAATATTATTTATAATATTATGATATGTAGAGATGATCATTAATTTTGTCATGTCTGTACTCAGAATTGCATACAGTATCATTATCTTTTTTTTTTTTGAAAAAAAACAACAACAGAATTACAGATTATTTTGTGATTTTTATTGCTCAGTGTCAAAATGACTGCATGTAATTGAATCATGATTTTTTACCACTTCACCATTGAGTAATAAAGTATTTTGACTTCGAGTTGACTTTTGGCATACACTCGGGGTGGGGCGGGGGGGGGGGGAGTGGCATATCATGTTAAAGAAATGTTGAACCTATCCTATCCTATCCTATCCTGTCCCGTAACCCGGAGGTCGTAGGGGCACCACAGATGATCGTTTAACCAGCATACTCCATCTTTCTCTGTCCTCAGCAGCAGTGTTAAACCACTAACACAAAATAGAATAGTTAGACATGTAAAACACTCAGTCAAACTGAACATATAATTTTTTTGGGGGAATTTTCAGTAGTAAGAAATCGATTGCACAAAGTGAAAGTCACCTGACAACAAGCGACTACTTAGCATCTCTTTGTTAACTCATAGGCGCTAGTATTTCTCTGAATAGCCCCCCCCCCCCCCCTCTCTCTCTCTCTCTCTCTCTACTAACTTGAATATAAGTATGCAGAAGCACTCCACTCCGCTCACGTGCCGATACGGGCGCCTGTGATATTGCTACTGTATGCTGGGACAATAAAGATTCTGATTGTGGTTTATATGCTTTGTGTTTGACTTTGTTATTGGTCGATTGTTATTTTGTGTGCGTCCGTCTGTGTGTGTGTGTGTGTGTGTGTGTGTGCATCTAGGTGTTTGTGTGTGTGTGTGCGTGGGTGTGTGGGTGTGGGTGTATGTGGGTGTGTGTGGATGTATAAACGCCGTTATTGTTATACACTCTTTATATTCTACTTACGTTCTTTTGACGGCCCCGTTATTTTGACGTCAAAACGGTGTTCCGTTAGGATTAGGGATGTGTTAGGCTTACGGTGAGGTTAAGGGTTAGGATTTGGACTAGATTTAGGGTTTGATTAGGGTTATTTTAAAAAATTGACAATTTTTTTTAATGTCAAAACATCGTATGTGGCTTTTTATGAAAGTCATAACAACGGCGTTTTTACACGTACGTGTGTGTGGGGGGGGAAGGGGGAAGGGGAGAATGGGGGTTGTGTGGGTGTGTGTGTGGTTATGTGTTTTGCATGTCAGGAAATACTGTTTCCGATGTAATTCTTCGACCACAGGCGCTTTAACCAAGAAGTATCACGGACCCTCGGCAAGAATTTTGTGGATCCCCTATAGCGGACGGGTAGCGCAGTAGTACAGTACGTATCATATTTAGAGTGATTTATTTAGTATTACTGTCCGCTATAGGGGATCCACAAAATTCTTGCCGAGGGTCCGTGATACTTCTTGGTTAAAGCGCCTGTGGTCGAAGAATTACATCAAAAAAAGTATTTCCGGACATGCAAAACGCATAACCACAAACACACCCACACAACTCCCCTTCTCCCCCTCCCCCCCCCCCCCTCACACACACGTACGTGTAAAAACGCCGTTATGACTTTCATGAAAAGCCACATACGACGTATTGACATTTTAAAAAAATGTGTCAATTTCTTGAGGGGCCATTGTTCTTGTTTAATGCGCATACGTTCGGACGAATAAAATGTCTTATGTCGTTCCTTTCTTTTTGTATTTTATGATTTCTTTTCAGCTTACTCAATTTATTTTTTCAATGTTTATTTATTGTGGGTTTTATTCTTTTTTTTTTCTTTCTGTTCTCTGTTTGTTTCTTCTCTTTCTTTATATCTTTAGATCTAGTTCTCTGTCTCTGTCTCGCTCTCTCTCTCTCTCACTTTCACTCTCTCTCTCTCTCTCTCTCTCTCTCTCACTCTCTGTCTCTCTGTCTCTCTCTCTCTCTCTCTCTCTCTCTCTCTCTCTCTCTCTCTCTCTCTCTCTCTCTCTCTCCACTCGCCCTCTTTGTTTCTTATCTTTCTTATAAAATACAATACAACACAACACAACACAATACACCAAAGTGGAAATTGTCTTTGGAGTGGGTTCCAAAGTTAAAGAAAATATTACATGAATAATAAATAAAAATTCGAAACGCACACGCTTGCTAATAGGAAACGTCGGTGCTCTCTCTCTCTCTCTTTCTCTCTCTCTCTCTCTCTCTCTCTCTCTCGCTCTCTCTCTCTCTCTCTCTCTCTCTCACTCTCTCTCTCGCTCTCTCTACACACAGACACACACAACCTGTTGTACAAATTAACGGTTTAAAAAAGCCATAAACTGATAAAATATAATTATTATAATGAAAATTGTAAAACTTGCAGAGTAAGAGTATACTCATTGTTGAAGTAAGCAGACTCAATGAACAAATAAATAAAATGTTGTTGTTTTTTTCTAAAGTAAAATAAAATTAAATTAAAAAAAGTTACCTCTACCACCCCCACCCCCCCACCCTCCTCCAAAAAAGAAAAAACAACAAAAAACCCCACGTAAATAATGTGGTTTTTTTTTGTTTGTTTGCTTTTTTTCTTTCGTGTCTGTATTCCTATTTATTTCTTTTTTTTAATGTTTTCTTATCGATAGTTTATTCCTTTCTCGTTTTCTTCCTTTCTTGTTTTCTTTCTTTCTTTCTTTCTGTTGTTCTTCATTTCGGTTTGTAGCTGTGATTTTCTGGTCAGTACGGGAAGTAACTCGAATACTTTTGGAGAACTTGCGCCCCCAGTTACTTCCTTTTCAAAATGAAAGTGTTTTTATTCTCTGGCTTATTGTGGTTGTAGAGGTGAGAAATTTCAGTTATTGTTAGTTATTTTTACTAAATATTAGAAGTAGGTTGTAGGATAAATTGTAATGATTGCCGCGAGAGTTCATTTACATCGAATTCTATCAAATTGAACCCGAGGCATTATTCCATCATCCATCAAAGTCAAACATTCCACGACCCATGACATGTGGCGTTTGTCTGTGAACATTGAGCGAGTCATTCGAATGTTTTGATAGAAAAAATTAAATGATAATACGCGCTTTTTTTTTCATCAGTTGATGCATTATGCATTTACGAAAATTATTAGTTAATAAGTATGTGACACCGTTTTTAGCTTTCTGTTATTGGCATTAAGATTGTATGTTGATGTTGCCAGATTTATTTTGTTCTCATTAGACTGATTAGTTTAAATTTGTTTCAATGATTTCTCCGTTCCTCTGTCAGACAGTTTCATCACGTTGGCAGCATGGCGGGTGTCAAATCTAGGCATTTGGAAATATCTGCAGCAGATTCCAGTACACCTGTTAGCAGGACAGAGTATTTAACACGAAACACTGCAAAAAGGAAAATTTCTCCCCCATCATCGTTACTTTCTGGAAGCACTCCTGATTCTGAAGATTACAGTTTCGGTCTGGAGTTTGTTGATGATGATTTGGATTCAAACTTTTCACCTTTGAATTCAAAGAAGAAACGTACAGAAGACTTCCCAGCACTGCAGGTTCGTAGAACTAGAAGGACAGATCGTACTAAAGCAGGCTTGGACTGTGTAAGCCTAGAAAAAGGGGAGTGTGATGAGTTGGACTCTGAGACGAGTGAAGATGCTCAAGCTACCATGGGGATTGAGAGACTGTTGGAAAAACTCCACGAGACCAACACGCTAGGGACGGAGGATGAAGGTGGGATTGGTTTTGAGGATGCAGAAAATCCCTCACCCCCCCAAAAGTGGAACCATTTCCTTATTCCATTAGAAGGTAGGATTATTATGATAATGCATGATACTGTATTCATTATAATCATATATATGATAATTATAATAATCACTTATGACAAATAATAATTATAATGTATGATAATTCATGAATTGATAATTAGAATCATGTAGTGATGTACCCTTTCTTCTTACCTTCCCACCCCCCCCCCCCCCTTCCCTGTCCTTTTACCTCCCCTCACCCTTTACCCTCCTCTCCCTCCTCCCTCTTTCTTTCTTTCAATTTAATTTTACCGCAACTGTCAATGTTCACGAAGACGCTGGTTTTGTAAATTATATTGTAGCTTTAATAACCATACAAGTTTGCATTAAGCCGTTATTCTGTGCAGCATACAGTAAGTTTGAACTGTCTGGTAAGTTGAAGACAGAAGAGGTTTGGCGTATGCTTGCTGTTTTAATCACATGTGTATAATTATATCTGGGCAGCCCCACACACCCCCAGTAGGGTGAGTTTTTTTTTGTATTTAAAATAGTATCCCCACTTTCTGGGAATGTTGTGCTTTAAATTCCCACTGTCTCTGTCTTTTTCATTTGTTCTTTCTCATTCCTACTCTGTTCTATCAATCTAGAACTATACTATCTTCTTCTTCGCTAGCCAGTCACCTTCCTTTTTTCTTGAAAACTCTTCTGGGACAAAACTCCTTGATTATTTGTGTGTGAGGTCTGTTGTATCAGCTTGGGAATATTGGATGCTTTCTGCCAAATGGTCACTAGGGCTTCCTATGATGTTATTATTTGGCACTGTAGGCATTTTATATACATGTATATGTTTTGTTAATATTTTATATTGATGTTTGTATTCTATTTTGTTTTTATCAACGGGGGTTCGAAAAATTAGAGTGTAGCCTCAGCTTCCCCTGCGTGGGATGCCTTTATTGTACAGTGACCGGCTGGTGGAGTGCCTTCAGTGTTACCACTGGGGTTGTTTCAGCAGATCTTTTATGCGGATCAGGGGTGAGTCCTCTTTCGGCCAAGTTGTGGTCTTCATTTTGTAGTTGTGATTCAGCTCTTTGCAGTCCGCTGGACCCTGCAAGCAATGAATAACTAACTAGCATTGGCCCAGATTATTATTTTTTTTTTATATGTGCAAACTTCATTACAGTGTTCCTGCAGAAGCTTCAACACGCGGAAGGCAGCAGCCCTATGGGGGAAAAAAAAGATATTGAAATGATGTGCAATATTAAGGGTGCTGAAAGACCACCACCCACCGGACTAGTTACCCAAGCAGTTACATGCTCACCTCTTTTTGTACTAGTGCGTCAACAGCTTTCACTCTTATAAATAGAACGCAGTTTGTGATTCGGAAATTACACCCGTTGGGGTGCCGGGGGTTTCAGTATAAATAGTATTCCCACTTTCTGGAAATTTAGTGCTTTAAATTCCCACTGTCGCTGTCTTTCTCATTTGCTCTTTCTCATTCCTGCTCTGTTCTATCAATCTGCTATACTATCGTCTTCTTCGCTAGCCCAGTCTCCTACCTTTTTTCTTGAAAACTCTTCCGGGATAAGACTCCTTATTTGTGTATGAGGTCTGTTGGATCAGCTTGGGAATATTGGACGCTTTCTGCCAGGTGGTCACTAGGGCTTCCTATGATGTTACTATTTAGCAATGTAGGCATTTTATATGTATGTGTTTTGTTGATAATTTATAATGATGTTTGTATTCTATTTTGTTTTTGTAAACGGGGGTTCGATAAGTTGGGGTGAAGCCTCAGCCATCCCCTGCGTGGGATGTCTTTATTGTAAAGTGACTGGCTGGTGGAGAGCTTTCAGTTTTACCACTAGGGTTGTTTCAGCAGATCTTCTATGCGGATCGGGGGTTGTCCGGTCCTGATTTGGCTCGGAAGAGTCCGCTGGACCTAAAGCAGTAATAATGTAATGATTCGGATTTTTTTTTTACATTTATAAATTTTATTGTTCTTATATTGAGCGTTTACAGCTCAAGAGCTGCTCAAGGAGTTGGTCCATATAAGATCTAACTCAAGCAAGCCGCTCCAGAAAGAATCACTACAAGTAGAATGGGTAGAAGGGACAGACAGCAGCAGATATATTCACCTGTCAGGTGAGTGACTGTGAGCTGCAGGCTTTAGATTACCTGTGCACATTTCATTTGTACTCCCATTTAGCCACCTGGAAGGTGTTGAAACTGGGCAGGTGCTTTAAATCCCGGGCAGATGTATGCCATTTTCATAGGGTAATGGCACCAGGACCTTGTGATCATAGTATCCTCATTTGTTCTCTGATGTTAGTCTTGTGTTTAAAACTGCGTTTGCAGGTGCCTTGAAACATTTGCCTTTCTACCCGTTCAAGAAGCTGTGGCACAAGCTGTATGAGGACCCCGGCTTTGAAGTGTCTACCAACGGCGAGTGTTTGCTGTACAATGGCAAGGACCAGCGCAGTGGATTTCTCAAATCTATCCGTTATGTCCATCCCGTCAACAAGAAATACATCACCACTTCTTTACAGGTGCTTGAAATAGATGTTAGTTTTAAATGGATTAATTCGTTAGAACGCAGAGCACCCCGCTCATGGACGATATTTAGCTACAGTGGAAAACCCCAGATCCCCAGTAGACCCCGACTCGCTGCTGATGTCTGTTGCGTCGGCACTATAAATAGAATTCTAGCCAGCCCTTCTCTCTGTTTTCTGTAGTATTTAAATGTTAATAAATCAGTTCAGTGTGACCGATGCTTTCCTTTTTTTTTGTGTGTGTGCAATAAATCGCAGATCATGCTCGGACCTTTTTACTGTTGCATCACACCTAATAAAAGGTCTCTCTTTTGTTTGTTTCCATATTAAATTGTAGCGGGAACATTTTGGGAACATTTTTTGTTTGGGTAAATATTCACAGTGCAAGGAGGTAGAAGAAGAGGGAGGCAAAAAAAGAGGTGGGAGGACAACATTAGAGAATGGACTGGTTTGACACTGAGCGAAGCAATCAGGGTTGCTGAGTACGTGGGTTAAACGATCATCTGTGGTGCCCCTATGACCTCTGAGTTATGGGATAGGATAGGGGATAGGGATAGAAATATTTACATTGGAGCCTGTGACATGGTGGGAAACAGGTTACAATTCGAGAAAGCTTTTTTCATCAGAAAAATAAGTGATTTTAGAGTTTGGATTTTTTTGTTGGCCTTTATTACTTTGTATTCAACATAAATATGCATGTCAAATGAAAAAAGAATGTTTTGGCAATACATAAAAAAATAATTTGGTAACTTAAGCATTTGTTTTTGTATTTTACTTTTATTTTTTGAAGTTACCAACCAAGTGACTGACAGGGTAGCTTCCCTTAACCTGAGATTTCAGAAGCAGAAAGCCTGTGACTAAACTGTGGTTTAAAGATTTCAGTTTTCTCCGGATTTAGTAATAATTTATTTTTAAAGCGCAAGTCCAAACTAACAGTTTGCACTAAGCGCTTGCATGCATTTACACACATTTACTCAAAAATGTTCTGGCAAGGATAGTTGTGCTATGTGTGAAATATATGAAAACATCCAGCTCTGATCTAGAGCTAATTAAGCACATGCACGCATCTGATTGATAAATACATCTGAATTTATTTCTAATAATAACTGAATGTATTTCTAATAATAACTGAATGTATTTCTAATCCAATACATTTCGGACTGTACGCCTCGACACATTTTCCCCAGCTTTAAACCCTGCGGCTAAAACCACAGTGCTGCTTGTCTGCAGATTTTTTTCTGCTTCCATTAGCATCATGCCTTCATCTAATCTGAGCTTCTCTGTAATTCCCCATGCCATGTTTATTGTTCATTAATTTTTCGATGAGTTCCATGTTAAAAGTGTTGACTGTTTACGTTGTAACAGTGTAAGTTGCTCACAATTTTAAATCAACACCGCATACACTGAACCTTCAGACCTCCCTTGTTTATCCTTAGTTTCTCTGTAATTCACCATATCTGTTCAACTCTGACACCAAAGAAGAAGACTTCAGCAGATTCTGTGAACAGGACAATGACTACACTGAAGAAATGTGATATATATCTTTGCAACTTATAATTGGCTTATTTGTGAATACAGTTTTCTTGGTTTTTTAATATTTTGTGAGTGAGGCTTATATCAGACATGTCTACTCGTACGGAATTTCCGTATTTTTTCCGGAAATTTGAAAAACTCGGCAAGCGCTACGGAAAATACGGATATTTGTTTTACGGTACGGAAATTTAAAAAAATGATAAAGAAAAAAAATCGAAATCGTTGGCCTGTGGTAATTCACCGCATGACCTTTTTCCGAAGGTTTAATGCCACAATGCGCAGTCGCAGTGGAGGCCTGTGACATCGAAGTTTCCGGTAGAGACACCGAAGTTTGCCGAAACCCGTTTTTGCACAGTCGCAGTAAAGATCGGTGCTCGTGAGACAGAATTTAAAACATGGCGTTCAAACGAATGGCTAAGCAAAGTGATTGTGAATCTGAATCTTCAAAAAAAAAAAAACGCGCAGGGGGCAGACATTTCTTGCCTCGTATTCGGAAAAGTGTCCTTTCGTTATTCGCGGCAGCACTGACTCAAAAGTACGATTTGTGCCAGCCAGTTTGGTCTGTCCCCAAAGCTTAGGTTTTGGGGGACGCAAATGCAACTCAACCAGTTTGGCATCTCCGCCGGTGATATGAACGACATCAAGCGGCACGCGGAAGGCCCACAGTATATGAAGAATTACGAGGCTTTGGAGAAGAAAAAGAACATTGTGACAGCAAATCAATCACTGGAATCTTCTCATAATATCAAAAAGGATGAGTGCAAAAACAATAGGTAGTAAAAGTAAATACGGAAATCGTAATAGTAATACTAAAATTTGAAAAAGCTAATACGGAAACTTCAAATTGAGGGTAGGCATGTCTGCTTATATACAAGTGCGCTCAATAGACCAAAAGTTATGGTAAAAGTAACTGAATGTATTGGTCTGTGTGTGCAGAAGGTGATACTGATGCTGGCCTGTGGCTGTGCAGAGCTTCCTCCAGAAATGCATGGCAACACGGTCTGTTTCAACACTCGCTGCATTGCCATCGAGCACATCAGCCTCGAACCCCCGTACATGCGGTACGACCGCTTGGCATGTTTCGAACGCGGCCGGTGCAACAGACATTACGATCCCGACGAGCATCGGTACTTCCCAGACTGCCGGATCGACTTGACCTCCAAGGGTTCCAGAGGACCGCATAATGTGGACATGGAGGAGGTTGAAAGCGAAGCAATGGATGGTGACGATGTTAGTGACATTTCTCTCAGCGAAAGTGAAGTTGGAAGCTGATGACAGTGATGGAGAAGATACGGATTTGTTTTGACTTGATTGTGAAGCTACAGTGTGAGTCTATGCTGTTTTTAGTTTTGACTCACACATATTATGTGTGTATATATAGATATGAGGGTACAGGATTCTATCAGGCGTTTTGTTTCTTCAATTGAACTCAAATCCCGGTGATCTGATGAGATCACTACTACAGAAGGTGGAAGAGAAATCAATGTTTATGTTTGAAATTTGGTTTGACTGCATCAGATACCATTATTGAAGGGAGGGAAGGGTACTGTTTATATGTATACAAAAACCCATACACGCAGTATCAGCTCAGTTCAGTATTTTAATTTTATGTCTTTTCACTCTAGGTCACAATTAGACCAGTGTTCCCTCACCAGAAATAAATACGAGTCCATGGGACTCTCAGTTATCAAAATGTAAGTCTTTTTGCAAATTTTGAGAGTCCTCAATTTGGTGAGCAGCGATATGGTTACATAGAGGAAGTGCACATGCATGCACATGTAATTTTAAAGGACGACAACTCATGATACAACCTTGAGTCGTCCGGGGGGGGAGGGGGGGTGGGGGGGGGGGGGGGGGGGCTTGCTGAGATTTAGTGCCACTCATATGTCATATTTTAGACTAAAGCGATTCGTGAAAAATATGTACTTCTGCTGGATGCACAAATGCAAACATTTCTACGACTTTTTAAAATTGTGTGCCTAATTGCCTCACAACCTTGCGTAATTGGGAACACTGCATTATACAACAAAAGAAACAGGAAATAAAAGGATAACAATCTACCAACTGGTGATTGTAAAATAACATGAACAGTATTAACAATGTCTGGATGATATACAATATCTTTTTTTAAGTGGTTGTATATCTTGCAGTTAATACCATGTTCTTCTCATTTTGACATCATTAAAATAAATAAATAAATAAATATGATGTACTGAAATTTTTTCTGACCATGGACAAGTAACGTCCGAAGAATATTGTATGCACTAACTAAGAATTAATTCTTAATTTTATGCCTATCTTTGATGCGTTTCTTTGACAGTTAAGTGCTGCACATTTTTTTTAATTATTATTAATTACAGCAAGTGTATAAATGCATCCAGATTGGCAGCAGACCTCGTTGTGGAGGGTAAATCTACATCCCCAATGCTGGACACTGTTTCTATGTAGTTGTATCATATTTTACCTCATTTCTTCCCACCCTCACCCACCCCTCCACAATAGACCATTATGCCATCTCATGTCCTCCCCTCGCCCTTCACCCCTTTGTGGGACCGGGTAGCTCAGTTGGTAGAGCGGCTTACTAGTAACCGTCAAGTCCCTGGTGCGAATCCCGGATTGGCCAACGTGTGGCTACATTATTTTTTACCATCAACTGGTTCGCTGGTGTCGGAATAATGTGACCAGTAGTCGCCTGTACGCTACTGTGTAGTGTGACTATAATCTATAATTAACCTTAACCTTAAGCCCAAACTCTTCTTGTTTTATAAACATTGTTCCAGGGTAGCTGAAAGCATTTACTCAGGTGGGAAACTCGAGGAAAACTTTGTTATTGCTATGAAGGCAGCTTCAACTTTTACTGAAAGGGAAGCTGAAAAATAGATAAGGCCCGCCCCCCCTTCCACCCACCCCCCTCCCCTTTTTCTCCTGCCGCCTCCACCCCTCTTTTCCTCCTCCCCATGCTCCTCCCCCCACCCCACCCCCCCCCAAAAAAAAATTTTGTTTACAGTAAACCGATCAACCCTTAATTTTGGGGGGAGTCGTCTTAAAAAATTGCGCCCAAATAGAAATGTTTGCGCTCAGCCATTGAACAGACGGCAGAAAGGAGGTAAGCTCAATGCAAGAAGGAGTAAAGGGTCGTCATTCTTGTTAAACTTCCGTTTCGTTGCTAAAAATGGAAGCATGCAGCGCGGGTTGTGCTGTCAAGAAAAGAAAGAAAAAAAGCCTACCTACCGACCCTATTTTGTTCCCTATGTTACCGTAAACCGACTTTTTTTTGTGTGGCCTAAACCCACTTGGTCAAGGACCGCCTGTAGATTTTCATAAAAATCCTCCACTTCGCTGTCGTCATAGTCTGATGTTGGGGCGTAGGCCTGGATGATGGTGATGTTGAAAGGGGCTGCTCTCAGACGGATGGTAATGAGTCTACTGGAGACTGGGCGGCAACCCATGACAGTCGCTAGAATGTTCTTGTGGACCAAGAATCCAACGCCGTGTTCGTGCCTGTCATCCCTACCGCTGAAATAGAGCTTGTGGCCTTTGTCGGTCGTTGTTTCACCTAGGCCTTTCCATCGCAGTTCGCTGATACCTAGAACGTTCCATCGATAGTGGTCCAACTCGTGGGCCAGTTCTTCTAATTTTCCTTCCGCAGTTAGGGTCCTGACGTTCCAGGTTCCTATGATGATGTTGTTTCTCGTGCGGATCTTGCTAAATTGTCCATCAGTAGCATACTTAACACCTCCGTCCTGGTGGCCAACGGAAGGCGCGGTCCTTGTGCCGGGTGACGGCCCGGGCGACGACCGATCCGGTATGGAATTAGTGGATTGTGTCATCATGTAGTGTGTCTTGGGCAAAAAAGACCTGGCGGTGCCCAATCCTCTCCAGGCTGTTGGCCACAGCCGAAATCCACGAATACAGTGTGGCTCGCCTTGGCCCTGAGCACATGGTCGTTGAACCTGTAGTAACGTGAGGTTCCTCCGCCCTGGCCGGTGACTTCTGTGTAGAAGACTTTCGCCCAGTGATGCCGTGCTAACATCACCCCTGTTAGTCGCCTCTTACGACACGCCGGGAAACGTTGGGTCTATTCTATTTAATGCCCGAACCCACAGAGCAGAAGAAGGACATAGTCATAGTGCAAGGCGACTGGAATGCCAAGGTTGGCCAAGATGCGCACCGCAACTGGGGAGACACATGTGGACCCCACTGCAACAACGAGACAAATGACAGGGGTCTGAGACTCTTGGAGTTTGCCAGATACAACAATCTGGTACTGGCAAACACGCTTGGTCTCCACAAAAACTCCAGACGATGGACATGGCACAGTCCTGGCGGGGAGCATCACAACCAAATAGACTACATCATGGTCAAGAAACGCTTCAGATCAAGCATCAACATTGGCAGGACACGTACTTTTCCAGGAGCAGACATCGGAAGTGACCACGATCTCGTGATGATGTCTTTCCGGCTCCACTTGAAGAGAGTAAATACAGCAAAGTGCACTAGACTGAAGTTCGACCTGGACAAACTGCAAGACCCGGAGGTGGCAGAACTATTTCAGGCCACAATTGGAGGGAAATTTGCACCACTGCTCATTTTGGGGGCTGGTGAAGTAGATGTCAACACCATGACCACCACCTTCAACTCAGCTGTGACAGATGCCGCCACTGAGATCCTTGGCAAGCACCGACCAAAGAAGAAGCTGTGGATCACACCTGAACTTTTGGATCTGTGTGATAAACGAAGAGAGATGAAAAAGAAAAAGAACACCTCACAGGGAGCTGATGTCTACCGAAAAATCAACAATGACATCCGAAAAGGCATGCTCACAGCAAAGGAGAACTGGATAGAAGATCAATGCCAGGAAATAGAGAACAGTCTGAACAAGAACAACAGCAAGAAGGCCTACCAGACTGTGAAGCGACTGACAAGTGTCAAACAGCCCAAAGTCTCCACTATCCAAAGCAAGTCTGGCATATGCCTTACAGAAGAACAAGAAGTCTTGGATAGATGGACAGAGTACTGCTCTGACCTTTACAACCATACACCAATTGGAGACCCATCAGTTCTAGCATGTCCAGAGAACAGAGAAGAAGAAGAAATCCTCCCAATTCTCCGGGAAGAAGTTGAGGCAGCAGTGCAAGCGCTAAAGAAAGGGAAGTCAGCAGGAGTGGACAACATACCCGCGGAACTGCTACAAGCAGGAGGAGAAGCGATGATTGATGCCCTCACCATTATCTGTTACAAGATCTGGCAGAGTGGGGAGTGGCCTATACCATGGACCCAGTCGCTTGTCATCACTCTTCCCAAAAAAGGTAACCTTCAGGAGTGTGAAAATTACTGCACCATCAGCCTCATCAGCCATCCCAGCAAGGTCCTCCTGAAAATAATACTCAACAGGTTGAAACCCCAAGCTGAACAAATCATAGCTGAAGAACAAGCAGGATTCAGGGCAGGGCGAAGTACCACTGAGCAGATTTTCAACCTCAGAATAATCTGTGAGAAATACCTACAGCACCAACAACATCTATATCATGTGTTCATAGACTTCAAGAAGGCGTTTGACCGAGTCTGGCATGCAGCTCTATGGGCAACAATGAAAGTGTACAACATCAGCCCAAAAATTATTGAAGTCATCAAAAGCCTGTATGACAAGGCTACCAGTGCAGTCCTCCACAACAGAGCCATCGGGAATTGGTTCAGAACAACAATCGGTGTGCGTCAAGGATGCCTACTCTCTCCAACACTCTTCAACATCTTCCTAGAGCGCATCATGTCGGATGCTCTTGCAGACCATGAAGGCACAGTCAGCATAGGGGGTAGAGCAATCTCCAATCTTCGTTTTGCAGATGACATTGATGGATTGGCTGGAGAGGAACAAGAACTTGAACAGCTGGTACAGAGGCTTGACACCACCTCCAAAGCCTATGGAATGGAAATAAGTGCAGAGAAGACCAAAATGATGACCAACAACACCAATGGCATCAATACGGACATCAAAGTCCAAGGCCAATCCCTCGACACAGTGCATAGCTTCAAATATTTAGGAGCCATTGTATCAGACAATGGGTCCCGACAGGAAGTCCTCTCCAGGATCGCACAAACAACTGCTGCCCTGACAAGGTTGAAGCCCATTTGGAAAGACAGAACCATCAGTCTACATTCCAAAGTAAGACTGCTGCGCTCTCTGGTCATCTCCATCTTCCTATATGCTTGCGAAGCATGGACCCTCACAGCAGATCTCCAACGAAGAATACAAAGCATGGAGATGAGGTGCTACAGAAGACTTCTGGGCATTTCCTATACCCAACACATCACCAACGACGAAGTCCGACAGACCATCACACAAGCTATTGGACAACATGATGACCTGCTAACAGTGGTGAAGAAACGGAAACTTCGGTGGTATGGCCACGTCACCAGATCATCAGGCCTTGCAAAGACTATTCTGCAAGGCACAGTGCAAGGAGGTAGAAGAAAAGGGAGACCGAAAAAGAGGTGGGAGGACAACATTCGAGAATGGACTGGTTTGACACTGAGCGAAGCCATCAGGGCTGCTGAGGACAGAGAAAGATGGAGTATGCTGGTTAAACGATCATCTGTGGTGCCCCTACGACCTTCGGGTTACGGGACAGGATAGGATAGGAAGGCCTAAACCCTGTGTTGAATTAATGATAACAGCTTGTAATGAGAATCCGATTTAGTGCTTTAAACTCCCCACTGTCGCTGCCTTTCTCCTTTGTTCCTTTCTCGATATATAATCGGACTTCTCTGAAGGAGCCAGTGATGTGTAAAATAACAAACCTGCTTAGTTCCCTTGCTGGCAAACCTGCACGTCAGATCGATGTAGGCCTATAAGGGTTTACATAATGCCCGTGGAACGTTGCAGTGTATTCCAACAAATGCACATAAACATACCTACTATTTCACCGTGCACCATATGCATATAACAGTTATGTAGCGCTAACATTTTTAACATGTCACTCTAAGTTTTATAGCCCTGCTAGTAATCTTAGCATGTGAGTGTTCTAGAGCGTCTGCACTGACTTTGAGCTGTTACAGTACTGTCACCGCCACGACTCTCCCTGGGCAGACGCCACAAACAAACAACTTCCACACGCAGACAACCCAGAAAGAATGACGATTTCCCGCAGACGGATGTGATGAAAACACAACAAATAATATACAACTTTCAAGCTATTTATTCATTCATACCACACACTCATACACATACAACATTTACACATGAAACGAAGAAATGGTAATGAAACAATCAATGGGTCAATGGAACGATGCAATGGTTCGTGGGTGATCGGGGGTCGCTAATCGACCAACGTCCTCAAATCGAACGTGCACAGCCAAAGTCCGAGGCACGTGTTCACAAACAGACAGGGGGGTTAAGCGTAGGAGAGGGACAACACAAAACGGGCCCACCTGGCGAAATGCAGTCCCTGGTAAAGTCTCCTCAAAAGTATCCACTCCCTTCCGTTGACGTCCAAACGAAGGAGCGTTGCCACCCGCGGTCGCCACTGACGATGATGATGGAGTGATGATGATGGCGCTGACAACAGAGGTGGTAGACAAACGAATGGCGATGTTGATGAGGTTTGGTCCACTTGACCAAGTGTCGTCGTCGTTGCTGCCTCACGTTATCCAGCGACGAACTGGCGGATTGACGAACGTTGAGCTGCGAGCTTCGAACTCGCTCCTCGTACTCAAGCCTCGAATTCAGTCCTCAACGACAATCCTTGACGAACCTCGACGAACCTGTAACATGCTTGTCGCATCGTAAATGTCATGTTCTCGATTCTGTCCCCCTCCCTCCATCACACTTACCCCCCCCCACTCTCACTAGCTACTCCACTAAACTTCTGTCACTTGAGGGGTCCAACTGCAGTCTATTTCCCCTGTCCTTGACTCTCTCTCGCTTTCTACTGTTATCGTCACTTGAAACAAATACATATTATACAATTCAATGAAATCATGAATGCCTGGGATGAACGATGCTGCAAATGAATACAAGTAACCATCAACACATTATCCATATCAAGCATCCCCAACGACAACAACAGCAACCACTTCCATCCTACCTTCATCACACTCCACCCCCTTCCTTCTCCCTCATTCTCCCTCTTTCAGTCGCACTCTTCCTTTCTTCTGCCTCTCCTCAGTGCAACCATTCTCATCCTTCCTCCTGTCTCACACACAGCTATCATTCAACACCCCAACAGCCGGCCCTTGGTTATTGGCACAGTAAGGGAAAAACCACCATCCACTCACCCAACGGTTCGCATGTAATTGCACCCCGTAGCCCCTTCTCCACTGCCCTCCTACGAAAGTACATCCAATTAGGGTAATCCGGTAGTGTGTAGTTCCCGTAGTAGACAATACCTCGATACTACCTACCACACTACCACAGACTTGCTTTTCTACAGCTGCACTCCAACTGAGCGTAACACTTCAGAAATTGGCAATCTTTAAACTAGTATTCTTTTCTGGACCAGATATTATTATTCGTTAATACCCGTCCCACCCTAATTCCAGAACACAGCAAAACCACAGAGCACTAGACAAACACCGTCTACACTGTACTGCTGACAAACACGTTCTGCTGATAGTGAGCACATTCCTAACCTGGCCTAACCGGCGTATGCTGTTTACCACGCTTTGCACGCTCCCGAGACAACAATAATCACGAATACGGCAACACGCAGTACCACCCCCGCCCCTATACTCTTCACACACAGACTACATGGCTTTCTTCACAGCTGCCCTGTGACAAGTACAGTCTGTTATTTTTAGTTTTGCCGTGTTATTTACATTATTAATTTGCTACTCCCGTTGGGGTGCCGGGATTTTCTGTATAAATAGTGTCCCCACTTTGTGGAAATGTAGTGCTGTAATTTACCACTGTTTCTGTCATTCTCATTTGTTCTTTCTCGTTCCTACTCTGTTCTATCAATCTACTATCTTCTTCGCTAGACCAGTCACCTACCTTTTTTCTTGAAAACTCTCCCAAAACTCTTCAGGGGGTCTGTTGGGTCAGCGTAAGGATATTGGATATTTTCTGCCAAATGGTCACTAGGGATTTTTATGGTATTATTATTTAGCAATATAGGCATTTTATAAAATATGTGTATGTGTTTTGTTAATATTTTATAATGAAGTTTATATTCTATTTTGCTTTTGTAAACGAGGGTTTGATAAATTAACGTTCAGCGCCAGCGTCCCCTGCATGGGATGCCTTTCCCCCATTGGTGTGCCAGGGGTTTCAGTAAATAGTATCCCCACTTTCTGGAATTTTAGTGCTTTAAATTCCCACTGTCGCTGTCTTTCTCATTTGCTCTTTCTCATTCCTGCTCTGTTCTATCAATCTGCTATACTATCATCTTCTTCGCTAGACCAGTCTCCTACCTTTTTTCTTGAAAACTCTTCCGGGACAAGAATCCTTATTTGTGTATGAGGTCTGTTGGATCAGCTTGGGAATATTGGACGCTTTCTGCCAGGTGGTCACTAGGGCTTCCTATGATGTTATTATTTAGCAATGTAGGCATTTTATATGTATGTGTTTTGTTGAGAATGTATAATGATGTTTGTATTCTATTTTGTTTTTGTAAACTGGGGTTCGATAAGTTGGGGTGAAGCCTCAGCCGTCCCCTGCGTGGGATGTCTTTATTGTAAAGTGACTGGCTGGTGGAGAGCTTTCGGTTTTACCACTAGGGTTGTTTCAGCAGATCTTTTATGCGGGTCAGGGGTTGTCCGGTCCTGATTTGGCTCGGAAGAGTCCGCTGGACCTAAAGCAATAATAATGTAATGGGATGCCTTTATATGCAAAGTGACCAGCTGGTGGAGTGCCTTCAGTGTTACCATTAGGATTGTTTTAGCAGATCTTTTATACGGATCAAGGGGTGAGCCCTATTTCAACCAATTTGTGGTCCGCTGGACCCTATAAACAGTGACCCACGGACTAACAATTACTAATTATCAGAGAGAATTAAATGAACATTAAAGCTTAGCGTCTACAGCCACCGTTGGCGATATGGCAGATGGGGAGATAAACACCCCAGGGAACAAAGGGTGAGGGCCTAAATCAACACTGAACCGCCAGAGCAGTCATACTGCTAAGATACACAGTGAAGAAATGGCCACTTTTATTTTGCCCATCATGGGATTGGAACTCGGGTCATCAGTGTGCCAGGCCAGTGCTCTACCATTGAAACCACGGCGCTGGGCCCTTTCCGTGTGTATAATGTGAGAAAGTTGTGCGTTGTTGTTGTTGTTGTTGTTGTTTGACACATCACTGTAGCTCAGTGCTAAGTGTTCGGCACATCAACGACCCGGGTTCAAATCCCATGGTGAGACAAAATGAAAGTGTCCATTTTGTCGCTTGTCCATCTTAGCGGTTTGAGTGCTCTGGTGGTTCAGTGTTGATTTAGGTCCTTGACCCTTCTTCTCCGGGATGGGTTATCCCCGTCTGCCATATATCACCGATGGTGGATGTAGAGTTTAAACTGTAATGTTAATTCACTAAATATTGGCTGTTTTGCAGTTTTCTGGTAAACCATTCTCAACTTTTATTCCTGCTACTGTGCTGAATAGGAAACAGTTGTGAGAGAGAGAGAGAGAGAGAGAGAGAGAGAGAGAGAGAGAGAGAACATGCATTCTTTAACTCACAGAGAGAGAGAATACTTACTTAAACTCTTTTTGGAGAGAGAGAGAGGAGTTAAACCATTTGGTGCTTGTATTTTGTTTTGCAGGGTATTTTTTATGTATACTGATTAAATGATTGAAAGTTTTCAGTCGAGTTGAGCAAGAATCACTAATATGTTTTATGTTTGAGCCTTAATCTGACATTTTGGTGTTCATCTTTGATTGGCTCATTGAGAATTACGCAGAAGTGCCTAAATAATAAGGAAATTGACACTTATTATGTGTTAAATTATCAGTATGAATGAAAGAATGGAGGAGACCTTTTCTTACTGCTACTACTACTGCTGCTGCTGCTGCTACTACTACTACTACTACTATTACTACTACCACTGCTACTACTACTTACGCTGATGCTACTGCTGTTAATAACAGTATTAAAAGTTCTAATATTTAATGAAAATTCTTGTTAAATTATCAGTATGAATGAAAGAATGGACGTGACATTTTTGTACTACTACTGCTGCTACTACTGCTTTTGTTGTTGCTGCTACTACTATGACTGCTACTACTATGACTGCTACTACTACTAATGTTAATAGCAGTTCATTGTCTTCAATTATCATATGATTCCTCAAATAGACTTCAGGAGTACTATTCCTATAGCAGTCTTAAATATCTGTGTTGCCACATCTCCAGAGCAGTATTATTGATCGATAGAGTGGTAGGTGTGTTATTATTTCATTCAAAATGTGATGGTGTTTTTTTTTGCAATGTCTGCCCACATCTAGTCTATTAAATCTTGTTCTGTAAGATGTGAAAATATGATTGTGTTGGCATGAAAAGGGAATGCAAGGGAAGTAATCAACTTTGGGTATTTTTAACTCTTATGTTAGAATACAATATTATTTTTAGAAGAATATTTGATCACTTTTACATAGTGCTTTTTCACTCCAACAGCTGCTCAAGGTGCTGGCCGTTACATGGTCTAACTCAAACTGCCCGAGGCGCTCATGGCAGACGACTATGTAACAAAGATATCTATATACACAAATGTACAAACATGCGCCCAACCTCCATTCTCCACTCCTTCAACACACATACACACACACACACAAGAGAATGTGGACGAGAGGATTAACACACTGTACCGCAAGTTAAATTGTATGTTGTGATTACAGACTGCATGAACTTTTGTCACATTTTCTTTCAATTTACTCTCTCTCTCTCTCTCTCTCTCTCTCTCTCTCTCTCTCTCTCTCTCTTTCTCTCTCTCTCTCTCTCTCTCTCTCTCTCACTCACATACACACATGCAGACAGACTCACTTTACACACATACTCAAATGCATTTTTTGTTATTTTGCGTAAAGTTAATAATATTCAATAGGATAAAGATAATATATATTATGATGATATATAGCAAAAAGTAACATATAAATCTTATTAAATACTATTCTCCATGAATGGGGAAATGATAGGGAACTAAAAAAGATCTGCGGGCGAGCTGAACATGGGAGACCAAAGGTTTGTGTCAAACACAGGTGATAAAGGTGCCTCGCTTTAAGAGACGGGACTGAGGTTTAGAGATCCTTATATAATCCTTAGTATGGGTTATCCACCGTGGATAATCATAACCCATGGGAGAGAAAGCCTCTAGTCACTAGTGGCAGAGTTCTGTCCCATGAGTCGTCTGCTGCATAAATGGCGGCTTCGGCGCTATATGAGAAATTTAGAGGGGCCGGGTAGCTCAGTTGGTAAGTTGCTAGTAACCGAAAGGTCGCTGGTTCGAATCCCGGATTGGTCAACGTGTGATCATATTATTTTCCCCTTTACCAACAACTGGCCAGCTGGTGTCATTATAAATCGGTCCAGTAGTCACCTATATGCGAAAGTGTCGTGTGACTATAATCTACATACAAACTATATCAGTATATGAGAAAGTGTCCGAGCTTTAGAAAACAAGGAAACTTGTTTGGTAAATATTTTTCGTAAGCTTGAATAAATGCTTTGTCTGTATTCTCTCATCATTTCTTGTTGTCGTTGATTCATTAAAAGAGGTGTTCTTTGCTCCGAAAAAAGGCTGCAGTTTTGCGTTGCTTTTGCTTTCAGATGTACAATGGCGAAGAAGTTTGTGGTTCCGATTGAGATTTTCAACATAAGTTTTACATAATGTCTAGGTTTTAAGTGTCTCCTATGGGCATGGTAAAGATGTCAAATCACTTTTCTGGTGAACTCGTATGAATGTGCACGAACAGCCCTTGGATTAGATTAGGCCTATATACTATACTGTCTCCCCCTCCCCCGTTGGGGTGCGGTTTTTTTTAAGTATAAATAGTATCCACACTGTCTGGAAATTATTTTAGTGCTTTAAATTCCCACTGTCGATGGCTTTCTCCTTTGTTTTTTCTCATTCCTACTCTGTTCTATCAATCTACTATACTATCTTCTTCTTCGCTAGACCAGTCACCTACCTTTTTTCTTGAAAACTCTTCGGGGACAAAACTCATTTGTGTGTGAGGTCTGTTGGATCAGCTTGGGAATATTGGACGCTTTCTGCCAGGTGGTCACTGGGGCTTCCTATGACGTTATTAATTGGCAATGTAGGCATTTTATATGTATGTGTTTTGTTGATATTTTATAATGATGTTTGTATTCTATTTTGTTTTTGTAAACGGGGGTTAGATAAATTACAGTATAACCTCAGCGTCCCCTGCGTGGGATGTCTTTATTGTAAAATGATCGGCGGGTGGAGTGCGTTCAGTGTTACCATTAGGGTTGTTTCGGCAGATCTTTTATGCGGATCAAGGGTTAGTCCTCTTTCAGCGAAGTTGTGGTATTGATTTTGTGGTCCTGATTTGGCTCGGAAGAGTTCGCTAGACCTAAAGCAATAACCATGTAATGTAATACTACTGTCTAGGTTCGTAGGCCTAAACGGGCTAGTTAGTAGGCTACCGTAGGCAATGAACACAAATTGGGGCTATAGAAGCTCTCTAATTTGTTATTTTTAGACTATGACGACAGCGAAGTGGAGGATTTCTATGAAAACCTACAGGCTGTCCTTGACCAAGTGCCGTCTTTGTTTTTGTAAACGGGGGATCGATAAATTTGAGTATAGCCTCAGCGTCCCATGCGTAGGATGTCTTTATTGTAAAGTGACTGGCTGGTGGGTTGCCATGCACTAGGGTTGTTTCGGCAGATCTTTTATGCGGATGAGAGATAAAAAAAAAAAAAAAAAAAAAAAGAACACCTCACAAGGAGCTGATGCCTACCAAAAAATCAACAGACATCCGAAAAGGCATGCGCACAGCAAAGGATAACTCGATAGAAGATCAATGCCAGGAAATAGAGAACAGTCTAAACAAGAATGACAGCAAGAAGGCCTACCAAGACTGTGAAGCGGCTGACAAGTGTTAAACAGCCCAAGGTCTCTACAATCCACAATTGACGCTCTCACCATAAACTGTAACAGGATCTGGCAGAGTGGGTAGTGGCCAACACCATGGACCCAGTCGCTTGTCATCACACTTCCCCAAAAAGGTAACCTTTAGAAGTGTGAAAATTATCGCACCATCAGCCTCATCAGCCATCCAAGCAAGGTCCTCCTGAAAATAATACTCAACAGGTTGAAACCCCTAGCTGAACAAATCATAGCTGAAGAACAAGCAGGATTCAGGGCAGGGCGAAGTACCACTGAGCAGATTTTCAACGTCAGAATAATCTGCGAGTAATACCTAAAGCACCAACAACATATATATCATGTGTTTGTAGACTTCAAGAAGGCGTTTGGCCGAGTCTGGCATGCAGCTCTGTGGGCAACCATGAGAGTGTACAACATCAGCCCTAAAATTATTGAAGTCATCAACAGCCTGTATGACAAGGCTACCAGTGCAGTCCTCCACAACTGCGCCATCGGAAACTGGTTCAGAACAACAATCGGTGTGTGTCAAGGATGCCTACTCTCTCCAACACTCTTCAACATCTTCCTAGAGCGCATCATGTCAGATGCCCTTGCAGGTCACGAAGGCACAGTCAGCATAGGGGGTAGAGCAATCTCCAACCTTCGTTTTGCGGATAACATTGATGGATTAGCTGGAGAGGAACAAGAACTTGAACCGCTTGTGCAGAGGCTTGACACCACCTCCAGACCCTATGGAATGGAAATAAGTGCAGCGAAGACCAAAATGATGACCAACAACACCAATGGCATCAACACGGACATCAAAATCCAAGGCCAATCCCTCAACACAGTGCATAGCTTCAAATATTTAGGAGCCATTGGATCAGACAATGGGTCCCGACAGGATCGCACAAACAATTGCTGCCATGGCGAGGTTGAAGCCCATTTGAAAAGACATGACCCTCTGTATATATTCCACGGTAAGACTGCTGCGCTCCCTTGTCATCTCCATCTTCCTATATGCTTGCGAAACATGGATACTCACAGCAGATCTACAACGAATAATACAAAGCATGGATATGAGGTGCTACAAAAGACTTCTGGGCCTTTCCTATACCCAGCACATCACCAACGACGAAGTCCGACAGACCATCACACAAGCCATTGGACAACACGATGACCTGCTCACAGAGGTTTGATTGATTGATTGATTGATTGTTGCTTTAGGTCCAGCGGACTCTTCCGAGCCAAATCAGGACCGGACAACCCCCGATCCGCATAAAAGACCTGCCGAAACAACCCCAGTGGGAAAACTGAACGCCCCCCACCGGCCAGCCACTCCACAACAAAGACATCCCACGCAGGGGACGGCTGAGGCCCCACCCCAACCACTCGAACCCCCGGTCACAAAAACCAAACAGAACACAAACATCACTATAAACCACCAACAAAACACACACATATAAAATGCCCACAGTGCCAATCAATACAATCATAGGAAGCCCCAGCGACCACCCGTCAGAGAGCGTCCAACACTCCCAAGCTGATCCAACAGACCTCATACACAAACAAGGAGTCTTGTCCAGGAAGAGTTTTCAAGAAAAAAGGTAGGTCATTGATCTAGCGAAGAAGAAGATAGTATAGCAGAGTGATAGGACAGAGCAGGAATGGGAAAGAGTAAATGAGGAAGACAGCGACAGTGGGAATTTAAAGCACTAAATTTCCATAAAGTGGGGATACTATTTATACTGAAAACCCCCGGCACTCCAACGGGGGTACTGTTGCCGCAGTGAATCTGTCTTGCCTACAAAGGAAAGACAGGTTTTCAACTGGGGCTTTCACTTTTCCCTTTATAGGTTTGAACAATCTACAGTGGCAAGATTGCTCATGACCCCAAGGGGTCTCACAGAGGTGAAGAAACGGAAACTCCGATGGTATGGCCACGTCACCAGATAATCAGGCCTTGCAAAGACCATCCTGCAAGGCATAGTGCAAGGAGGTAGAAGAAGAGGGAGACCGAAAGAGAGGTGGGACACACCGACTCAACCAAAGCTTTTTAGTTTTGAGGTTAGGTCAGCCAGGCTAGCTATAAATAGCTTCGCCGATGCTACCTTTCCTTTCCTTTCACTGGAAGGGAGGGTGCAGGCAAGCTATAAATAGCCCGCAGCCAGCAAAATGTGGAGGCACTAAACAGTGCTGCTCACATAGGCATTGAGCTGGTGTGGGGAGGACAACATTCGAGAATGGACTGGTTTGACACTGAGCGAAGCCATCAGGGTTGCTGAGGACAGAGGAAGATGGAGTACGCTGGTTAAACGATCATCTGTGGTGCCCCTACGACCTGCGAGTTACGGGATAGGATATAAAAGGGGATAGGATAGTTGTGTTTTTTTTTAAAGTGAAAAAATATTTACCAACGCTCTATCCTAAACTTCAACTAAAGTTTTGTTGGGAAAAGTGTTTGTTTTAGCCCGCGATGAACCAAATCTAAAGACGCGTGCGGTTTCGAGGAAAACAACCTCCGCGAGAGTTATGATGGCATTTAACTCTACTGGATAAGGAATAAAAAAAAAATTCGTCTGCAACTAAAGGCGCTGCCGCTTCAGAACTAGGGCTGGACGGTTTTACCGATACGTAACTGTATTCAGGTTCGGAAACGCGACGGTACGGTATACCGGTGCGGGTGTCCAAGGTCCGGTTTACTGGGAAATCTCGACAACACATAACCCGATAGTGGGCAACATCTTGTCCGCCTAGAGAGCGAGCCTAAAGCCCAAACACGTGGATAGGCAGCTGTTCTTGAAGAAGAACTTATAATTATAAGAACAGCAGTTTATCCACGTGTTTGAACATGGTTCCAGTCGCCAATCCTTCTGAACTCTTAAAGTTCTTAAAGACCTTTTCCGTTGAATGTTTTTGTTTTATTTTGATTTTGTGGTTTAAAGTTTGCTGATGTTCTAAACAGTGATCTATCATAATTTGTTTTGAAGGCGTCCAAGCAATAATAAAGCTTCAGTTTCTATGGAAATGTGGTTCTTTGAAACTGTTTTGAAGTGCATGACAATCTTTTGCGTCGGTCACTAAGCTTACTGTCAGTGCCTTATCCCATTTTGATTGTAACACTTAAAATCGCGGTATACCGGTACGAAATATCGATACGACCTAAAACTACCGCGGTGATACCGGTACGACTTTGACCGACGGTACCCAGCTCTATTGAGAACAGAGGGCACAAAGAAAAGTTCGTAAGGGTTTCCCGATTGCATAACCGGAAACGAAAAGGATCACTTCGAACCAAGCTTCGCTGGTCGATCTAAAGTTCTCTAAAAAATCTAGTCAACGAAACGAAACGAAATCGGCCCTACACATATTGTAGTGAATATTTGATGTTGTGTTGTGTTTAGATGCACGAACAGTACTGTCTTCCGTTCCTGATATCTGGCATTGGGAATGACTGTGATTCCAGACAGCTGACCGCGAAAGGATTCAAATAAAAGATTCATTCATACAAACCTTCCTCACACACAATATGAACTCAAAGACGTCCCCACCTTCCTTTCCAAAGTAAGTAAACTGAAGCACCAAGCCTTGCAAATATCATTGAAGCAATCCTTTATTTCTATTCATCGTTTCTGTAGTGTTAGATTCCTCATAGTCATCACACTCGCAGCTAACGAGCAATAATACCACGGACCTGTAACAAGGTTTACAGGTCGGTGATAATACTAACATTAACACACAAATGACCAGCAAACATGTTTTTTCCTCCAAAATCTCGAATTAAATGAAAAAGTGTATCTAAATATGGCAACAAAAACTGTACAACATTCATACTCTTTGACGGCAGTTCCGGACAAACATGAATTAATAAATGTCAAGATGGTGGGTGAATGAATTTATGAATAAATATCAAAATTATGAGTCAATTAATTAAATAATTAATGTCAAACTAATAAAATCAATGCATAATTATGATTGAGAAGTCTTTCTGTGTGAGGAAATGCAGTTACAATAACATAATAAGTACATTTCTTGACAATTCGCAAGAGGCGAACTTATGCGACTTAGGTACAACACTTTTCAGGCCACAAAGGGTTTTTTCTGGGTACTCCAGTTTCTTCCCTATCTTTAATAATGGTATTGGATGCAGTCAATCAAAAATTGTAAAAATACAAATTAGATTTCCTCTCCGTCTTCTAATATAGCGTCTTGCCTTTACAGCACATGTTTGAGTGATGAATGTGTGTTTGTTGTGTATGTAGGAGTATCTGTAACATGTGAGCGTGTATGCTGGTTACAGATCGCCGCGCTTTGACTCTGATTTAGGAATAAGGCGTGTATAGTATCCAGCATTAGTAATACTATTATTAATATTATTAATTATATTTATTATTATTATTATTATTATTATTATTATTATTATTATTATTATTATTATTATTATTATTATTATTAGTCTTTTTTTAAAAAATAGTATGAATTACTAAATGAAATAAATAAATAGACAAAATTATTGATTTGAAAAACAAACAGAAAAGATCTTAAGCATCCATGAATTAATGTAATAAATGCATAATTATTGAAATCATAAATAAAATGAAGATACTAGCCTCAGAGGATGATAACTCAGAAAATCAAATAAATAACTATAGATAGAAATATAAACAAATATATAATTTAGATAATAAATGGACAAATCGTCGTGTGACTAAATAAAAAAAAATATAAGCCATATAATGAGCATAAATATTAAAAAATGATTTAAACAGAAAAAAAGTTTAAATATGCCAAAACAATAGCAAATTATTCATTAGAAAAGAAGATTGTAGATTCAGAATAATTTTGGTCTAGATAGATCTATCTAGTCCATATATACTTTTGAATGTACATTTGCAAGAGAGAAAAAAATCTATAATAATAATAATAATAATAATAATAATAATAAATTAATAATAATGATAACAATACTATTTAATAACAAAAAGTCTAATGACATGAATATTCAATATTAATAAAATTAATAATAATAATAATAATAATAATAATAATAATATTTTTTGTTTAATTAAATAAATAAGTCAAATAAAAATTAAAAATAAATACAGAAATTAATTTATTTAAATTCAGTTATTTGACCTAAAATGAAACAAACCTGGATATAAAACGCAAGGAACTGACCTGTACCTAGATCACTCAAGTTAGTATTGCTGCACCACAAAGAAAGTGGTTTTAAGATGAGCACTGAACTATTTGTTCAGGAAAGTTTTGGAAAGTAATGCAAGAAGACACATTGAAGATTAACTTAACTAGGTCATAACA
This sequence comes from Oncomelania hupensis, assembly GCA_036898135.1. Classification (NCBI taxonomy): domain Eukaryota; kingdom Metazoa; phylum Mollusca; class Gastropoda; order Littorinimorpha; family Pomatiopsidae; genus Oncomelania; species Oncomelania hupensis. The sequence continues at coordinate 39,288,705 of CM072520.1, read as the reverse complement.
AAACGTATTTAGGTTTTCAAAAGTTAATTCTAAATTGATTTAGAGATAAAATAAACTTTTGCTACTAGAATTTTTCTTTTCTGTTTTTTTTTTTTTTTTTTTTTTTTTTTTTTGGCGAGAAAGGGGGAAAGGGAACAGAATGGGAAGAGCGGGGTAAAATTGATTACACTGAAAGTGGACTGCGTCTGATTGAGACATTCAAAACTACAGAAACACTGTAAACTAACATAAAGTGTTCATTACATATGAAACGCATGAAAGAATCGATACAGAATTTAAAACCACAAACTTTAACAAATATTATAGCATCATTTTGATGACAGATTGTGATTTACTATAATAAAACTCGAGAATGTATAGGCCTGCTACTCAAATAAAAATGCAAAACACATATGTAAATAAACAAAGGCAATATAAAAAGTAAATAACACTAAAAATTATCTTTTCCAAAACGTAAGTTCTGAATCTAAAATGTAGCATTACATATACAGTCAAACCGTGAAATACAAACAAAATACAAACAAGAATCAACTAAATTAATAAACTGTTCAAACATAAAGATTATTTACAAAGCTACTACTATATTTGTTACACGTCAGACTTGCAGGAATATCACAATTTCATTATTAACAACAAAACAAACATCTAATTAAAATACTAGACACAAAAACAAAACAAAGTACACACAGAAAAAAAAACCACGAAGAACCCAGAATGATAAATTACTTAAAAGCAAGTATGTATATTGTATGTTGTTACACATAAAACTCCCAGTAATATCACAATTTGTCATTCACAACTCTTTCTGTTGAAATTCTTACGCAATGGAAAACATGTTGCGAAAGCATTTTACATCTGAAATAGACATTAAAGTTGAACTACATCTGTGAAAACATGGCCACACAAACACAAGCTGGCATAGTATAATTATGCATTAATGCTTGTTTCACACACATGAACTAATAACTAGTTATACAAGACAGGGGATATTATGGTTGTTATTTTTCATTGTGATTGATTTATTCACATGTACTTATTCACACACACACACACATACACACCCCAACAAACCCACGCACACACACACACACACACAAGCTGGCATATTATATGCACTGATGCTTGTGTCAGACACATCAAATAATAGCTGCTAACACAGTTTGAAATACTAGTACTATATGTGTTTATGTTACATTATGACTGAGGTATTCACACTGTAACTCATTTACAGACACGCACACACACACATGCACACACACACACACAAGATGGCATATTATATGCGCTAATGCTTGTTTCACCCATATAAACTATAACATTTACAAGTAATGCAAGTTATATGATACTGTAGGTGCTAATTATACAATATGACTGAGTTACTCACTTGTACCACAATGCTTGTACTTATTCACACGATCACACACGATCAAAAACACACACACACGACCACACATGACTACACACACACACATACACCCTTACACACACATATATACACACACACGGAGGCTGGAATTGTAGGCCTATATGCGGTAATTTGTGTGTGCCACGCACATCAATTAATAACTAATACAACCTATGATAGATTAGTACCGCAGTTTACGAGACGCTTTGGGTGAGTGATGTGACTAAAACGTTATTCACACTTGCTTTTCACAACCACAGGCAACAGTGGAAGCATTTCATTGTGTACACGCAATAATGATCATAATATAGCTGTTCATAAACCAGCCTCTCCATAGTCTTGCAGAGACAGCTAGTCAAACCGATCGGTCTCTAATTATCGGGATCAGAGTGCTCTTTTCCAGGTTTGGGAAAGGGTATCCTTGTAACTTCACGCCAAGAAATAGGGAAAAACCTGATGGCTATATGTAATTGAAGACAGATAACAGGGTATTTAAACATTTATCACATAAGTGAGTCAAAAATTAATAAGGGATGGAGTCCGGATCAAGAGCAGAGTGATTAGACTTAAGAAGGTCACATTTTAATTCCGTTACAGACAAAGGGCTATTGTACATTTCAGACTTATCAGGTCCAAATAGACAGTTTCAGAACAAATTACAATTAACGGATGTACACAATTTAATTAAAATGTACTCGTCCTTATATAGCGCTCTTTTTTCACTCAAGAACTGCTCAAGGCGCTGGCTGATACAGGATATAACTGAAGCCGCTCCAGGTGCCCACTTGCAGCCTCTGGGTGCATCGTCTTACACCCAGACAACTGAGCACATTCCCTGGCGCAACCATATGGGGGAGAATGTATGCATGTTTATAGTTGAAAGCAAAAGTAGTATCTTTTATTTGTGTGCATTGTCTATTCATGTTTATGTCAAGCACTCCTAGCACAATTGCTAGTATTTAACAGTAAATACATACAATGCCTACATAAATATTAATCGATCGGTACATATATACATACTAAAATAGGTTTTAAAAAAATGCATGAGCTCATTTTGAGTTTGGGGTTATGGCTAGTTTTAAAAACTAAATAAAAAACTTCTATTTACACTTTCAAAGTTCTACATGTCATGCGAATTGAAATACTGATAAGCATAAAATAATATTAATTCATGATGATGATGATGATGGTGATGATGATGATAATGATGATGATGATGATGATGATTGGGATGATGATGGGGATGGTGAATGAACACCAACAATCTATCACATAATTTAAGTTACCCGAATGTTTGTTTTGAACAATTCAAACTGCTAGTAGATCAATAATTAAATGTATTATAATTAATTAATAAATACAAACATACAACAAATAAAGAAATAAATAAGCAGATTGAGTAAATAAAACATAAAACTAAACATATACAATTTCATTGTGTGTACTAATGCAAATCACAAGTACATTTTGTACAGTACAGACACTGTTCAGTATCGACATGATGTGTACAATAATCGTTTAATTCATACATTTACGTATAACATTTAACACACCTTGAACATAACAACCAACCAATGAAACAAATTGAACATTATATTACATTTGTACATTTATACAGACACTACTACTGAGTTTTGAATCCCTGACTAAGGTCGTGCATTTTGTACTATTGCTAGACTTGTATGTCACACTACTAAATCAAAAGCATCACAACATCAAGAATGTATATATTTAATATCCGTGTATAATAACACAGTTTATCGTGTATAATAACAAAGTTTAAGAAATTACACACTTTAGACTATTAACACAGCTCAATACATTTATTTTCCAAAACCATTTTAAATGCTCCAACATCACTACCTTGATATTAATACTAATTTATTCATATGTATTCTTTAAAAAAACAACAGTATTACACAATAACATAGAATAACCATGTACATAGGCGTATAAGTTAACAGTTACACACACACACACACACTAACGCACGCACGCACGCATGCACACACGCGCGCGCGCTCACACACATACATGCCAATAATACAGACAACAGATACACAAACACAGGCACATATGCCCACTCACACACATATACCTATTGACACTGTTCATGCAGAAATATTACTATTTACAATATTTTACAATCATTTTATTTTGGCCAGAGCTGCCGAATCAAGAGGTTGTTTGTTTTGTCATAGTAATTTCAATGTATTCTCATTTTGCTTTATTCTCATGTCATCACATTCACAGTTTACTTTATTTTCATGTCACTGTATCTTTATTTTGTTTAATTCTCACTTGTACTTTTAGTTTGTTTTATTCTAATTTCACGCTGGCTTCATTTTGTTTTATTTTAATTTCATCACTTTTTCAGTTTGCTTTTGCTTTGTTTTTATGTCAGTGTATCTTTATGTTGTTTTATTCTCATTTGTACTTTTAGTTGGTTTTATTCTAATTTCACGTTGGCTTCATTTTGTTTTATTTTAATTTCATCACTTTTTCAGTTTGGTTTTGCTTTATTTTTATGTCACTGTATCAGGGTTGCCAACCACTACGGAATTTCCGTAGTTTACTCCGGAAATGAATTCGCGGCTACGGAGCTACGCAAATCGAAAATTTACTAGGGAAAGTCAATTTTCGACGATAGTATTACAGTTTTAACGAGTTTTATTGAGCGCCTGTGCCTCCCGTAGCACCTCAAGGTCACGGTCATTCGGTTTACGTGCACGGTGTAATAGATCACGCTCCCAGTGCATGTTAGGAAATTCGATCAATCACCGTGAAGTGGATTTGCAAACGGCCAATCGGAGCACAAAACCTCGACCTTTCTGTGACACTTTCGTTTCCTGGTCACGTTCTACAGCGCGAGAAGAAAAGTTTGTGTGCGGCGTATTTTGAATCCATGATGCCAAAAAAAAAAGAAAACTAGCGATGAAAGCCCAGAAAAAAAGAAGAGGACAGCAAATCAAGAGTACAGGAAAGAGTTTTCTGAAAAAGATGTGACGCGACACGTGAATGGCAACCGTCACAAAAGGCGTTGCCCTGATCCAGAAAAGTTAGTCCCTGTTCAGTCGGTAGCCACCTCGTTCAAGCCCGATATGGATCTCTCAATAATTCGTGCGGAAACACTCTTCACGACCTTCGTTGCAGACTGTGTATGCATGTCTTCGTTTAAAAAAAATGCGAGGACGTATGGCTACGGAAAATGTCATAAAACTACTGAAATTCAGAAATTTTACTACTGAAAACTTTTTGGGGGGTTGGCAACTCTGCTGTATCTTTATGTTGTTTTATTCTCATATATATTTTTAGTTTGTTTTATTCTAATTTCACGTTTGCTTCATTTTGTTTTATTTTAATTTCATCACTTTTTCAGATTGGATTTGCTTTATTTTTATGTCACTGTATCTTTATGTTGTTTTATTCTCATTTATATTTTTAGTTGGTTTTATCCTAATTTCATTGCATGTCACATTTGTTATATTTTTAAATCACTGTAGTCTCAGTTTGCACTATTCTAATTCCACTGTATTCTCAGTTCCTCATTGTTCTTTATCTCTCAGTCTCTTCTATTATCATTTTCGCGTATTGTCAGTTTGTTTTATTCTCATTTTTCGCGTATTGTCAGTTTGTTCTCATCCTCATTTTAGTGCATTTATATTCAGTTAAGCTTGTTTTATTCTCATTTTAGTGTATTGCCATTGTCAGTTTGTTTTATTTTCATTTCATTATATTCTCAATTTAGGTGTATTTTCAGTTAGTTGCGTCAGAGATTTTATGACTAGTCATAATGACATCTGGTTATGTTGAATGGATGAGGTTGTTTGTGTGACTGTTTTCTAACATCCTGGCAATTCCTATATGCAATGCACGTTGTCATCTGGCTGAATAAATTCTGTATTCGGTATTGTGCGTGGTTGTCCTTTATAAATATCATCATATCAATAATGGATCAAATTAGGATAATTTTACCAGCAGAGGATTCAACTGCCCAATTCCTGTTTAACACATGCGGCAGCACTTAGGCCTACATATATTTTTACAAGTCGAATCCAAAACTTCAAAACTGAATATGACAAACTTGTCATAAAATAGTTTATTTCTCAGTGTATAGACCACTAATTCAGTAGACAAATAATTACCTGCATTCACGGAAAGCCAAAACGAACCAATTGTTATTTTTTTCATATTTCAAAGTCTGTAACATCGTAGTGATTTTAGAAACAATCCAAAATTCAAGGGAATTAGATCTAGATCTTGAATCACTCCAATTTTGAAATCTTTATACCGCTTTTGTCTTTTCAAAATGATTTAACCGTTTTACTCTGCTCGTACGTAAGTCAAAGAAGTCAACGGTCAAAATGCATTGAGGTTAAGTATAAGAGTGTCAAAGTGCTCCAAACGTCTTCACAACAATCATTATAGTGTTTATCATTATGCAGCTCATGCAATATCGCATAAACTGTGATGATGTTAACGTCATATGTACGTTTTAAAAGCGAGTTACCATCATCACCACAAAAATTACCATTGCTTAGGCTATAATTATACAACACTGACGGCAATTCCCCTTTTTCCAAATAATTTAAGTACTGTAAATACAGCCTTTTAATACCACCACACTCTCAAAATACTTTTGTAAATCACGTGTCTCTCTGAAACCAGGAAGGAAATTCACTAACAGCCATCACAACCATCACTGTCGCCATTTGTTTTTCCACTTTCAGAATCGCCGATATTTCACATAGGCGCAGTGTTTTCCACAACGTCACCACATTAATCATTCTGGAACTTTTATGACAATTTAACGGTGTGTCTTTGACATCTCACTAATAACACAAAACTGTGGTGATCAACATAAGCTTAGCCAGTCACCACAGCCCCGTAAACGCGATTTACCAGAGTCACCACAACAACCGAAAACGCGATATTACACCACCACAAATAACTGCTGGAACTCCAGGAAATGAAGGTCTCAACGGCTGGTGACCATGGAGACTGCTGAGGTGACAGCAAGGTCCAGAATGGTGACAGGAATGACGCCAGCAGTGACGACAGCAATGACGTCCAATGCGATAGTGACGTGATAGAACTCAATGCGGAAAAGAACGAGGCCAATGCTGACAGCAGGCATGACGTCAAGTGTGACGCAATTGGTGGTGGTGAAAAGAATGATGCAGCGTTGCTGGCGTCATTTCCGGAGCCAGCGGAGGCGTCGTGGCCGAGAAGAACTTGCGATTCATGGGTGTCGTGGGGCAGACCTGAGTAGTGGACACTGCTTCCTCTACCTGGGCCGTGGGAGTTTTCAGCGTCTGAAAGGTTAATGTAAGTTTACAAACCATGCACGGAGACGAAGGGGAATGTTATAACAAAAGGGCTGCAGCCGCAGAGCAGCGCTACATTAAGAGGAGGAATACGCCGTACATGCCCTCTGATACCATGAACGAAACTCACAAACAGCAATGAGAACAACAACAGTAGCCATTTTGGTTTTCCTCTCTCAGAATCATCAATATTTACCATTAGCTCAGTGCCGTATTCTGAGTGTGTTTTCGTATTTGGCACTCACCCGTTTAGGACATGAGCGTAAGGATTGTACGCGTGATGGGATTCATACGTTCACAGGCTGCAACCTCAAGCTATGCACTCTCTCGCCCGATGTCTATAGTTGACTTAGGGCAAACCAACCAACCAAACGCTGTTGACTGTAACTCTGCCTTACCTGTTTCATTGGAAGTAGTGAAGAGAAAGGTCGATTCCAAGGAATCGCCGACCAGACTGTGCGCCTGCATGGTAGCCCTGTAGAACGTGTCGGCCTGCAGCCCGGAGATGACTATGAACTTAGAATCACTCTGGACCTTGACGTGGTGTACGGGACCTGCCACGTCCACTATCTCTGGGCCGTATGGACCATCCGTGACCTTGACCTGCTTGAGTCACACAAGACAGAAACAAGACTTTTACAGCATTGATGAACAAAGTTGGTCTACAACAACAAAACAAAATAACACGAAAAAGAACAAACGAAAAACCCACATATTTATGGCACCACATTGAAAATACGGGTCGCCTAGGATGACATCAGGATAGGATGATTTCAGGATAGGATGATTTCAGGATTGCATGCAAGCTTGTAGGTTAACTTATAATCACATTTTTATTTAAAGGGTTATGCCAATTCCAATGCCAATTTTCCACTTTTATGCAATGTGACAATTGAACATTAAAGATGTATTGTATTGTGTTGTATTGTATTGTGTTGTATTGTATTGTATTATATTGTGTTGTATTGTATTTTGTTGTATTTTGTTGTATTGTATTGTATTGCATTGTATTTCTAATGCAAGGATGTCTACATTTACAACCAAGAAGAAAACCCTCATTTAAAGAGTTATAATTGTCATCGGTATCGTAAAATATTAGTAGAAAATCATTTGAACCCAGGACATGAAGGTAACCAAAACAAGTTTCCCAAGACTGACACGCATGCAACAAGATAATGATGATGATGATGATGATGATGATGATGATGATGATGATGATGATGATGACGATGATGATGATTGATGATGATGATGATGATGATGATTGCAGTCTTTTAAGGCGTGGGACTCCACGAAACGGTTATACTCAAAACGCACGAAAAAGCCACAACAGGAACATGATGATGATGATGATGATGATGATGATGATGATGATGATGATGATGATGATGATGATGATGATGATGATGATGATGATGATTGCAGTCTTTTCAGGCGCAGGAGTCCACGAAACAGCCATGCTCAAAACGCACGAAAAGCCACAACAGCATGCAAGTCGTCATCACCACCAAACCAAGTGACCAACTACATTACCTACCAAGAACCTAAGACTTTAACATATTATTAACCTTGTCAACTTCACATACTGAACTGGACCCTCCCCTTACGACCCCATTTGTTCTTTTGTGAGGGATAGGGAGGGGTAGGGGGGGATAAACAAAACAAACGTTGATGGAACATTGTGGAAAAGGAAAAGAAATCTCCACTCAATGCATTTTCCAAATGAAGAGTTATTAGTTTTTCCTCTGAGTGGATAAGTTAACTTTCTTCTCGCACTGTGGTCCCAAGTTGTGGAACCCGTTGCCACAAAACGATCTGCAGGGGCGTCAATGACCTAGACATATCGGTCTGATTGCTGATTTTTTTCCCCTTGTGCTGTGTGCACTAAATCACCTTCTACCTTCCCGAACGAAGACCCAGTGTTCCTTGCCCTGTATACCCTGAGCATGATGTACTCTACACGTGGACATCATCACCATGGTTACCAAGTGTTTGGTAACCGAATTTTTGCGAAGCGAGCTATTTTTTTTTACCGTAGTGGAAGTTAAGTAGATTACCCTTACCAAATTCATACGTCACGCTTCCAGACCTAGAATGGTAGATCTGAGGCAAAAGTGGTGACCTTTGGAAAGGAAATAATCCTATCAAAACTTCGGCCCTGTGGGGTGTAAACAAGGGCGCAATGGACATTATACCGCAGCTAAATAGAGTGTCCGCTGCGAGCGAAAGTATAGTTATGTTTTCAATGAATACATTCCGTAGTTTTTTGTGCCTATAAATAACAAGGACCAGCTAACAGTCTGGAGCTAAAATTAGTATCTGCCAAAGCCAGTAAGAGACAGAAACCCTATTTTAAAAAAAATTGCTCGTAAGGTTTCTCGTTTTAGGTCGATGAAATAGACCATTCCCTGCCCCACACACCAAAGACCAACACTTCCAGCCGCATGGCTCACTCACAAATAGGGTCAAAGATCATACAGCTGTACCGTTAATACAGGGGAAATCATCCCTATCACAACCCAAACGGAAAATTCCAATTGTAGCGATTGGCTTCAGCAAGGAACGTGGGCTTTATCATTGGTTAACATAATAATACTGCGAATTATAGAGTAAACCCCGTTTTCGCCAGAAGTAAACAAAGCATTGGAATGTGGGACCCTTTAAGCGGCATTTGGACGGGAGGGAACCCTGTCAAAGTTTGATACTAATGCTTGCAGCGAGCACCTTTAAGTACCGATCAAACAGTAGTGCTAAAAGACTTGAAAGTGGTAGTCTGGAAAAAAACCCGGCATATTCAGGATTAATAAGTTTCGCTTTAGTAAAAGAAATTGAGGGGAATGAGGAATAGATATAACCTAGTATGATAACATTCACATGTATGTATGTATGTACATGTATGTATGTATGTATGTACATGTATGTATGTATGTATGTACATGTATGTATGTATGTATGTATGTATGTAGTTATGTATGTGTTTAAGTTTTTATTTATTTATTTATTTAAGGTAATGCAATATAGCGCATATAACTAACAGCTCTATGCGCTTAAATAGCATTGCCCATGGCAATTTTTCACCACACATTCCTTTTACACTAAATCATCAATTATCATCAGGAAGGACAGGGCGTAGGACCGCCTCATATACAAGTGGATATGTTACAGGCAATGTGTGAATTCTTGGTATTGTATAGAATGCCTAGATAAGACTTTGGGCATTCTATACTTTATCTAGGCATTCTATAGAATGCGGGATTTCACACACTGCCGGTAACATATATATAATATATAAGCTTGCTCGCTGCCTATCTTTTTTTTTTTTTTGCCAGTTTTGGAAGACATGTTTCAAGAAAACGAACATTACATAATGGAATACGAACATTCTGTAGAAGACATTCTGTGTCATCCAAATGTTACAGAAGTTCTAATAAAAAATAAGAAGAAATGTCTAAATCTGGTATTGGTAGACATTTACAGACTAATAATAATAATAATAATAATAATAATAATAATAATAATAATAATAATAATAATAATAATAATTGATGCTATATACACGCTTTACCCAAATAATCAATTAGACTCAAAAATCGGCGATCTGTACCAACATACACGCTCACATGTTGCACTAACATTCTCACATAATATTATTTAACTAACACACCGCTAGCACTCAAAATGTAGCATTAAATGCAGTCACTAATACGACTGTAATGTTTTTACATAGTTAAATGTTTTGTGAAAGTATTGTGTAAACAGATATTAAATGAAAGATTGATTGCTTGATTGATGCTTGCCTATGCAGTTTGCATATTTGTCAGATGTGCTACATGTAGTTTGTCAGATGTGCTACATGTAGTTTGTCAGATGTTTTACATCCATGTAGTTTGTGAGATGTGCTAGATGTAGTTTGTGAGATGTGCTACAGGTAGTTTGTCAGATGTGCTACATGTAATTTCTCAGGTATGTTACATGTAGTTTGTCAGACGTGCTACATGTAGTTTGTCAGATGTGCCACATGTAGTTTGTCAGATGTGCTACATGTAGTTTGTCAGATGTGCTATAGGTAGTTTGTCAGATGTGCTACATGTAATTTCTCAGATATGTTACATGTAGTTTGTCAGATGTGCTACGTGTAGTTTGTCAAATGTGTTACATTCATGTAGTTTTCCAGATGTGTTACATTCATGAAGTTTGTCAGATGTAACATTCATTTAGTGTGTCAGATGTGCTATATGTAAGCCTATTTTGTCAGATGTGCTACATGTAGTTTGTCAGATGTGCTAAATTCATGTAGTTTGTCAGATGTGCTACATGTAGTTTGTCAGATATGTTACATTCATGTAGTTTGTCAGATGTGTTACATTTATGTAGTTTGTGAGATGTAACATTCATTTAGTGTGTCAGATGTGCTATATGTAAGCCTAGTTTGTCAGATGTGCTACATGTAGTTTGTCAGATGTGCTACATGTAGTTTGTCAGATGTGCTACATGTAGTTTGTCAGAGGTATTATATGTAGTTTGTCGGTATGACCTGTAGTTTTTCAGATGTGCTACATGCAGTTTGTCAGATGTGCTAAAGGCCGTTTGTCATATATGCTACATGTAGTTCGTCAGATGTGCACCTGTACTTTGTCAGAAGTATTACATGTAGCCTAGGTCGAACTGGACAAACTGCAAGACTCGGAGGTGGCAGAAATATTCCAAGCAACAATAGGAGGGAAATTGCTCACTGCTCATTTTGGGAGCTAGTGAAGTAGATGACAACACCGTGACCACCACCTTTAACGACAGATCCCGCCACTGAGATTCTTGGCAAGCACCGCCCAAAGAAGAAACCGTGGATCACACCTGAACGTTTGGACCTATGTGACAAAGAAGAGAGATGAAAAAGAAAAAGAACACCTCACAGGGAGCTGTATGACAGGGCTGCCGGTGCGGTTCTCCGCGGCAGCGCCGTCGGGGGCTGGTTCGGAGCGGCGGTCGGCGTGCGTCGGGGGTGCCTGCCCTCTCCGGCACTCTTTTGGCATCTTCCTGGAGCGCGTCGTGTCAGATGCCCTTGCGGATCGCGGGCGCGCAGTTAGCGTGGAGTGGAGCAGTCTCCGGCCTCCGTTTTGCGTATGACGTTGATGGATTGGCTGGAGAAGGGCGGGGGCTTGGGCAGCTGGTGCGGAGGCTTGGCGCCGCCTCCGGAGACTTTGGGGTGGAGGTGGGTGCAGAGGGGACCAGGATGGTGACCGCCGGCACCGGTTGGATCAGCAGGGGCGTCGAGGTCCGGGGCCGACCTGCGGCGAGGAATGCAGAGCATGGAGGTGGTATGCTACGGAAGACTTCTGGGCATTTTCTATGCCCAGCGCGTCACCGGCGACGGGGGTCCGACGGGCCATCGCACAAGTCTTTGGACAACACGGTGGCATGCTCACAGTGGAAGAGAGACTGAGACTCCGATGGTGTGACCACGTCGCCAGGGCATCGGGCGTTGCGGGTGCCATCCTGCAAGGCACGGTGCAAGGAAGCAGAAGAAGAGGGAGACAGAAAAAGAGGTGGGAGGACAACATTCGAGAATGGATTGGCTTGACACTGAGCGAAGCCATGAGGGTTGCTGAGGACAGAGAAAGATGGAGTACGCTGCTCAAACGATAATCTGTGGTGTCTCAACGACTCCCTATAGTTACGGGATAGGATAGGATAGGATTACATGTAATTTGTCAGATGTACTAAAAGTAGTTTGTCAGATGTTCTACATATAGTTTGTCAGATGTGCTACATGTAGTTTGTCAGAAGTGCTACATATATGTAGTTTGTCACAGTTGCTACATAAAGTTTAGCAGATGTGCTACATGTTAGTTTATCGGAGGTGCTATACGTAGTTTTTCAGAGGTGCTACATGTTAGTTTATCAGATGCGCTATGAGCAGTTTGTCAGATGAGCTACGTGTAGTTTATCAGATGTGGTACATGTGGTTTATTAGATTTGCTATACGTAGTTTGTCATATGTCATATACATAGTTTGTCAGATGAATGTTGTTTGTGATAAGTGCCACATGTAGCATGTCAGATGTTCTATAAGTAGTTTGTCATAAGTGCTACGTGTCGTTTGTCCGAGGTGCTATACGTAGTTTGTCAAATGTGCTACATGTTGTTTGTCATAGGTGCTACATGCATGCTGGTAGTTTGTCATTTGTGCTCAATTGGCTAACACAGTGGCTTAAAGCAAAAGACACAGGGCAGACACGATCACAATATAACAATCACTGGACAGCCAAACTGGGTTAGTTTACCGTGCCAGTGTCGGCCTGCAAGCTATGTCTGTATGTTTTTCTTCGGGTTCGCACCACTTCGCCTGCGTGGTCAGATTTACTCACTGGCACATAAGTCAGTGTGTAGCCCGTCAGCGTTGACCCGTGGGTGGCCGGCACGATCCACGACAAGACGTACATCCGGGGATTGGTGCCCTGCGGTTCAGAGATGAACTGAACTGCTTCCGGGGGCGCTGGAAGGGAGAGAACCAAAATCAAGAAAAACAATTTAAAAGAGATCATCATCATCATCATCATCATCATCATCATCATCATCATCATCATCATCATCATCATCATCATCATCATCACCATCCTTGGCAACTTGGGATGGGTAAGCCTGGACCTAAGAGCTTGCTAGATGTATTTACGTAAATGGCGCTAACCCGTTTAGGACATGAGCGTCAGGATATTTAAAGTCCCTGCGGGCGCACAGATTAAGACCTCGGTTTATGTTCTCGTCTGAAGGTGTCTTTATCAGATCCCACAGTACAATCTCAGAGAGAATAGTACATTTTGAAAGAAACGAACTGATAAATAGCCTATGGACAATACACCGACATTGGCCGTTCTTACCATATAGCGGCATTTTGGTAGTCATTACGGAGAAGTTGCTGTATGAGATGGTGTTGGCTAGCTGCAGGCTCACCCGGTACTCGTGGCCTGGGTTCAAACCCGTCAGGTTCCAGTGCTGGGTGGAGTTGCTGGCGCTGAACGTAACTGCTGTCAAATAGGCATAATAAATTACTGGGTAATTTATGCATGGTTGATGGTGAGGAGGATAATAATGATGATGATGATGAGGAGGATGATAAGGACTGTGAGGATGAGGATACAAATCATGGACAACATATAGTCAACACAGGTACTCATGTAGTCATTTTTAACACGTGCCAATAATTGTATTCCTTGCTTATAGTTATTTTGCTTCCTTGAAAGCTTGAATGTCATAATAATAAGAAGAGCAATCGTTAGTTATGCCACCACAAAAGTGCCCCTGAATATTTTTTGTAGAAAAAAACACACAATATTGGCAATAGGGAGGCTTGTTAATAGATTCTGAGACTGGTGAGGAGCATTCCGACAGTCTCAGCTAAGCTGTATGTCTCCTGCTCTCTCTTAGTAGATTAACCTAACATCCTATAATAGGTTGATGGCAATCATCGCCCTTACTTTACCCTACCTTTGTCGAACTCGATGATATCACCCCCGTCGTCCGACATGTCTTCGTATCGGGCAATGATGCGATCGGCGGGAGGAAGTCCCATGTCTGCAGGCATGCGCAGTCGTAGGACCATCCACGTGGGCTTCTGGCTGTCTATCGACACTTCCGGCGGATGCGGAACTCCTGGAGAAGAGAGACGGATAGCGGAATTATTGGAGGAGGTGGATGGTGATTTGCATAGCGCCATTTCTATTCCCCATACTCAAGGCGTGTTTAAAAACAATATAGTGAGAGGCTTGAAAAGTTGCAAATTATATGTAATTTGATTAATAAATTTTTGTATTTATTTATTTATTTATTTAAATATGTAATTGTTTAATTATATAATTAATTACTTATTTAATAATAATAATAAGAAGAAGAAGAATAACAAATAGCGGATGAATTTTATGAAACCAGGTAAGGGAGGTAACTGTGTTCAAAACTTACTGCCTTCAAGGAGTTCAATAATGCCAGTTGTCTGCCCTGCGCTATTGTAGGCGAAACAGGAATACGTTCCGAACACGCTCTCTGGGTACTCCGCATACTCTGGAAACAGCTGAGGGGCAAAAACGCAGGAATTTGAAGGATACTATTTTACAATACAATAGGTTACAGTGCAGCAACATCTTTTTCTTATGTAGTCAAAGAACAATGCGAGTAACCAACTTTACTCTGTTAGGTATTAACGTCTGAACAAATTCAAACATTGAATGTCGAGAATCATCATTAACACCTCAAGCAAATCGATGTGACTGTTTAAACTAATAATAATAGTAATAATAATAATAATTAAGAATGCTATAAGGAGCTTTTTCTTCAATCGAACTCAAAGGCCGGAGATCCAAAGATATCGCTACTGCAGAAGTCGGAATAGAAAGCAATTTTTATTTTTCAAATTTAGAATGACTCCATCCTATACTTTTACTGAAGGAGGTCATCCCACAACTAAATGTTTGCTTAGATACATGAACTGCGCCTGTCACTGAGAAGGGCAAAGGTTATTTCCGTCAACTGATCGTAATTTTCGTCCTTTTTTAAAATTTTTGTTAATTATTTTTTAAAGAAATGTAACGGGTCCGAAATTAGACTCCGCTTGGGATGTTTGCACGAATGTCTGGTGAATCGAGTCCACTTCTTTTGGGAGAAGTAGTGTAGTTTCCACAAATGGCTTGGAACAAGGCGGTGACCTGCCAGTTGCAGGGCGCGGACATTGTTGGTTTAAACATAAATGAATTCAACAAACCAGATAATCATAATGATAAAAGGCAAAATATCAGGGCGCACGTAAGCACAAGGCTTAAATGAGTGCTACCCAAATAATAAATACTGTATCAAAACTATCACTGGCGGACGACAGGAGACAACTGTAACAAAACACTGATAGAAATACAAGAAAAAAAAGAAAGAAAAAATTTGTGTATTTTAAACAACAAACAACAGGAACTGAATAAAAACAATACTGTCAAACAAATTGTAACTTTGCATTATCAAACACATTGTAACCTTGCATTATTAAACACATTGTAACCTTGCATTATTAAACACATTGTAACCTTGCATTATCAAACACATTGTAACCTTGCATTAAACACATTGTAACCTTGCATTATCAAACACATTGTAACCTTGCATTATCAAACACATTGTAACCTTGCATTATCAAACACATTGTAACCTTGCATTATTAAACACATTGTAACCTTGCATTATCAAACACATTGTAACCTTGCATTATTAAACACATTGTAACCTTGCATTATTAAACACATTGTAACCTTGCATTATAAGTATATAGACAGACTCCACCTCACTCACACACCAATATGGGCGCCTCTCAAAAGTCATGAAAGAAAGGGACGTAATACGTCTACCTCTTACTTGAATTGTAATGTTGGTAATCTCCCCTTCCGTGACCTCCACGACCTTCCAATGACTTTTGACCTCTTCCAAGACGACATCTTCCATGATGACGTTACTTTCGGTGTCGTTGATGTCAGGATCTATCACCGGTCGTGGGGCAACCTCCATCTCGAAGACCGGTTGGTGGGTACAGGTTATTTTGGGACTGGGATCGGCCTTGAAGCTCATCTGAAGGTCAGGGACGTTGCCAGGCCAACCAATTACGGTCCTCTCGGCTACCACAGCGATGGGTGCGTCTGTCAAACAATGCAACACATGAAAGTGTTCTCACATTTTTTTTTTTGTGCGTTGGGGAGGGGAGGAGGAGGTTGTGGAATTTTATCTCCCCTGTAGCAAAACGTCTACCGATGTTGTGTTCCAACTGTTGTGTATTTCATGTCTTCAGTGTCTCAAGTTGATCTCTTTGTCTCAACTTGTGTAATTGTATATGAAAGGCCTTTTGATGAACGCGTGTATACGTGAAATTGGAACGTTAAAAACTGTTTACAAACTAATATAGAGTTTGTAGGAATCTTCTGAGAATAAAGCTCATTATTTTATAACACGCACAGGAGGGGTGTTGGATAGCGCAGTGGTTGGAGCACTCGCTACTGTGTCGCAAGTTAAGCACCGTCCAGTGCGGTTAGCACTTGGATGGGTGACCGCCAAACGTGAAGCGACAAATAACACCGTTCCCAGTTGACTTAACTGTGACTGAGTACCTATTCTCTTAAGGGTGGGGAAGGTAAAGCAGCGAGAGAGAGAGATGGGCATCACCCTCATTACGCTGGCCCAAGATAAGTGTGATCTCCAACATCACGCTCCCCTACGGCCACAAGGCTATGGGGCTACCTTTACCTACCTTTTTTACAGGAAGATTATGACACATAAGGTATACAATGTCCAAAATGCATTATGCACACATAAACACTCTGTCGTCCACGCTCGCTCATATGCACAACACTGGCAACATCACCCCCGGGCCCCCCCCCCCACCCCCCCACACATACACGTTTAAATTTCCATCATTGCAATACTTTATTGCCCGATAAAAACCAAACCAGTGCTAGTCCTTAGTGGAAAGTCTTTACTGCATCATGTAGTGTATCTCGCATACTGTACACATAACACTGGGAGGTAGGGGCCGGGAGGAGAGGAGAAAAGTCACATTGTACCAACGTATTGCACCACAATATATCCAAATACTTTACGTAACTGTCTAAAGAGACAAGAGTGACCATAGTGGTCTCACGTGCATTTTGCATCCAGACACAAAGTGAGCACTTGAAGAGACAAATTTATCTTTAAAATTAAAAAAATACAAAAACCACAACAACAATCACATACTATTATGAAAGTATAACGACAGGAAAACACACGCGCGCACGCACACGCACACACACATACAAACACACACACACACACACACACACACACAAATAACCAACAAGCGCTGGACACTAACGCTGCCATTATACCGCCGCCTTAAAGCCCATTACTCCCCTCTTCCCATCCTTCACCCCACACTCTCCAAATTCTGGAGAACTCTTAAAAAATAAATAAAAATAAATAAATAAATAATGATAATAATAATGATAACAACAACAACAACTATTATTATTATTATTATTATTATTATTATTATTATTATTATTATTATTATTATTATTATTATTATTATTATTATTAAAAAGCGCATCGCCAAACAACAGTGCGCTCAAGGCACACCAAGCGCAGGCACAGTACAATACAGTACAATCAGTAAATACAAAAAGAATCCACAGTATTATGTATGCGAGCTTGTACGATCAACTTACACATAACCCTCAATGACAGCGTGGCCGTGGCAGTGCCCGGTGTGTTCGCCGCCAGACAGATGTACAGTCCAGCATGGTGGGGCTGGACGCTTGGGAAGTGCAGCTGACTGACCGTCATTGCAGGCATGCCAGACGGGTTCTGATTGGCCTGAGGATAGGCGCCTGGTATTTCTGGCGCCTTCTGGTGACAACGAAATACAGATCGATGAGGGGCAACCTGAACATAGAAGCTTCAAGAATTTAAACCAATAATGGTAGATTTTAAATATGTTTGTGACGACACGAGTTTTCAGATAGCAGGGAGAATTATACTTTTTACGAAGTTACACTTCTCCGTATATAGTGTACATAGATTAGCGTGACCGATTTACTTTTGCGTATGAAAGTGCAGTTTCGTAAAGTCCGTGCGTTACGTAGAAGACAGGGGGTAGACCAAATTTAGAACAGGGATACGCGTAATAAAGAATGTGCATACTGACGAGAGCTCGACTATTTTGCTTGTGGCCAGCGCGTTTTTTGGAGGGCAGAGTGGTTTGAGATGCTTTTGCGAGAGGATCGAATCTAACGAGGCAGCAACCCTGTGACAGAGGTCATTGTAGTGTAGGGTACTGTTGGAAGGGTGTGTTTATTGTTTATATAGCCACCCAAGGTCTTATGCCCTCGTCGGGATAAGGATGTTTAGAATTCGAAAGGAAGGATATTAACTACCATTTGTCAACAAATGTAGAGTTATATGCTTAAGGTGTGTGTCGTTCTCGATTGAACACCCACCAAGACTTAGTGTCTGTGACAGAGCTAAGGTGACCACATCCTCAGTTATAAGTGTTATTTGGAAAGTGAAATAACCAGCAATAGCAAGACAAAGTGACTCTCAAAAGACTAACCATTTGTGTATTGTGACAGTGCTGTGTTGTGTTGTGGTGTTGGGGGAAAGGGGTGTCACAAGCCGAGGCCTAAAAGGTGAGCAAATCCTGTTATTTAATTCTCTAGTGGCGCACCCCGAGAACTGCGTACGCGTATGAGTGGTGATGAGTGTGGGGAAGGGGATGTATTTTAGGATGTATAATGAATTTTGTTGATTTTATATGATTTCCTTATGATTTTCTTATTGTATATGTGATGGGGAAATGTCGTTGCTGTTGTTGTTATAAAAGTGGGTCAAAGGCGACGATGGGGAAGGTAGAGAGGGAGAGTGAGAGTGAGGGTGTATGTATGGAGAGAGCAATAGAATGCATTACACTGAAGAAAGATGAAGTGATGATTATGAAGCAAGCATGTTTACAGTATGGTACGGCAAGATAGTATGGAAGAAGGGAGATAATCGTGATGTGTTATAATTGTTGGGGGTGACGGTGGTGATAGTGGGAGGCGGAATGAATCAGGACTGTGTGATTGAAGTGTGGTTGCAATGATTATGTACATTTATATAAATGTCTGTGTTATAGAAGATGCGAATTATTAAGCATCAAAGGTTGATTTATATTACTGAAATGTGTGTATAGCATCTTGTATTATTATCATGGTATTCATATACAGGTCAAGATGGTGGACGGAGGACGGCGTGTCATAGTATATTATATAGTGTTTATTGTTTTGTAGGCAGGTTGTTAAGACTGTGTATATGCTTCCAGGTGTGGGCTTTTTACTTCTACGCATTATTTCAACGCTGTTGCTTCTGATGTTGCTTCTTATGCTGTACTTATGTTGCTGTTGTTGACGCTGATTGGGTTCTAGCCAGCCTGGGGGTGCCTTTGCCTCTACGGCAGAGTAGTGTTGTGGTGATCTCTGCCACTGCTGCAGGTTTTGCCTATGTATCGAGGCAACACTATTACAGGAGGTTTTCATACCTAATTCATGCACACACAGATTCACACTGCACCACACCTAAAAACATATTCATTTAGTTAGAAGAATCATCCGCTTATTGTGAAAGAGACTGTTTAGCTCTCTGAGCTACTTGACAAGAACATTGAGACATTGCTTCTGTGCCACAGCTTCGCCTAGATAATAGTTTATGATTAAAGATTCAACGCCATTGCTTATTATTTGAAGATTTACATTTTGAATTGATTTATTGATTGTGATTTTGTTGTACACATTTTGTAAAGAAACTGTTGTTGTTTAGTTCTGTTTGGGGTTGTTACAAGGGGAGGTAATTGTTAGTTAGTATTGGGACGGGGGTCTGTTTAGGGGTTGAGGGGAGGTTAGTTCCCATTTGTCCTATGTTTGTATGTTAATTGTGGAATAAAAGAGTGTGATTGTATTCTGGCATTTTGTGTTAGTTTATTTTGTTTGAGTTTTATTCCTATTCACTCGTTGTATGTGCTGACGTCACAGAACCCGCTCGGGGGCCGTGACAATGTTGTTAGTGCCCTCCGTTGTTTTTTTTTTTTTTTGCTTCATTAGCATAAAGTCCAGTCACAACGCTGTCACGAAATACTAACGCTTTGGAAAATGCTTATGTTTTTGCTATATGTGTGAGTGTTTTGGAAATATATTTCAATGGCTTGCCATCTTGTTACAAATACACCAGCCTAAAAGACTGGCAAAATACACTTTGTCACCAGTTGTTAATGCCAATAATACAGTGCGGATGAAAAGTACCTTTAGGTCCCTATTGAAAATGGATTACAACATTTGTAGTAGAACCGTATGAAAACAAACGTTTGGTGATCCTTGCCGTGGTAGAATTAAGTTAAATTGCCGATCTCTGATGCCATCTCAAAGTGGCGAGATAAACCCATAATGGCCCAAATGACAAATTACATTACATTGCATTGTTATTGCTTTAGGTCCAGCGGACTCTTCCGAGCCAAATCAGGACCGGACAACCCCCAATCCGCATAAAAAATCTGCTGAAACAACCCTAGTGGTAAAACTGAAAGCTCTCCACCAGCCAGTCACTTTACAATAAAGACATCCCTCGCAGGGGACGCTGAGGCTGTACTCTAATTTATCGAACCCCCGTTTACAAAAACAAAATAGAATACAAAATAAATTATCAACAAAACACATACATATAAAATGCCTAAATTGCTAAATAATAACATCATAGTGACCACCTGGCAGAAAGCGTCCAATATTCCCAAGCTGATCCAACAGACCTCATATACAAATAAGGAGTCTTGTCCCGGAAGAGTTTTCAAGAAAAAAGGTAGGTGACTGGTCTAGCGAAGAAGAAGATAGTATAGCAGATTGATAGAACAGAGCAGGAATGAGAAAGAGCAAATGAGAAAGACAGCGACAGTGGGAATTTAAAGCACTAAATTTCCAGAAAGTGGGGGATACTATTTATACTGAAACCCCCGGCACCCCAACGGGGGTAAATGACAAATCAAGCAAGCTCAACTGACATAAGACGAAAGACGAATTAAGTGTCCGTCAACGGGCTATTGCGGGCGGCTCTCGTCACAGTGAGATTACATCAGAGATCAGCTCTCGTCAGAGTGAGATTACATCAGAGATCAGCTCTCGTCAGAGTGAGATTACATCACAGATCAGCTCTCGTCAGAGTGAGATTACATCACAGATCAGCTCTCGTCAGAGTGAGATGAAATCAAAGATCATCTTTGGTCACAGTAAGAAGACATCAGAGATCAGCTCTCGTCACAGTGAGAAGACATCAGAGATCAGCTCTCGTCACAGTGAGAAGACATCAGAGATCAGCTCTCGTCACAGTAAGAAGACATCAGAGATCAGCTCTCGTCACAGTGAGAAGACATCAGAGATCAGCTCTCGTCACAGTGAGATGACATCAGAGATCAGCTCTCGTCACAGTAAGAAGACATCAGAGATCAGCTCTCGTCACAGTAAGAAGACATCAGAGATCAGCTCTCGTCACAGTGAGAAGACATCAGAGATCAGCTCTCGTCACAGTAAGAAGACATCAGAGATCAGCTCTCGTCACAGTGAGAAGACATCAGAGATCAGCTCTCGTCACAGTGAGAAGACATCAGAGATCAGCTCTCGTCACAGTAAGAAGACATCAGAGATCAGCTCTCGTCACAGTGAGAAGACATCAGAGATCAGCTCTCGTCACAGTGAGATGACATCAGAGATCAGCTCTCGTCACAGTGAGATGACATCAGAGATCAGCTCTCGTCACAGTGAGATGACATCAGAGATCAGCTCTCGTCACAGTAAGAAGACATCAGAGATCAGCTCTCGTCACAGTGAGATGACATCAGAGATCAGCTCTCGTCACAGTAAGAAGACATCAGAGATCAGCTCTCGTCACAGTAAGAAGACATCAGAGATCAGCTCTCGTCACAGTGAGATGACATCAGAGATCAGCTCTCGTCACAGTAAGAAGACAT